>OX457128.1:13023227-14273227 GCA_949752895.1 Dendrolimus pini | reverse complement strand
AACTTTTAAATTTTATATTTTTATTTTATTATATTATTTGAATTTGCCATACATAACTAAATCTGTGCTACTAAAGATGTCTAATATAAATATTAAAACTGCCATATCAAGCTAGTCCTGATATCACGTAGTTTCGAAGGAAGGAAATCCCGGGGAATATAAAAATTCCCAGATTATATTGTTTTAAAATCAATTGGATCCGAATCAGCTATTTTTGATGTATACTACCTACTTTAGAACACCGACAAAAATTTCCGCGGAATTCCCACGACACAAAGTATCGCAGCATTTAAAGAACAATATAAACTTTGGTTTTATTAAAAACTGCGTCGGAATAAGCTAATTAAGCAACCGAACAACTTCAAACAGCTCACAGAAAAATTCTCGCGGGCTTACCGGGATAAAAAGTAGAGCAAAGTTTAAATCTAAGAATTTGTTATCGACAACCGCATTGAAATCAGCCCAGCAGTATTTTCATGAATCCCGAACAAACAGAAAATAAATTTAAATTTTAAATTTGCATCGTGTTCTCTATTATGTTTATAGTCTATTCCAGTTGCTTTTTTTAAATAGCTACTATGTACAGACAACATTTTTAGAATTTTATTAAATTATAGATTTTACTTCCATAAACACACAAAAATTAAGGTGTAAAAATTATTTCAGAATGAAATTAATACTACTCCTGACAATCCTTTCGTGTGGTATGGCTGTGGCGTATGCAATAGTTTGCACGTCACATTTTTGCGATAACGTAAGATGCAAGCCCTTGGAAGAAAGTCAATGCTCACCCAATCAGGAGTACCGTGAGAATAGTACATTTTGTGGTTGCTGTGGTTCTTGCATTACCTTATTAGGTAATATCTATTCCTTGGCTTGCCCACGCTTATTAAATCTCGTTTCTATACTTTAAGGCATTTTTCATTGCGGTGGCGAATGCATTTATGCATCCCCTCGGGCCTCGAAGGTTGTAAAACCAAGCCCCTCAAGGCCTGGTTCTGTACACAGCTTCGCTAAAGAGGGAGTTATAAAATACCGGCCGCCAGACTAAATCTTCCACCGTCCTTCCGTGTCTTGGTGAAGCGCCACAGACCTAGGGTAAACCCTAGTTTACATTATGACCACTTCCATAGCAGCAAGCAGTAGTGGTGAGAGAAGTGGGCAGCGTGAGTGTGTATACCCAACAAAATAATCGTAATAATTTATTTCAACTATTACATAGGTCCAAAAATGGCATAATGTAAACGTGTTGTGCTTGTTCATCAAAATTCAAGATTGTCCGTCGGTCATGGGTCATATTCATGGTATAGCAAATGTTGCTCTCACGCTTAAAAATATTTAAAGCTTTTTATGTTTGAATTGAGTTAAATAGATTTCAATACAAAACTAACTAATGTTATAAATATGAGTTTGTTTGTGACGTTTGCGTGTGCAAACGTAAGTAACGTGTGTAAGGTGTCTTAACTACGCAAAGGATAGTTATCAAAGTTACACATGTCATCAGAGATAAAAGGACAAAATACGATATAGAACTTTGATCCAGAAAAAAGTAGTTTTCTCAAGGTATAAAAGACAGCGCTCCGAGCACGTTTTATTGACACCGCTGTTACAATTCAATAGCATAGACATTGCATGGCAACGACAATGACAGCAACAATTTTTATATGTTACTCTCACGGTCAGTTCTACCTCTGTTACTTGGCGTTACGTGTGTTATAAAATTTTGGGTTATAAAAATTAAGTACGACATTTCAAAGAATTATAACATGCCCAATTCATGACATACATATCCGTTTTTAACGTGAGCAAAGCCGCGGGCAAAATCTGGTACATACATAAATAAGTACAAAGAGATTAATTTCATATGTGTATAAATAATTATAATTATTTTTCCAGATGAGAATGCTAGCTGCGCCCGCCGATATTTGAATATCCCGAACACTGCGATCTGTCGTAAACCACTGATTTGCACAAACAACGTGTGTACCCTAGAACTAAAAAAATAAGGTGCGGTATAGATATATGTGCCGTGTATCTATACCCCACCCAAAAAATAACTACATAAAACACTACATAAAACATCTTTCTTAAAATAAACACTGAACATAAAAACTTATTTGTGTATCTTTTAATTAAGATTTTTATAATTATCTATCTATCTATACTATCATAAATCTGTACATGCTTCGAGTTTATACAATGCATTTAAAAATGTGAAAAAGACCAGGAGATTCCGAAAATGCATTTTCAATAATTTTTTCTGTCCGTCTGTATGTCTTTCTGTCTGTTATAGCATCACGTGAACACTACTCAACGGATTTAAATGAAACTCGACATAGATCTAGCTTATATCCCGGGGTGTAACTTAGGATACTTTTTATCCCTATAAGTAACGTCGTTTTCGTGGGATAGACGCAAATAGTGAAAAAGATGGCGCTGCCATCAAACTTTTTCAAATTCCCTAACAAATACTTACGTGTGTGTCATAAACAATATGTCATTCGTTGTATTATTTCAAATCTGGTTGGCGTAGACTCACCTCTCTGTTTGACTGGACAGTTGTCCTAGCTATATAGACTTAGTTTCTTTGTTATATGTCAAAACTTGAATTAAGTTTTTGTGTAAGTAAAATAACGTAAGTAGCCGCGGGGCAAACTCTAGTGTGAAATAAAATCTAGCAAGCGCGTATTAGTTCACGCACAATAAATTTTTCCGTAGCATGCCGTAGTAGTTAGTGGTAAAAAACATCCATTGTTTTCGTTATAACCACGGAGCCATAAAAATAATTTAATTGTAAATACACCACATAGAAAGAAAGAAAAGGTACTCTTACATTACTTAAAAAATGTATCTTAAAACATAAAAGCATGTTTGAGAATTTGTACGCCGCATTTTCAACAAACAAGGTTTGCACTCAGCTTATTGCTGTGTCGACATAATATCCGGCACAACACTGATTTTCAGTACAACCTTTTGCCTCCCTTTTGGCGTGATACTAAAACAACCCGAAAATTTTATGAAATTAATTTGAAAACTATTTAATGTTGTTTTTTAAATTGAATGTTTGTCTGTAGGTCCTTTATAGAATCATAAACTATACATTTGATCATGTGATGATCTTTAGCAAAGTTGTTGTGCATGAGCCAAAGAAGGTTTCTGATTTGGTTCACAATTGGACGCGGTAAGTGCCTTTGAAGCTTTTCCGGGCAGGACGACGTCTGCCGGGACAGCTAGTTTGTAAATAATAATATATACAAATACATACAACATATACAGTATAAATATTTTGTTAAATAAAGTTGTTGATTTAAATAAAAAATATAATTCATGCTTATCTATATTGTAACATGCTTGTATGTATATTGCACATAACAACGTATATTGATTCATCTCATAATGACATCTTAAAAATCTTGTGTCCAAGGATCTTATTCAAACCAATTTGCGTTGAAATTAGTTAGGTATGTACTTTTGAAGTTCTACAAAGTTAAATTGTTTTTAGAATGGTATGTATACTATGAAGTGGTACATAGTTCAAAAGTTAGAGAGGGAAACACAATGGAATGTAAGTTATGTAGGAGACTTTTTATATAATGTCTGTTGCGGACAGAGAGCACCCCCCTGACCCGCCCGCCGGAGCACACCTACTCTCCGCGCCCCGCATACCGCCGGCGCCCTCAGAGGGCACGATTAGCACTTAGGCGTCGGGCGGGATGCGGGACTTAAGGAGCGACCCTGGCAGGCGAAATTCTCTCTGCTACTCTACACTTCACCTCTCAGCATCGCTCTAATGTATCTTGTAAATAATTACGCTCTGTACTTATTTGATGTATTCTTTTAATTCAACAATAATTATACAGTCCAATAAAATCGAGTTTGATTTCCAAAATAAAGAAGCAACTGCCACCAATAGTTTTTTGGTACTTCGCCGCCGGATAGAAGAATCGCAAAGAAGAAACGAGCAGTGTCTTTTGCTCCATCGAAACCTCAAGAAAGAAGAAAGACCAACTGTATACGGTCTCGTAGCGGTACCCTAAAGAAGAAAGAAGATCATTATAGAAGATCATCGTGGGCAGCCCGGACTACGTACCAGGAGACCAAGAGTTCCTGCCGGACTACGTACCAGGAGACCAAGAGTTCCTGCCGGACCACGTGCCAGGAGACCAAGAGTTCCTGCCCCGGACGCCGAGGCTACGCGTCTGCAGGATCAAGACCAGAAGAAAGAATAACGTTACTTCGTACCGTGACCAAGTGACTGTCCACCTAACGGTGCCAAATGGTCAGTTCACAAGGTCGTAGACGGTGCGCTGTTTCCAGTTAGGTCGGTCTAAAGGTCTCAGTGTTTAGTGTAGTGAATTAGGATCGGTTATACACACACATATACACACACAGGTCAGGGTAATCGGTCATACGTGTTAGGCTAAGGCAAGGACCGAAGATGCCGAACACTAGGAGCAAGACCGCCGAAGACAGAGTACAGAGAGCGTATCAAGAGACCCCCGCGTCGCCGTCCGTGCATATATCCGCGTCCGCATCCGCGCCGAACGTATCGCGACCCGCGTCGCCCGGAGTGCAACAGACTACGACCGCGCAAATACACGCCGCGACTCGTACAGGACGCCGATCGCGATCACCGTCCGTCCGATCACACCGTTCGCAGCTAAGCGCCGCCACTTTGGTGAGGCAAGTGGAACTGGAAGCAGAAGAACAAATCGCCGCTATCCGACGAGAAGAGCTCCAGTTACAAGTGGCACTGATCAAGAAGAGGGTCGCTGCGAATATAGCCGCCCTCAAGGAGCAGACAGAGGGAAACAGCGTGTGCGAAGACGATGGGGGGGAAACAGATAGAAATATCACAGAGTGGTTGAAGAACACCCGCATACGGGGGGAGTCGCCGAGCGCAGGTGACGGGGCCGAGCTTGGAACGAGAGAAGCCGGACCGCGACCACCGTTAAACGTTGCGGGAAGAGCGAGGGAAGTGTATCCAATGGGGCGCGACCGGTCTGCGGAAACGAACGACCAGACCGCTCGCGTGACGTTCAGAACGCCGCGCAACGCAAGATCACCGACACCGACCAGATCCAGGGATCGTGGAATCGACCGCCTAGCCGACGTGTTGGAACGCATGACTCGCAACAGGCCGACACCGCGACAGTGCCAGGAGCTGCCTACCTTTAGCGGGGCCCCGGGAGAGTGGCTGCCGTTTAAAGCTGCCATGCGGGAGTCGACGAGCGTACACGGATTCTCACCTGCGGAGAACTTAGGCCGCCTACGCACTTGCCTTAAAGGCGAAGCAAGAGAGTGCGTGACAGCCCTGCTGTATACCGCCGTGGATCCTGCGATCATCATGAAGACACTAGAGCGCTGCTACGGACGTCCAGAGATCATAATCAGTCGTGCATTGGAAGATATCAAGAAGTTGCCACGATCGGGTTCGTCTGCCAGCGAACTCAACAGCCTAGCCACCAAGTTGCAGAATATAGTGACGGTTATCTCGTGCGTCGACAACAAGGGGTATCTACTTAACCCTATGTTGACACGACAGGTCGTCGAGAAGCTCAGCCCGCATCTACGAACGAAATGGTGCGACTTTGCAGATGAATTCTCGAGCCGAGACGAGCCGGAGATTATGACACTATCGAAGTTTCTAACGGGCGAAGCAGACAGAGCAATGAAGTATTCTTTCATGACGTCATCACTGCCTACGACGAGTGTAAACGTCACGAAAGAAAATAAAGTGAAGCCGCCGAGGATAAACGAGCGTCGTCGCGTGTACACTACAACGGAAGCCAAGATCGTGTGCTACTGTTGTGGAGCTGACCACCAGACAACGCAGTGCGGCAAGCTGGCTTCGATGTCGTTGCCAGCCAGATGGGAGTGGGCCAAGGAAACGAGAATATGTTTTTTGTGCCTACTAAGTAAACACAGACGGTTCCGTTGCAAGGCGAGAAAGTGCGGTGTGAACGAATGCCGCGAGCCGCATCACGCACTTCTACACCAGCGGAGGGAAACCGAAGCCGTCAGTGGACCGATCGACCGAGTGGAGTCGGTCAATCAACCGACCGACAGAGAGGAGTCGGTCATGACGGCGTCGGCGCACAATTCTAACACCGAGAGCAGAGTGTTATTGAAAGTGTGTCCGATCACCGTCAAGGGGCTTAACGGAGAGGAAGTGAGTACATACGCGCTGCTGGATGAGGGGTCCACGATCACGCTCGTCGACGAGGAGATAGCCGGGATGCTGGGGGCAGATGGCCCGAGGCGGCCACTGAACATCCACGGTATCACGTCGAGCCAGCGGGAAGCAGAGAGTAGGGTGGTGAGCGTCGCGGTGCGCGGAAGAGCGCAACCGCACTACCATCCTATCAAGGCGCGCACTGTGAAGAAACTCGCACTGGGAACTCACTCCGTTAAGTCTGAAGTGGTACGACAGTTACGTCATTTGAAGACGCTCCATGTAGACGACGTGTGTTTTACGAACGCCAAGCCACGCGTACTAATTGGAGCTGACAACTGGCATCTGATCGTCACTAGAAAACTGTTGGCAGGAAAGAAGAGCCAACCAGCCGCTTCCCTGTCCCTCTTGGGGTGGACCATACACGGGAGCGCACCCCGAGGCCTAGTAACGCGGGGGAACGACACCGTATTACACGTTCGAACGTGGCAAGATAAAGAGCCGCGGGAAAAGGACGAATTGTTCGAAATAGTGAAGTCTCATTTCGATATCGACGCACTCGGCATATCAAACAGAGTGAAACCTGTAGCTGAAGAACAACGGGCGCTGAAGATATTTTCAGAAACCGTTAACAAAATCAACGGCCGTTTCGAAGTCGGACTGCCCTGGCGAAACGATGACGTCACCATGCCACCGAGCTATGACATGGCGGTGCGTCGCCTGCGCGGGATCGAGCGCAAAATGGACAAATCGCCGCAGTTTAAACAAGCTTACACAGCCCAGGTCGACAGGCTATTAGCAAAAGGATACGCCGAGCCTTGCGAACGAAGCCACGAAGGAAACCAACGCATGTGGTACATGCCTCACTTCGCCGTTACGAACCCGAATAAGCCTGACAAAGTGAGACTGGTATTCGACGCCGCCGCCCGTTCAAACGGGGTGTGCATGAACGATGCGTTACTGGATGGGCCAGACTTGCTACGGGCCTTATACGGAATCCTGTTCAGATTCCGAGAGGGGAAGATCGCCGTGACAGCTGACATACGTGACATGTTTCTACAAGTGAAGATAAGGAAAGAAGACAGAGCGGCGCAGCACTTTTTATGGCGCGGTGACGACCGCCATAACCCGCCTCGGCGCTACGTTATGACGTCTATGATATTCGGAGCACGAAGCTCGCCATTCCTCGCACATAGCGTAAGAGACAGGAATGCGAGTGATCATAAGGAAACCCACCCACGGGCGTATCACTCGATCACGGAAAACCACTACATGGACGACTGGGTACAAAGCTTCGAAACGGAAACGGAAGCGGCCGAGGCGATAGCGGAAGTGCGAGAAGTGCACAGGAAGGCCGGCTTCGAGCTCGCGGGATGGGATACGAATCGCGAGCGCCTTATGGAAGACATCCCGGATGAAGAGAGAGCCAGACAGCCCAAAGAGCTGGGTGCTAGCGCGCATCCCTACGGGAAGACATTGGGTGTGTTATGGATGCCGGAAGCGGATGAACTCGCGTTTAACACCGCCATGCCAAGAGTTCCAGAAAGCATAAAACAAGGCACGCAAACACTGAGGCCCTGGGCATGGTCATGTCACTTTTCGACCCACTCGGCCTGCTCAGCCCGTACACTATAAGGGCGAAAATCGTGCTACAAAAGCTCTGGAGGCTTAAGCTGGGCTGGGATGACCCCTTGCCAACGGAAGAGGCAAGGGAATTTGAAGAATGGATCCGTGACTTAAACTCTATAAAAGAGTTAAGATTACCACGGTGCTATGGATGGGATAAAGACGTCGTAAACATACAATTACACGTCTTCACGGACGCCAGCGAGCAGGCCTACGCAGCAGCGGCTTACTGGCGCTTTGAGTGGCGTAACGGGAGCGTCGGCGTCATTTTAATCGCAGGAAAAGCGAAAGTGGCCCCGATGAAGGCGCAGAGTATCCCACGAATGGAGTTACAGGCCGCGCTAATAGGAGCCAGGTTAGCGGCGGAAATAAAAAAGGAACATAGTTTCAAGCCGTATGACGTCATCTTTTGGAGCGACTCGAAGACTGTTCTCCACTGGATAAGAAACGACTCGGCGCGATATACCCCATACGTTGCGCACAGACTGAGCGAAATCGGCGAAATAACCGAGTCTGAGCAATGGCGGTGGGTGCCGACAAGTTACAACGTCGCCGATGACGCAACCAGGATTAACGTCTCCAGTATGAAAACGGACGACCGCTGGTTTAAGGGCCCGGAATTTCTTCGTGGGCCCCCGACGAAATGGCCGAAGGAAGAGCCGACGGAAACCGAAGATGACGAAGTCGTGGTAAATTATACGACTAATGAAAAGCCACTTGTTGACGTCACAAGATTTTCGTCATACGGAAAATTATTACGAGCGACCGCCTACGCACTCGCCTTTATCGACAAGTGCCGACGGAGGACTCGCACTATGGAAACGCGACACATAGAGCAAGCTGAACGTTTACTCATTCGTCAAGCGCAACAGGAAAGCTTCCCGAAGGATTACGAGCGTTTGAAGAAGGGAGAACGCGTGTCACGTGACAGCCGGCTTTATAAGCTCGACCCCGAATACGGGGGGGACGGGGTAATAAGGTTAAACGGCAGGATCAATGCGGCCACCCTGCGCGAGCTTACTGGAAACCCACCGATCTTAGACGGGTCGCATCACCTCACCCGGCTGATCATAAGGTGTGAACATGAACAGCATCATCATATAGGAAGAGAACACGTCGTAAACAACGTGCGGCAAAAGTACTGGGTGTTACGAGTGCGGCCTACTGTGCGAAACATCTTGCGGCAGTGTACAATCTGTCGGTTGAAGAAAACCGCGCTGACCGTACCGGTGAAAGGAAACCTGCCAAAGGATCGTCTAGCTGCCTACGCACGGCCCTTTACAAATTGCGGAATCGACTGTTTTGGCCCGATGTGGGTGACCATTGGACGCCGGAGAGAAAAACGATGGGGAATGCTGTTTACATGTATGGTGACTCGTGCCATCCATATGGAACTTATAGCGAGCCTTAGCACAGACTCGGCTATCATGGCCCTAAGAAGGATGGGAGCACGACGCGGCTGGCCGCAAGTGATATGGTCTGATAATGCAACGAATTTCCATGGAGCGGATGCAGAATTACTAACGGCGTACGCAAAGTGGAAGAAAGAGATGCCAGATCACGTGAGAGGGAGACAACTAGCGTGGCGTTTCATCGATCCCGGCGCACCAAACCAGGGGGGAGCTTGGGAGCGGTTAATTCGGTCGGTGAAGACGGCACTCCACGCAACGTTGGCGGAACAAGCTCCCCGGGAAGAAACACTTACGACTGTCATCACAGAAATAGAACACACTATAAACTCGCGCCCGCTGACTCACGTGTCGGTGAGCCCTGAAGACGACGACGCGCTTACCCCGAACCACTTCCTAATCGGGTCGGCGGTAGGCTTGCCAATCACGGGAACGAACGAGCTAGCAAACAAGAAGACATGGATCGCAACCCAAGCTTTAGCGGACATGTTCTGGACTCGTTGGCTACGCGAGTATTTACCGACATTGACACCGAGGGACGACGTACGACGATGTGATGAAGAAAACATACGCGTTGGAGACGTCGTTATCATCGCGGACGGTCTGTTGCCACGTAACGTATGGCCCCGGGGTCAAATCGAGCGCACTTATCGCGGACAGGACAACGTAATACGGAGCGCGGACGTGCGAACGCGGGGAGGCATCTTCAGGAGACCAGTAAGGAGGCTCATCGTCCTGACGAGAAGAGATGGCTCCGAGGATCTGCGCCGGGGGGAGGATGTTGCGGACAGAGAGCACCCCCCTGACCCGCCCGCCGGAGCACACCTACTCTCCGCGCCCCGCATACCGCCGGCGCCCTCAGAGGGCACGATTAGCACTTAGGCGTCGGGCGGGATGCGGGACTTAAGGAGCGACCCTGGCAGGCGAAATTCTCTCTGCTACTCTACACTTCACCTCTCAGCATCGCTCTAATGTATCTTGTAAATAATTACGCTCTGTACTTATTTGATGTATTCTTTTAATTCAACAATAATTATACAGTCCAATAAAATCGAGTTTGATTTCCAAAATAAAGAAGCCACTGCCACCAATAATGTCTTTATTGCTGTAGAATTACATCTCTAACGTTACTTTTTGTTATTTAATTCTTTTAATTTACAGATTTTAATTAAAAAGAAGTGATAAAAATGTGCGTGATATTTAAAATCGCAAAACGCAATGCTATCAAATGGAAACGTGACGTCATTTTTAATTTTGACATTTTCAGATTTTCAACGAAGGCGAATATATTGCGTAGTGCTTTTAGTTTTGTGATTGTGTTTATCGTAATTTATTAGTGTAGTTTCGAGAAATATTACTAAAGATATTTTATCTGTTTTTATAGCCTTACACCGTTTTCGTAGTACGTTCGCATATCTTGAAACAGAAAAAAATACTTTATTGGGTGTACTTTTAATATTGTTTTCATAGTTTGGCACAATACAATATCTATAAGATAGTTATTTAGCTTTTTCCGTGGTCTGTATCTATTAAATCTAGTTTATTTAATTTTGTTTGGGGGCTAATAGTTGTTGTCTTACAAAATAAAGTTACAGAAATAACTAAAGAATAGCTATTCATAAACCTCCACAGATGATATAGAAAATAACAAAATACTTATAAATATACATAAATTTTAGAAAAAAAGAACAACTATGAAAAGTTTGTGAGTGGGAAACTAATTATTATTAAAACAGAGTTTGATTAAATTCGCATTTACAGATGCTATAGGTACTATCCACAAACAAGTCAATCAACCGTCGACTTGCTGAACTGTTGAATTCGTGAACTGTTCTGATAAAAAATGAGTGGCGTCTGAAAACTATACATGTCAAGGGCGAATGAAGTAATTTTCTAGGGCATACAAGACTAGGGGGAACATACAAATGCAGTTTCTCGATGAGACTAGCACAGTCAATTTTGGACTGAGCAATTTTTACCAAGAAACGTATAACGGCAGTATTTCTTCGAACTTTAAGGGGCAGAAGGTGGAATACGGTACAGCGTCAATGTAACCTTGATGCGGTATTTTCGATTTAAAATTGATGAATCTAGTTTTTTTTAATGAGTTCTTATCTATTGGAATGAACTTCAAGAGAAGGATTCCAAATTTGGCTTGCATACTAGAGGTGACTACGGACATAGGCACAATATAGAACTTTACAGGTTTTCATCTTTTTGAAAGAGCGAATTACGAAATAGAAAACCAGACGAAGCCTTTTTGGCAATGAGATCAATATGACGATTATAAGCAAGTTTGGTGTCTAAATTACAAACCTAGGTCCCATATGACGTTGACTCCCGCTAATATAATATAGGTCGCAAATATTATAGTGATTATTGTGAATTATTTTACGACTAGGTAACCGCACCGAACATTTAGATATTTTAGTTTAATACTTTATTTATTACACTTACACGAAATATTAACAGTCTTGTAAATCATACCATAGCACCTTAAGATATCGGTCAACGCCATCTATGGGGAAACTATATGAATGTAACAAATTTATTACAAATCCTAACACCTGCAAAAAAATCCGTAGTTTTTACCTGAATTCCGAATAAACAAATAAACCGACAATCTGACAATTCAGAGCTATTTCTAAAATTCGAAGATGTTTACAGGTTTAACACTCGTCATGGAAATCGTTTAGCACACCCCCCGGTGAACAGCCATCTCTATAGTAGAAATAGCCATATTATGATTATAAAAATCTATAACAAAATACCTCCATTTATCAAAGAATATAAAGGTAACTTATTTAATATAAAGCTTTTTAACTGGCTGGTGGATAAATGTTTCTATTCAATGCAGGATTATATGAGATAAATACAATATTGACTAATTTTTTATTGATATTTATAATTTAATTGTAATATAATAAGATAATCAGAATAATAAAATTGTACTTTAAGAATAATTTTGCACGCCAATATAGCTAGCACACGTGAAACTATCACCATGCATATATATGTATTGTAACATCTTGTAACCGTGTCTAATGCAAAATAAATATGATTTGATTTGATTTGACAAGTAATATAAAAAACTGCATCGTTACTTCGTCGTTTATATAGTCTATTCCAGTTGTTTTTTTAATAGCTCCAATGTACAGACACGGCATGTTTAGAATTTTATAATATTATAGGTATATAGATATTTAAGTTTATTGACCGTATCAGGATGTCAGAGGACGAAACATTCAAGCAGCAGTTTATTAATCTGAACACTAAATTCTACGAAATGTTCATAAAGCAGTTATGTCGATAAGGAAACAAGATAATAATGATCTTAAGAGCAAGTTCACAAGTAAATATAAAGAGGGGTTATCTCAGGCTATACTTATATTTGCTTCGAGAAGCTTTCGTGCCACCGATACATCAGCCAGCTGCAGATCCGGCAAGACGAGTTCTCTAACTTCTACTTCAAGTAAGTACATTAATTTACCGCAAACAAATATATTGGAAATTTAGTATACAAAATCGAAAGGTTACCCAACATTATTGTGGAAGAGTTTATACTCTTCCATAATAATGTTAGGTAACTTTAATACCCCTCCTTAATGCCGTTTCCCGATTCTTATAATTTGGAGTGAATCGGTAAATTTTCGAGGTAGCCCTGATTCAGTATATTCTGAATCACATTTCAAAACCAGGTGAAAAAGTTATCGTACATTAAGCTGTGCAAAATTAGAAGCGACTTTTATCGAAAATGCCGCATATTTCAAAACTACTCAAGTAATCTTATACAAACCATTTTTCGTCGAAAGTTTTTTAAACAAAAAATATTGCTTCAGAATATTTAGATGTCATTGTGCAAAAGTTAGAAGACAGGACACAGACGTGTTACAATTTTAGAAACAGGGGGATTGTCGCAAGCACATTACCAGCCTAGAATATATTTTGTGACGCGCCATTCTTCAAACATAAACCTTATTACTTGGCTTGCCAAAACTCAAAGGGAAAATCTCGACAGAAAGTTCTATCATCACTGTTGTACACCGAATAAAATGTGCTTGAAAATCATTTCGTTGTTGAGCGTGAAAATTCCAAGAAACGAGGGTAAACCTCCCGTCGATTACAAATCAAACAAGTTTAGGGATCACTCCCAGTTATAGAAACCTTAAAATACACAGAGAAACGCAAAATCATTTCCAAGGCTAAGCTGTCTAACTCGCTGGTTAGTACCTATGAGTTTGTTGACAATGCGAATAGTGCGCCGCTGAATGAATGTCATGGGAGTGGGTCAGTTTGGAAAGCGGATGCCCCGACGATTAGTCCACATGAAGCCTGAATTGCTGTTTGTAAAGCGCAAGTGGATGCTGTCGTATGAAGTACTTTTTGGACCGGTTTAGCAAACATGAATGCTTTGCTAAACCGGTCCAAAAAGTGCGGAAAGTTTGATGCGTTCGAGATGAATCTGAAAATATAACTCGTTTGTTTTTTTTTTGGAGCCCTATAAAGTTAAATAAATATGTTAAATTTAAAAAAGATAATAATATCAAGGTTTTATGACATTAATAGAAGGATCTATAAAGCCATTACTTATTTGCACTATTGTTTTAACTTGGCAATTCCGCGCATATCGCGCTCTGAAAGGTAACCTCAGAGGGGAATTTCTTTTCAATTTTTACGGGATTATTTTGTGGATTTAAAATTCCTGACAGCATCTAGTACCACTAGCTAAACCCTAAAAAGTATAAAAACTCCATTGCAAAATCTTTTTTTAATTTTCATCTACTGAATATTTGTTTCGTGGATTTTATAATACTTATGTAACTAATCAAATAAATATATTAATACATTTGTTTTGTACTTTGTGTTGCTTCGATAACTTTATAAAACAACCGACATCAAAATAGAGGAAGAATTGTGATATATATGTTTTATGTGTGTTCGGCCCTGACCTTTTTTTGTTTCAGTAGCGATTTTGATCAATTCATTGTTATTGGATTGATACCACATACGTAACTTATAAGTGAAAAAGTAAAGAAAATCTACCAAAAATGAAAACGTTTTCAAGAGTAACTAAAAACATAAAAAATATCTACTAAACTTCACAAGTTTGTTGTTGTTTTTTATGTTTTACTTGTCACCGATTTCAAAATGTTGTATAAAATATTTTTTTCGTTTTAGTTAATCGTGAAGTCAGTTTTGAATTTTTTTTTATTTCGTAGAGAATTTCAGAGTGTTAGTGTAGTTTTATCCGTATTATGTAACTCGTAAATTGTTTATTTCTGCGGGATAAAAATAACACCGTTCGCTCCCATTATCGTAAATAGATATAAAATATGTTGTTTTAGTCCCCGTTATCTTGAAACATATATAAACAAAAATAATACCTATAGATAGTGGGTTTATTCTCAAGGCTGCAAAAAAATATCAAACAACTGTCTAAAGAAACTAAATGTTCTTGTAGTAGTAGTGTGTATAGTCGTAGTGTGTGTAGTTCTTGTAGTGTATAGTCGGCAAACAAACACAAATTACGTTTGTGTTATGGGTAATATCAGGGGCCGATTTATTTCCAATAAGGGGTAGCTCGATGGAAACCTAAATTTACGAAATCGATGCCAGAAATCGAACTTCGGACTCCGCTTTCCGGTGGGCTCAACGTCTTAGCGCAACTAGACCACTCAAACACAGAGGCCGTAGTGTTCATGTACTTACATATATGTATCTATACTAAAAATAATAGATATACTACTATCCCTGTTATTCCAATTAATATTATAAATGCGAAAGTACCTCTGTCTATCTGTTACGCTTTTATGGAAAAACTACTGGACCGATTTGGCTGAAACTCAGTATAAATATTTTCGATGCCGAGGATACTTTTTAACCCGAAAAATGGGATATTTTCCGGAATAAAAATATATTTGTTTCTCTGTTTGTTATGTGATTACGGAAAAACTATTTCACCGATTCGGCTGAAATTTGGTAAATACTACTCTGTCAAAAAAGTACCCGGAAAAGATCAATAATACACAAAATGTTAGTTAATCATTCAAATTTATTTTAACACCTTTAAAGTATGCTCCTTCAGAAACGATACACTTACGCCAATGAATAATACAATCATCAAAACATTTTTTAAATGCTTTTTCCGGAATTAAGTTTAATTCTCGTCGCGAATTCTCCTTTATGTCTTCTACCGAATGAAAACGGATGCCACGAAGTGGTAATTTGAGTTTAGGAAAAAGAAAGAAGTCGGCTAGAGCCATATCTGGTGAATACCGTGATTGCTCGATAGTATTTGTTGAGCTTGTGGTCAAAAATTTGTTCACAATGATATACTTGTTCGAAGGTGCATTATAGTGGTGCAAAATCCAATTTTTTCCCGTGTGAACCATAAACAAATCATCCATTCCCGATACTTTTCTATCAGAATGTATGTAATTTAAATACCGAAGGTAGATAAGAGATACTTTTTATCCCAGATAATGGGATCGATTTATGTAAAGGTTATCGAACGTAGGATAGGTAGTTTTTGTCATTTACCATTTTCGTCATTTTGGTCATTTTGATCGTTTTTGTCATTTTGATCATTTGATTATTTTTGTAATATTGGTCATATTTGCCATTTTGGTTGTTTTGGTCATTTTGGGCGTTTTGATCGTTTTGGCCATTTTGGTTATTTTAGTCATAATAGTCGTTTTGGCCATTTTGGTTATTTGTGTAATTTTGATCAGTTTGGTCAACTACAAACTCTAAACTGAACTCTAACAGATCCATAAGTATAAACTTTTGCATTCATCTTATCAGGGTGAAAGATATGAATAAGTATAGGTCGTGCGTGTCGTCTATTGCTGCGCAACCTTTTCGCTCGTCTATTACCAAAACCGACTTTAAAAACTAAAATGTATAACAAGATGTTTTAGATAATATATATTAATAATAATAGCTTTGGAAATAAGTTATTTAATACATTTTAGTTTTTGGAGTCGGTTTTTTTAAACGAAGTTTTTATTTTTTATTTGTTACTTTTTAGTGTCTAGCTATGTATGGGTGGACCTACGAATGGTGCCGCGCTTCTTAAAAAATATAGGTCTCAAGAACCGGGAACAAAAAAATGATCGTAAAATGAAAACTACTGGGCCAAACTATGTCAAATTTTTAGGGGACCACATGGCAGCTATTCCGCGTCGAACAAAAAAAGAATCACGTAAATCGAATCAAATCTCAGAGTAATCGGTGTACATATGGAACGAAAAGGAAATTTTCTTCATAAAAAATTTTCATAAAATGAAAACTACTGGGCCAAACTATGTAAAAATTTTAGGGGACCAATTGGAAGCTATTTCGCGTCGAACATAAAAGAATCACGTAAATCGAATCGTAAATCTCAGAGTAATCGGTGTACATATGGAACGGAGTGAAAATTATTTTCATGAAAAATGTTCATAAAATGAAAACTACTGAACCAAACTATGTAACATTTTTAAGGGACCAATTAGAAGCTATTCCGCGTGGAACAAAAAAAGAATCACGTAAATCGGATCATAAATCACACAGTAATCGGTGTACAATCGCCAAAGCTGGCGGTTAACCAGGCATAAGACTAAAATCGCTTGGCAAACACTTTCGTTAACAACGCACACAAGTAAGAAAGAAAGAAAGAAAGAAAGAAAGAAAAAATATTTATTTCTAAAAATGCGACACTTGAACAACGATTTATAATAAATAATAATAACATTGAAATTGTGTGCCGCAATTCGCGAAATGAGGTAAACAAGTAAAACATTGGTTTGGGGGCGGAGTTTTATTGTTACTTATTTTGGGTTTTACGCGTTTAAGACAATAGAAAGCAAGCCGCTTTTTTTGAATACGCTGTTTTACAATACCTAAATAATATACTTTATGTATTTGATGTAAAAGTGAAGAGTAAAAGATTAAGCAAAATTTATCGTAGTAAAACATTTGACTTAGTATTAATAATTAACTATTATAACCTCTGTAATTTTTTTAAATTATTAGTTGCCCTTTTTTTCAAAAAATTCACGCTTAATTAGTTAACGCTTTCGGTTCGGAAACTCGGTTTTACTAATTGTGGGTTCGAATCCTAGATGAGAACCATTAACCACTTCAAGGTTTTTATGACTTAATGTGCATACTATTTCAACCATGCGCAATTAATTAAGCTAATTGTTGCTGACAGTAAAAACACATCACTATGAATCCTTTAGTGATATTTAGGAGTTTGAGACAATACCGTGTCAAACTTCTAAATCTGCTTATGAGAAACGTGGCGGGTATACCATCTGATCCCTCCTCAAAATAGAAAAGACACGAGAACAATATTGGAACTTTTATGGTTGTTATTATTATCTTTACAGTAAATTCAAATTTTGCTAATTTAAAATCGAATTATTATTAGTTGATATGTAGTCCTTAATATAATTAGCTTATATCTAAATCAGATTAGTTCGAATAAGTCTGTTCATGTCCAAGACTTGACATTAGTCTGGATAAAATGTGATTTAAATAATAAATAATAAGTAGCATAAATAATATAAAAGTAATACATAGATGTAAAAGACAAAATGTGAAGCTAGACGAAGACAAGCAGGTATAAAATAGATATAGAAATATGAAAATGTTAATATAACAGTAGATATATAACTTCATAGACGTAAAAATTGTAAATAGAAAGAAACATAAAAGTAACAAGCATAGAAATGTAAAATAAATATAAGTACACAATGTAATAGATATAAATATTTTTGAAAGTAATAAAAAATCCTACCCATCCTGGAGTACATAGATGTAAGAAATAAACAAAGAATAAAAAAAGAAAAAGAAAATAAAGACCTCTGTCTTATCACATGACGGAGGAGAAGCCGAATTTATAAATAAATAAAAAAATTATAAATAATGTAGTAGTGAGATAAAGTTGAACTATTATCTGTAAAATGATGGGTATTTTCATGTAAGATTTAGGAACTTTTTAGAATTGTTTTTAACTGGGCCTTTGTCTTTCTTAGTAAGTTTCTAATATTCGTCGTCCATGAAATAAACTTTTGTTCTTTATTTCTTTTAACTGTTATATCTTTATTTAGTTATAGTTCTCATAAGGGGATGGTTGTGATGTAAAAAAATATATTACAAATGAAAAGCCTATTGAAACAGGTTTTAAAATTAAATAAAGATTTTGTTATTACATTTTAGGAAGTTATTAAAGATTACTTGTCCCGTTATAACATTCTCCCGTCTTGCGGCACTAAGTCTGAATAACTTTTGAATGATATTTCTGGTTTTCCAATACTTTAAGAAAATTCCATAAAAAATGCTATTTACAGATGTGAACATTTGAATTTTATTGTATAATAATGTTAAGTAAAATTGGCTACGACTAATTCTGAAAACAAGTCGGAATTCAATTGATACCTGTAGTCTATTAAATTAAACTTGATGAGACAAAAAGAATTAATAAAGGATTACAATTCGGTGCACAGAAAATGTAGGTGGCGGCGTCATTATGACCACCTGACAATAAAATACCTGGCAATAACAAAATAAAGCCATAAATTGTTTTATTACTTTCAATATTTTCGCTTGAACGTTTGAATTATATTTCTTGTTTTTTATTTCTAAAACAAAATTCCATAATAAAATGCTGTTTACAGATGTGGACATTTGAATTTTATTGTATAACAATGTTAAGTAAAATTGTCTATGACTAATTCCGATAACTAGTCGGCATTCAACTGTTACCTCTAATCTACTAAACGAAACTTTACGAGACAAAATAATTAATAAAGGATTCTAATGCACAATACATGGCGGCGGCGTCTTTATGACCCCCTAACTAGTAATAACAAAATAGAGCCATAAATGATTGTATTAATTTCCATATTTTCACTTGAAATTTAATTTTTTATGAGTGTAAGATAAGTTACTAATTATTTTACAAGCACAGTTGCTATGTTATTTGTGTTAGATTTGAGTATTTTTAAAAATTTAAGACTACGTAAATCGATATTGTAGCTATTTAAATAAAATCAAGTTATCATGATTATAGCAAAAGTATTATATTTTTGTAGACATTGTAACTGTCAATAGGGATTAAATGTTAATATCTTGAAACGTATACCAGTGAGTTAAACAGAATCAGTGACAAGAGTAATACTATCTACTATTTTTACTAGTGTTATTGCAGTTGTATAATGAAAACCAAAATATGGTTCCGTTCATCTCTTGATAAATTCCGGTTCATGTTTAAGTCCAATAATACACAGCACAGGTCAACTAAAGATATATCAAACAATTATCCAGAAAACAGGCACAGGTCAACAAGAAGGCAATAAAATCGAAGTCCGTAAACAAAGAGAGTCGTGAGCAGAGTAGAAAACAATAAAAGCGCGTCGTCAATTGGCCAAGTGCAAATTACAACTAAACAGAGGCCATTGTTCCATATAATTTTAAAATTTTCGAAACGTCCTGATTGGTGTATTTGAAATTTGAGAGTGTGTGCGTGAGTATTGATACGTTATGAGCCGTTCAAAGCAAAATGTTACAGAACTGATCATGCTCTAAGTTTGTTGATTGTACATATGGAACGGAGTGAAAATTATTTTCATGAAAAATGTTCATAAAATTTAAAAACTTCGTTAAAAAAACCGACTTCAAAAACCAAAATGTATAAAATAACGTATTTCTAAAGCTATTATTATTAATATATATTATCTAAAACATCTTAATCTCTATTTTGAAACAAAAATGTACGGACTTTCTAAGTGCAATGTATGTAGACTTCTATCATGTATACACAGATGGGTCAAAAGTTAAAAATCAATGCAGTGGTTTAGGCATTTATGACCCGCAAACCAACAGTTCTTTAAAATTAAAAATTGAAGCTAATATTTCCATCATGCACATAGAACTATTAGCCATAGCGGAGGCGGTTTCTTACATAAGTTCTTGTGGTTCAGGCAAATTTGCCATTTTTACTGATTCAAAAAGTGCTATCTTTCACCTGGCTCGATGCACCTCGACTTTTCGAGGACTACCGATAGCCTACAGCATTTTGAAATCCCTCCGTGAATTGTCAAGAACAAGTAGATTAATTAAAATTCAGTGGATCCCTTCACATATAGGTTTGCCAGGAAATGAGGCTGCTGATCGTCTTGCTAAGGAGGCTATTGATGATGGAGAACCCTTTCACTGTATGCCCTTATTTACTGATTTCCTGTACGTAGTCAAAAATAAATGCACAGAATTGTGGAAGGAACACTTTGATGAGAGATCAGTAACTAAGGGTATATGGTATAGGACTATTCAACCCAATCTAACACGCTCACCATGGTTTGCAGGGTCATCTTTGTCTAGATCTGAAATAGTGATAGCTTTCCGACTTCGCTCCGGACACATACCACTAAATGGGTTCGCGTTTTTAGTGAAAAGATCATTAACACCCAATTGCACAGTGTGTCAGGTTAGAGAAGATGCATATCACATTTTAGTGGAGTGTGTACGTAACGAGTCCGAAAGAAGTTTGTTAGGCTACGATTTGCACGAAATTGGTGCGTGTAATAGTATCCTGGCATATCCCTTATCGGATGATGCCAGGATGCTATACAATCTAGTTAAAGTAGGCATTAAGCGGCGGTAATTTAAGTGTGTTGTTCCTATGAGGGTGGCATGGTCAATACTGACCAAACCCTCTTATAAATAAAGAGAAAAAAAAAAAAAAAAAAAAAATCTTAAAGTCGGTGCTTAGTAATTTTCAAAATATAGTAATTTTTATGTTTTGCTTTGCATCGACTTCAAGATGTTTTAGATAATATATATTAATAATAATAGCTTTAGAAATAAGTTATTTTATACATTTTAGTTTTTGAAGTCGGTTTTTTTAAACGAAGTTTTTAAATTTTATTTGTTACTTTTTAGTGTCTAGCTATGTATGGGTGGACTTACGAATGGTGCCGCGCTTCTTAAAAAATATAGGTCCCAAGAACCAGGAACAAAAAAATGTTCGTAAAATGAAAACTACTGGGCCAAACTATGTCAAATTTTTAGGGGACCACATGGCAGCTATTCCGCGTCGAACAAAAAAAGAATCACGTAAATCGAATCAAATCTCAGAGTAATCGGTGTACATATGGAACGAAAAGGAAATTTTCTTCATAAAAAAATTTCATAAAATGAAAACTACTGGGCCAAACTATGTAAAAATTTTAGGCGACCAATTGGAAGCTATTCCGCGTCGAACAAAAAAAAACACATAAATCGGATCATAAATCACGGAGTAATCGGCGAACATACATAAAAAAAAGCAAAAAAAAAAAAAAAAAGATCCGACGAATTCAGAACCTCCTCCTTTTTTCGAAGTCGGTTAAAAAGCACGCGAACTTTTAGAAGCGAACACAGTTATCGAGCCATAAAAACACGTACTTGCGCTTACGTCTTTCACCGACTTTATGGAAATATAAATTATTAAAAAACTCTCAACTAAAGTTTTTAATTGAACATACAAACATATTTATAAATACCTCAATGTACAATATAATAATTATCGATATTTCAGAATGAAAGCTGTACTACTTCTCGCTTTGCTTTCGTGCTTCATGGCCGTGGCATACAGCGACCTAGTGTGTGGTTCAAGTTACTGCAAGCAGAATCCTTGCTCCTCGCCTGTGGCAAAGACCAGCTGCCGTTCTCCATCTGAATATCGTGCCAATCACGCTGGAAAATGCGCTTGCTGTCCTGCTTGTGTATCTTACTTGGGTAAATAATCTTCAAAGTCTAAGAAAAAAATTGTTGCACAAATTATTATTAAATACGACATGGGTATTTTATGTAACGCGTCAGATCTCCGTTGCATTGTATTGACGCGTTACATAGTCGCCAATCCTATATAAGTATGAACAGAATAAAAATGATCGCGAAGTTTGGCGTCCAAACTATTTTATTTTAAATTCATTGAATTTCATCCGTGACTATGAGACTGGTTAGGATCAAAGTATTATATATGTATGTCTTTGAAGACTAAGGCCATGAAAATTGCCCGGACTTTTGAAGGTCTTTCATAGGGCCACGGAAAGGCCAAAACGTAGAGGCAAATTTAATGTAAAGGTGACGTGACGCTGACCGGCGATTACCCCTGTCTACACTATATAAAAATAAACCCAAGGACAAACACCGGTCACTGTAGGAAATGAGAACAAAAGATACTTGACTATTGGGATGAACTGCTAGTGGAATTAGAGATCTAGGACTATGGAGTTTGTGGCGTTTGCCCGTCGTAATGTTCGGGGAACATGGATAAAATAGGCAGACGGTGACACGCCGTACCCTAAATGGGACCCAAAAAATGCCGTAGATAGGTAAAAGATTAGCAAGAGGCAACATGGGTAGGTATGAGTGTCTGGTATACAGAGGTGGGCTACAGGTTCGCCTAAGCTACTTCCGACATTAGGCCATTTAATAATTATTATTAATTTAATATTATGGATAATCTAATAATTTATATCTTTGCGTCAGAAATCTTTATATTCTATAAACTTCAGCAAGCTATAGACGCGCGCCACTTCTTAATGTTTTAATCATTTTAGATATTGGTCGAACATTCCTTGTTACCAAGTCACATAATATATTACTAACCTTGAAACATACAAAACAATTATTATTTACCTACTTAACAACAAATTTGATATCTAACCGGTGTTAAACTTGTTTACTCATACATACATACACATACTAGTGCTTATCCGGCGGCTACGCCGCGGGTCAAACTCTAGTTCGTACGTCTTGTTTAAAGGGCAGGCGTTAATACCTACAGATTACATGGTGTTAATTTTCTATGTCAATACTAATTGTCCCTTGAAAATTCACTTCATGTTATAAGGCTAACTATCCATCTCCCGGAATGAAAATTACTACGTCCATTTTGGATATTAAAACTACATATGTACAAAATTACACCAAAAACCGATCACCGATCGGATACTGCAGTAGTTTTTTTTGCGATATAAAGTGAAGTGAATCTTCCGGAGGCAAATAGCACCAACATAAAAAAAATTGTATAATGTAATCTGTACTAACGCCTGCTCTTCGAACAAGACGCATGGATCGAGAGGTTAACCCGCGGGGTAAACTCAAAAGATAATTTTATAAAAGGCGAATTTGTGACGCTGTCATGCTCATTATTTCATTGTTTTTATACAACTCACATACGAATTATAATAACATCCTTGATAAATATAACATCGCAAAAAGTTTATTTAAAGGAAGATATAATTTAACAATAGTCATTTTACAAAGCATGAGAAAAATTTAGAATTCACTATAGTAATTATAATAAAATATATGATTTGGCTTAAACATTTATTACGTACATTATTATTATTATTATATTTATACGTATTATTACCGATATAACTTTTTATATATTACTTATTACTCCTTTCTACTTTTTTTTATTGCAGGAGTTCAGCAGATAGGCAGACAGCCCACTTGATGGAAAGCAGTTACCATCGTCTATGGACATTTGCAACACCAAAGGTACTACAAATGCGCTACTGCTCTCTTAAGGGAGGCTGGAACCTGGTCACTAATGCTGGAACACAACTCAAGATTGTTATGGCGACATACTTTAGATCAGTGATGGTAGCGATCCAGTCGGGCAAATGCCCTATCACCTGGCTGTGGGTTGTTTTGTCGCCTCTTACGACAGGCTGCCCGGCCGCAGGAAATTGTATTCTTTCTCCGTTCCTGCGCGGTTTTATATTATAAAGCAAAAGAGAGGAGCTAGTTTTTTCCATACCAATATTAAGAGCCGAATTTTTAATCATCAGATAATATAATATGTTAAGTTGTCGCGACTTGTATACATAATAAATCTAGGTTTTAACGGTTTTAAGCGCGGTAATTTAACGTCGGATTAACCAAAATCAAATGAATTACCGCGCTTAAAACCATCAGATAATTGTTATCAATTACATAAATTATATATAACCTGAGTAAGTGAATTCAAAAGTTAAACCATTTAACTGTTTTATTCATGGAACTGACGTTGCTAATTTTTTCATGTTATATTTTATTATATGAGTAACTTTTATCTGGTTTTTAATAAATCAGCCCTTAATTAAATTACTTACCTAACTAATATTCCCTATTATAATATTATAAATGAGAAAGTAGATCTCTGTCTGTTCCGATTTGGCTGAATCTCAGAATATACTCGTACATATGTGTTACGCGTTTGTTAGAGTTCGCGAGTCTTAGTGGCCAAAAAGGTAGGCGCACGTCACCTCTACTCTGCAACTCTATGCGTCCAATACGCGCTTCTGCCTACACTGCTTTTATTCGACTCTTAGTTTCTTAGAAATTTGGTTGGTAAAGACCTTACGGTTATTTATTTTCGTTTTTAACATTACTTTTCTAGGTGAAAATGCTGCCTGTAAAACATACAGCAAGGAGCTTGGCGAGACCCCATCAGCCATCTGTCGTGAGCCACTCAAATGTCTAAAGGGCGTGTGTACCAAGGTCGCACCCAGGAAATAAATTTAAGATTATGGTTTAAGAATATACACAAATTGAATTGAAAATATGATTTGTAATTATTCCATTAAATAAAGTTCTGGTTCCTAAACATTATACCCCAGTATAAATAAAACTATTTGTAAATTTGTAATACTTATTAAATACGTGTATATAAAAAGCGGCGTCAGACGCTTATTATTCTGTTCTTGTAGAAAATTAGTTTCATCCGGGATAGAAAGAAAGAAGATAAAATAAAACAATGTATTTGGAACAGAGATAATAATATCCGGTATAACCAGAAATGTAACTCAAAAACTACAATAAAATTCTTTGGCAAATATCCCAAAAAAAAGTTCTATCATCGGTAAACAACTTATTGGATATATCTATGTGTGTGTATAATGTTTCATCACACAAGGTAAGGCTACTTGTAAACGTATGAAAGCTGGTTAAGAAATGTATATTTGACGTAAAAGTAAGTATCTGTGATAGAGATGTTATATAAAAACAAAAACCTTAAACGAAACCACATAGAAGAAACTCGGAGCTTATCCACTCTTTCTGATCGTCATGTTTGTCACTCATCCTCTGTACGTGGCGCACGCTCCTTTTTGTCACACGTGTACAAGCAATGATGGATTTACACTAGGGGCACTAGCGGCTAGTGCTCAGGGCGGCAAAATTTGAAGTGTTAGCAAAAAAAAACTAAATAACATGATTTTTCTAAAAAATACAACTAAAAAACAGAAAATAAAATTTAATAAATTTGGTTTCTGATGAATGGGGTCTTACAGTGGAGTGTAAAAAAGAAATAATTAATCCATTTGATTAAGTACAGTGTAAAAAAAAATTAATGTACATTATTGTAAAAAAAGCGTGGGGTATATCTCAAAAAGCGCTTTGAGTAATTTATTTTGATAATACGGATGTGGAGCGAGTTATGTTGAGGATATCCTTAAGAGAACTACATAAACTCACCGACATAGCTTGCAAAATAAGCAAGTTGAAGCGGCAACGGGCTGGTCACCTTTTGACAGGACTAATGACTGATAGTACAAACGAATTCTGGAGTTTCTGCAACTATAGTGTAGACGCCTGGTGTAGGTCGAGGACTTACACAAGATGGCCGGAGAAGGCTGGGCGTGGAAGGTTTGGCTGAGGACGGATATCTTAAATCGATGAAGTTGACAACCCATTGCCTCCTTTACTGTTTCAGATGACTATGTTACGACGGTAGGCACATACCAGGGGAGCTCATTCGGCTATTTATTTATGTTGAAGTTAAAATACATTGCAATACATTGTTATATTAATACGTATTATCCGTCATGATACAATTTTACGCAAACGCCGGCCGGCGACGGTCATATTCAATCTTACCATTATTTACCAAAAACGAGTGCTGCGCAGCTGCAACGTTTTATAAAATTGACCACGGGCATATACATACATTAATGCAATTATTAATTGAATAATTAAACATTGAATTGAAGTATATTTCATGACATAATAGGAAATTAATAGATTACATAGGTACCGACATATTAAAACTAACATACGCAAGTGTAAAGCGGCGGCGACGTCTGCATAAGCCTCGAATACGTTTCCCACTGCAATTATTTTGTTTCTAAACATTGCTATTACATTACAGAGAGACAAGTGAACCAATTTTCATAAAAATTGAATAAATTCTAAGGCGGTATAACGAAACGGTTTTACCAGTATAATACCTAAAACAAGATCATATTCACATTAATACTTTACAAGACAACATCCACAGCCAGTATCCGCCCTACTGGTCTTAGGGTGATGATATATAGCCTTCCTCGGTAAATGGGCTATGTAACACTGAAAGAATTTTTCAAGTAGTTCCTGAGATTAGCGCGTTCAAGCAAACAAACAAACTCTTCAGTTTTATATATTAGTATAAGATATAAGATAAGATGATAAAGTAGTGTAAGCTATTGTTTTAGTAAAGTCCTATCCAAATCAGCAAATTTTATGCACCCGAACAACTTGAAACCGCTCGACCGCTCCCGGGAAAATTCCTTCGGGATACCAGGATAAAAAGTATCACACATTTTATAACATAAAATTTGCTGTCGACCAGTCAAAAAATTGTATTGGAATTCGATTTTTTTTCAATGTGGCCATTTTAAATAATTCCCTAAAAAAATTCTCAGGGATTCCCAGGATAAACTGTAGCGTCGATTAGAGAAAACGGTATCTAAATCGGCTCTGTAGTTATTACGTGAATTCCGAACAAACAAAAAAGAAATCTAAAAAATGCGTCGTGTTCTCCGTCGTTTATATAGTCTATTCCAGTAGGGATTTTTTGGATAGCTTTAATGTACAGTTTAGAATTTTATAATTTTATAGATACCTAGATTATAGATAATTATATTGCCTTGGTTTTGCTATTTTAATTTTAAGCGTTTTTCTTAATAATCATTTTAGTTCATATTCATGCGCGCACATTCTAGAAATGTTTAGTGATAATCAACAATCGTCTATTGGCCTCAGTTGCTTCTATAAAGTCCAACAAATAAAATATACTGTGTCTGACATACTTTAATAGGTCTGATATGGAAGAATACAAAATGTTCTTACTTCGACTCTTAATGGAGCTTACATCATATAAAACAGCAGAAACAAACCCACGAGTATCATTTACTTACAAAAATCCTTTTTCAGATCATCAAGTTACCGCACCGAAATGCTTTTTCTACACAAGAACATATTATGTGTATTTTAGTGTAGATTCCGTTAGAAAGCTTTTCTACCTTATCTTTACCATTATTTAATATACTTCGAAGTAACATCCACTGGGACTTGAAGAAATGGAGGCCTAAGAAAACATGAACGAACAAGAAAAAAATGATACACATTAATAAAGGATATAAAGTTTTTGGGAGAACCAAACGTAACAAAAGTCTTACAATAACTTTAGTCCTCAGAAACAGTTAATGGTCCGTTAATGTTGTATAGTGACAATTAATGCTTCTTTAATAATATTTCTTCTTAAGCGATGGTGGGCTCGATCTTTCCCATTTTCATTCATTTTCATTCACATAGCTCGCAAAAGTTCTGCAACGCATTTG
Organism: Dendrolimus pini; assembly: GCA_949752895.1. NCBI lineage: Eukaryota > Metazoa > Arthropoda > Insecta > Lepidoptera > Lasiocampidae > Dendrolimus > Dendrolimus pini. The sequence continues at coordinate 14,245,394 of OX457128.1, read as the reverse complement.
CCAAAAGGTCTCCAGGGCTCAATTAGCCCATCGCTTGCCATTTGTTCATTAATCTTAATTACATTTACGCTTATTAAATACGCGAAGAAAAAGACGATCGATGAAGAAAACCGACTTCAAAAACTAAAAAGTATAAAATAACTTATTTCTAAAGTTATTATTATGAATATATATTATCTTAAGCATCTTAAAGTCGGTGCTTAGTAATTTTCAAAATACAGTAATTTTTATGTTTTACTTTGCACCGACTTCAAGATGTTTTAGATAATATATATTAATAATAATAGCTTTAGAAATAAGTTATTTTATACTTTTTAGTGTTTGAAGTCGGTTTTTATAATCGAAGTTTTTTTTATTTATTTGTTACTTTGTAGTGTATAGCTATGGGTACGCCTACGACAGGTGCCGCGCGGAATGGAATTTTTTTCATAAAAAATGTTCATAAAATGAAAACCACTGGGTCAAATTTTTAGCGGAACAAATAGCAGCTATTCCGCGTCGAACAAAAAAAGAATCATGTAAATCAGATCATAAATCTCAGAATAATCGGTGTACATATGAAACGGAATGGAAATTCTTTCGTAAAAAAATGTTTATAAAATGAAAACTACTAGGCCAAACTTTGTTAAATTTTTAGGGGACCAAATGGCAGCTATTCCGCGTCGAACAAAAAAAGTATCCCGTAAATCGGATCATAAATCTCGGAGTAGTCGGTGAACATACATAAAAAAAGATTCCGACGAATTGAGAACCTCCTCCTTTTTTTAAGTCGGTTAAAAAATCGTTTGGGACAAAAATATCATCAATGACCTAAATATGGTCTCGCTGTCCTCCAGTCACAATCCACTGCTAGGACAGACTGCTGCGTAGACATTCACAAGTTTATATGACAGATACCGCCTCTTTCCTACAGTAATATGTTATCTTGAAAGATAAATTTTAGGAGAGAGTTTTTTTAACTATAAAAAATTAATTTTACCGAAACAAAATAATATACCTGGCGATACCTATCTTCCATTTTCTATATCCAGCCTCTACCAGAAGCATTTCGCATGTTATTTTATCTTTCTTCTTTATATTACTTTTACAAAAAAGGCGATCTTAACTAAGGAAATTGTCTGCTTCCATTAGTCATCGGTCAGACATCAACGGTAACCGATCCCTTGATACGCCAGCAAGCTAAATTTGCGAGAATTATCGTCTTATTCATAGAGAGTTAAAATATATTTGAAGGCTTATTTAAGATAAATCGTCAAAAATTATTACACATATTAGCGTTAAAATGCTATACAAATTTACGCTAAGTGTCGTTAATTAAAGCATAATAAAATGCTGAAACTCATTATGGATGAAACGATATTCATAAACGCATATTAGCACTGACGGACAGACGGACGGACTGACAGACGGACATACAGACAGACAGAAACTTCTAGACCGATTTGACTGAAGTTCAATAAATATTATTCTACGGAAAAACTATCTCACTGACTGAACTGAACTTTCTGACTGAAATTTGGTAAAAATGTAATTTTACTGATTACCGATAGTGGTGAACTAGGGATACTTTTCAGTAAAGGTCCGAAAGTAGGATAGGTATTGTGGTTTTGTCATTTTGGACTATTTTGTACATTTTGTCTTTTTTGTCATTTTTGACAAGGTTTCTGTCAGTCATTTATGTAATATACAAATAGCCGAGGGATGGGATAGTTTGCGATAGAAATTGAAAAGAATCTTCCAGGAACAAATAGCCCTAACATAAGAATTTAATACAATGTAACCTGTATTAACGCCTGTTCTTTACACAAGAGGTATACACTAGTGTTTGATACACGGCGCAGTCGCGGGGTAAACTCTAGTACTTAACTACATCAAAAAAACATTAAAGGGCGTCATAATGATGGTTTATATGTATGGGTATGCGTATTTCAAGGTGTAAGGTGATTCAAGTACAATGAAAGCTCATAAAGTTTTTATGGATTTTCATTCTTTACGAGCGTACCGTTCCGCCTCGCCATTTGTGGCCTTATTACTATTTAACTTTGATGTAACGCGAACTAGACTTTTCATCTGATCGCGTTTATTTTTAATAGTATAGCTCTACATTAAAATGGATTGATTTTAAAACTTGACTTATTTACACGACTAACCAAAGGAGTGTTACCGTTTAGGTTTAGTATTTGTATTTGTGTGAATTTCATATACCATCGTAACTCTTAACGCGTTATTCATTTCAGATCTGAGTCGTATTGTTAGAATCCTTACATGGAGACATGCTAGGAAAAATTTCATGTGGCTGTAACGTGCATTCTCACTTCTCCCGGTTTTTGGATTTTATCTAGATTTCAATACTTGGACAATCGACAGTCGTGTTCTACCATTTTGGTTTGTTTTTAGTTCATTAAGGGTCGATTTTTTCAATCACCTAATAATAGTTGTTCTGTAAAATAAGACGCAAAACGGAAAAATAAAAAATTACAATTGCATGTATAAAAGAGTTGAATTGTCTCACTTTTAAATTTAGTCAGGTTATAATTTATTCGGCTGATTATTTTTATCTGATGATTGAAATATCGGCCCTAATTAATATTTGGTAAAAAAAGCAAAAAATTATATAACAATATTTACTACCCTACAGGTAAAAGGAAAAAAAATGTTTCTAGTATTAACGTCTACACGGAATAATCGCCTGGGACATACTGGGCGAGAGCGAGTCCATTTGACTGCTGCCATGCCATTAGCACTTTTGATACGTTATAAAGCATGTCCATATCGAAACACCATTTCGCAAAGCTTTTCTTTATTGCCAAGCTGGCAAACAGGCATGCGACCCAGCTTATGGAAAGTGGTTACCGCCGCCTATAGACAATTGAAATACCAGGGACTAATGCAACGCATTACCAGCCTTAAGCCTCGAATAGGTCAATGAGATAAGATAAGATAAGATGGAATATAGGATTGAAATAGCTAAATGAGATAGGGGAAGGGAGGGAGAAGTGGACCATCGGAACTCTCACCAACGCACGAAACACGATTAGCACAAGGCTAGCCGGTTTACACCGATATTCTGTGAGTGCGTGAAATCACATTGATCAAGCCGGCTCTAAAAGCTGTTACCATGAAAGGCCCTACCACGCAGAAGGTAACTTCACAAGCGTTAATAACATTTTAATGATTATATTGTTTTTTTTTATTTTTGCTAACTACACAAATATTTTAGATCCGAATTTGAGACAATGATGGGAGAAGATATAAGTGTAGGTATATAAATATAATATGAAATTAAAAAAACAGTAAGCGAGCAACAAATCTGCTGAATAATCGAGTTTGGATCTTTCCATTTGAACACGCCACTTGTTTCAATTTTCTTCGTAGTCGCAATAAACGGGGCAGATTGACACTTGAAAGACAATCTGATAATTTTTAATTTGCTCCGAGAGCTAATAAAATAGACACAAACATTCGAATTCAATTCTATCTAATGGTAGGAGTATAAAGTGATTTTTCTATTGAATTATTTACGATAAGCATTAGGTTTATTTCACGGACTTTTTGGAGGAGCTGTAATTACAAGACAATTTTATGTCCATTCAAAGACATGTACCAGGCCACTCAGAAAGTATTGCGAAATAAAGTTTTTATGTACGAGACACTGGCCAGTTATTACCTATTTTGAAAATATGATTATTTATATCTAAAAATAAGTACTTTCCAATTTTAAATTTTACCTCCACATTTTTTCGACCTAATTTATATTGTCGGTAGTCTCATTGAAAAATGGATCTGCGCCGGGAACATTTTCGCGCTGATTTTTTTACGATTTCAAGTGTCGCCTGAAACCGAACGAATCGTACAATAGATTTCAAATGGTATTCATAGATGAAGGCCCTTCTAAGGCATCCGTGTATCGTTCGTACAACGAATTCAAGCGCGGTTGATTAACTTTGGGAGTGGTGTGAAGAAAGAATCAGTCTCCTTTTGACGGTTGTCACGGAAGAAAATATGCTAGCAGTGATAAATTTAATCCAAAACAATTGGCGAGTTATGTATCAAGACATTCAGCACGTACAGATTGGGTCGGGAAGCCTTCACAAGATTCTACAAGTGCATCTTCGCGTGAGGACGCATTCGCGGGAGGATAGTTTCACGATGGGTACCGAATAACCTCACCGATGCTCAGAAGCAGGCCCGTGTGGGATGGTGGCGTGATACGATAAACAAATTTGAAAGCAGGCCCATCTCGGCGTGTTTACGACATCATTACAGGTGATAAGTCCTGGATTTATCAATACGATCCAGAAGCGAAGCGCAAGTCGAAGGTTTGGGTATTTCAAAACGAATCAACGTCTACCAAGTGCAGTGATCTAGCATCGGGGGGAAGATTGGTGTCAATTCCTTTACGGAACCAAAGAAACATCAATGCCAAATGGTATACTACCAAATGCTTGGCATAAGTTTTCTCTGTTGTGAGCAACAAGCGACCAAACACAGGGCTCTGGAGGCTACTGCTTCACCACGACAACGCGCCCGCCTATACCGCGCTCAAAACGAGGGACATCCTGGACAGCACTTCAGTCAAACTCCTGGGTCACTCTCCTTACAGCCCTGACCTAGCACAGTGTGACCTCTTTTTATTCCCGAATATAAAAATTAAGCTCAAAGGGATAGAATTTTCTTCGCCGGAAAATGCGCTGTCGGCGTCCGAACAAGCTCTAAGCGAGGTGTCTACGGCGGACTGGAAAAAGTGTTTCGAAAACTGTTTCAGACGCATGAAACTTTGTATAGAGGCTGGTGGAGAGTACATTGAAAAGATTTAATAAAAAAGTATTTACCTATATAACATTTTTTTTTTGCAAAACTTTCTGAGTGTCCCACGTATTAATAAAACTAGATTCACTCCCACTCACTTTGTCCTTTTTAGATAATTTAATTTTGTATTTCTAATTTAATCAGATTTGTAACTAACAATGTTTATAAAATGTAATGAGGTCTTCCTTGTTCTTTAGATGACTTTGTTTAATCACAGATGAAGAATACTATTTTTAACCGACTCCAAAAAATAGGAACTTCTCAATTCATCTGTATGTTATTTTTTTGTATGCTCGTTACACGATTTCTCCTTCAATTGAGAACTAATTTTCATTCTTTTCTTTTAATCGAAAAGTAAAAATACTTCCGAATTGGTCCCATTGTCACCATGTCAGGATATGATGAGTGGATTCCAGGGAAATCCAGAATAACCATTAGGTACTAAATAAAGAACACCGTGCGTCTAAATTTTTGGATAAAAGCTTCTATACGCGTGTAGCTTTACATTTTTATTAACATTAAATATTTTTTATTTATTCGTAAGTACACACTCGCGAGGCGATTTCATGGTCACAAAATCAGGATCTCATAAGTGGTTTCCAATGAAATCGATCGTAACCCTTATTAAAAAGGTACGCGTGCCACTATTATATTTTCTACGGACGCTTAATTTTTTGTAGGCATGTTACGCGATTTCGCCTTCAATTATGGATCGATTTTCAAATTGTTTTTTTAAATCCCGAGATGGTCCCATATTCACCGTCAAGATCTAAATTGTGGATCGCGAGGAATTCGGGAGCTAGCCTTATTGAAGAGCATATACACCGACGAATGAGATGGCAAATTTGTATACGCGTGCCAGTTTTACAATTTATACAGGTGCTTAATATATTATTTCTAAAACTATTGAAGAATTTGCGCAAGTAAAAAATATATTTTTTAACAAAATCAAAACCGACTTCACACTAAAAACCAAAAAAAAATATATTTAAGCGACTTCTTAAAACATAAAAAATACTATATTTTGTAAAAATGTTGTTGTTATTTTAAGGTATTTACCATCGACTTCAAGATGTTGTAGAAAGAAGTCGGTTAACATACCTACACTCTGATAGTTTCTGTTACGGCTACCTCTTATGCTCAGACGTCAAAATTGCCACGCTGTCAAATAGGCAATGCCTAGGTCTATAAGCTTCTTGGCCTAGGTTCACAAAAATACAGATTATTAAAAAACCAAAAAGATTTACTTCAATTAGACAGTAAACAATTCTATGATAATCAGAGCTTATATTAGATACAAATCCAATAAGACGTAAGAGTAAGAACAATAAGTTTTTATGTTTCAAATTTTTATAAGAGACACACACAAACGAAAGACGTGTACATGTTTACCTAAATAAGTTAAAATAAACACAATATTTAAAAGCAACTTTAAAATAACATCTTATGCTCGTTATGATGTTGAATAAATAGCTAACAATCATTGATAGGGTTTTTTATACATCAATGCTAACAATACTACATAAACGATGCTTACTCTGTAATATAATTTATTTGTGCTACATACCTTTGAAGAATCAGTCAATTTTTGTCAGTCAGAAAACCAGTGACGACTCGTTATATCAAGTGTTCGGTGATCCTAAGAAAACTATTTTTTATTCGAAGGAAATATACGTGAGTCATTGAAGTATACATATACTCCTATTTAAAAACTATTCAAAATAAACTAATAATATATAAGGCATTACGTGAAATTGTACCCCATTTGGATATGAATTTTCTATTGTCGTATACTACTCAGTATATGTAATTATAGAGAAATAAAACAAGATATATTGTAGCTGAATCTTATCTTTTATCTTCTATACTCATTTCAGTGGTAATACAAAAAATATAACAGAAAATCATACATACAGAAAGTCATACGTAATACTCCAGTCAAATTAGGTCTGAAACCAAAATGTATCACTCAAGCATGCATTTTTGATCTAATTTAGTTTTAATGATGCAAAACAATGTGTAAAGGTTTTCGTGACTGCAACTCCCGGCAAGGGTTGATTTTTTGCAATTACTCGAAAACGGTAAAAGTAAGAAAAAAGTTCTAGTACAAATTTGTAGAGCTTAAAATGGTATATCAAAAAGATTCTATGACTTTTTGAATCCAGTCAAAATTAACCGAGTTAGGAGGTTTTAAGTTTAAGGGATAATGGTAAATTTAAAAAAATCATAGGTAGTACAAAAATAAGCGATTGTTTTTTTAATTGCTTAAAAATATCTTAATTCTAGAGACACACAATGTTTTGTTACTGTTCTAGTTGTTGAAATTTTCAAATTGAAATTTGAATACTTAAAAGTTGTGGATTTTTTTGCCATATTTGGATTTCTCGTAAATTTACTCAATGTTACCATTTAGTAAGACATCAGTAACTTAATTTATATAAAAAAACAATTGGATATTATTTAATGGAGAATTTCTTATTCTATGAAGCCTCGATGAGTTACTCTCTTAATACACAGAAGGAAACTGTTGTGCAAAGTATCATTTTTTGTTTGTTTTTTAAAACGCTCGTAATGCAGTCCTATATTAGAGTTTATTCTCGACAAGTGATAGTACATAGATACGTAAAACATTAATGCAATGCAATGATTTACAATTTATAGAATATTTACTCACTTTTCAGCGTAAAAACACTATAAATGAAAAAAAAATCTCACAGCATGAACATGAACTTACTCGAAACGAGGGTACAACGGGCTAAATGTTAAACCACAAAATGGCAGCATTCGCTTGCAAAATTAACGTTTGGCACATACCAAAACGACGAGAGTTTTGTCGTCTGTTTTTCTTTATAAACAAATCTTATATATTTTTATTTTTGAATTATTGTACGAGTTCAGCAGACAGGCAGACGGCCCACTTGATGGAAAGCGGTTACCATCGCCTATGGACATTTGCAACACAAAAGGTGCTACAAATGCGCTGCTGCTCTCTTAAGGGAGACTCGAACCTGGTCACGAATACCGGAACACAAGTCATGGTTGTTATGGCGACATGCTTTAGACCAGGGATGGTAGCCATCCAGTCGGGCAAATGCCCTACCACCTGGTTGTGGGCTGTTTTGTCGCCTCTTACGACTGGCCGCCCGGCCGCAGGAAATTGTATTCTTTCTCCGTTTTAGTTAGTTTTATATAAACAAAGTGATAAATATCAATGAATAGTTTTGTTTGAAATTTTATATTCGAGGACAAATTACTTATATTTTGGAGCAAACCGTAGGTGGCAGGATCACTGAGATATTGTCATGAACAGAATACTTTTAAGATAAGAGCAACACTGGTGTTCCGTAACATTTTTTATCATACTTTTAAATTACATTACTTTTTAAGACCACGTAATTGTCTTAGGAGAATGTGTTAATTAGATAAATTAGCTAAGTTTGAACATTTCAAACAACATACCTATTCCTATACCTACCTGTTTGTGTAGGAAAACAACATACCTATTCGTTAAATAATTGCCAGGAAAACGGGAGTTATTGTAATAGAACATGTTTAAATAGGGAAACCCAAAAAGGACCGGATTAATTATTCATTCCGTAAAAGGAATTGTGATTGTGGAGTTGGCACTGACCCAGCTGGGCCGCATTTGCTGTTTATTTTAAAGTTTGCTCTTTAAAACGAGTACTGACGTACTCGCACTGGACATTATTTATGTATTTCTTTTTGTTTTGCTTAAAATCTGACTCTGTATCATCCTTAGTATTTTCTTAAAATAATGCAAACATTATGAATTGAGGGTAGACTACTAAAGATAGTATACACATGTATACTATCTCTAGTATACATATACTAAACGTCTTTTTCATATTAAGCAAGAGTAAGTTTTTATGGCTCCTTTAAGGTTCTTAAAGAAACCTACTAACTCAATATGAATAAGATCGTTAATATATATTTTATAGACATGCACGCCCCTTACGCCTACAGGGTTGAACTAAAACACGGCAACCCTAAGTAATTCACCTAGATCAACGTTTTGACTTCTTATAATTTTCATAAAACATAAAGATAAAACGTAGATCTACAACTTGGGTGTAAGTGATCTATTACACTTTTGAACTATAATCCTAATTCGTTTATATGTACGTCTAAATATCTTGGATTTAATTGTGTACCTACTTATTTATGTTCCTTGCATAACAATTAGGGAAGAACAGAAATGTTAACCCACATCATCATGATGCAAAGAAATGTACAATCACTAGTACATTCCAGTGAAAACATCAGGATGCAACGTCTTAATGTCACCATTGAATTATATTATCGATGGCTAATTATAATAAAATCGCTTTAACATATCGATTGATAGTAAGTGTTATCAGCCGTCAATTCAATTGTGATTAATAGTAGAAAATTAAATATTGTTTAAAGTAGTTACACATTGGTGGCCAGCAGGAGCAGGCTTGTGTGTTATAAAATTAAAATCTACAAGTACTAGTGGTATTATCCATATCGTCTTCGTAGAAAACAATTGTGATTTTAAAACCATTCACAACAAAAAGTTATAAATCTTAAATACTACGACACGAATAGTGAACTGTGTAAAAAATGTTTGAACAAATCAAAAGTACCTCCAAATTAATAGTATTTTAGTAACCATATGAGGCAGCAGTGAACTATTTAATAACAAACTAATATTACATTAGACGAGAGTTTAATCAGTGAACTGTGTATTTGTTTGATGTAGCAATATCTAATGTGAAAGGTTAGTTATTTATTTAACTAATGATATCAGCGTATAATGATTATTTAGTCGGGTAACAAAACTATTCATTTCTTATTTATGTCTCGTAGTTGTACATTCATACTTTTTTCTTTTAAGGTCGTACAATTATCAAATTCAATTATAATTTTTCTTTGTATGTTATTATGGTTTGAGGTTATATCCGGGTTTTGATTTCATTTTTGTGTGATTAAATGTATATAAGATTGCTAGTTATTTCCAGCCAATTTGAGGATTTAGGAATTACGCTTTGTGAGATAAGGTAATCAGTAATGTACTATTTGAACACCTGTGGTAAAACATAATAATTTTCAAGTACATTGTATTATAAAATATATTTCGTTAAGTTAATGCCTGATAAGGGACAGTTTTATTAATGTCTATCTTTCAATGTAACAGTACGTTGTTTTGTTTGTATGTTTATTTCATAATTGGTGAAACAAACATACAAACGACATGCTTCACCATTCTTGCCAAGGGCGGACTGCAGTGTTTCACACATTGGCAATGAACAGGGGGTGCGGTGGTTTTTGGACTATTTAGAATCTTTTTATGTTGACTACTGGATTTAAATTTTTAACTTTCGACTTGTGATGTAAGTGCTATATTAGTGAAAACATAAGTGAGGTTACATTTACAAAAACATTAATGTCTTAAGAATTGTACATTTTCTTGACATAGGGTTGCAGAAGGGGTAAGTACTCCTCCCTACACTCCCCCTCCACCCCTCCCATTACTTAAAATAAAGGTGCCTATATCTATACCGCACCGATAGGCTGCATGCAACTCAGATATCCGGTACATATATTTTAAGTAGTGTGTGGGGGGAGTGGAATGGGGTGCGATATATTTACCCTTTCTGCAACCCCTATGGTCCGAAGTTGAAGTGAAAAATGAATTTTTCGTAAACATAACCTCACCTATTTTTTCAATAATATAATTGTGTTGGATCGTAAAAGGTCGCGACCAGTTACTAAAATAGTAGTTTAGGTTAGTTTAGCTTCAGAACAAAAGCGCCAGAACCGACTGTTAACCATTTACTATTTATTTTATACACAGGATTTATAATTTCGTCTTTACTGGCGGCCGTTTTGACTATCATGGTTACTCTTATAGTGTATGTGAATATGCTCTGTTGTGTTACTTCTTTAGTGCTTGACGATTTACGCTATTTTTTTTAAATATTTTCTATTGTTTACTGACTTTCTTTTGGACTTTAAAACGAATGTTCAACTTTTGACCTACGATATAAGTGCAATATCAGTGAAAAAATCTGTTGTGATCTGTTTAGTAGAAAAATATTTCAAGATCTCCGGATCATAGAGGTTGTAGTAGGGGTATTTATTCCTCTAGCAATGCTCTAGTTCTCGTGGCGCCCCGTAAAAGCGCGGGAAAGAGGCCCAGGTTAGGTTTAGTGGGTAGTCTGGCGGTCCGACGTCTCGCGACTGCTACGCCGCGGGCCAAGCCTGCGTGCAGAGCCGGCCGCCAGGAGTCCCACACTCCCCTCGGATCACCCCTTCTCCCGGGGCCCGAGGCAGTGTCGCAAGAGAAGACATTCCCCCTGGGTTATCAAAAAAAAGGGGTATTTATTCCTACCCCCTCCCCACTCCACCACCCCTCTACTTAAAATTCATGTAACAAACATCTATAGATTTAACCTAAAGAAATGTTTAAGTAGTGCACAACTAGATGTACGTACTACTTTCACAATCTAGATGTATACGTACTCGTAAACCGTGGTCTGGTAGATATGTGTGCGTTTTATTATTATGAATTTAATGGTACATATCTATAGCACACCCATAAACCGTTAATCATAAATATTTGGTATAAATGCACTTACGATATGGGGGCAATATAGGTAAATATAGGTAGGTAGACAATAGGTATCATAATTGTTATTTCGGGAAACATATTGGGATCTAAAATTAACGTAGCGACGTCACCTCGATCTCTTCAATTGGATATTTAAAAAAATTGATACTTGTCATGCGACAGAGGTGATGTTTATTCAAATCAAAGAGCGTGGAGTGCCGGAGTTTCACACGACTAAAATATCAAAAGGTTCTTAATATGCTGAATGTAATTAACTAAGTAGATAATAAAACTAAATAATACAATTTTGATTCTTAATTTCAGATCGTTAAATGAAAAAAAACAATGTCGGAAATCACGACAAAAACCGGTACTAAGTCTGAAAAGACGGACAATGCAACAGTAAATGTGGGGAGGAAAAATAGCCCAGAATTTGCAATAAGAGTATCGCCGCTTACTGAATTGATAAATAACTCCCTGCACATTAAAGCTATCTATCACATATTCGTAGCAATATTGTTAATGCTGCTGTTTGACACAGTTATTTATGATCTCGTCGAGAAAGGAAAGTAAGTAGTTGATAGAGAGTTAGAGAGTTATTCCTCACCAAAATAAATAAATACAAAAACAAAATTACAATACTTCTTGGCAAAACAACAGGCGGCCTTATCGCTAATAACGATCTCTTCCAGGAAACCTAGCTTAAAAGTAATTCTTTAGTAATCTGGTGATGTAACTCACTAATCCGATGGAGCAGAAAAAAGATAGGACTCTACAATTTAAATACACATACTTACACTTATTTATACATTTAAAACCAATAAATCAAGACACATTTATAGAATACCAATATATACGTACGAGTATATATATAACCAAGGTTTTTTTTGGAGGCACGCGGGGGCACTCAGTGCCCTTAAAAGAAATCAAAGAGTACATTATATTTATCGCCTCTTTGCTTTAATAACGTGTTATCTTGAAATTTACATTTTAAAAAGAGATACATTATAGATCTTCAGGGAATAATTATGTCAAAACGAATAATTATTTTTTAAATTTAATAATAAAATCGGAGACGACAGTTTTATATACGAAATAAGAATATGAGTTGTTGGACTTATTGCGTTAATGAAGTAAAGAGGCGGTATAAAGAAATTTTTAAAATATCGAAAAATAGCCATAAAATCGAAAAATGAAAAAAAAAATTGGTAACCTTTATAAAAAAAAATTAATAGGTTTTTGGAATGGAGCTACAAACAAAAAATTATAGAATTACAACTTTCGAGAATTAGCGTGCCCCCTAAAAGAAGTGACAAAAAAAGGCCTGCATACAACAATAGATAAATAAACAAATGTTTAATATATTAAACATATTAAAATTTATTTAAAGACAGATACTACTTTCTAAGTGAGTTCCGAAATGTAGTTTATGTTTTGGCCTCTCTGACAGTAAGAGATGATGAGATGAATTCCGTTTTTTCCTACAATTCCTTCATACTAATGACCAAATCTAAGGCTTGTATTTTAGAAATGAATCTATTGTTAATTGACGCATAAAATATTGCCCAAACAGAATAATAAATCTTGCAGAGTTTATTAATATCTATAGGGTAGTCTAAAAATTTAATTTGATGATAAAACTTACCTCATAGCTGAATGCTGCTATTCAAATTCAATAGTTTTTATTTAGACTATTTTTCCTGGAGATATTTTTGTCACAAATTCAAGTTCAAAAGTTTTTATTCAAAATAAGTTCCATTGTCAGTCATACCTACATAAAATTTAAAAATTAAATTTATTTTCCCACTTCATTTACTCTATTTCCGGCACACTTTTTCCTCTTTAATATAAAAACAGTAATATATTTTTGAAAAATGAATTCTGAAATTAGTAAGCGAATTTAAAGTTTGTCTATAAAATACAATAGGTATACTATTCGTATAAAAGTCCATATCCATAGTCCATCCAACTTTTAATAGTATATATTTATTTTATTGATTGAGTACCCGAAAACGATGATACTTCACATGTATTTACTATAACTCAAAAACTAAGAGCATTAAATATAAATAAATTATATATTTAAATTGGTCCAAGAGAGACCTCCTATAAGATATTTAACTCGATGATAGAACTTGATTTTTAAAATTTTACTTTCTCCTTCGGTTCCACTTTCAATATTCTACAAAATATTTTCGCAATTACTAATACCTACCTAGGGTAGTGCTACCTACCTAGGGTAGTGCTGCCTACCTAAGGTAGTGCTACCAACCTAGGGTACTGCTACCTACCTAGGGTAGTGCTGCCTACCTAAGGTAGTGCTACCTACCTAGGGTAGTGCTGCCTACCTAAGGTAGTGCTACCTACCTAGGGTAGTGCTACCTACCTAGGGTAGTGCTATCTAGTACCTACTACTAGGTAGTGCTACCTAGTACCTACTACTAGGTAGTGCTACTACTAGGTAGGTAGCACTACCTAGTAGTAGATACTATAATGTGTGCCCAACTTAATTTCTTTTTCCTAAGACAAACAACTGTGATGCACAGACTGACACCGTAATAAGACTGTTAGGATTCTTTTTTACTTTAAAGTATTGGAACCCTAATTTGTGTTAATAAAAATACAGATATTTTCATTTCGTCAAGACGTTATTTTTTTCGAGATTTCCTTTTATGAAAAATTTCGTGACAGTAAATACAGACTCGATAGTTTCGTAATTTTATCTATGGGATTACCTCAATATATGTGTGTATATATCAAAGTGATAGCTAAAATAATAAGGTCTTTACTACTATACCATTTTATGAACAAATACGAGATTTAAGAACAAATCAACAATCACATGGCTTGTTAGGTAAGTGCTTTATAAGAAATAATTGTAATATTACTAATTTCCAAACATTAAAATAAGGTAATTCTCATTTAATTATCGTTTAATATATATATATATATAATATAGTTTACAAACAAGAAAATATCCAAAACACAGACGCATAGCAAAATCCAGTTCGTTAAAGTCGTATAAATAAAATGCTGGCAGTGAGTTATAGCATAATTTCTTAGGAGTTCATACAATTATGTAAAATGTTTTGTTGTTCTTGAAACAAACAAGGAAGGCGCTTCCAAAAGCTGTTTTTTTTATAACTGACGGAAGAATTTTGGTGGTTTACGCATATTATTAAAATTAACAAAAGTATTATATATTATACAAATTGCATATTACACAAAAATGTAAAACTCCGCGGAACTTTTTTATAAGCTAAATGTTTTCTACGTACTTCCCTCTCATCGAAATGACATAATTATATACAAACCAAATTCCGCGATCATCAGCCAATGATCAAGACATTTAGTTCGTTCGTAGTTTCTTATTCGAATTGGCAAAGGAGCCCCATTGCCAAGCCAAAATGGTCAAACCGACCTACAAAGGTGCGGCTTCATCTACGATAGTGTTATAGATATAGGCCGTGTCACGTAGATATGGCGATGGGTTTAATACAGTATTTGAGATGCGACATTGTTAATTACCTGAAATATTGACATATAAACGTATGTATACACTAATGTGACTATGCGTTACCCGCGTTATTTTTACGCGAATGACAATCTCTCTGGGCGACATGGCCGATAAGCGACAAGACCTTCTCTAAATTGGATTAGACGGACAACAATTTAATTCGACCATTATTTGAATGAATCAAAGTGTACATGAAATACATAAATTATGGTTGAATTAAATTGTTGTCATCATCAAACACTTTTAAATACTTGCTTCGATAATAGATATAGATACTAACACTTCCATCTAGAACCAACATTATAACGTGAACGTATAATATCTGCAACTATACCATATTTCGTTTCTTTTTTCAGAATAAATGTAGGTCTAAGTGTAATAGTAAAAGGGTTCTGTGATATGGGACGAGCAACACGTTTATGGCTATTTGAATTCGCCGTAGTCACCGCATTTTATGGCGGAGTACGAGCGTATGCTGCAGGAATTAAATTATTTAAAAAACACCCAGGTAAGAAAGATTATTTTATTAATATTGACTAAATAATTATATCAAAACACGCCAATATGTCTGTAGTAAACAGTACATTCTTATCGCATAACATTATCGAATCCTGTTGGAACAAAGTGCTTAAGTTTCACAATTGATATCAAAATATGAACGTATTTAATGACGTGGAACATGCAGTATACAACTAAATTTATTCAATAACAAACTTTTAGCTTACTCGGAAGCGGGCCAAAATTTAGTTTGAACTAAGGAACATAAGCTTACTGACTTTACTGGCAATGTGAGTACTTGCATACTAAAGTGAATATAGTTTAATATTTGAATACCACACGCTGCTCGCAGGAAGAACGACTTAATAAAGATACTTATTGCATCGATATTAGATACGATGTCTTTTTGTTTTGTTTTTCAGTTTTAAAAGCACTTTAACTATATCGTCTCAAATGTACATGTTCTTCAAAATCCCTCATGACACCATTGCCACGTTTATAAATTCAGGACGTTGAACTAACATGTTTCATGCCTTCTTTTTAACTTCCAAAACCTTCCAACAGGTTCTCAACTTGGTCGGTATTTTTTTTTTATGTATGTACACCGATTACTCTGAGATTTATGATCTGATTTACGTAATTCTTTTTTAGTTCGATGCGGAATAATTGCCATTTGGTCCCCTAAAAATTAAATATACTTTGGCCCAGTAGTTTTCATTTTATGAATTTTTTTTACGAAAAAAAAAACCATTCCGTTCCATATGTACACCGATTACGCTGAGATTTATGATCCTATTTACGTGATTCTTCTTTGGTTTGATGCGGAATAGTTGCCACTTGGTCACCTAAAAATTTAACATAGTTTGGCCCAGTAGTTTTCATTTGTTTTTTTCGTTCCCGTTTCTTGGGACCTATATTTTTTAAGGCGCTAGACTAGACACTAAAAAGAAACAAATAAAAAAATCTTCGTTTAAAAAAACCGACTTCAAAAACTAAAAAGTATAAAATAACTTATTTCTATATATATTTATATTGAGTATACGCTAATTACAATATTTACAAGTAATAAACTAGGCACATACTTAAAATATACTTATCTTGAAAAGGATATCATTTTGATTACTTACTTTCGAAGTGAGAACACGATATTTTTCTGTCTTGTGCAGTTTGATAAAAACGGTAGGTGTAAACGCTTCTTTCTTATTTCCGTGATATTTAGGACAACCTACCAATCATTCCGAATATACTTACTTATACACTATATAAGACTTTATTTAAATGAATTAACTTATTGATTAGGTACAATAAAGGTTGTAAAATTGCACAATACATATTTAGATTATCTCATAGTAGATCAATCAATTACAGGTTGGCCACTAACTCTCATACATAGGTGTATGTTAACGATGTTTGTAAGTTAGTAAATAAATAAATGTTTATAAAGAAAATGTAGGGCACCTGTAGTTCACATCCAAAACTTAAACTTACGTATAGACTTTGAAGTTGGAACGAACATGAACAGAAATAAACTGTTTGAATATAAACAGTCTATGCCCCGTAAACAATTTGCGTGTTAATGGAATGACAATAATAGTACAGCTAAAATTTACACAATAAAGGTGTAAGCGCAAAAATAGTTAGTGCAACAGATCAAATATTTACTATTACTTAGGTTTCTTTCTTATCTTTGGATGTATTTATTCATAGAAACAGAATACTAGAAATGACAATCGCCAAGCAACATAATTCTGAAAAGCCATTTATTCCACATAACTTAATATGACGACCAATGGTGTGGGGTGGAAATTCGGTTAGGGTAAATCGGTTAAAAAACACCGTATGATGCAAGCGCCGACTACACAGCTATCGTAGAAATTAAGACCCCCACTATCAATATACAAAAAAAGAAGTAGTCAGCGGAGAAGCATTCCAAATTAATTAACGCCATTTTGGCAATAACTTACTGCAATGAACAAAGAACTGAGTAATCCGTGAACAACAACACAATAAAGAAAAATAATAGCGAATTACAGCATTCTGATTTATTTTTTGTAAACAAACACTTCTAAATAAATACGTTTAACTCACGATGTATATTCTCATTACAATTTGTGTTTTTAATTATACAATCTTACCGCATACTTTGAAACAAAAGCCGATACCTATTGGGTTATGAGTTCGTTCATCATCCAATACGGAGGGAAAACCGCTGAGCGTAAGAGATAGTAATTCAGTAATCAAGTAAGTAAGCGTCAATAAATGCATGGGGCTTTCGACCTTTTGCTCGCTAGTTAATTTGTAGAGACACTAGTTATAATATGTTTGAACAGAACGCGTAAACGCCAATGAATGCGTGGCGTTTTCAACCTTTTGGTCGCTTCGTTAGATTTTAAAGGTAGGCTACGGGGAATCGTGTTGCATGAAGTCTACGCCACTGATGGCGACACTGATCATTCTTCTCTCGCTTTTTAATTTTATATTATTTAAAAAATACTTTTATACTAAATCCAGTGCAAAATTAAAATGAAATTTCTTATAAATAAATCAGTTTGGAGATGTTTTTACTCTTGTAATAGTGTAATTCACGCGGCGACTACAACCTTGGTCAGGTCGGTTGGGCGCTAGCTACCACGTGCCTCGCACTCCACATCAGTCGCTCATGTTATAGTAGATTAATGTAGTTTTTTCAATGAGTTGGATTACCGATTAGATATTATTTAACACATCCACTACTACACAGGTAAAAAAGTCTCCCGTACTATAAGAATTTTAATTTTTGACTAATTTGATCGTTAAATGCCCACTAGCGCCTTCTAAATGTAGAATCTAGACGATTTTCTGATCCATTTTTTTATTGGGCGATTGTATCTACAGTAATGCATAATATTCTGTAGAATTAGATTGAACACTTGGTCTTAGTATTTGCGCCTTCCAATTTGCCGCATCACGAACTTTTATTCTGCCACATAAGCCAGCCTTTACAGGATTGCTTACCTAACATACAATATCTGACCAACACCCAACGAATCGTATCGGTATAATAAAACTTTGTTTCGTTACTACTGTTCCATATTATTGAGAATGGTACTTTGAAGAAATAAATTGAATTTCGTCTATTTAAACGAAATTCAATTTATTTATTTAAACGCAGTTCCTTCAGACTGATTCTGTAAGCAAAAGTTTAGTAATATTTTAGAAAGTTTTAATTAAGCATCTTGTATTTTGGTAGGCTGTAACATTGAGATAACAATTTTAAAGCCTCAAATTTATACTTTTCATCGAGTTCGCAGGATGATCACCGAAATTCTTTTAACTGGGTCAATAATGGGTTGAATTTATTTAATCGCAGAGACGTGTCAAGTGCTGTCAATATTGGGAGTATCTGGGGTGGCATTTTTGCAAATAATTTTGATTGGAGTGCCAATATGGAGTTTGAGCAAAAAGAACCTGGCTTTGGGAACATCCGCTATTGTCACATGCGAAATGGTAAGTGGGTAATTTATGTACATCTTTGATACTTTTAATTTCGTATTAGAAAGTAACTGATTCTCGCGACATCTTTCGTGCGTGATATAAAATATTTGTAATTTGATCATTTCTACTGAATCCTGATTGTATAGGCCGTCTCTGTGCTTAAGTGGCCTAAGCCTTTGCCGGCTAAATTCGCTGGAATGCAGAGACTCCGGGTGCAATTCCTAGCATTGTAAATTTCGTAAAATTAACTTTCCGTTACTTATTATGGTCTTTGAGTCTTAGATCGGCCCCAGAGTAGTACGTTGTATTACCCATAACACAAGCTTAAATTACTTAGCTTGTGGATATAATTTGTGTATTTGTGTGCTGTTTATCTTATCTCGTTTATCTATCAAACTGGAATATGCACATATATTGAACAATTTCAAATCCTATTCCAAAAACGTTTTCAGGTAAATAGATAGAAAAAATATCTGAGAATTGCAATTTATGATTAGGAATTGTATGAATGGCATTTTCAATTGAATATTGAATTTTATTTTGAAATTACAGACAGACACTTCAATTTTATTTATTCGTTGGTATAGAGCTATACATGATTGCAATTATTTTGCTGGTAAAATTTTAAGAAATATTTTTTTAATTTATCTTTGGAACATTTATGTGCTGTATAAATGAACATAGACCTAGAGAGTCTTTATACACTAGAATTTCCGAAACACTACGAGGCCCAACGAGAAAAAGTTCCTAGCACCCTAAGTTTTACACATTACCCGCTTCTTCGGAACAAAATAACTAAAGTAAATAAAAAGTATTATAATCCGGAATGAATGGTCTTGAAAATGTTATAATAATAAAAATAAATATTTTCCAATAGGCTGGCATAAAAGTTATAGGGTTGCTTGGGATCTTCTAATCAATAATTTTAAATTTTGACCATATATATTAATTAAATGTATGGGATTTTGGAATTGCTAAGTGGTTATGAGCACCGGCAGCCGGGAACGGTGTATTACGAATAATGGGGCTTCGTCAGCAACACGCGGCTCCGTTATTTACTGGTGGCAGCCACACTTGACAGGGGTCCAAACAGGTGATTTATGTAACATTTCACTTTTACCTCTATGCCCTTTACCTTTTTTACATGTCCATAATATTACAAAATAATAAACATGCCGTGCCTGTACATTGAGGCGATTAAAAAAAACAACTGGAATAGACTATGTAAACGATAGAGAACACAATGAATTTTTTTTAGATTTCTTGTCTGTGGGGAATCAAGTAAAAACTACTGGGGCGATTTTGATGCGGAATTCGACAATCGACAGAAAAATCTTAAACTTAAAATCTACGCTACTTTATATCCCGGGAATCCCCCAGGAAATTTTCAGGGAGTAATTAAAACCGGCCAGATTACAAAAAAAAGGAATTCGATGTGTTTTGTTTAGTAATCGATAGCAAATTCTATGTAATAAATTGTGTGATACTTTTTGTCCCATAGTTCATAAAAATAAGCTTGTTCCGACACATTTTGCACTAAAATGATAGCTTACATCCCATGGGAATAGCAAATCAAGCGTGGACACAGTTGCGGGCATATCCTAATATATATTTCATTCTTTTTTGCATATTTATTACGCTAATACACGCTTCGTATTGTTACGGATTTGTAGGGGATTTGTAGGATGTAAAATCGAAAATGCCCTCGGAATGATCACAAAGTTTACTAAAAGTACACACACGTAATTTACAGTTCTTACAAGTATAGCAGAATACAACAAAACCAAACCGTAGGGCAGACAATCATTATCACATAAATCGCGTAAAGTTCGTCATTATAATATATTTGATCCCAAAGTGCACTAAGTAACGCTTCATTCGCAGTCAGAGCACGGCTAGCGTGTTTCCCAACTCACCAACCCTCATCCATTTGTAAATTAAAGATGGCCTCCTAGCAACATGCTGCCCATTGGTTCTTGAAATCGTTAAATGGTCTGCTTAATTGCTTCCAAGAATTCGCAAGAACCAACAGAGGAAAGAAGGTTTTATGACGCATTCCGGCGGCGTGAACAAAGAGATGAGCGTGAACAATAAATCACTCAAATTCGAAGGGGTAATAAGATACCTGCAATGGATTAGTATCGGTTTTCATCAATATTATGGATTTGGAACGATATACCAATATTAGATGGTTTATATCAGTCTTTCAATTTATCGGAATCAACCAAATTGATCCATACAAACATAGACTTGAAATATTCAATGACATTGAATATCACCGCGTCCTTTCAATTCTGTGACATTCAAACAAATTAATTCAAGTTGATTGATTCATCTATTGCGCTCAAAATGAAGAAAAAGAAATTATAAATAGATACAATATTCACACTGTCCCATAAACCATACACTAAACAAATTCCAAAAATATCAAATATTAGCTTAAGATAACCTTAGGTCGGCTGTAGGTTATCAAAACAAATTTTATTTCGAGTTCATTAAACTTTACTCATTTTTGATATTATTGAAATTTATACCTTATGTACATTGTTTATGAAATGACATATACATTATTGGACTCTATTATTAGAAACGCCTTGACCACCATATCAAGCTCACGATGCATGCGAAGATCGCATGTGTACCCAAGCCCCACTGCCTATTTATTAGGTTGGGAGGTTTGGAAATAAGAAAAAATTCAGACGTAGCTTTACCTACCTTCCTGACTTCAGTTCATAGTACTGTGGACCTCATTGGTAAAATCATAACTCCATCACTAAGTAACTTAGAGGTCCCGTTCTTGGCTGAGGACAGAAACGTGTGGTCTTTGGCATGCCCGGAATAAAATTTACCCACAGAGCCTAAATCGCATCCCTTTTCGAAATTGCTATGAGACGGGCACACACATAGCAGTTTCTACTCAGTTTGCTGAAGATCGTAGCGCCTGGCGAATGGTAGAATAACAGTGCTGATGAAAACTTATGTGAAATCGCTTTATTTTGGAAACGGTAACCTTATGTACAAATATTATGAAGTCATACAGCTAGTGCAATACATAGCACAATGTGTGAACGAGATGAATGACGTGTGAGCAAGATATAGCAACTATTAATATGAGCGTTCCTCACTGACCTCCATATATACAAGTACGCTGGACCTATGATTAGCCGGGCCTTAGTGAGACGATTTGATTTTCGCCATTTTGGCGCTGATCGCAGAAGTGGGTGGGAATGGAACTAATAATAGAGATGGGACAATGAGATAAAATACATAGATAAAAGATATTTCCAACAGCAACAAACTACTCATTGTATAGTGAGCCCAAATAATTTGTCGCGACAAAATTTTTTGTTCATTTACACCTGTAATATATAGGCAGTGGTTTTTAACGGCTGCGTACAGATGGATGTCTATATATTTGTTGATTATTTGTTTCAATAAAAATATGAAAGTGTCTAACAATGTTTCTGTTTTATGTATCAGATCTTTTAGCACCCTTGCAGTTAATACTGCGGGAAAACTTGGTTCTATAGGACGTTTTGGACTTTGACGCCTTCGACCTGAAAACAAAATTTCTGTTAATCAACAATTAAACTACAAATCAAAAGTAAAAATATATAATTCAGTAAATAAGTACATAGTCGACCCGATACTGGTAATGATGGAGCTATTATATTTTTCAGCTCACTTGATATTAGCTTGTTATGTTTTTCGTGTGTGTAAGTATGCCACTTGTGGTCACCTATCCAAGTGGGGACCGCGCCTGGGGTTGCTTTACATGCGTAAGCGCTTACAGTTCTTACGCCCACAGGGCCAACGAGCTCACAATATCAGCTAAGCAATATATTTGTGGTCAATGTAGAAGTACGTACAACTCAAGTTGGTATTATTCTGTTCCATAATTAGTCTTCTTTTTACTTCTACAGCTATTGTCTCAGGTACAGGGGGTGCGGGGGTAACCATCTTTGTTCCAGATACAGAAGGTGTAGGTAAAATCATACTTTCATGCGTTGAAGATGCGTGTTCTACAAAAACATATGATAGTTTAATTTGAAATAAAACAGCCTTTATCGTAATCTTAATCCATCAGACGGAAACAAAAAAACAATATTAATTATTAATGTACTATTTTAACACATGGTGTAAGGGACAGCTTCCCCAGTAACTGAAATGGTGTATAGCCCATCATTCAAAATCAGAATCTACTGAATTTTCATCAAAATAAAAATCTTATGTATGACCTATCTATATATCTTGAAATAATACGGTATTTTTATACTTACCGGCACTATTACAGAAAATTGTTGGAATACTGCACTTTTTCAAAGTAGTGCATGAGTTATGTTTACTAAAACAGTCATCAGCGAAGTTCTTTGAATAGATGTAAACATATTTCTTCGGACGCAAACTAGGCTTTTCAATGTTTTTCAGCCATAATTCCAGTCTTCTTTTGTCAGTCGGAAACCTGTGTATTATTTTAAAAAAATTTATTTGTATTTGATAGTAAAAATCGGTCATCGGCGATTTCCGTTCTTGAAAGTAAACAGATATTGATAGGAAAAATATCGATAAGTTTTATCGACAGGTAACTTTGACAGCACTATTAAATTTTATTGTTTATAAAAAAACCGGTAATACAAAGACAAATATGTTGTAATTACGTATAATAACATTAGTGACAGATTTTAAGTGTCTATAGAAGTTTAATTTGTTGAATATTAGCCGCAAATTCACTTACTTGTGGAATGTAACCCCACTTCCCTTCTGGTAACGAGTTTTGCATAACACACACTCTTTCATAGTTTACCTATGAATGACCACCACTTATTTATGTATCATCTAAATTAATACGACACAACAAAGAAGCTTAATCGCGTTAAACCTCCAAAACACTTTGAAAACACGGGAGACAATCCAAACAAACAGCGGCCATTTGCAAATTACGTCAGATTTAATACTCTTCCCACCCATTGGGGGCGCTTCAAATAGGCACAATATATAGCTGTTATTTCATAGGGTAAAAAAAATGCTATTATCGGAAATAATTAATTATTTTCGCAAATTAAAAGTATCTTACAAAGTAGTTATATTAAAACCAACGAATGTAAACCATTCAAATTAGCTTTCAGTGATCAAAGTAACTACGCAGTTTAATTAAAAACTTAGTTTACCTCTTTCACAAAGTAATTCTATTATGTATCTACAAACGATCGTGACTTTGAAAGACCACATTTTAATCGTTATATAATTTCAGCAGGATTTGCCGGCGATTTCGTCGTCGTTTGATTTAAAATTCCCGTGGGATTCCCGGGATGCAAAGTACCGCAGCGTTTAATAAACAACGTAAGCTATCGTTTTATTGAAAACTGTCGGAATAAGCTAATTTTAATGCACCCGAAGACTTACAAACCGCTCCCGGGAAAATTCCCGGGATAAAAAATATCACACACTTTAATACATAAAAAGTACTATCGATCAGTGAGAAAATTGAAATTATTTATTTATTTATTGGGCTGTTTTAAATCATTTCCAGAAAAATTCCCGCTATTTTCCCAGAATAAAAAATAGCACAGATTTTAAGTTTAAGTGTTTAATAGTCTAGTAGTCTTAATAATTAATATTGATCAGCGAAAACCGCATTGAGATCGTCCCAGTAGTTTTTACGTGAATCCCGAACAAACAGACAAGAAATCTAAAAAATGCATCTTGTTCTCTAACGTTTATATAGTTTTCCAGTTTTTTTTTTAATAGATTCAATGTATAGACACACATACATACATTTTTACGAACATGTGCATCGTAGATTTTTAATTTTTTTAGTATTAGAGATAGATTTGATACAGTGAAATGAATTTTTATCCTTGTACGACGGTCATTTCCATCCGTCTATCACAGCCGTGTTTCAAAGATACTCAACAGAAAAGTGTTATTTTCTGTACGTCCCTTTATAATCTGTTAGAGTAAGTGCAAACTTACTTTTAGAGTTCGAGGAAATTTGTTGGCTTCTTTAAGATTTTTAAAAAACCATACAAACTCAATATAAATAAGACAGATAGTAGGTATGTCTGTACATTTGTATTTCGTTATATATTGTTACATGCCGTCAAAGAAATGCGCACACCTGCCTGTTGTAAAAACGCAGTTTATTACCTTTCTTGCATTCGGAGTTCTTTTGTTTACTTCGTGTTTAAAGTGTGCAATTAAGAAAAACATCCTATTGTTATCGTACTTGTTTTATGGCCATCATTGGTGTCGAACTAATTCTTGTTGTTATTGCATTGCGTCGAAGCTTGTGCGGATTAACTCAGTGAACGCGGTCCTTTGATGTATTGTACAGTTAAGTATTGTTTTACAATGTCCGAACGATGGGGTGGGGCAGTCAAGCGAGGAGTACGATACGAATAAGACGTACATTCGATAAGCGATATAGTGACGGACTTTGCGCGTATAATTGAATCGTGCAGTTTTACTGGCTGTGTCCAGTCATATTTGTGCCTGTTTTATACGTGTTTGTACAGTTCTAATAAACTGTATAGTAATTCCAACGGCATTTTAATTCGAGTCCTGTGTAGCTCGTAATAATATATTTATAATTAAAATGTAAGCAATAGTACAATAATGATGTTTCTATACCACCATCGCCGTTCCCAATCTAATTTATTCCTGACAATAAATTAGATCGATCGATCTATCAAGCGATCTCTTCCGTCTGGAAGAGATCGCTTTTTACACGCTTTTTATTAGCTTCACTTGTATGTCAGTCAGTATGTCAGTATGTCAGTAACCGACCCCTTTGAGCTCGATTTTGTCCTACTTTGAACGATCAGATTTAATTCATACTTTGCACACCTGTCAAAGGTCGATGACAATGCAATAATATAGTATCATGGAGCTGAT
This sequence comes from Dendrolimus pini, assembly GCA_949752895.1. Taxonomy (NCBI): domain Eukaryota; kingdom Metazoa; phylum Arthropoda; class Insecta; order Lepidoptera; family Lasiocampidae; genus Dendrolimus; species Dendrolimus pini. The sequence continues at coordinate 14,219,607 of OX457128.1, read as the reverse complement.
CTGATGATGGAGTGGGAAGGTGGCCATAGGAACTCCTGTACTAAACAAGATAGACCCTTCGTGTTTGGGCCCGTATGTTTATATCGCGTGACAATGCAATAATATGGTACCATGGAGCTGATCTGATGATGGAGACGGAAGGTGGCCATAGGAACTCCTGTACTAAACAAGATAGACCCTTCGTGTTTGGGCCCGTATGTTTATATCGCGTGACAATGCAATAATATGGTACCATGGAGCTGATCTGATGATGGAGTCGGAAGGTGGCCATAGGAACTCCTGTACTAAACAAGATAGACCTTTCGTGTTTGGGCCCGTATGTTTATATCGCGTGACAATGCAATAATATGGTACCATGGAGCTGATCTGATGATGGAGTCGGAAGGTGGCCATAGGAACTCCTGTACTAAACAAGATAGACCCTTCGTGTTTGGGCCCGTATGTTTATATCGCGTGACAATGCAATAATATGGTACCATGGAGCTGATCTGATGATGGAGTCGGAAGGTGGCCATAGGAACTCCTGTACTAAACAAGATAGACCCTTCGTGTTTGGGCCCGTATGTTTATATCGCGTGACAATGCAATAATATGGTACCATGGACCTGATCTGATGATGGAGTCGGAAGGTGGCCATAGGAACTCCTGTACTAAACAAGATAGACCCTTCGTGTTTGGGCTCGTATGTTTATATCGCGTCAAAATGCAATAATATGGTACAATGGAGCTGATCTGATGATGGAGTCGGAAGGTGGCCATAGGAACTCCTGTACTAAACAAGATAGACCCTTCGTGTTTGGGCTCGTATGTTTATATCGCGTGACAATGCAATAATATGGTACCATGGAGCTGATCTGATGATGGAGTCGGAAGGTGGCCATAGGAACTCCTGTACTAAACAAGATAGACCCGTCGTGTTTGGGCTCGTTTTACTTGTCTTGGCTAGCACTCTGCTGCTACATGATATGCAGGATCTCAAAAGCTTGTATTTAAAAACATTTAAACAAAAATCAACTAAAAAATGAAAAATAAATAATAGTTTAAAAAAACTAAAAAAAACACGCTTTTATAAAAAATCAAATTATTCAAAGCGCTTTTTAAGATATTATATTATTAATTGAATACACCCCACGCTTTTTTATATTATATTAAATTTTATTTTTTGTTTTTTTAGTTGGATTTTTTATAAAAGCGTGTTTTTTTTAGTTTTTTTAAACTATTATTAGCGATAAGATCGCTCTTTGAGTACAACTAGAATAAGTATGTTAAGTTTATAAGATTTTCTATAATGGTGTACAACTGTACAATAAAGAGTTATCTGTATGTATATATACGTTTGTTACGTACGAGCGGGGTACGCACTTATGGATTGGAAGAAAACACCAGTTTTAAATTTAGAAGCTTTTATTAACTTACACGTACGCACGTAGTATCTCTCTGCAGGGTTGCCCCTATACGCACGACCAACGATGCACAGTCCCGACGATAAGTTGTCACACCCTCAATACCGTCGCCGATATTGCGCGGACCACCTCCAATATTATCGCGCGTAGCTCGCTTCTGGTTTCCCTCTCGAACTACGCTACACACCTCCTTTGCGTATCTGTCCACCAAACTTCTCACTAAATTCACCACTTAGTTCGTCTCTGTCCTCTATTAACGTTCTCTAATATCGCACTTGTCGTTTCACCGTCTTGGACTGAACTCAACTTTAAACTGCAACTTTCAACTCTAAAACTGCCCGGTAGGCGCGCCTTACGCTGTTTATATACCCGGAAGAATTTTCTAGAACCCCTCTATCTATCTCTGTCTCTTCCTTCCCGAACCTTCTGTTCGGGAACTTTCGTTTATACATCTATCCCTTTCTAACATCTATCTATCTCTTTCGTTCGGTCATCATCTATCCCTTTCTAACATCTATCTATCTCTTTCTTTCGTTTATCGTCTATCTCTTTCTAAATATATCCGTCCTTGTCTTTTTCTTCCAGAAGTTTCTAGTTCTTTCTAAAAGTTCTAAAACTGATTTACGCTGCTGGGGAGTTCCACCCTCGGTCGCCACACTACCCCCTCCTAAAACGTGCTCGTCCCGAGCATCGTTATAACATTGAATTTTCGCTGGTCGACCCACATGGACTTTCCCGGCAGGACTCTTCGTAACTCCGTTTCGCCACATAGCTGCTCCAACGCTGTCCCAATAAAACTCTTGTGGAAAGCTCCCCACATCCCGTGACTCCTCACGACACCATCGCAGTGCTGAAGGGCACCGCCTCCGATGTCTTTTCTGGACATCCTTGACTAAGTCCCCAGTATTCGCCGTTGTAGCTCGTCTCTTAACCCTCCTCTTCCTTCGGTCCGCCTTATTCCATGTTCCTGTATGACCAGACCAGCGTTCCTCTGACATGACCCTCATGGTTTGTCCGTAACATTCGCTAGCAACTTCACGCGGCACCCCTTCAGATCGTTGTTTCTGGTGATCTCGTCGTAGCCTCGGCGCATCTACCAATACTTGTTTCTGAAACCCATTTCGGTGCACTTTCTTTTTCCTTTGATTTTCTTTACTAATTCTTAGCCAGACCGCGTCTTTACATCCGCCATTTATTGGAACTTCTATTTCTCCACACTTGAGGATGCCGTTTCCTATATCAAGTGTACACCGATGCCTTCTGAGGAAATCTAAACCGATTATGCATTCCCCTATAATGTCGGCTATAACTGCTTGTTGCCAGAAAAGCTTTTCACCAATCTTGATAGCTACTTTCTGCTCTTCTTTTACCGGTATCCGTTGGCCAGTAGCCGTTGTTAGCTCAACAGTGTTGTCTTCATTAGTTACTTTTCCATTTTTCCTCAATAACTGCGGTCCAATAACTGTACGCGTTGCTCCAGTGTCTATAGTTAGTAGACAAGCAACTCCATTCACTATCCCATTAACCATTAAACTATTCCCATTTGAACTTTGATAAATCCGAATTTCCGGGGTAATTTGTCTGCCAGCCTGTATCGTTCTCGCACCTCTAGCTTTGTTTGCTCTTTCTGATACAGAAGCGTCAGTTCTTGGCCCCTCATAAGGTCGTCTTGGGCACCTGTTTCGGAAATGTCCTCGCTCCCCACAGGCATAACATCTGAGGTTAAATGTCCTCCGACCTCCCATGGAATCATCGCCCGTCGTGATCTCACGTATGCGTCCACTCCTCGAATTTCGACGAACAGCTTCGACCTCTAAAGCGTGCGCCAAAGCCTCCCTCATGTTATCGTGATGGCCCAATCGTACAGCTGCTCTTATCTCAACGTCAGATATACCGTCAACAAACGTTTGAAGTAGTACGCTGTCAACAAGTGTCGAAGGCGAACTCCGATATGCCTTCCGTACCAGCTTCTCCACCTCTAGTGACCAGTGCTGTAGCGATTCGTTAGGTCTCTGATAACGCTCACGAAGTTGGGCCCGAAACACGTGCTCCAAATGAGAGTCACCAAACCTCGATTCCAGAGCTTCCATTAGTTGTTCATAAGAGGAATCCTCGCTAACAGCTTCCAATACATTCATTGCCTTATCCCGAAGTCCCAGGATAAGCGCGGTCTTGGCTTGTGCATCATCCCATCCGTTCATCTGAACCACTGCTTTGAACTGCCGCCTATAAGCTGCCCATGAGGATGCTCCATCATAAGGAGGTGCCTTAAAATTCAACGCAGATGATGTTGTCACTGCGGACATTGACACACCCCTAAGCTTAATTCTCTGCACATCTTCTTCCATGGCCGTAATTCGTTCTTCATGCCCAGACAGACACTCTTCGTGTACCTGAAGCTTATTTCTTACCTCCTCAACTGCCTGTGCACTATCTTTAATAGCCTCTAGAATGCTGCCTTCACTGGTCCTCTGATCTTCCCCCAGAGCACGCAGCTGTTCTTCCACGACGCGCAGCTGATCCTCCTGACGGCGAGCTTGCTCCTCCTGACGGCGAGCTTGCTCCTCCTGACGGCGAGCTTGCTCCTCCTGACGGCGAGCTTGCTCCTCCTGACGGCGAGCTTGCTCCTCCTGACGGCGAGCTTGCTCCTCCTGACGGCGAGCTTGCTCATCCTGCTACGCTCGCAACTGTTCCTCTTGGCGGCGAGCTTGTTCCTCCTGACGGCGGGCTTGTTCTTCCTGCATCGCTCGCAGCTGTTCCTCTTGGCGGCGAGCTTGTTCCTCCTGACGGCGGACCTGTTCTTCTTGCATTACTCACATCTGCTCGAACAATGCCCAGAACTCCGATTTAGGGGGCTGCGTACTTGATGGATCTGTTGAAGTCCCCTCAACAGGATCGTTTAACTCTCTAGGGTTTACTTCCACAGAGCTCTCCGGTTCCAAATTCTCTTGTTGCTGGGCGGCGGCCCTAGCACGAGTGTTGACGCCGTCTCTTGGCATTACTGGCATTTTATCTTCCAATCCCACTTCTGACACCAATTGTTACGTACGAGCGGGGTACGCACTTATGGATTGGAAGAAAACACCAGTTTTAAATTTAGAAGCTTTTATTAACTTACACAGCCGCACGTAGTACCTCTCTGCAGGGTTGCCCCTATACGCACGACCAACGATGCACAGTCCCGACGATAAGTTGTCACACCCTCAATACCGTCGCCGATATTGCGCGGACCACCTCCAATATTATCGCGCGTAGCTCGCTTCTGGTTTCCCTCTCGAACTACGCTACACACCTCCTTTGCGTATCTGTCCACCAAACTTCTCACTAAATTCACCACTTAGTTCGTCTCTGTCCTCTATTAACGTTCTCTAATATCGCACTTGTCGTTTTACCGTCTTGGACTAAACTTTAAACTGCAACTTTCAACTCTAAAACTGCCCGGTAGGCGCGCCTTACGCTGTTTATATACCCGGAAGAATTTTCTAGAACCCCTCTATCTATCTCTGTCTCTTCCTTCCCGAACCTTCTGTTCGGGAACTTTCGTTTATACATCTATCCCTTTCTAACATCTATCTATCTCTTTCTTTCGGTCATCGTCTATCCCTTTCTAACATCTATCTATCTCTTTCTTTCGTTTATCGTCTATCTCTTTCTAAATATATCCGTCCTTGTCTTTTTCTTCCAGAAATTTCTAGTTCTTTCTAAAAGTTCTAAAACTGATTTACGCTGCTGGGGAGTTCCACCCTCGGTCGCCACAATATACATATATCCCTATTGATATTATAAATGCGAAAGTAACTCTGTCTGTCTGTCTGTCTATCTGTCTGTCTGTCTATTCCGTTTTCACGTAAAAACTACTAAACCGATTTGGGTGAAACTCAGTATATATATTATTTCGATGCCGAGAATGAACATAGGATACTTTTTATCCCGAAAAATGGGATAGTTTCCGGGATAAAAATATATTTTGTCTTTTTGTTTATTATGCTTTTACGGAAGAACTAATGGGCCGATTTGGCTGAAATTCGGTACGTATGTAAATTAAATACCGAGGGTGGACAAGGGATTCCTTTTATTTTGGCCTTTTCGGTAATTTTGGCCTTTTTGGTCATTTTGGCTATTTTAGCCTTTTTACTCATGTTGGCCATGCCGGTCACTTTGGCCTTTTCGGTCATTTTGGCCATGTTGGTTATTTTGGCCTTTTTAGTCATTTTGGCCATGTCGGTCATTTTGGCCTTTTTGGTCATTTTGGTCATTTTGAACATGTCGGTCACTGTGGCCTTTTTGGTCATTTTGGCCATTTTGGCCTTTTTGGTCATTTTGGCCTTTTTGGTCGTTTTTGTCTATTCCGTCATTTTTGCCATGTCGGTCACTGTGGCCTTTTTGGTCATTTTGGCCATGTCGGTCATTTTGGCCTTTTTGACTATTTTGGCCTTTTTGGTCGTTTTTGCCTATTCCGTCATTTTGGCCATGTCGTTCACTGTGGTCTTTTTGGTCATTTTGGCCATGTCGGTCATTCCGGCCTTTTTGGTCATTTCAACCATTTTCATCATTTTGGCCTTTTTGATCATTTTGACCATTTTGATAATTTTGGCCTTTTTGGTAATTTTTGCTATTTCAGTAATTTTGGCCTTTTTGGTCATTTTGGCCATTTTAGCCTTTTTGGTCATTTTGGTCATGTCGGTCATTTTGGCCAATTCGGTCATTTTGACCATTTTGGTCATACTTTTTATCGCAAAAATAAAACTAAAATATATGAAAGTTTGAGTGAGAGACTAATCGTTTCTCAAGTTTATACCTTAGGTTCATACCTTATGCAAAAATTTTGGAGGCGCTCAAGTTTATTGAGTTGTTCTTGGGTTAAATTCAGATAGCTGGCGTCAGCATAATCAAGGATAGGAAGTAATAAGGACTCTGCTAGCTTAATTTTGGTGGTAGTGGGTAAGAAATTCCTCAACCTTCTGAGGGATATATATATATATATATATATATATACATATATATATTTATATATATATAATATATATATATATATATATATATATGTCGGAGGGAGCTATGAATCGGATTGTTATTGATAGTGGATGTATATAACGCACAATATATTTTTTTACATTTTAATTACTTTTAAAAGGTTTAATTTAATTTTATTTGATTTGTTAAATCTTTCTATAACTTAAAGATCGTCCTTACCTAATAAAAGTTATGAATATTGTAATTTAATAAACGACTAATCAGAGCAGAGCATATGCCTCTGAGCGGGGTCAAGACGCCATCTGTTCTTGAGTAGTATCTACCTTAGTAGACGGAGGAGTTTTTGCGACACATTTGAGTGATGGCATCGGGTCGAGTTGGACCGTTGAGAATTTTAAAGAGTGTTGAAGTTAGAAGTATGATCGGTGCCCTGAACCCGCTGCTCGGTCTAAACAGTGTCGAAATATTGTTTAAATCTAAATTAAAAGTTTATAAACCGTGGCCATTGTGTTTTATGCTCGCATTTTACCTTGATGACGCCCACTAAACTTGCAACCTCTAAAGAAGATATCACGAGAACGATGCCTTCTCCGAGATATATATGTGTGATTTTTTTAAATCTTCATTTGTTTTTAAATGTTCATTGTCTTAAATTAGATTATATTTAGGCAGAAACTCGCTTTTAAAATTATATCTAAATCTTACCTTTTGAACTAAAAAAAAGGAAAATTTGTAAATTATAAGTACTTAAAAATACTTTTAACAAAGATTGATTTGAACATGATCTGTTGAATATTTTTGAGATATTTAAGTTAGGTATTTTCTATTTTCTTTTTTTTATATTCAATAGCTAAATTACAAAAGCTGTAGACGTTTGGTCACTTCTATAAAACCAATTTCTCCCATATTTTATTGTCTAAATCTCCATCCACAAACAATGTGTGAACTACCTATGATTATTTAGAAAGGAAACCATTCAATTGAAACATTTCTATGTGTTTTTCTTTTTTCAGTTTCGATTTGCAATGAAAATCCACTCGGTGCTCATTGTGTGCGGTCCACGATGTCACAAAGAAGATCTGCCTCTGCCATCATTCAAACATTACCTGTATTATCTATTCGCGCCTACGTTGGTCTACAGAGACACATATCCGAGGTACATTAAGATTTATGTCCCGAGAGATAACTTAAGAAAAAAATACCATTACGTTTGAAAATACAACATTTATTCTAAAAACTATAGAAGTAAATTATAGTTTATATTAGGTACATATTACAATTTTTATTTATTCTTTTTAGTTGTTTCTTCGCAGTTGAGAGTAGTAGGTTTAGCAGTAGGTTCGATTATATCTAGGTGTGACTATATCTATAGTGTAGGATTATAGATGGTGCATAAGTAAATTACTTGTACTGTACATGGCATTTGACGATGGGAGAAACAAAGGGGAGTTTTAGTGGGTATTTCGATAAAAGTAGCTGCCGAGTCCCATAAAACTACACTGTTTTCTTTTACGGTGGGCAATCCGTAAATGGTTTTCACCACGTAAAAAAAGGCCCCAAGTATATCATCTGCCTAGCCTTAAGGGCTTGCATCATCGGCATCGGTGTACCAGCTGTTCTAAAAGGACTGCAAGAGGCCGGACAGTATGTCATTTGTTCCTTGGAAAACAAGAAACCCGCTTGTGCGGGATACAACATGTTTAGACACTGGTTGCGTCAAATCTTCCAATGAGTAAATCCAGGACTGGTAATAATGCCTCTTTAGTTGAAGACCTCACACAACTCAGTATCGTAGCTTAGATATCTGTGCCGAGCAGTTGAAACTTGAAATATTAAGTGCCTTGGGAAAATCAACAAACGGCTTTTTCAAAGAAAGTATCTTTGATGCTAGTAGTGAGTAGAGGCCTGGCTCATAATTAGCACCGCGAATCAACATTGCAGTTCAGTATCTGGTATAAAATCTATAGTTAGATCACATAGTTATTTTCAGTTTCACCAGGATTGCTCGCGACTTGGTAAACACTTGACTTGAAATTCCCGCGGGATTCCCAGGACTCAAAGTATCACAGCGTTTAAAAAATAATGTAAGCTACCTATCGTTTTAGTGAAAACTGAATCGGAAAAAGTCAATTTTTATGCACCTGAACAACTTCAAACCGTTTCCGGGAATTCTCGTGGGGTTCCAGGAGTAAAAAGTATCACACATTTTATTACATAAAATTTGCTATGGATCAGTGAAAAAATCGTATTAGAATTCGATTTTTTTTAAATCTGGCAATTGTAAATCATTCCCAGAAAAAGTCCCTTAGGATTCTCGGGATAAACAATAGCGCAGATTTCAATAAGCCTTTGCTGTTGATCAGCGAAAACCCCATCGAAATCGGCCCAGTGCTATTTACGTGAACCCGAACAAACTGATAAACAAACAAAAATCTAAAAAAAAATCGTGTTTTCCATCGTTTTTATAGTGAATTCCGGTTTTTTTTAATAGCTTAAATGTACAGACACGGCATGTTTAGAAATTTATAATATAATAAATAATAATAATGTTGGTTTGAATATAAGCAAATTGTGCCAGTGTGATTATAGTATTTTTTTTGTAAAATCGCCGGTTTGTATAAACCCTACACTATTAGGGCATCTGAAGATAATTAATATATTATAAGGTTCTCAGAGCATATTTAAAGATATTCTAACTTTGATCTATACTCTGCAATAGTTTTTCCATTATATTTAAAACTGGTTGAAATGAAAATAACCTAAACTAAAAGATACAATCTGAAAATTTCTTGCGAATAATTAGCAGCCGTGATTTCAAAAAAGCATGGGCATGAATGTTAAAGCCCGGTTCCTACATCTCACCGACCGTTAATTTACCCTACTAGGGGTTAAACTTTGGCATAAGCTCCATACAATTAATGTCAAAATCTAACCGATGGTAGAGGAAGTAAATGAATATTAGTATCTAGGAAACGGAAAGTAAAATATTTATATCCATAATAAACATATATAAACCACCGTAAAAGGCAAAAATACTCTATTAAGCAACTGTCAAAAGTCTATTCAAAAAGAAAATAAAGCTTAATGAATAAAAGAAAATTGGGGGTAAAGTTATATTAAGCAAACTCAATATAGACGACTCAATGAAGCCGTCCGAAACTTCATTAAAGCGTTAATTTTCCATATTTAGGACAAAGAAAATCAGATGGAGCGTGGTGTTGTTCCACTTTTCAGAAGTAGCCGCGATCATATTTTATAACAGTTTCCTCGCCGAGCGGTTTATTTTGCCCTATTGGTCTGATTACGGGAAGAATAGCCAGGTAAGATAATCCCTGTGTTTTAATTAAGAGAACTAAATTAACTTCCTGACCTTATCTACTAATATTTTGTTAACAACAACGTGGGAGTAATAAATTCTGAAATTAAAGGCTTAACGTCATAGTCGAATTTCATTTATGATTCTAGCAAATTCGAATTGTAAATTGAGCATGAAACTTTGAGATATCTATACTTTTGACCCATGTATGATCTTTGAACTTTTTATTGAGGAATTTATAATATTGGGATAAATAATGTTCATTTTCGTTATCTATTACATAACTATTTACCAAATTCATGAGGATTTGTTAATACCCCAATGTCTTGGGGGAAAAGAACATACGAGTGTTTGTTGGTTTTGTAAAAGAAAATTACTAGAAATCCAGTCCAGCATATCCGACACAGGTGACAATGGCGATTTCGTAAGGGCTCTGTAAGTGCCAAAATAGCTTTTGCGTCCTAAATATATGTAATGTTTTTGTTTGTATTTGTATTGTATTGTTATAATTTATATTGTAATTCACAATTTTTGAAACTCATTGGCCCCCAAACTAGGTCGACCTGTATCTTGGGGACCTCCTTCCTAATTGGTACAATTTTGATTGTGAAATTATTTATTACAGTTACATTCATTCAAAAAGAAATATAAAAAAAAAGTGGGTGCATGCCGGGTGAGGTAGGTATTATGTGTAACTTAGGATATTGTGAATTATATATATAAAGAAGATAACAATGTCAATTAAATAAATAAGATTTCGGAATTTACATAATTGTGTTATATATTTATTTTAACAATTATTGTTCTGTCCCATCATAGTCAAGAGTTAAAAGTCTAATAATTAATTTTGTAATTTTGCAGATTGAAGCCGGGACTGTGGTACGAGGCATGTTCGCCTGTGTTCTCCCCGGCGTTATATCGTTCTTATGCGCATTCTACGGCATCCTTCATGCGTGGCTCAACGCTTTTGCTGAAATGCTCCGATTCGGCGACAGGCTTTTCTATGAAGTAATTATTTGATATTCTTTAAACGTTGACGTCTCAACAGTTAAGACGTTAACTCAGAATCCCGAATATTGTATTGTATATATGTATTATTTCGTGTTCAGTATATATGTAATATTTTGTGTCCAGTATAATAAAGAATTCAACAGGAAAGTGGTTTCTTTTATAAAAACATTTTTTATTTACTAATATTACTCCAAAAAAACCAACATAGGATGAAAAAGCCTAACTTTTTTTGTAAAATGAAACAATACAAATATTTTTAACAAAAAATAATTTATATAAATCACTTTTCAGTTAAATTCTTTATTATGTATTACAGGAAACGTAACCAGTGGAAATATTTCCGATTTTACCACTGCCCAACCATGGGTACGCAACCTGAGGGTAGATAAAAACGGTTCACGATAAACGGTTGTGTCGCCGACATACTGATATACCATAATAATTATTGTTAACTAATAATGGAGATTTATATAATCCCTTATATCTCTTAAACTATAACTACATATAGGTAAATAAAATATTCATCCGAGATAAATGTCTTCTAAGGTGCCCAGAATGTTGTCGTTGTTATAAATGTTGTCATCTACGTTTCCTCGGTAAATGACCATACTTATTAACTTGTCTGACATAGGCAGCAGCCTTGTTAACATCTAAAGAGTAACGTTTTGAGTGCTGTTTGAACGTATTGCAGGGCCCCACGGTCTAAGCATCTCAACAGCAAACGATACAAACAAGTAACTCTAGTCTCTTTCATACTAATATAGCCACTATTTTGATTGATTTATCGCGAACAATCGGTGCATTTATTCACCGGAATTAGATAAACTTTAGATCGACTATCAGTCACTATAAATGTAGCTCTTTGTATTTACTCATCAACCAATAGATGGCATAGAATAGAAGTTTCTCATTGTTTCGTAGAACAACGATCATTATTAAATTAAGTTCAGAGGTTCAGGCCCTTTAGACAATGACATTAGCTCTAAATTAATAGAATGGAAAATGTATAGGAATGACATGATACTTAGCGTAACGTTATGTCATTCCCATACATTTTATTTTCTATCAATTAAGAGCTAATGCCACTTGTCTACAGGGCCGCAACGGAAACATTCAGAGGAGATAGTTTACAAGGTTTATTTACTGTCTGTTGATTAATATTAATTGATCTTGTGTTAGTTCATTTGTCTATCGGAACTTTACTAAAAGAACACTGACTTCATTACAGATATGTTTATCTAAAGTTTTACTTATTATTGGAATGGCAGTTGCCATCGAACCGTAGTTTAGTTATTGTCTTGAAAACGGGGCTACCTGTAATTTGTTTTGCTTAATTATAATAATTCACCTGCCTTTTCTATGTTACAAGAGATTGGATTTTTTTTCTCAAGTTTTATTCATTTGTCTAGATTACATTTTTTGAAGGTCATTTAAATATTCTATGTATACCGCTTCGGAAGAAGAAGCGGTAAGAAATTCCATTCCCCACATTACAGCCATTCAAAAAACACCGTACGTATAAATACATATGTACAAGTGAATATTGTAATTATTTGTTATTTTTTGGCCCACCCACATTCACAGACACACACGGCCTCTGTGGTTGAGCGGGCTAAGCCTTTGCCGGCCTACCTCACTGCAACGCAGAGGCTCCGGGTTCAATTCCTGGTATAGTAAATTCCGGAAACGTATTTTCTCCGTTATTTACCATGGTCTGGGTGTCTGGGATCGGCCCCAGAGTGGTCCGTTGTATTATTACCCATAACACAAGCGTAACTTGCTTAATTTGGGGATATACAATGTGTGTTTGTCTGCCGATTATTATTATTATTATTCACATATATATTTAATATCCAAATCTTTTACATTTTTTTTATAAATATCTTATAAAATATATATATACATTTATTTATAAAAAAAATATAAAAAACTGATCTTCGCCGGTAGTGGGGCCTCGGGTCCAGACTACCGGTGGTTAAGGCTCCAGACACAGGAATCTCCTCACAATACGGGCCGTGTCCAACAAAGCTGCCTTCTGCATCCGACCCTTCAACCAGATACCAAGCGAGAGCCTTTCAAGGTGGCGGTCAAGGCTCTTCGCTATTAATCCATTCACTGACACCACTATCGGTACTATGATTGTAGAATTTAGGTTCCACATGGCGGTAACCTCGTGAGCAAGATCAATACTACATAATAAACATATAAATACTTTATTTGTTTATCTTTCTCGGCATTCACGAGGTTACCATCATGGGGGATCGCGACATCTACAATTAAAGCACGTCTCGCAGACCGATCAACTATGACAATGTCAGGCTTATTGGCAACAATAGTCCTGTCTGTGATAATTGATCGGTCCCAGTAGAGCAGATATTGACCATTATCAAGAACTGGCTCGGGCTTGTATTGGTAATAAGGTACCTCCGACGAGACAAGTCCGTATTTAAGAGCAAGTTGTTGGTGGATGATCCTGGCTACTAGGTTGTGCCTGTGCAAGTACTCGCTGTTAGCAAGACGAGAACAACCAGAAGTGACATGTCTGAGAGACTTACCAGGGCGGTGACACGACCGACATATGTCAAGCGTGCCGTCCTTCAGAATGTACTTTCGGTAGTTGTTCGTCTTGATAACCTCGTCCATAATTGCACAGACAAACCCTTCGGTTTCCCCAAATAGGTCACCGAAACGTAGCCAGTTCACCGAGGCTGGTAGGTCCACATCAGGCCCTGTTAAAGCCTGATAGAACCTGCCATGCAGCTCCTTGCTCTTCCATACGTCTATACGATCAGAAGCACTCATTACCAACGGTCTCTGCCAGTTCTGTTTTAATAGGGATAGCGGGGTGAACCCTTTGTCTACTGACACTACATCGTAATGCATACCCGCTGTCTCGCCTACTTTGAGAAAATATTCTCTGAGATTGTACACCTCACGGTTGTGGAGGTCTTTGGTATTTAAAAACCCCCTACCTCCACACTTCCGCGGGATGTACAGTCTCATCACAGACGAACGCGGGTGGTGCACCCGATGTGTTGTCAGTAGACAACGAACCCGTCTATCCAGGGCGTCTAATTCAGTTTGAGTCCATCTTAGTATGCCAAAGGAGTATGCTAATGCTGGTATGACCCAAGCGTTGAAGGCTCGAACCTTATTTCCACCTGAGAGAAGGCTCGTTAAGACCTTTCTCAGGCGGGAAAAGAAACGATCCTTCATCGCCTGCTTCTTCTTCTTATTATTATTATTATTACATTGCACATGTTATCCATACAGTCCGCTTAATTTTCGTCATAGTATTGACATGGCTCAGATATGTATTTTATTATTAGTTCTTTATAATAGTAGATACCGTCGAAGCACATTGGTATGGCACATATAAGGTTTAGTTGATTGTGATTCCAGGATTGGTGGACTACGTCCAGCTTCTCTAGATACTACCGCGCCTGGAACCGTGTGGTGCATTCGTGGCTGCATTATAATATTTACAAACCACTAGTCCCTCATGCAGGCCGGCCTTTGTCCACGTTTATTGTGTTCTTCGTAAGTTCTTTTGGTTACACTTATTACGGCATTCAGCTAACGGTCGATTAAATCCCTATCCCTATTAATATTATAAATGCGAAAGTAGGTATCCCGAAAAATGTAAATTTTCGGGATAAAAATATATTTGTCCTTTTGTTTGTTATGCTTTTACAAAAAACTACTAGACCAATTTAATCTATTCAAATTTTTATGATTTCACCCGTATAATTTTATTTATTCAATTGTTTTTGTTTTCAATACATATATGTGCAATTATGTACTATTGTTTTAGTACATATAAATACATAAATAGTATAAGGTTTTGGAATAAATAGGTATGTATATTTTCCTGACTTCAATTGAATTAATGAACTGCAACAATCCCTTATTAGCAATACTAAAATTAAAAATAAGACGCCTTAGAACGTAACTTTTGCTGTCTCCCTCTCACTTGGTACTAGAAATGGAGAAAGGGTAGATGTAATAATTCAAACTACCTCATATTTATTAATTTTACATAAAGCGCGGACTTTTAGCATCTTCGTCAAACCCTTTTGAGTTTTAAGATGTAGATATGTAAAAAATATATATGTTTTTATTTGAGTAATAAATTTAAAAAAATCGAATACAATAAAAGAAAACTTTAAAAATGTTTTTGGGACTTCGTCATTAATTAATATAACATAACAGAAAAAAAATCATGTTATTACTTTATTTGGAGGAAAATAATAATCGAAATAGGTTTTATACATTATAAAAATGCACGGTATAAAGAAAAATTTCATTATCCGGCTCGATAGAAATTTTAATTCATAAATTACCTACTAAATGTAGAATTAAAGAGAAAAAAGAGGGAAATTCTAAACACAAAAGTTTGTACCAAATTACTGTCTCTCGTCCGAAACGTTCCCAAAACACTGCCGACGTTGCCGCGTTGGATGGCGACGCTTGGTATTAGTTCGTAACTTCATCTTCTCTTCTGCTGACTAAGAAAAACGAACTCAACTAGTAATACTGAAACAAAACAAGAAATAAAAACATCTCATTTACCTACAATTAACGAGGTGGTATAAAAACTGTCTAAAAATATAATTGATTATACTTCTTAATCCTAGTGACTGGAAACTATAAATAAATTATTAATTTATGATATAATTTCAATTTTATTTCAGATATCAGCTGTGGCTCACGAAGTAATAATTGCTTTTTCTTTTGGATTTTTCTTCCCGGTTCTATTGATAGAATTTGCAGTTTTCGGCCTACTATTCCTGCCTCTAACGTCAGCCAGCGGACGTAGATTCCCGGAATTCCTAAACTTACTTATATGGATTTCGTTCTTTCTTGGAAATGGTAAGAATAGTCAAAATTCCAATTACAACATAAATTATCTTAGTTTACGTCAAACTTCACATTTGCTGCATCGAAAGTGCGAAATCTATCTATAAAATTAATTCCCAGTTCATTTATTTTTAGCCTTTTTGAGTCGCTACTTGCTGCGCATTATCTGCACTTGTAAGACAGGGTTTGTAGCACAGAATGGATTATACTCAGTCTTATAATAATAAGAGCCAATAAACGTCCTATTGCTGGGCTGGGGCCTCTCACCATAGGCCACGACGGCATTTACTTGCCTAATAATTAACTCAGATTGAACTCAGCCGTCATCACTGATCGACATTCATTCTGAGCTGAGATCCGCGTGTTGTTAACGACCCGAGGTACTACAAATACTTTTATAGGAAACGTGTGTGATATTTGTTGACCCGTACACAGACTCCTTTTATCATGAGTCACTCCATAAGCGTGATAGTTCAATAAAGTACTTACCTCATATTGCATTGATATAAATCATCACACAGCGTGCACTGTGTAAAAAATATTTCTCACCTGCTTGATATTACATTATTACAATTACCACGTGACGATGATGAAAGTCAATATAGCAGGGAAATTTAAATATCGATATAAACCACCACTTTCAAATATACCTATGGTGCAATGTTCTTGGACTAATATTTATTTCTTAAGTGACCTTTAAATTATTAATTTTAGGTTTAACAACAGCCATCGCAAACCGCCATTTAACATAAAAATTCTGTCTTAAATCGAACGCATTTTCGAATGCAATAAGCCTATCTAAACGGCCACATATTTCATTTTTCCTATTCACTTATAATTTAAAGCATCGTCTTGCGTATGTTCTACATTCTACAACATGAGTCCTAATCTTTATTGTTTTAAATTTTAGGTATCCTTTGGAGCATGTACCCGATGGAATATTTTGCACGAAAAAATTGTCCTCCCAGCGAGCACGACAGTTTCTTTATACCGAAGTCTTTTACGTGTCCGGAAATCGTTTTGAAACCAAATTGGACATTCCAGAATCCGCTTCGAATAATTTATTAGAAAATGTTTTGGCTTAGTTAATATTTTCTTAGATATTACTTATAAAAACGGGTTGATAAATTAATTTGGTATTAATTTGGTTGGTGTAAATGTAACGAATGATCGTGTATATATTATAGGGCTAATCTTATCTTCTATAAGGGATGCAGACGTTTCATAAATTGCGTGTACTAAAAAGGATGTTGTGTAAGCAATTAATACAGTATGGAAGAGTACCATAAAATGAAAACCTAACTCTGAAAAACTTCTCTCGCAATTTAATAATTGATATCTAGACAATATTATGTTAATATTTTTTTGATCAAATCAGTCAAAATTTTCAGACATTTAGAAATTTTTGACTGATAAAAAAATTTAATAACAAAACTTCAAAAAACTAGAAAAGACCTGTGCCGCGATATATCTATCAACGCCATCTAAGAATTAAGAACTATTATTAAGTTTTTTGTTGCGCAATGGTCATTTTTGTATTTCTCTTCCATACAAATCAATTAATTTTGTAAGTAAATGGCTATAAGAAATCAAAGAAAAAATATTTTCGCATTTTTATTGGTATAAAAATACAATAAATATTTTTCTTGTTACAATAGGCTTTAAATGATTATTAAATCTTACAAATAATGCTAATCAATGTTCACCTATCGAAACAAGAAAATATCCTCCTAAAATTATGAATACAACTTGAAATAATTATCTAACAATTAACATTAAACTTATGGCAACGTATCTAGGAAAACATTTCGCCTCTTTGCTTCAATAGTCTGTTATCGCGAAAATTGAAATTTTAGAACATTAAAAATAATTGTATTCAAACGAATCTAATTATTTTGTTACCTTTAAAATACACTTTAGATTAAAAAAGAAAAGTTATTCATTTCAGTAGAATTATTTATTGAAGGTTAAAATAAAAAGCTCTTTTCTAAAGTTTCAATTTTCACGATAACACATTATTAAAGCAAAGAGGCGATTTATAAAATAATCTCAATTATTAATTAATATTGATATAAATATAATTTGGTATTTACGCAAACTATCAAAAATTGGGCAGTTTTCCTTGGCAATAGTTTATTATGAATATACATACACTGACAGAAACATACTGCATCGAGAAGATTCGGGTAACATTCAAGTACAAAATATACTTACTTGAACACATCCATCGTTTTAGTCCAAAAACAAAATGACTCTTTAAAGTTACGATCTAATTTGTAATAGGTTATACGAGGTTTATAGGTTTATTATCAAGAAATTACTCATAATTGTATACTAGAGTTTAACACTCGTATAACTCTCCGATAAGTATGTTTAAATTAATAAAGTTGGGACGCTGGATCTTATTTGATTTGGAAGTCATCTTGCACTTTGATGCAGTTTGTTTCTGTGAGTATATAAAGGAATGTAAAGGACAAAAAATAGATGAGAAAAACACTTTGCAAGACTTTAATGAAATCATTCTAAATTTTGTTAAAATGAGCATGTTAAATGAGCTTTCTTTAAAAATCTTGAGTTTTGCGATTGTTGAATACAATTAAAATTGTTTCAATTGCTGTTTTCTTTGCCGGTCAGTGTTTCAAAGGTGGTTCTTTTATATAAGGATTACTGAACCATACATAAAACTGCTGAAGACAACAGCTACTGTTAAGTAGTCGAAAATTGAAATAAAATCTGAATTAATAATCCGCCTCAACGTGGTTTTACTTCTGACCATTTCATAATCTGGAAAATACATAATTTCACAAAAGCACTACTGTCATGGGAATTTCGGTAACCAAGATAAAACATAATAATACACTTTTAGCGAATACTATGCATAAACTTAAAAATAAAACAACACTCATTTGCAACAACCACTCTTTGTAAATTTTGTTATAGCACTAGATATCAATTTTGACCACATAAAAAAAAATTCACACACTTCTGTCATAACCGAACCGCTTGCTTTGGAAAATACATTATTTATCCGATTTTTGAAGTGATAACTTCTTATGGAAGGGTAAATTGCTTCGTTACGTAACGCGTTACAGCGCAGACTGGTTTCCCTTTTTCTCAGGCAAGTTATCACTTCTGTCGCGCGTCCCGAGACGCACACGTTTTTTTGTCTTTAGTATTTGAACAAAATCCAAATAACACCTAGGACATCATATTCCTGTCAATCGCTTTACATTTTCACAGCCCTTACGACTAAAAATGATTACTAAATATTAACATAACTTAAAGTGTAAATGTAAAATTAAATACTACAGTGAATAATTTTCATTTTACAATATAATGTGCCATTTTTGTGAATTGTTAATAAAGAATAAAAAATAGTATTTTTTGTGAGCCACCAGTTATTCTTTCTTGTCTTCACATATTAAGCCGCTGAAGTGCGATCCAGACCCTTGAAAAGGCTTGAACTCATCCTGAAAACAAAAAACTTATTTGAATAACTTACAAAAACTGTAAATAAATACAAGCCCTCCCCAAAGATGTAAAGAATGAAATAAAGATGAAAATATAAAGATATTAAATTTTTTTTTAACCACAAGTTCCAACTAGGTATAATGGCTTTTAGCATAAAATATTTTTACTTTTTTTTTCAAGGGGAAAGCACAAATTAATTTGATATTTAAAATAATATATTTATTTTATATAATAATAATATTAAAATTATTATGTATTACTTAAAATTATCAATATTATTTCAAAAAAGAAAGATTCGATAAATCTGATATTTTTTACGACTATTCCTTTACGAAAATCAAACGTCAAAAAACATAATTTTGGTAACTTATTTATTTTGTTTGAAAAATTCGACGGAGAATTATTATTAATTAAGAACTATATGTGCTATAATGTATCACAAATCCATAATAATAATCCCTAATATCCATAATAATCCCTTGTTTTGCATAAAAGGTTATTTTTAATAATTTGAGTAGCTTGTATAAAGTTATTACGGTCTGGAAAATTTTATCAAAATCAGCCTCGATTCATCCTCAGAGCTTTTTCGCTATTTCATATTTTAGGATTTTGCCCTGAAGGCCCAGTTGAAAAATCTACCTGTATATAAAATAAGTTTATCAATACAATCTTGAACATATTTTAAAGAAATGATGGCCAGGTTTTTTCTGGTACCCAAACTTGAAACACAATTTATCGTGAGACTTTTTGGATAGTGGTTATGGTTTCTGTTACCAAGGTGTCTAGCAATTTTTAAGTAGTACTTGTAATTAATGTAAAGGAAACTAGTGCAAAATATGCACTATACATTTTCAGCTTAGAAAAAAAAAGATAAAAGTGTAATATTGGCAGAAATTTGAAGAGTAAAATATTTACGTCAAACAATATGTACGTGAAAGTTATGAATTGTTTTGATGCAATAACCGTGTTGTTTTCAGAAAACAAAGGCACACTTTAGCTGGGACCGGGTTGGGGATTATATAGATCAGATCAGGCATTCATCTGGTGCCTATTACTTTGATGATTATTATAAAACAGCTAGCTTTCTGCAGTTTCACTCGCGTGATGCTGGAAAATGGTTATGTTTTGGATAATTAACACTATATATTTATAAATTATCGCCTGCGTTATTCTGATGTGTAAGCTATATTATTGCAAATTTTCATCAAAATTCATTCTGTAGTTTGTGCGTGAAGAGTAACAAACATACATCCATACATTCTTACAAAGTTTCGCGTTTATAATATTAGTAGGTTTTAAAAATTCATAGAAAATTATACTTGCTAAATATGCAAACTGTACAAAGCTATATTTAAAAAGCTTTTTAAATACAAGCTTTTGAGATCATGGATATCATGTAGAAACAGAGTGCTTGCCAAGACAAATAAAACGAGCTCAAACACGATGGGTCTATCTTGTTTAGTACAGGAGTTCCTATGGCCACCTTCCGACTTCATCATCAGATCAGCTCCATGGTACCACATTATTGCATTGTCACGCGATATATATATGTGTGCAAAATTTCAGTTCCATCAGAAACCGGGAAGTTGGTCAAACTTAACTTGCAGATTCCAGCCGAACTTGCATACATACATACTTACATACATTGCAAGTTAAATAAAAGCTTGTAAAATTAAGTAGTATATAATTTAACTGATCAGATGTTCCTGAGATCTACTTAAGACCAATAATTTATTATATTTTATAATCTGTGTAACAATTATTGACAGAAACAAAACAGACCAATATAACACTCACTTGCTTATCATGTGGTCATAAATGTAATAAGGAATAATTGTGACATTCACAATGGATGGTCCATCATTTATCAGTTTCAATACATCCTTATCTTTCATTCCAACAACATTGACTGTATTGATTTCCAATATCTGGTGTTCGGTCAAAAGTCCATTGCGAGCAGCTGATGAGTCCTTTACCAGACCAATAATTTTCCCATCCTTGAAATGAAAGCCAACATGGCCGAGGGAGTCTTTGTGCAGTGTCACAGTTCTCTCAAATGGCCTGAAATTAAAGAATTAGTAGTACATTGTATTTTTGAAATTTACTAGAAAAACCATTGTTTCTCAATGTTATTTTTTATTAAAATGTCAGTCTGTTAAAATAAAATAAGACCTATATATGAATCAAACATACAAATAATCTTTCAATTAAAATATTATTTTAATATTCCAGTAAAAGGGTCCCAAGAGTCATTACTTAACTTTTTAGCTTGTTGTGTGTTTCGGCATAAAATTGTTGAGATACAATGATATAAAAATATGGAGTAAAAAGGCTTGAGCAAATGCAAAATAGCTATAAATCTCTTTCCTATTTATAATTAATGTAATTAAAATATAATACATGACCGCTTTTTAAAAAATGGCGTGTCAATTAATTATAATATGGAATGAATAGTAAAAATTTCTTTAAAAAAGTAATTAAATAGAAAATTATAATAATTCTCATGCAAATTAACTAAAGAATCTGAAATAGGGGTGGAGTGTATTTATGGGGCACATTTATTTATTATGAACTATTATAAATACATCTGAACTTCAAATAGCAACTTTAGCATACTCAAAGTAAATTATAAGACTAACAACAATAAAAACTCATAGTTATTAAAAGCAGCAGGCTTACCTGTCACGAACTGCCATTGTAATGCCATTAGCAGGAGCTTTCTTTAATATATCATGGCATTTGTCCATAGTCATACCAGCTACTGAGACATTATTAATCTCCAGGATTTGATCACCAAATCTGAGGCCAGCAAGTGCCGCAGGGCTGTTGGCAGCCACATAGCAGACAAAGACACCACTATTGACAGAGTGAAGCCTCAAACCACATTTGCCATCCCTGTCTTTGCAAAGGACAACCTGCCTTATAGCCTGTGTAACAATAGCCTTCTGAAGAGATTGTGATTCCGATGACAGTGGAGCAATGAGGCTGGTCACTGTACCAGAAGGTTGAATCTAGAAGAATAAATACAAGTAATTGTATTAACTGTAATAGCTATTTCTGTTAATATCTTATCATTTATTCATAACACTTTAGCTCTGTAGTCACTGAATTTTAATTAGTGGAGGGTCAGAGGGGGGAGGGAGGGGGAGGAGTATTTCAGTAGTACAGTCTGATCTGATTTTTACTAAACATAGCCCAACTTATATTTTCCCTAATATTACACTTATATCATAGGTAAAGTCAAAGTTGAACAGTTGTTTTAAAATCCAAGAGAAAGCGAGATATTCACAGAAAAAGAACCAAAACAGAGTGTAAGTGATCAAAAAATGAAGAAAAAACACAGCAGAGCACATTCACATATACTACAAGAGTAACCATAAAAATATTCAAAATGGCCACCACTAGAGACAAAATTATAGGTTGTTTATATAACATAAATAGTAAATGGTTACAGTCAGTTTTGGCACTCACCAGCCGCTACTGTAGCACACTCGCTTCACTCGCTTGGCTTATGTGCTTTGTTCTGGAGCTACCCTGACCTAAATCACTGTCCTAGTCACTGGTCGCAACCATTCACCACCCATCACAATAATATTAGTGAAAAAATAGGTGAGGTTATGTTTACCAAAAATTAATATTTCAACAACTCCGGACCATAGGGATTGCAGAAAGGGTAAGTATACATGTTTTGCTACCCACTCCACGCATCCACTACTTAAAATTTGTGTACACATATCTGAGTAGCATCCAAAACAAACATGGAATTAACATTCATATCTTTTGCACATAAACCAAAATTTAAGCAAAAATTACTATTAAAATACCTAAAATTTCTTTCATGTTTATGTATATTACTTAGTATAGATATAATATCCATAATCATATCATATATCTAATCACTGGATGTTCTCATTATTATAATATTCTACTTCTGATACAATATTAAAGATATGAAAGTGGTTTTCAAACATGATTCATAGCTAATGTATATCAGTTTAGCAATAGTTATCAAAACAGTTATAGGCCCTCAGACTTTACTTAATCATTGATTTACAGTTACTGAACTCATTTTATTGCCACAAAATTACACCATAATTGTAATATTAAGGTAAATTAGAAAACTAAAAATTCCCAAAATTATTAACTGACAAGGAAAACTAGTGTTTTCCATGTGTAGCATTGTTTTCCTATAGCTTATCTTTGATATTTACCCATTAGTCAACCAAATAGCAAGGTGACTCATAGCTGTTTGTCCTGTTTAATATGTATATGATAAACTGTACTTTCTGTTATTACTTACTGTCTGAATTTGATACTCTGGCATATTAAGGGCAATGACTTGTGGAGACAACTCCAGACCCATATAATCACCAAGGGCGGGATACATGTGGGCCGACGGTGCACTAGGCGCAGTTGCTTGTGGCAATGCGTGTGACGGCATAACGTGATGTTGAATTGCCTGGTTATGAGCCACTTGGGCTCTCACCATATTATCCACCTTCATGTCTTCCAATGATGGGTATAATGCCATTTTTAAGATTATATATTCACTGAATTGAACTTCTTTCTTCAATACACAGATAGAATACGCGTGCCCTGTAAAAAGGATTTATTTTCAAGATATATTGGATATTACAAAGCCATTTTATTTTTTTCTATAAAAAGAATGTAATACGAACTTAGGAAAACCCTAATAAAAGCAAAAACACGCCCAATAACTTACCTTACACACTGGAGAGAGGATACCTATTCCTTATCCTTATGAAGTTATGTTCTCAGAACTGCTGGTATAAACTACTTAAATACTTATTTTACATAACCTTAACAACCACTGGTAATTAAAATACTTTTTAACAACAAATTGCAAGCAACTAGTGCCAACTTCAAACCTCCGAACTCCGAATTCGAATGGCGAATGGCGATCACATCACAGAGTATATTAATTTAATTATAGAAAAATGGTAATTGACGGGAAACGGGATTGACGCATTTGGCGAAAAAAATACACCATGGCTACGTTCCACATAAAGCTCAAAACGGCCACGTTTGTTTGAGGTAGCTGAAGGTAATGCATTACCTTCATCTACCTCAAACAAGTATCTAGTTACAGTTATTGACGAATATTCGCGATTTTCTCTAGCTTTTCTTTGCAAAGACGTCTCCGCCTCTACAGTAATCAAACGATTGAACAAAGTATTTTGCTTGTTTGGAATGCCAAATTATATTCATTCCGATCATGGTTCCGCCTATATGTCAAAAGAGCTTAAAGATTTTCTCCAAACCAAAGGTATTGCTACCAGCCGAACCACAGCCTATAACCCGGAAGGTAATGGCCAAGTCGAGCGCTTTAATGGTACTCTTTGAAAGACTGTAGAATTAGCTTTATTTTCGAGAAATTTAGGTATATCGCATTGGGAAGAAGTGTTAGATGATAAATGGAATGGAAATGGTATGACGGCTATTCTATTCTATTCCTTTAGGGACTCACAACGATCACGATCGCGATTTAGCCCGTTCCACAAGCTTGCCGGCATTACAATCGTAAGCCCAGGTGGAACGATTATTCGACCCACCTCTTGACATGGGTCATTGTGAGCGTTGTGTGATCGAAAAAGTCACTAGATTAGTGACGTTTCCGCCACGATAACAACGACAGCGGTCGCCTAAACTCAATCAAAAGTTATGAACGGTCAATGGAACGTCCTGGAAATCGATGCGAAATAAAAACATTTTTGTAAAATGAGTCTGTTAGGAGATATTGTCTAAAAATTGATATTTTCCGCCTGTTTTCCACCGGCAATAGGGGCAACGATACAAGGTAGCAAATTAGACATTGGTAAAGAGCATATGGGAACCTGTAAAATTATCCATTTTCAAAACTCCCGGACTCCTTTCGAGTAAAACTACCAAAGGATCTTACCACTTGGTTTCTATTATATTGTTGCGTTTATGGCTTCAACCGTTTTGCCATCGCCTTGGTTACAAACACAGAGTACTTTACATATACTGGTTGTTGTATACTGTTGTTGTGTGCCCAGATGCGGTAAAACTTCTAAGTAAATCATCCTAACGGCACCAGATTAGATGCACAGATGATGTTATGAAAATGTATGCCTTTGAATATTTCAATAAAAGGAAAAATAATAAATCATGCTACCGCTAAATTGTTGTTTTATTTACTAACAAATAAACATTTTTTGAAAAGGCTTTTGGGAATTGCAGGAGTTAAATTATTAACTCCCGCAATTTCCAAAAATCTAATATAATAATCAAAATAATACTAGACGCCCTGGGCGGTTTTTGCCGTTGTATTGCGTCGTATACCGATAGAGTGCGTTGGTGTATATATTATGACTGTTGACTCTATACCAGTATATGTGCCCTGTACCAGGGCGTTCCATCAGGGACTCACAACGACCACGTTCACGACCGCGATTTTTCCCGTTCCACTTGCTTGCGGACGTTATAATCATAAGCGCTAGTGGAACGGGTTATGGAGCGTTGATGTCATTAATGTCATACGCAAATGTCATTGGTTGATATGAAAATCGCGCCTTTTTCAATGTGTAGGGTTGACTAATTTATGTTAAAAGAAATATAGCTATTTAAACAAAATGTCCTTAATGGGGACAATTGGGTATCTCCTACTACATCGCGGTAATGATTCAGAAGAAAGCAATTCGCCTAGCTCAGATGAAGAGTGGACGATAAGTTTAGAAAACGTAATACTAAAAAACGTGATCTCAGGCCACGTATTACACAATACAAAAATATCGTCGATCGTTATTCAGATGAAGAATTTAAAAGCCACTTTAGACTTTCAAGAAATACATTTAATTATCTATTATCTATATATCTATAATTCTGCAGCAAAAGCTATGTCTACAAACAATGAATTTCTCATTAATTATATAATTATATTCAAGTCAACGATAATGAAAACTGATTAGTAATAAATTATGTAAATAAATGTTAATAACAAATAAAGGAAAATGATAGATGGCTGTTCAAAATACATTAAAATAATTTTACAAAATTAATAAAGAAAGATATTTTTCCATTCGCCATCTTTGTTTCAAAATTCGCGCCTTTGTCAACGTATTGACAAGAGAGAATTAATGCTCTGTGGTCAACGCCCACTTCGACCCACCTTTTGACATGGGTTGTTGCGGGCGTTGTGTGATCGAAAATAATGACGTCATTAGTGACGTTTTCGCCACGACCGCAACGCTCGCGGTCGCCTTGTGGAACGGCCAACTGAGCATTTTGGACGTTGTGCGTTACTGGTGGAACGCCCTACCAAAGTACTCTGTGTTTGACATTTACAATTTGACATTCCGTGTACTGTACTCTGTAAACAGTCACTGCAATTTTTAAAATTACTTAATTACAATATTTTTTAATTCTGAGATTACTATAATCATTTAATTTATGGAAATAGGAGTAATCTATTTAACTTTTGCGATGAAATAACGTGTGTTTTTAACTACTCCCAAAAACAAAATTTCTTCTAAAACGGCTGTACGTTCAGTGAATAAATAAAGTTATGGAATCAGCTGCAAAACATCGCAACCCAAAGTAATTACCTAGTATTTTCTTAATTACTAAAATCGCAAATGCTTAATATAATACTTAGCTTTACTTCTGTATCATTTAATGGGTCTTGGCGCAGATGGGGTCTAGATGGGTTGGGTATAGATATAAGCACGGATGATTTTAATGACGATGTTCTATTTTTGATAAAATGAATTTTGGGTAGTTAAAAAAACACAATTAATTTAACCTTTTGTAACCCCTATTTCTGGGAGACAGTACACAGACTAAAGCTTACAAGCCAAACAAACGAAGATACCATGACATAATCCATTGAAATCCAATTTAAGGACTAAATATTGCATTTTTTAGAGGACGTAATTTTATTTTTGGGACATGTATGGAGGGTCAATAGAAGCTTAACCTCAAGTTTGTGGGGTCACCACCCTTTCCCCCGGCAACCATCTTGGAAAAGGGGTGAAAACACTTTTTTCATGATATCTCGGAAACTATGCGTCTTACAAAAAAATTGTAATCATAATTCGTAGCAAATTGTTTTGCCTACAAATAGGTTTATATAACTTTTCACCCTAAATTAAAAATTAAAGAAGTTATAAGGAAAAAAGTGAGAAATTTTTTATAAAAAATTTCTTTTTTGCTCTATACCTTTTTTTATACATTTTACAAAAAAATTACCTCAAACCAAACTTAAGATGATCTTTTGAGGATTTTTTTTCCCTATAATTTTTTTAAATTTCATTCATTTAAAACGCTGTTACAGGGCTTTAAAGTTGACCAGGTTGGTCAATGCTCATGAGAATCCGGGCGAAACTAAATTTTTAACTTATTTTTGTTTTTATTTTAAATATATTAAATAAATATATTCTTACAATTTTTTTGTTAAATTCATACAACTTTACTTATTCATTCCTAACTCTTTTCTTTACCATAGAACTTACCAAATTGTACTTATCAAATGTTAAGCAGGTATTAAATGCTGTTTAAAATATAAAATAACCAAAGACTGTAATGCCATTTCAGGAATCGTGAATGGGAAAAGCAAAGGCGAAATAAATTCAATGATGCCATCTCAAGACTTGGTGAATTAGTGAAATCTATAAATAAAGCCAATAGTTCATCAACAGATGAAGATAATACACAGTGTCCAAAGATAGAAATAATTCAAAAAGCCATATTATGTTTAACTAACTGCACTCAGGAGAAAACACAGCTCAGTAAGTTAATAATGAGGTAAATTTCTGTAATGAAGCTAGACTAATATAATATGATCAACACCTTGGCTAAATATTATTCAGTTTTTTAATGCATGCTATTAGCTTACTGCTACAACTACACATAGTTGTATCATGATTTATGTTCTTCCTTTTTTTTCCTTTTCTGTTCTACAAGTTCATCTCTAAATGCACTTTTTGTTTGTGAAGATGGAAAGCTGGTTCCTCCATTTAGCCCAGCTCCCTCAGGAAACAAACTGGAAAGTTGTAGTTATAGATGTTTTTTAATAGCTGGAGTACAACAGACAGGCTGACGGCCCATATGATGGAAAGTGGTTACCATCGCCTATGAACATTTGCTACTCCAGGGATGTTACCAATGCACTACTTTTCTGCATTGTAGCAGTGAGAAGTAGGTTGTTAAATAATACTTCAGATGACAATTCTTTATAGAATCTTAAACTTTACATTTGCTCATGTGATGATCTTTAGCAAAGTTGTTTTGCATGAGCCAAAGAAGATTTCTGAGTTGGTTCACAATTGGACCCGGTAGGTGGTACTGCTCTCCACATACCAATTGAAGCTTTTCCAGACAGGACGTCTGCTGGGATAGCTAGTCATCTATCAAAATGTGATAGTGACTCGGTATTCTATTAAGCTTTCACAGAAAAACTACTTGGAGTACTGGATCGGTTTTGTTATAATTTTGTTTAAATGTAGTTTTATTACTGAAAATGAACATGTATACTTTTCATGCCGATTGGATAGTTTGCGATATAAAATGAAATTAATTTTCCTGGTGCAAATAGCACTAACATAAAAATTGAGCACAATGTAACCTGTATTAATAATGCTTGCTCTTTAAACAAGCAGCACGCGCCAGAGGTTGATGGCCGCGGGGTAAAGTGTAGTAAATTATAATTACTGTTTTTATTAAAATAGTAATTATTATAACTCTAAATCTGTACATGAATTATATATTTTTACACAGAAGCAGAAATCCTTGCATTGCAAATTAAACTAGACACTGAAAAAAATAAAACTTTTGATATGAAAGATGCATCAACACAAGTTTATATAGCAATAAACAAAAAAAAGAAAAGTAAGTATGCATTTTTATAACCACTGCTTGCGAGCTAGACTGCTGCTTTCTTTTATGGGTTAGATCAATGACTCAAAGTATAACACTTAATTAAGGTCTTTATAAGGGGAATTAATAATAACTAACTTTATGAATATTGCAATATTATTTTATTAGAGCTGTACACTGTTCATCATCATCAACTTGTAATCAGTGGCTCATGAAAACTCCCATCTATGATAATAGTCCCATGATTATCTTTGTTATAAAAATACATATATTTAATGACAATTGGTTGATTCCAAAGGCTGTGAAGAAGACTGTGTTGTTTGAACATCACTATTTTCCTATTAGTGTGATTGGGCATAAACTGTAGGCCTGAAATATAACTCTTTCATGAATAAGAACTTGATTAACCTTTTTAATACTTCTTAATTTAAGATGGAAAATTGGTGAAAGTATTGCTGCTTGAAAAATCACCAAATAAAACAACTAAAAAGAAATCGAAGGTAAATTCTGAAGAAAAGACCATTCAAAATCGTCCAAAATTGCCCATGCTATTGCCGAGAACCAACATGAACGATAAAAAAGGTAAAACTGAAACCTATGTAAATTGTATGTTTTTGTAAAGTAATACATTTTGTTTGAAAATAGGTCGCCTGCCTTTATTAATAAACAAGATTAAAAAATATATTTAATACACATAATACTGGTGAAAAACATGTTTTAATACATATAACTTATTTTATTGAGTTTAAACTCTAAAAAGTATTATTATTTGATAATTTATAAACTCGATTATTTTCAGGTACTGAAAACACAATAGTTGTTTTACCAGCATCGCCATACATTTTTCCTCAAAGACCATTTCTAATTCCTTCAGTTCCCCCCGCAATTTTTCTAGTTGATCAAAATTTACAAGCTCTTAACAAACCACCTGTGCCTATACTTAACAGAAACAATGGGGATATTACAAAAACTACTATGGTCAACATTTTACCTATTTCTGCATATTCTCGTCCTCTATCTGCTACAAAAAATAAAAAGCATGCAGTAAAATTAAAAACTGATAATACCAAAAAGTCAATTAAAAAAAACAAATCCACAGAAAAATCAAAAGATAATGTAACAGTAACTCCATTAAATGAAAACTCAAGTAATACTGATAAATTTAGTGAACATTTGATGGTGGAAGTTATTAATTCTACTGAATCACAAACAAAAATAGAATCAAACAACGAAAAGGAATCTACACCGAAAATAATAACAACCACAGTAAATATTCTAGAAGGTACAAATAATGTTGCCCCTAAAAATATAATCAATAAAAAAGATATAAATACAACTGAAATAAATTTAATTGAAGATTCTAACACTATAAAAACATCTGAATGTCCAAATAAAACATCTTCTCCGATCACAACTTCTATAACAGCACCTTTCATAGACGCGAAGTCGAAATTAGAAGAGAATAAAACTAATAAATCAACTTTACCTAAGGAAGCAATAAGTGATATTAAGGAAAAAGACAACAAATTACCTAATATTTTAGATCAACCTTTATGTGATAACGTTGTTGACGGCGGTAATGCCCGTCTTGAATTGGCAGAAGAATTCTTAGCTGCTTCACCAACTGCTGCATTTTTAATGTCGTTCCCCTTAGTCAGTGGAAATAGAGCAGAAAGCCCTGCTGAAGAAGTGAATACAGCCCAAAATAATCTCAAGGATGTAAATCAAAAACGGACTGATTTAACAACCAAACAAGGGTCTTGTTATGAAAAACCTATGTTAGGCGATAATAAGGTTAAAAGTAATGGAAAAATTGATAACTTGGTGCTTGACCAAGACAAACCAAATGATCACCAGAAATGTGTTACAAGTGAAGCGATTAAACTTGCCTTACCCAAGACTTCCACAGTAACACATGTTACAAATGCAACAAGTGAAAATCCATTCCTAAATCTCTCAATGCCCTCTTTAGTAACAACTAGTTGTACATTAACAGACTCAACATTTGGTCTAGATTTTGACTGTAACTTAAGTAAACCAGTGCCAAGCCAGTCTACAAATCTTTCAAATACCAGTAACTTATTCTATAAAAATGATCCATTTAGCACAGTAAAGAATACTATATACAGTACAAGTAGTATATCATCTAATCATGATTTCAACAGTCTTGGTCTGTATCCATGTGCTATGGAGAAATACACTACGAAAAATAAATCAGATTATGCAAATATGGAGGATAGTCTAATGAAGATTGGATCTTCAAGATTAACTTATGATATTGATCTTGGTTGGTCTCATAAAGGTTTTGATTTTGTAAGTT
Source organism: Dendrolimus pini (assembly GCA_949752895.1). Lineage (NCBI taxonomy): Eukaryota > Metazoa > Arthropoda > Insecta > Lepidoptera > Lasiocampidae > Dendrolimus > Dendrolimus pini. Next base: position 14,188,397 of record OX457128.1, on the reverse strand, counting down.
GCACTACATCATCGGGTACATTAACGAAGGACAGTATTTTACCAGCATCATCGGTTCCTTATTCATCGTCTTATAATCCATTTAATCCAGAATTTCATGTACCACTTGTGTCAAGTTCTAATAAAAGAGATAGCGCTTCGAGTAAACCAACTTCATCATTTCCCGAAACTATTACTAGTTTTTATTCTCAGGGAACAAACTTATGGTCTGAAGATATACCTTTTTATAGTAGCAGCAACATAACCAAAACAAGTAATAAACATCAAAATTATTTAACTTTTGATCATAGTAATACAAACACTCATATGAAGACAAACGTTTCTAAACATTATGATATGAAAGAGGTTGCTGAGACAGTATCAACAAATGTTGTAAAGTCTACAAATATTAATAGCAACCAAGGAGTAACTGAAAAATATACAAAAAAGTCACCAAATAAAATGCATATTAATTGGATGACATCTGAAATCCGTCCTATGCAAACAAATTGCAATCCTTCAATACCTGAAATAAAAGAAAATCATAAACCGTCTTATAGTAATGTAAATCACAAAGCATCTTATAACAATTTAGATAATATAAACAAAAAGTATGATCACAATGAGGGCAATTATTTTCCAATATCAATGCATAATTATCCAACACAAACAGCTCAAGAAGAATTTCAAATGTGGCCATCCACAAGGCCCTTGGGAACAGCCGAAGTTAGTATAGAGCCTCCTCCTATAAATTTGCCAACTTTAGTTGGCGATCTAGCATTAGGCCCTCACGACAAGAAGAAAACTGCAGATCTCTCCAATCGAGTTATACCGCACAATGACGTACAAAATTGTGGAAATTTTCTATCTGTCACGCAATTAATGAATCGGTCTACAGACCATCCGCGATATCAAGCAACACATGTTGACGTATCAAAAACAATTTCAATGAAGCAAAACATGTCTAACTACACAAATGATCATAGTAACCGTAAGGTACTAACTAGTTCGAGGGTGGAATGCAATCCAACAGAGCCATATTATGTTCTCAATGACCCCAAAATAACACATAATTATGAAAATGTGTCTCAGTGTCCACAAGTCAAACCAAAATTAAACAGCAAAACTGAGAAAAGTGTTAAAACACAGAAAAATAATTATTCAGCAGAAGCATTAATAAGGACTGGTAATTGCACACAAAAAAATCTAGATAGTAATAGTGCAAAATTCATGATGCCATCACAAAAATACAATGATTTTGCACCTCAGGAAACTGGTGTGGCTCAAATTTCCCATTATCCGCCTATACTAGACTACTCTGACAACGGTTACGTAAGCCAGCAATTCTCCGGAACAACATTATACAATAACACGACTAATACTATATCTAATTCCTTCTACTCCAATTTTATTCCTGGCACAAGTAACTTAATAACAAGTAATTATACAACAGGAACTTTTACTGGTGACTTCATTGATTACAACCAAAGCACTGAATGTAATTATTCCAACCATAAGTATGAAGAGTTGAAAATGAGAAATAATTCGATAGTTTGTCTACCTGAGAAAGCGTCTAGTAATTATAAAACGTCCAGAAGAGAATCTGCGACAAAACATAAGTTAGATTGTACCAAAAAAGAATCTAATAAAAAGTTCCAAAGCAAACGCGCGAAAGTGAACAGTGAAGTTGAAGATTGGGTGGATCCAAATCTTATGTTATGGCAAAACAAATCAACGAGTAAACGACATCCTAACCTGATATCGGAGGAACTGCCTTTTCCGAATTACGTTGCTAATCAAATGCCGTCTCAATATCAACCTGATTTCTTTAACAGTCATTTGATGCCTTCCAATATGCAGAATATGGGACATAATATGGACAGGTCACTATCAAGTTTCCCAGTGACATCTCGTGCTAATTTCAACCTTAGCACAATATTTCCTGAAATAACAATGGTAAGCCATAACTCATCTAATTTAATTTTTTAATATTATTTTAGTCTTTTAGTGAATTTGTGTGTGAACGGGACAAACAAGAGTAGCGTGTCACAGAGATGATATGCTGTGGTAAATAATGTGAAGTTACGTAAGAAGGATCGCGTCACGATCTCCCGTAACAGCCTTTATATGTATGACAGAACAGAAAGGTTGTAAGGGAACCGACTACGTTACAGCCATGTTTTATGGAAACCAGCAAATTTTTTGGGGGACAAACTCTAGTCTTCACCAGGTCTCGTTAAATAGCTTAAAACTAAAAAATGCTGTATTGACGTCATGAGAAATGATAAATTTGCGAATAATCTTATAATAAGGGATGCTAAAAACCGTGCAACCTACGGACGAAAGAGTAGGAAAGCGAATTTCGAGTGTACGTAACTGGGATCAATGTTACAATTATAATGATCATGAACCTTATTTTGGTTTATTAATGTTTTTATGTTGATATTTTTGTTTCAGAAAGTGCAGTAATAAAGAAATAGTGTAATAGATGTGTGTATTATGTTGAGAAGTATATATATTTCAAAATATTTTTTAATATTTGTAAATAAAAATATTTAAATACTTGTTATTATAAAGTGGTATTTATTCTTTAAGGAATTGTTTCATTTTAAACATGATTACCCAAAGTGATCATTAGTATCGATACAACCAAGATAGAGCATCCTTCTTAACCAAATATATCGACGAACAGTGTCAAATAACATAGGATCAACCAGAGTATCCATGAACAACGAACACTAGAAAATTAACTGTATTCTAAATGATTAGGATCAAATCCGAAATATACTGAGACACTAAAGTACATTTTAGAAAATGAACTCTATTCCAAATACGATTAGAATCCAACCAAGAGGATTTCATACAGCAGGGTATGTATATGTTTAATACAGAAAATAGACAAATATTTTTCATCCCGGGATAATTGATGGGATAGTTTGCGATATAAAATGAAGTAAATCTTCTGGAGGCAAATAGAACTAACATAAAAATTTAATACAATGTAACCTGTATTGATGCCTGCGATTCAAACAAGAGGCACGGATTAGTTTGACCCGCGGCTAAGCGGCCGCGGGGTAAACTTTAGTAGACTATATAAACGACGCAAAACACAGATTGTTAGAATTTTAGGCCGTTAGAATCTGAAATTATTAAAATGCCAAGGTAAAAAAACACATTCTAATTTTTTTACTGACCTGTAGAACATTTTAATGTAGTAAAATGTGTGATGTTTTTATCCCAGGAAAGATAAAAAATAGCTTACATTATTTTTTAAATGCTGCGGTACTTTGTGTCCCGGAAATTGAAAGCTAAAGCGTGGCCGAAATCGTAGGCATATTCTAATCTACAATATAAAAATCTAAACATGCCGTAACTGTACATTAAAGCTATTTCAAAAAACAACTAGAATATACTATATAAACGATGCATTTTTTTAAAAGATTTCTTGTCTGTTTTTGTTCGGGATTCACGTAAAAACTACCGGGCCAATTTCGATGCGATTTTCGCTGATCGACAGCAAATTATTAGACTTAAAATCTACGCTGCTTTTTAATTTTTTTCTGGAAATCATTTTAAAAAAAATCTAAAATCAAGTGTATTTTTCACTTATCGATAGCAAATTTTATGTAACAAAATGTGTGTAACGTGTGTAACAAAATATTTTTTATACTGGTTTTTTTTCGGGAGCGAATTGTAGTTATTCGGGTGCAAAAAAAATTAGCTTATTCCGATCGTTTTCACTAAAACGATGGCTGCAGTACTTAGTGTCCCAGGAATCCGCGTGATTCTCAAGTCAAGCGTGAATGAAGTCGCGGGCATATATCCTAGTAAATTAACAAATAATGTTATTTTTAATTTATATCATAATCTTCAAATAAATCCCAAACTTTTTGTTACAATTGTTACACTTTTCCGTTGTTAAAAAAACTACCCTTCAATTTTTATATTTTTATTGCGTGAAATAGGACATTTTAAGGCACTAATTTAAATTTTCTGTTTTAAGACACTAATTTAAAGATTTTTGTATTTCAATGGTTAGTTTTTTTTAAATTTAATATTAGTTATTTATTTGATGACGTCACAGATTTATTATTATTCCATATTCCTGGGATTTCCTACCTTTAAAACCACATGATTTTAAGACTTGCTGCAACAGTTTCAGTTTGACATCTTTAGAAGAACAGTTATATTTATGTATGCCTTTAGTAACATTTTTATCCCACATATTTACAGGAATTTCCGCGACTTGTATATTTTCATAGTAAAAAGCCATTGCTTTGTTCAAATACGTGTTTGATTTTTATATGAGGCATTGTTACTATTGAAGGATATAAAATACTTTGTAAATAATTAAAACTTTAATAAAAATAACTTTAATATAATTATAAAATTGAAAAAGTAACCACTTATTCCTTCTTAACTTTTCCTTGCCTTCAAGAAAGGAATTTCAAAACCAAAATCAGCAACTTTCTGTCTCCTCTCTCTTCTTTTCTCTCCTAGCCTCTGTTAATGGTCTTGCTTTCCTGTCCTTTACAATTGCAAAACATGGATGGATGCAATCTATAGATTACAGTAGATAGTTATAAATTATCTTTCCAACATGGGCAAAGTCTAAGGCGAATTCTATTTTCAAATAGTGTTGTGATAAGATAAAAGACTATTTATTTCATGTTTGCTTTTTTCTATAATCAAGTCTAGAAATCGTAAGTGTTGCATTGTTTTAGTTTTTCGGACATAATGTTAAAAATATTTTTTCTATTGTGTCCTTTTTCTGACACACTTTTGAATTTTCCTCATACAGTTTCTTCCATATAAGACGTAAAGTCAAATAATCAAGGAGTTGTTGCTGAAGAACCTGCTTGAGACGATTGAACTTCAATAAAGGGTCCCCGTTTTTTTTCTTGCTCTATAATTTGTACTTTTGTCCACCATTTTAACTCCACATTGTATTCCAACATGTACCTAAATCAAAATTATATTATTAGATAAACTTTCTACTTATATATTACTTTTACATATAAAAAATAAAAACTTCGTTTAAAAAAACCGACTTCAAAAACTAAAATGAATAAAATAACTTATTTCTAAAGCTATTATTATTAATATATATTATCTAAAACATCTTAAAGTCGGTGCTTAGTAATTTTCAAAATATAGTTATTTTTATGTTTTACTTTGCATCGACTTCAAGATGTTTTAGATAATATATATTAATAATAATAGCTTTAGAAATAAGTTATTTGATTCATTTCAGTTTTTGAAGTCGGTTTTTTTAAACGAAGTTTTTATTTTTTATTTGTTACTTTTTAGTGTCTAGCTATGGTGGACCTACGAATGGTGCCGCGCTTCTTAAAAAATATAGGTCCCAAGGAACAGGAACAAAAACATGTTCGTAAAATAAAAACTACTGGGCCAAACTATGTCAAATTTTTAGGGGACCACATGGCAGCTATTCCGCGTCGAACAAAAAAAGAATCACGTAAATCGGATCATAAATCACGGAGTTATCGGCGAACATACATAAAAAAAAGCAACAAAAAAAAAGATCCCGACGAATTGAGAACCTCCTCCTTTTTCCGAAGTCGGTTAAAAATATGTCAAATGGAACACTAAAATGCTAGTTAGGCCTACTACAAGTATTAATAGTCAAGTTCTTACTGGTTTTATTTCTTAGAACAAACTAATATTCTGTTTTTAAGATCTGAGAAATAACACACCACATGATACATCCCTTAGTTACATGTATGGTGCCCACCTCTTTTTTCACAATTTTACTACATGACTTTGTGATACCAGATAGATCATACCTTCTTGTCTTTCATCTATGTAGATTTACGAGTTTACAAGAAAAATTACATATACAGGTTGATAGACACAACAAAACCATACAACACAATAATTAAATAATTGTATTACTTGTAAAAGTAACAAAAATCTAGTGGAATTGTCATACCTTAACAGGGAATGGTGAAGCTGAAGATGTACTGGGTATGGCAACATCTTCCAATCTTTTTTTTTTCACAGGAGTTATTGGTTGGGATTGCAACAAAAGCTTCTTTAATTCACTGTGTTGTGGTGGCATACTCTCTATGCTTGGTATCTAAATTAAATAATAAAAGGTGTTTAAAGCCAGCCAACAAATAGTCATCACACACATATGCATGTCAGTGACTCTAATACTGTTTTTGTTAATGGCTTATGGCAGCTTAGAACATATTTTCGAAAATCACTCAATGAATCCTGTTCACAAATATCACAAAGAACTTTTAAGTTTTACCTTCTTGAAATTTATAGTTAGGCACATCAAAGGTTAAAGTTTCTACTTTTCTCTTCTGGTTATGAAACTCTAAGAATGATTATGGGTATATATCTGGATCTATACATATGGGTAAGTCTGTAGGTGTTTGAAACACAAATTTTAAATAGTGAAGTTGGATGGGGGATGTTTACTTAGTTTTACTACCTTTAATAAAACTACATTTTACTAAGACGTAAGAATGATTATTAAACATGACAATTATACACAACAGAATTTTATATGACGTTCGAATATAGAACTAATCTAAGAAGTATCTCTTAGAAAGGAGTTGTAACATTCCTCCCCACCTACATCTCTTCAATCAAGCGACGGGGTGGTCGTGTTTGCCGATTGTGGCGAAGGTGCTGGACCGCTGCTGCCGCAGGTCTTTCAATAGGTGGCAATGCTGTTGGTGAGGGCACTGGTGGTAAGGATTGAGGAGAGAGAGATGTGGCACAAAGGGTAGACATGGTGCAAGCTGGTGAAATGTAAGAAGTATCTCTTAGAAAGGAGTTGTAACACTACCCCTATGGTCTGGAGCTCTTGAAATATTATTTTTAATAATAAATATAACCTCGTTTATTTCTCACCAACATTGCACTTATATCATAGCTTCAAAGTCAAAAAGAAAGCCAATAATCAAGAGAAAAGAACCAAAAAAACAGTGTAAGTCATCAAAATATGAAGCCAAAACACAGCAAAGCCCATTCATATACACTACATGAGTAACCATGAAAATATTCAAAAAGGCGATCTTTAAGGAGAAATTATAAATAGTGTATATAAAATAAATAGTAAATGGATAACAGTCACTTCTGATACTTGCCGGCCGCTGCCATGGCACGCTTGCTCGACTCATGCGCGTTTTGTCTAAAGATATCCTGCCCTAAATCACTGTTTTAATCCCTGGAGGTGATCTTTGACCACCCATCACAATAATATTACTGCAAAAATAGGTGAGGTCATGTTCACCAAAAAGTAATATTTCAAGAACTCCCGACCGTAGGGGTTAAGGTAAGTATACTTCCCCCTTCATACTCTGCCCAACCCACTACTGAAAAGTCGTGTACTGGAATGTGAGTGGTAGCTAGACATTTAATTATAAACTACAAGTAAATCATAAAATTTATAAACAAAGAAGAAGCATAACATACCTCTTCAAAAATTTGTGGATGAATATTTTTTAATGTGGCAGTGGGTTTTAAAACTGGTTCGTCATCTATTAATTTGCACTTATAATAGTTCTTTAAGTCTTCCTGTGGCTGCAAATAAGTAAATAAAATTAATATTAGGTACCTACAAAGTCAAATGAAAATTTTGATGACACACTGAACTTGAGTTTTTATCATACATACATAACTTCACGCCAGGTCCCTTGCGGGGTAGGCACAAACAACAGATTTTTCATGGTAGGTAGGTTTTTTCATGATACTCACATTTATGTGATCTTCGCAACAATATATTGTATACATTTTAAAATATTCTGTATTTACTTCACGACACCACTTTTCCTGTAAATCGTTGCGAATACGAACAAATATTTTGTCTGGACTGTTTTTCGAATCATTTTTGCACGTAGGGACAAAGCATTCCCTATAACTCATTTCTGAAAGCTAAAATATAATTAAAATGGAGAAAATAACAATATCAATAGCGTAATAACGTGTTTAGCCGTTTTCATTAACAGTCAGCAGCACAGAACACATTTACCCTTACGGGAAGAATGCTAACTCCATAGAAAAAAAAAGCAAACATATGAGCACACTAGTGCTTCATCTTTTGACACAAGAAACTATTTTTCGCGCGAAACCCGCGAAAATTTAAACCGACATTACTTAAAAATTTAAATTACATCCAACCTAATGGCTAATTCTTGTAATTAAAAATGTTCTAAAAATATGATTAAAAATCTATTAAGTCTAAATTCTTTAACTATATTTTGAACATTTTTGATTACAAGAATTAGTCTTAAGGTTAGTTAGTTAGGTTGTGATCTATCACTAAAATAGTTATTTTAAGTTTTCTTTGTATTTAACAAGAGAAAACTTAAAATAACTAATTTATTTACCTGAATTGCGATTTTTATTAGGATATCGACATCCATTTTTATGAACAGATTTTCTAAATAAAACAACGTTTAATATTTGGTGTTTTTAAATTATTTAATTTAACCTTACTACAGAACAGTATAAATGTATGCAACAGCCACACAAAACAACGGATTAATATCATAAATCTAATTTACAAAAATAATATTAAGCTTTCAGGCTCTATACAGTAATTTTGAGGGACCCTCAAGCAAATCAATGGTATTGACCCCTAGGAAACGCAAACTTTACGAACGATGTAAGAAAAACTTGAAATGATAAGATAGACAAATAAAGAAACAACCACATTCCCTCTTCAAAACATTGACAACAGAGAGAAATACGCAGTCTAATGAATAAAAATATATCATGATCATTCGCTTTATTGCTACAAAGCCAAGTAATAAATACTCCGAGAAATTTGCCTGGACGGAGATGGAGTACAGACGACAAAAGTGATGGCTTTAAGCATTTATAAGAAATCTACTGCATGCTACCGAATACTGAGGCGATTATTTTGTCTACAAAGTGACGGTACATTAAAAGCATTATTAAATAAATTTCCCATGAAATGAAATTTTAATATCCCTCCCTCATTAATAATTTACTACACGTCATTTAATATAAAAAGACGACGTCTGTGGTTGAGCGGGCTAAACTTTTGTCCGCCGAACTTACTACGACGCAGAGATTCCGGGTTCGATTACTGGCATGTTAAATTTCGGAAACGAACTTTTCTTTATTTACTGTGGTCTGGGTGTTTGGGATCAGCCCCAGAGTGATGTGTTTGTATATTACCCATAACACAAGCGTAACTACCTTAATTTGGGGATATACAATGTGTGTTTGTCTGCCGATTATTTAAAATTGTAAAGAACAATAAAAATGATGAAGTTACAACTCCAGCTGATGAACATAAATTTGATCTTACAGACTATGTGGAAGAAAACACTGTAATCTTTCAGTGTTCTGAGGAACTGCAACCATCTAATTCTATATGTTATTATATATGTAGAATTAACTATCCTCAATGCCTAATTACAATTATTCCAGCGAAAGCACAGCACTGAGGCATGGAATTTATTCACTAGTTTTAGGATATATATTTTTTGCGCAGTAGCTTCAATTACGTGAATAAACCATTTATGTAGATTGGAGAGTGCTGCAACAATTAATAATGTTACATGACAAAATAAATATTTACATGACAAGTGTATATAACTGGTTAAGAAATACATGAATAGCACTTACTAAAATACAATTAAGCTTGGAATGATCGCTATAAAACGATAACACATTTTAAGAAACAGATCTTTTCCAGCGGATACATAGAAAAATGTTACTTTACAAAACGAAAATTAAATATTTTGAAAAACATAAATATAACTGTTTTAATTGGAAAACCTATTCATAAAAACAAATAGTGATATGATATTGTTGTTTATTTTTATGAATAGATTATTCAAATAAAATAAAGTTTTATATTCAGGTATTTTTCAAAATATTTAATTTTCGTTTATTAACTTTTTTCGATGCTTCCTCTGCAAAAGATCTGTTTATTAAAATACAATGTCGTTTTATACATATAGATATTGTGGATATTATAATATGCATTTTGTTTTTTTCGTGATGCTCAGAACAATCAAGCAACCATTCAAAACCTAATTTTGTTTTCAAAATTTCTATTAATGTATTTTTTAAACCAGTTTTACACCCTTGTTCAGTTAAATATTTATTTACAATTGTTGCAGCAAACTCCACAGTCTCAATAAATGGTTTATTTACGTAATTTAAGCTACTGCGCATACAGTTATATTCCTTAAAACTAGTGAATAAATGGGTTACCTCTGTGTTCTCATCTGCAAGCATTGTAATTTGGCATTGACGACAATTAACTCCTATTCTTTTTACCATATAACCACATACATAGGCACAAGCTTGCAGTTCCCCAGAGCACTGAGGTATTACAGTGTCTTTTGCTTCCACGATGTCCGTAACGTCCAATTTATGATCATCAGATGCAGTTGTAATTTCATCATTTTTGATTGTTAAAAAATATTTCAAATTATTTAAGACAATGTCATTGTCTTCTTCACAATTTTTATATTTGCTACTGTGTAATAAATTACTAATGAGAGACGTTTTAAGAGCTGCAACAAATTGTATGGTGTTTGGGTTCGGGTTGCATCCACAGTTACTGCGGATGCAACCAAAACAATTTTCCAGTGGGTCTTGGCTGAGTCTGCGAGTCGACAGACTTTTTATTTTATATTTTTTTTCTAGATTAACAAATAAACGCTCTACTGCGTTAAGCGTTCTTATAAAACCTTCTTGGGAAGGTGGCTTGGATCTGACTCCAACAAATTCTATGGTCTTGAATAAATTTTTCATTTCAGTGAAATAATTTAAATGTGGGCTTCTTCGGCTTAGGTTTGTTAGGAATTTTTTTCCCCTTTTCTGGTCAGGTGAGTCTCCGTTTAAAGAGTCGAAGAGCTGGTCCATTTTCTCAACCAGCATGGCTGTCGTTACGGCTTCTTGCGGCAGATCGTCTGTAAAGTAAACATGCGTGATTATTATAATGTTTTAAGAAGCTGTAAAAATTTAAGTGACAAAGAACTTTATGTGTTTAAATATTTTTTATAATGTATCGCATATTGTTTTTATATAACATATATGACATCTGATACGATTTTTAACCGACTTAAAAAAGGAGGAGGTTCTCCATTTGTTCAGCAATAACTTTTTTGTGCCTGAATCGATTTTGACAATTCTTTTTACGTTCAATTCAGTAAAGCTTCAAAATTGGACTTGGGGTTTCGAAGACATAGCTAAAAATTAATTAAAATCGGACAGATAATTTTCTTTATATGACAAACTAGCTAACCCGACAGACACTGTTTTGTTCGAATTGTAATAAATTCGTTTTATGAATTTATGAAAAGCTATTGGAGATGTATGGAGATGGGTCGGTCCGTCCTAACCTCTTTCTCCTATGCCATGCATACAAGAAGGCCAGTGTTGTAGGCCACCCTTGAAGGATATCGTACGATAGTCTCTGACGGCCCTGGTAGTTATCACTCTCTGCGGCTGACTTCAGAGCCTTTGCCCACACAAGGATCCCATAAAACGCCATTGTTGCACGATTCCGTTAAACTTTTCGCTATAGAGATTTCATATAACAAAATCTATATGTCCGATAATGTATATCGAATTTAAAAAAGCCGGAAGCTGAGGTAGCTTAATGATTAGCGAACGCGTCCCAAATCCAAAGGGTGCGGGTACGAATCCTGGGCGTAAAGCATGCATCCACTTAAGCAGTTTTTCTGACCTAATGTACATACATACTGTTACAAATACCAAATGCTAACGGTAAAGAAAAACACATCACATAAAACCTGCAGTTTCATCACAACGTTTTCTTATCGAGATAAACGATGTGTCAAACCTGCCAAGCGGCCGTGGATAATCGTGGAGGGTATACTGTCAATTCCCCTATAATGGGAGGTTCCAGCCCAGCAGTGGGACGTTTGTGGACTGTTTTTATATATTATTACATCGAATTTAAAATCTATAATTAGCTTTTAATTTTAAGAGTTTGTGTGTGAACAGACTTCTTACTTTCAATCCTTCAATAATAAATTAAACTCTATTATACTTAGAACTGAATGTGCCAAAAGATTTAAGAGTTACCTACAAGGCAATTCAAGCAAAACCTTTATAAATAGCTAGTAAATAAGTGTTTTTATATTCTAGAGGATTTTGTAAACTTTAACATACCTATTTCAATTATATTTTTCATAATTTTTAACAACGAAATGTTCTTTAACAAAATTTACCTTGCTAGGAATAAGGCCTGGAACCTCTGCATTACATTGAGGTAGGCCGACAAAGGTTTAGATCGTTATACCAAAGAACAATGAATTCTTGCATTAATATCTGTTAAATTGTTAACTTACTGTTGGCAATCTTTGCAAGCATTCCTGCAGCCACTGTATGGCTTAATACTTGGCAAGCTAAGCTGACTTTCATCTTTTTTTTAAAATTTGGTTCTATATGCTGCTTTGTTAAAGCAGGTGCAAACACAAAATTTGGATTCATATTATCTTTCTCATAAAATTCTTTTATGTGGTTCCACTTTGCTACACCTGTAAAATATAAATGAGTTTTTTTTTACAAAATAATATAATTTATAGTGCAACTGTACATTACTAAGTTTAAATACACCTCAGATGTTTTACTACATTCATAATTGTTTTCATTTTACAACAATTCAGTACAGATCATCTTCTGTATCATATCATTATTTCAATGTAAACACTACAAATAATATATGCTATTTAAGTATGTGCATAATAATATTAACATTTAAGAGTGTTTAAACATATTAAACATCATTATTTAAGTATGTCCTTGAAGACCACGGGCCATAAAAATGGTCTGGACTTTTGTAAGTCTTGCGTGGGGCCATGGCCAACACGTATGGTATTTTATTTGGTTTTATGGCTTCGCAGCTAAGCCTTTAAAGCCAGATCTTAGATTATATTTGTAGTTTCTTCATTTTCTTAAGTCTATGTATAGCTCAGTTGATTGCAGGTAAAACTGACGCTATTCGATGGAGTTCATGTGACAACTCGAAAGGCCACATTTGACTACACATTTCTCATAAAAACTCATAATTACTACTCAAAAGCTATCAATATCCTGCAATAATTGTTCATTTTAGAGTAATTTTAACACATTTTTTAGAAAATAAAACTGCACTGCACAGTGTCCCCTTTCAGTTTCTGCCAAAAAAACTCTATGAAACATCAAATAACATAGTATTGTCATCTAATATTTTTTTACCATATTTTTAAGCAAATAAAGGATTTGAATATTTAAAAATTGCAAAATCTTTATTTCCTGCGTGCGGTGACGCATCTGCAGCCATTCTGGCATCATCAGCCTCACCGCTTGGATAACGGCGAGGTCGGCGCTAAGTTTAACCAACAAGAAATCTAAAAAAAATGCATTGTGTTCTCCATCATTCATATAGTCTATTCTATTTTTTATTTAAATAGCTTCAATGTACAGACACGGCATGTTTAGAATGTTATAATATTATACATTACCTGTTATTGGCTTTCCATCAGTTTGCAACACTCCAGGGCATTTGATGTCATACTTCAGAAAATTGTTTCTGAAGCATTTTAAGAGATGAGGTGGGTCCATGATCGTGACGATTTCATGGCCTTTGAAATCAAAGTATGGGTAAGCCACTGAAGAACCAAGGGAATTGAGAGCTTTGATGTTCACACCAAAGTTATCGCACACAGTGGCCTCAACATTCAGTCCAGCTTGGAAGCTTGCATCAAGCACCTATAATACAACATATTAGTATAATGTAAGTAATGTCTTGTTATTAATAAATCTGAGACCACATTATATTTAATAATTTAGTAAATTATGTGAATAAAAATTAAAAAGAAAAGAATTTCAATGTGTTACATTAGATATGAAGCAGATATTATTAATTTAATTTGTTTTTAGACACACATTTAATTCTCTTTTAGCTTAAATTAATCACAAACCTCTTTGATAAGAGCAGATAATCTATCTGCTGTAACAGAATCACTGGAAAAGTAGAAAGCCAGAGGTTGCTTCCAGTTTTTTCTAATTCCAATAGCCATAAATAAGAGTGCATGTGTGGCTGGCTGCATGGTTCTTCCTTGATTTCCGTGGTCTTGGTAGCCATCAATAATGTCTCGTCTAACATTATAAGATAAATTCTTTCTTATTGACATTTCATCAAATGCCAAAATGCAAAGATTTTCTTCAATTTCTCGAGATTCAGCCATTTCTTTAATTGTTTGAAATATTTGCATGTTTATGCCACATTTCATGGGAATTTTATTTAATAATGCTTTTAATGTACCTTCACTTGGTAGACAAAATAATCGCCTCAGTAATCGGTAGCATGCAGTAGATCTCTTATAAATGCTTAAAGCCATCACTTTATCGTCTGTACTCCATCTCCGCCCATGCAGTTTTCTTGGAGTATTTATTAGTTGGCTTTGTAGCAATAAAGCGAACGATCCCGTTATATTTTTGTTCATTAGACTTTTGGTGTTTCTATCAGTTGTCAATATTTTGAAGAGGGAACGTGGTTGTTTCTTTATTTTTTGCCTCAGTCTTATGATTTCACTTAAGTTTTTCCTACACCGTTCGTAAAGTTGCCGTTTTCTAGGGGTCAATTCAATTGATTTGGTTAAATTTAGATCCCTCAAAATTCCTTTTGTCTTTGATACCTGAAAGTAAGTATTAAAATTACATATATAATAGTAAAATCTTAGTCTTATTTGGATGTTGTACATCCCACTAATATTATAAATGTGAAAGTTAGTGATGATAGGTGAATGTTTGTAACTTTCTCACACCTAAACTACCGAATGGATTTTAATGAACCTTTACTATATGGTACATCAGAATAACATATAAGCTATAATTTAGAAGAAATTTGGTTGCCACAAAAAACCTAAGTTTTTTTTGTCACAATCCAATTACGGCGCCACTGCAGTGTTGGGCATCAAACAATTAATTTTTTAGTCAATTGATCAATTGACTAAAATATTAATTGCAATTAATTCAAATTTAAAGGTAGTTTTAAATATACTGCTTCAAAATGCTGGAACAACATTCCCCCACCAATAAGAAATACCACATTAGTTTTCATAAAAATCTGCCCTGAGATTCCTTTAAGTTGATTTGCTCAGAAGCCAACTTGAAAAATTCATCTACACATATCAATCTATCTATATATTACACTTACTTGAACTTTCTTAACTGAAATGTCAGCATCTAGTTTTATTTCAGTTGAAGTTGAAGTTTGATCCTGTATAGATTTTAACATTATGTCCTCAGCTCCAGTAGGGATGGCAAAAGAAATGTCAGTGTCTAATTTTATTTCAGTTGAAGTGGAAGGTTGATCCTCTAGAAATTTTAACATTATGTCCTGAGTTCCAATTGGGATGGCAAAATTGTTCAACCTTTTCCTATCACTGCTTGTGTATGAGGAATCATCAAAGTGCTTACTACATAACATCTTGTGTTGCGAATGTAAGGCTTTCAGTGATTGCTCTGTTGACCAGTCCTCAGTTGGGTAACAATATTCTGCCCATACACGTGCTCTGGAATATATGATTTTTTTAGTAATACTAGTATACTAGCTATTGCTTGTGGCTTTATTAAGTAAAAAGTATCTTGTAACATAATTTTAGTTGACCTTAATTTATTGTAAATTACCATCCAAAACAATCTTAAAACAGTGTTCTGTCTCTATATGATGAGTAAATGCTCAAATTGTTTAAAATTCATGAATTATGATACATTTACATCCTGTAATTTGTATTTCAAAAATAATAAGGTAACAGTTGTCATTTATAACAAATCTCAACAAGTAAAAACAGCAGGAAAGCATAAGTGTTGTACCAGATATCAATTTATGTAAGGTATTAAACAAATTTATTTTCCTGAAATCAATTTTAAAAGAAATAATTGCCTCTTGTTTTGAAAGTATTGATTTTTGTAAAAAAAATATCATAGCTCCTATTCTAATATTCTATACCTTATCGGGGAATTATTTTGTACCTGCTAAACGGAAAACAGAAAAGATAATATTTCTCATTAATATTATTATTTAAAATACATTTTAATTAAAATAACTGTTTTAACTGTTCCATCATTTTTTAACCGACTTCCAAAAGGAGGAGGTTCTCAATTCTATGTGTTTTTTTTATATATGTTAAGTGATTACTCTGTCGATTGTAGACCGATTTCCAAATATTTTTTTTAATCGAAAGTGATTGGTTCCATTGTCACCAAATTCAGGATCTGATGAGTGGATCTCAAAGAAATTGAGAGCAACTCTCGAATATTATAGGCACATATAATGTGTTTCATATATTTTTCGAAAGAGTATACTCCTTAGGTAGTCTCACTATCACCAAGTCAGGATCTGATGAGTGGAAACCAGGGAAATCGAGAGCAGCCCTCGAATATTATAATAGGCACGTACGTGGTGTAGTGTTTCATATATATTTCTAAAAAGTATACTCCTGACGTGGTCATATTGTCACCACGTCAGGATCTAATGAGGGGATCCCAGGGATATGGAGGGCAACTAAAAATTAGAAAATAAAATTCTTTTTAACAAAAAACAAAACCGACTTCAAAAGTAACTAAAAAGCAAAAAATAAGTAGTTTCTACAACATCTTGTTATGAAATCGGTTAAAAAAGTATAGAATACTTCAATATTTTCTACAACATCTTGAAGTCGGTGCCAAGTAAAACAAAATACAACAATGAATTTGCAAAATGTTGTATGCACCGACTTCGAGATGTTGTAGAAAATATTCAAGAATTCTATGCTTTTTTAACAGACTTCATAACAAGATGTTGTAGAAACTATTTATTTTTTGCTTTTTAGTTACTTTTGAAGTCGGTTTTGTTTTTTGTTAAAAAGAATTTTGGTAGAATAACCTAGAATGAACTAAATAAAATAAAAAACAAATAAACTTTTGTCAATATCCTTTCAGTATGTGTCTGAGTAACAAATTATGTTTATGTGTGACCTAAAAAACTTACCAGTTTTCAATAATAGGGTTGAAGCTTAAATAACAAAAAAAAAATTGTTTACTTGGATATCTCTGCAGTTTTCTATATTTTCAAGCACACAGTTTGAAAATATATTCATGTAATTTCTGAATTGGCTATGGTTTTTAAGATTTTTAGAATGAATATGGGCATAAAGTTATAGTTTCCCTACATTTCACTAGCATGGATTTCCTTATAGTCTTAGGAATTTTGGTGTGGAACAGTGAGTGTGCTTATACTAGGTAGGATCCAAAAGTGATGTGAAAGCAAATTACTGGATCCTGCTCTTTGCATAGACATTATGGAAGAAAAGTTTATTATATCTCTGTGAATTATAAGATAGATTTCACAAGTGTTTACCTCTTTTTATGTCTGTTTAATTATACACTAAAATAAAACAATTAGTAATATTTTTCAATACATGTTAGAAATTAACCTTAATTTCTAATATGTATTGAAAAATACATTAGAATGTTATGATACATCATTGTTGTGTTTTTCACACTTACTTCTTTTTAGTGCAACATGAACGTGACGATTAATCATGGTAATCGTCATCTGTAGTTTTTGCAATCCCTATGTAGTAGTGTCATTTAAAAATCAGAAGCCTAATATTAACACATGCAGTACCTACTATTACAAATTACCGTTACAATTTAGAATAAAGCGCATAGGAATATTTATCAAATGGACGCCTGTTTCTTTAACAAAGTACTTTTGCAGTAGTAATAGAAAAGAAGTAATACTGGAAATTGAGATGACACTGACCAAACTATTTAAATAATTTAAAAGATATAAAACTTACTTTGTTATCCCATGTTTTCCAGGCAGAGGAAATCTGTGGAAACACAAATTCCTGTCTTCTGATGCAGTGATATTGCACTTAGCACATTTTCTGCTAAGCTCATTGTGCGACATTTTAGCGATAATGCACCAATACTCTTATACACAAAATAATTATAAAATGAGTCTATATCTCTTAAGTGTCCATTCACATAAAATAAAATACAAGAAAACAATTTAGAATCACTAAAAAAGAAGAGGTTAAATCCGTTAGTTTCAACTTTCAATTTTCAGCAAAAATGATTTGTGTACCGTCAGTGTTGCCAGAATAAAGTGGTTAATTGATTCTAAAAAATAATAAAGAAAAGTAGTCTTTACTGTGCTTCTACTACTAAAATTTATACCAATTGTGTAGGAGTGCTTTATTTACGTTACGCAAAACACTGATGTTATTTCTTTGTCTCTTGTATTGCTTTATCCTTCTTTTGCAAAGTTAGCCCATGTTGGCATTGGCTCCCTGAATACTTGACGCCCACTGGTCAGCAGTCAGTGCAGTCACACAGCACAGAGTACTTTATATCACAAACTTCTATGGGTGTCATAACAGTCAAGTCAGTACAATTTTTTTTTCTTAGAGATTTTTTGCGTTCTATTAGTAGGTACGTATTGCAGTAGATGTCACTGTTCTCAAATTGAACACCTAATGAAAGAAAATAATATGTTTCGTTATACGCAGTTGTTTTAATACTTGTTTACGAAATATTTGATATGTTTTTATGTGTTTGCAAGCCATGTCAGCTAATAAATATATTTTAAAGTGTGTAAATTCTATTCCTCACCTTTTTCAAATTATAGAGCTCTTTTTAACTTTAATTACTAGATTTTTGATAAATTGTCGATTTACCAAAAATTTATTTCAAAGATGTCAATTATGTCAAAACCAAAAAGACATTCCGATCGATACTAGTTACACTCGTGAATGTATGTACTTTGTTTGTGTTTTGATTATATTTCGATAACTTTGTTTGATTCCTGGAGTCCGAAGACTTCGCTTATCACGTTTACTAGTGTTCTGTGATCACGTTGGACTTACGCATGTACCCTGAACACCGATTTGCCTAACGATTTGCTCTCTGATGACTTGGATTATGGCTTCTACTGAAAGACGTTGTTGTGTGCCCAGATGCGGTATAAATTATTGTAAGTAAATCATCGTAACGGTACCAGATTAGATGTGGATACAAATGATGTTATGAAAATGTATGCCTTTGAATATTTTAATAAATTATTATATTTATTTAATAAATTGTTGTTTTATTTACTAACAAATAAACACTTTTTGGAAAGGCTTTTGGGAATTGCAGGAGTTAAATTATTAACTCCCGCAATTTCCAAAAGTCTAATATAAAAATCAAAATAATACTAGACCCCTTGGACGGTTTTTGCCGTTGAATAGTGTCGTATACCGATAGAGTGCGTTAGTATATACATTATGACTGTTGACTCTATACCAGTATATATATAGTATATAGTATATAGTACTCTGTGATGGATACTACGTATTTTTTATATATGTCACACAGTCAGTGGTGTCAGTGAGCAGCGTTGCCAGTTGACCATGTCAATCAACCCCCATTTTTTTATCAAAGACTCAAAAATAAGCTTTTAGATTTAAAAAAAATCCCCGAAATAGTTTTTACTTATTTTAAAGGAGAAAGAAAAAAGCAAAACCACTGTCGTAGCGAAAACGTCACTAATGACGTCATCATTTCCCTCACGGGGCGCTCTCAACTACCCGTGTCAATAGGTGCGTTAAATAACCATTCCACTTGAGTTTACGATTGTGACGCCAGCAAATAAGTGAAACGGGAAAAACCGCAGTTGTGAACGTGATCATTGTTGGTCTCTAACGGAAAGCAGCCTATGGGATGGGATACGACGCATACGAGTAGAGACGGCATAATAAATAAATAACTTAAATGAACGAACGAATGAATTGAATTATTAAAATGAACTATTCAATTATGGTATGATTCAATAGTAGAGTATAATTCTAAGATAAAATACCGTATTGTGACTTAGATATAATCATTGTAATGATGAGAATTGTGTTTGTAGATGAATTATTGATACTTAAAATATCTCTCCAAAATTTCTCACAACAAAATATTTCCCCCCGAAAGTTCCCCCAAAGAATCTTACCCCCGAATCTCCCCCCAGACGTGAAAAAAACCCAAATTTGCAGGGATCCCCCATCTGGCAACGCTGTCAGTGAGACAGTGACTCAGAGTTGCCATTTTTGACTATGGGTCAATTAACCCCAAATTTTTAGAATAACCCTAAAAATAAGCTTTTTGAAAAAAAATGTGTGCGTGTACTAGTGTACACACCTAAAAAGTGAAACTTCTTTAATTTGGTTAAATAAATAAAGCCTCTACCAAGAAGGTAAGGCAAGAAAAAGATGGTGCGTAAATGTGACGGGAATTTTTTTTCCAACGCCGATAAAGAAGTTTCACTTCCAAAATTCCCAAAACGGTTTTTACTTATTTTAAAGGAGAAATATAAAAAGCAAAACCACCGTCGTGGCGGAAACATCACTAATGACGCCATCATTTTCGCTCACGGAGCGCTCACAATAACCCGTGTCAATAGGTGGGTTAAATAACCGTTCTACCTGTTTACGATTGTGACGCCAGCAAATAAGTAACGAACGGTAAAAACCGCGGTTGTGAACGTAGTCGTTGTGAGTCTCTAACGGAAAGTAGCCTATAGGATGCGACGTATGCGTGTAGAAACGACATAATAAATAAATAACTTAGATGAACGAACAAATGAATTCAATGATAAAAATGAACTGTTGAATTGAAGTATGATTAACTAGTAGAATATTATTCTAAGATAAAGTAATGATACTGTATTATAACTTAGATATAATAATTGTAGTGATGAGAATTGTGTTTGTAGATGAATTATTGGTACTTAAAAAATCTTCAAAATTTCTCTCAACAAAAAGTTCCCCGAATGTCCAAAGAATCTTCACTTCGAATCTCCCCCCACCCCACCGTTCCCCCCATCTAGTAACACTGTTCAGTCTCAAACAAGGAAGGAGTTTTTGGCGGGAACTGAAAGGAGACGTTCTGCTGTGCAGTTTTATTTTCTAAAAATGTGTATAATTACTCTAAAATGAACAATAGTTGCAGGATATTGATAGTTTTTGAGTAGAAATTGTGTTTTTGTGAGAAATTCGAACTATATAGTCAGATGTGATCTTTCGAGTTTTCACAAGAACTCCATTGAATGGCGTCGGTTGTAGCCTGCAATACAACTTTAACATGTTTCCGACTGAAAGACTTTGATTCTATGGTCATGAATAAATTAAAAAAAAACAAACAAGGAATATATTGGTTTTTTTTAAATATTTATGGCTTAGCAAGTAGGCTTTTAAGCCAGAGTATATTGAACATATTACTCTCCTACAGAGTACATTGAACATATTACTCTCCTACAGAGTACATTGAATTTAGAAGGCGTAGACAGAGAAACCTATTCTCTGTCTACGATGGCCACATTATAATAAGTGCCAGTTATTGACAAAGATTATATTGAATATTTATAGAGTTATTGAATCTTGAACTAAAGAGTAAAGATGCCAGTTAATAAAAACATAAAAGGCGACAGCGAGATACAAACGGTACAAACCATTCATGTTGATAGTGAAAAAACAAAAATATGTTTATGTAATTGTAATTTCTATACTGGGATAGTACCACAATTTCTCTAAATCTATAATAACATAAAAAATAAATTTTAGGAAGATATTTGGTTACGGTTCATCCGTTTCCAGAGTGGACCTAAAATAGGCATTATAAAGAATAAAATGGCATCCAGTGGTTACCAAGTCTCCCATAAACCCGAAAATGAACACTGAAAACTTTTTAATTTTTGTTTTGTCATCGTGACGGACTGGCCCTGCTTGCAGAAGATATCCATTTTCGTAGCCTCTTTTTAATTAACGATTTCGCGCGGACAAGCATTTTAGGTCCATCAAGATAAAGGAATGATCAATGGCTACTTAGTTTTTTTGGTGCAGAATTTTAAATGAACTTACTTAATTTTATTTATCCCACTTTAAATATACATTTTATATACTTACACATTAAGTATACTCAAAAATGTTTTTAAATAAGTATAGGTTACTTATCAACTCCTGGAGTGGAGACCGCGTCTCGGTAAACGTAGTGTCGGACGCCCTCCACTGGATGAGGAAGACAGTGGACAGGGATGAGTGGCGCCGTCTTTTGGAGGCCTACGTCAAGCAGTGGACTGTGAATGGCTGACGACGACGACTTATCAACTTCATCTTAATTAATACATAAGAATTGAATTATCAAAAACTAATTCCTAAAATAACACAAAAAAACCTAAACTGTGAAAACAACATAAAAAGGGTTCTAATGAAGCCATTTAAAACGAAGTAAATTAAAATTAAACAAGCCTATATTATTTCTAAACATTTGGGTTTCTTTCTCTTGCATTCTCGTACTTAATAGAAATCGTCCATAAGCTGCTGATAAACATGAGAGCAAGTACCCGTACTTATGGCTCAACGATCTTTATTTCCGGATAATTCGCTTAAGTTTACACACGGGCGAAAGAGTTCGTCGAGCAAGCAGCGTATCGTGGGTGTCGGCCGCCCGGGCGTAAGACAATTCTACCGCCTTTTTATTTAGATATTATAATTACTACACTAATATTATAAATAGGTAAAGTTTATGTGTTTATGATGTTGTAGGGGGTAATCTCTTGATCTACTGAAGCGATTTTGAACATTTTTTTTTTGTGTTGGCAGCAGTCGCTACAAAATATCATTCAAAGCAAGGGGATTCTCCGAATTCGTCACAGAATATGTAATGAAAAATTCCGTGCTCTTTTCAATCGGTCCGAATTTGTAGTTGCGATAAAAATATGAAATGTTTCAAATATTTATATAATTTATTGTGAAATTTTGCCGCCCCCTAAAAAGTGCCGCCCTAGGGCGGGCCGCCCCTGCCGCCCCCACTACACTACGCCACTGTCGTCGAGCCATAAGTACGGGTGCCTACTTGTTCGCACGTCTACCACCACCCTCTTTAGACTTATACAAAAAACCATTTTTTTTAAACCAATTTGTCTTTTAATTAAAAGTAAACGAATGGGCACAATCGTCTCGTGGCTACGCTACGATTATCACCATTTACAAAAACACCCAAGAGGGTGAACCGGGCATTTCGCTTAACACCCCTGATTTTTCGACCATTTATGTAAATCAAGTAAAAATAGTTGAATTAAGGCCTGAAAAGCAATCGTTGTATATGAAATCACATAATCAGTCTGTCTATTTCTCTCTCTCTCTTTACTGCACATGTTATCATGATTGTTTTTTGCCATTCAATGAGTGAAGAAATAGAACCATACTGCATGTCTCTAAAATGAACGTAGTTAGTGGCCACATTTTAAGGCATAAGTATAACAGGCTATTCTTTACTTTCACACGTAAATATTAGGTATGCTTGGATGTCAATATATTTTAGTTAAATAATAGATGGTCGCTCAAGTAACTGACAAAAATAACATAAAACTTATGACCAAAACTGGTCGGCCACTAATTATTTTAGCTTATCTTTTTTCTACTTTTATTCAACTTACTACGTAGTAAAGCGTGAAATGTTATGTCATTTTGATTTCATTGGATATGTTTAATTTAGGCATCAGTTCGCAACTAGCAAATTGTACTTAATAATTGTCGACTAAGTATTCAGTTTATGCCATACAAAAACATCTCGTAACTGTTGGTCGTCAACAGATCAGTTACGACCGTATCGAGTTTTTTCATCTGGGAGCGATTTCTTACATTATATAAATTAAATTATTTAAACTTAGTTTATTTTTATTTAAGCCTATTCTTAAGTTAGTCTAGGTTGTACTTTATTATTAAAATACATCTTATAAATCGTGATTATTTAAAACATTTATTAGTGTTGAAATTTATGACATAAATCCCTCACCATATAGTCCTTTTTGTACTATCTTATTAACGGTGGGACGGCTAAGCCTTTGCCGGCCTACCTCACTGCAACGCAGAGGCTCCGGGTTCGATTCCTGGTATAGTAAATTTCGGAAACGCATTTTCTCCGTTATTTACCATGGTCTGGGTGTCTGGGATCGGCCCCAGAGTGGTCCGTTGTATATTACCCATAACACAAGCGTAACTTGCTTAATTTGGGGATATAAAATGTGTGTGTTTGTCTGCCGATTATTATTATTAATGGTCTGGAACTAACCATAAAGGCGGTCGTCAAATAGTTGCACGTGTCCGAGAACTGAAAAAATCGCACTTTTCGATAGTTTAGGATAGGATAGGTAGTTTTTGCGTCTTTACATATTACAGTAATAAATATACAGAAAAAATGTGAGAACTAGTATATCTAGAGTTTATTTGTCACATGCAAGTCAAAAATAAGTAAACAAAATAGTTATTTTCTCGAACAAGCTTACTTTAAAGGTGGCAAGTGCGCTAAGTAGTCGTAAACTATCCTAGTTACCCTATAACATCAATTTTCAACTCATTATTATCACCAACTCTTTACCGTCGTCTGTATTTCCTGAAGAATACAATCTAGATGTCTTTATGTCTCGGCGTGAACACGTATCTTCTAGGTAAGCGTGGTCCACCTTAGAACGCATTTCCACCTGACATCAGGCGCAATGTCAGTCAAACGCGAACCTATTCATTATAAAATAAAAAAATAGACGATGTGCGTCTTGGGACGCCCGAAAGAAGTAATAACTTAAACTAATCTAACTTGAGAGAAAAGGAAGCCAGACAGACTGGGGCCGTAACGCGTTACGTAACGAAGTGGTTTACCTTTCCATAAGGAGTTATCACTTCAAAAACTGTCACAAAACCTCTCCTTGACCAAAAAATTCATCGGTATATGTATACTACTGCATGCTAGAACTATTATCTACATTAAATTTAATTTCACTAAAATATGAACCTTGTTTTATCCAAATGGATACTAAAATAAGGAAAGTCTTTGATGCTAAATATAAATGTGTGTTAAACAGAAATGTGAAATATAAATGTAAAAATGAGAGTTCGCTTATTTAACCTATTTTTATATAATTTCTCACATTAATAATTTAAAAACCGGAGATTAAAATAGGACACATTTTCATATCCTGGAAAATACAAGTGAAACCGATACACACACGACAAACATAGTTCTACTATATACATATTTTATTAATATACAGTGTCTGTTTATAATATTAGAATTTGAATTTTTATTCATTCTGTCCACTTTAAACCATTTATTACATAAAATTTGACATCGACCAGTAAAAAAATAACCTTCGATTTTTTTTAATCTGGCGATTATGCTTTCTTTTTTTATTTAGTTTTAGTATTTAATTTTAGGATCTTATTTTATAGTTTTTTCTATTTTAATTTGTATGAAATAAAATTAGGAACAATGTATAAATTAATATACTGCAAGAGTACCAATCTGGCTATTTTGAATAATTCCTAGAAATATTCTCGGACACGGGATATATATGCTATGTATTTTATAATATTATAGAAAAAAAAGAATAACTGAGGAGCAAAAAATGTATATACAGGCATGTTTCGGTATCGTTGACATGTCTTCAAAGGTTATAGGTAATTAATCTAATTAATGTTATAACGATAACCATGTTTCTTATTGACTTTGCAAGTCAATAGATTATGAGGTATTCGCTTCCAAAGTCTTAAGAAATGTGAAGTTTCCCGCCTAAATTAAACAACGTGGTGAAAACCTAATGTAAAAGTGTTTTTAACAATATCCGAAGTATATTTAAAAAATGGGGTAGTTTATGTCAATAATTCTTTTATAGATTTCCGTAACTATATGACAAGATCACTAGACGATCGACAACTCCACGGAACCCTTCATTTTACGAGGATAGACTCACACTTGGTCGATGTTTGTGTCAATGAAAATGAAATACGATAAACCCAGCTATTATGAAGGTAATATATTGTCTATCGCTCATAGTATGTTAAATAAAAGTAGCGCGTGGGTTTTGCGATTTGACGTGATAGAATCGATTTACCTAGATTCTGCTGAAAATACTTGCTATCTTTCCAACTCACGTAGACCCACATTTTTGTACCAGCATACTCTCTATCCTATTTAGTTTACCTATTTTTAGTCAATCAATTCTAGACAAAAGAAAGTTGTTCGAATGCAATATTAAATCATTACTCCATAAATAAGTGAATGGCTTTATATCGGTTTGAACTGGATCCTGTTTTTGAGATATGGGTTATATTCTATTGGGATTCCGTAGAAGCATGCCGATCACCTCTACACCTCCAGCCACTCTACCTCCAGTTTGCTATAACAATCGTGTCGTAATAGTTTATCACTAACGGCATAGTGGCACCATGGTGGTTTGTTTTGTGCACAAAAGGATTCCGACATGATTATTATAGCGAACTTGGGGTCCAGATTTCTTGTCTTTACTATGTGTTGTTTAAAAAGTTAATTACCAGTCCTCAAATAGATAAATCTATAAGCACGTTGTGATATTTGTACAGAGGCCATCGATAACGGGTTTAATACATTATAATGAAAGATTTTCGTGTATAACTCCTATAATAAGCGTATGTAATGTAGAACTATACATACTTACATGTTGTGTAGTTCACGAAGCACGTTTGCCTTGACCGCACTTTGATCATGTTTATGTATTTCATTCATGTTGCTATTCTGATGATATTAAAACATGTATAATATTGGGTAATTTTACACGTATTCAGTGAAAACGGAAGTGATAAAAGTAACGCTGGATTATTTTTACTCATACTTTCATGATGAACATTCCATTTTGAATAGGTATTGGTAACTTTCTATTTGCAGAATGTTAGCATTTTGACTACCCTTGGATGGAATTTGATATTCAGATTTTGACTTAGACTAGGAGTAGAAAATCAGAAATAAATATCTCAGTTTATTGAGAGTTCACACGAAACTTTAAAAATTTCAAATTAGTTGCATAAAGTTTCGCAATAGCCGATTTTGTATGAAAATTCAAAATTTGAAAAATTTTCAATCATCTGTTACTAGTTATAACAAATTAAATAAATATAAAAATTAACATACATACATACATAACTTCACGCCAGGTCCCTTGCGGGGTAGGCACGAACAACAGAGCGCCATTTAGGCTTATTCTTACACACCTCACTTGCTTCTTTGGCATTCATAGTTCTTGTCATGCACGCTCGTCTGTTCTTAAGGCTCCTGACATCACCTTCTGCTAGTACACGATCAATTTGATCATGGAAGGTGTGTCGTGGCCTTCCGCGACTTCTGCATCCATCCACTTTTGCATTGTATATCTGTTTAGTCATTCTTTCATCATACATTCTTTCCACATGCCCGAACCACCGGAGCATTCCTTTCCTTACCTTCACCCCGACACTCTCTTTCAGACCAACTCTCTTTCTTACTTCGGTATTACGAACGCGGTCCGCGAGCGTCACTCCGCAGATTTTGCGCAGTGCTCGCATCTCGACCGCGTTTACTCTACTTTCGTGCTCTCTATTCCATACCCAACTCTCGCTTCCATACGTGAGCGTAGGTACCAGCACCGCGTTGTGTATGGCAACCTGGGCCTTCTGGCTGAGGTTCTTAGCGCCTAGAAGTTTACCTAACGCTCCATTCACACTATTCCCCAAATTCACTCTTCTTTCTATATCAGCGGTGTACCTTCCATCCCTGCTAAAAGCACATCCGAGATATACAAACTCATTCACTTGTTCCAGCATAACATCATCGACCATTATCCTTGCATTCGTTCTGGTTGTTTCTCTTTCAAACACCATCATCTTTGTTTTCTTCGCGTTCAAACGTAAGCCTCTCGCCTGACAGTCATCTTTCATCATTGTGACTAGTGTTTGCAGTTCTGATGGCGATTCGGCTAAAAGCACGGCATCATCCGCATAAAGCAAGCTGCTAACAACTAGATCACCCATCCGCACCCCAACATCCATCAATCTTAATCTCTGGAGACAATTGTCCAGATATAGGATGAACAGCAAAGCCGACAGCACGCAGCCCTGCCGGACGCCAATATTGACGTCAAACCAGGGCGACAGGCTGCCGTCCACCCGCACGCATGCCATACAGTCCTCGTAAGTGGACTGTACAGCACGCAGCAAATGGCCATTAATCCCATATCCGGGCAATATGTCCCAGAGGTCCTTCCGCACAACCCTGTCAAATGCTTTCTCTAGATCCACAAAACCGCAGAAAACCTTCCTATAAAAATTAAACCCTATCGTAACTATTGTATAGTTACGGAATGGTAGGTACGAAATTCTACCTTAGATTTCTTTGAAAAAAATATTCTTTTACATCACTATTATATTGTATTTCAAAATTTCTCTGTTAGCAAATGTAATATAAATATTATTTTGTCTTTACAAGGCTAATATACACGAGTAAGTATATTTAGCCAGTTATGCTTATATGTATTAGAAACCATAATTATTTTTTGTTGGATGTTATCGTATGTAACCTATTTACCTATTGTATTTCGCTCATTATATGTTTGCGACATGGAACTATTACGTATAACTTGGGGTCTTGGAGTCATTTCTCAGCCCCGTTGTCTTACAGACTACGTATTTATTAGTCTGTAAAAACTAACGTACTATAAAAAAGCGTGAGAAGAAAACATTGGGGAATATTTACAAATTTCTCGATAAGGGTCACTTCACCATAACCATCTACTCCCTGTATGTTGAGTTGGATGTTGAATTAAACATTGAACTCAGTAACTCAGATGACTCACAGACTCACAGTCAGTCAGTCTCTGGCCGTCAACTGACAAAGTAGGTTGCACGCAAAATATTCGCATCCGTACGACCGCGAGCGCGGGAAAACTGCGTAATGGCGCGAAAATATTTAGCTGCGTTTTAGTTGAAAACAAAGTTTATTATAATAGTGTCATATTCCTCGGCAATGAATAAATAATTTTATTGTTTCTTTGTGAAAGATAACGAATCATGAAGTTTTCAATATGGACAATGGTGAGTTAAAATAAATATTACTCGGCACAGCTTGTTTAATGATAGAAACTGTTCGTTACAATATTTATAAATATGCCCGCGACTTTGTCCACGCAGGCCATGTTTGACTTGAAATTCCCACGGGTTTCCCGGGACACAATGTACCACAGCATTTAAAAACAAATGTAAGGTTTAGTGTAAACTGTATCGGAATAAACTAATTTTTATGCACCTGAACTACAAACCGCTCCCGGAAACATTCCCGCGGTATTTCCGGGATAAAAAAAAGATATTTTAATACGTAAAAATTGCTATCGATCCGTGAAGAAATCATATTGGAATTCGATTTTTTTTAATTCGGACTTTTGAAAATCGTGCCCAGAAAATTCCCCGCGGGATTTCGAGAACAAAAGTTGCGCATTTTGTCTCAGAATTTGCTGTCAATCGGCAAAAACCGCATCGAAATCGACCCAGTACTTTTAACGTGGATCCCGAACAAACAGACAAGAAATCTAAAAAATATTGCATCGTGTTCTCCATCGTTTATATAGTATATTCCACTTGTTTTGTTTTAAAAATAGCTTCAATGTACAGACAGGGCATTTTAGATTTTTATATTATAGATTTATATACACCCCAGTAGCATTTGAGAAAATTTCTGTGAAATATATACATGAATTTTTTTAATAGACAACTCTGTGTAATAAATAAATCTTACCCAGATTACTGAAGATTTTTAGGGAGTATCATAACTTACGTAAACAAAGTAGTACTTCTAGTCCTAAAAAAATTACCTACAGGACATACAAATTTATTTTGTCCAATTCTACTCAAATTCTTTGGGACTATATTAATTAAATAGACAATACCATGCGTTTATATCACAATTAAGTTTTTCAAACTTGATAAGACTTTCTAGATCTTGAACTTTTCTTGAATCACTAGTTAAAATAGATAGAAGTGATGTGATATTGAAGAGTAATAATTTGTTTTCTAGTTTTGTTGTCAAAAAGACATAAGTGATAGCCGATGTTAGGGCAGAGCGGGGTTGGGCGATCCCGGCCATGGTCGGGAGCAAGCCCGGTTGGGACACCATCTTCTCCTTATGCGAGCGCGTAATGCCCGCTAAGGAAGAGGCGGAGCGGAAGCGTAAGCATACGTACTTGTTCCGCTCCCGCCAAAGGAGGACGCGCCAGCGCTGGAAGGCGGCATTCGGTCTTAGGCCGCCGTAACCTTCCCTGGGAAAGGGTTCTCACCTGCCGTTACACCGTCGAGATGGGGGCGCGCAGTATTCCGCGCGCGCTCACCTCTTCTCCCGTGGGGCGAGCTCTAAACCGCCCCTGAATTAGCGCTCGATGACGCCGGAGGCTCAGTATCCGCCCCTGCAGTGGATGTGGCCCTAGTCCAAGCCAGGACACACATAATTTATAGAGCTTCCGCTTTCCCGTAGCCCTGGCACAAGGCCCAGGAAGGAACACCGAGGTGTTTTAGTGGATATCCCTGACCGCGGTGTGGCAATAGCACTTCATGCGTGAGGTGTTAGTGCCATCCCAATCTGGCGAATCCCACGCACCGGCCACGATTGTCCCCCTCGCGCGCCTGAAAAGCGCCTTATGCTTAACCTTTGAATACAAGATACACCATAATAAAAACATCTTAAATGCCAATCCGGTGAAACTTACCGCCGACATGCTGCTTATTTCTTTTTTCCATTACATGGAGTGTAAAGAGGGGGCGTTATAGAAATCTCGCCCAGGGCGCCGGAAATGCCTATTTAAATGCTATTTAACCGGTATTTCAAACACTTATTAATTTCCTTTAAAATGGAAAACAATTAATTGGTTGTTTTTAAACATTTAAACAAAATTTATCAAATAAACTGTCTGCTCGTTTTCCTGTAAATAACCCTAAAATATTTTATATACGTTGCTAGAGAAACGATTGTATTAGGCCTGATAAAAAACAACTAAACTGATTTTAAATATCGACTCGTATTCAGAATAAAAAAATAACATCTTAAAACTTTCAACTTTTGACTGAGTGACTTTAAAATTATGTCTCAAGTAACAAAAAGTCAAAACGCGAGAGAAGAACGTAAAGTGGGATTGTTAAGATGGAGTCCTGGTCCAGGCGAGCTACTCGTAGGTAAAATAATTAAAAGGAAATTTGGATAAAATTAACTAATATATAGCAAAACCGAAACTTGATATAGACTGTCCATACGAAACTTATAAAAAGAACTACATACTAAAAAGTATTGCTACAAACAGGGACATATAATTAATTTGCTTTGTACACATCGAAAGCGGATATTTAAAGACACGACGCATATTTATGTATTATCGCGTATTAAAGAATAGCAAGATTTCTTATTTTGCTACACTATGCTTTTATCTACTCGAGCGATGGACTATCGATCGCCGCCTACTCGTATTATCGTAGACAGTTTTATTCATATAAAATGTGCAGGGCAAGATATATGAGCGGAAGACGAGAATGGACATTTGCTACGGGCATTATAAATTAAGAAGCCGACACACGCCAATGTCATTAACAATTTTATACATAAAAATGTATCTAGACGGCGCGCGACTTTATGTCCAATCAGCTTGCCTGTTGAAATATAGGCTTAACACATAAGTACACTATAACAATTATTTTTAAAGTCAAACCTATCATTTACAAACACCGTGTACCTGTAACAATGTCAAACGTACCATTAATATGTATCAGGCACGCCAATGTGATATAAAGGCTGCGCGGGCGCGTCTCGATGGACGCAATACCCGCCCGACCGGGATCAGACATTGTTTTCCAATGATGCGGGCACAATCGTAAGTTCCATATTGTACGGGTTTGCTGTGACTGGCATACTAATTACCTTGTTCCTGTAAAAACATTTATGCGAGTATATCTAATTTTTATTCGTTCTAATTTAGCAACGCTACCGGTTCGAAATGAAGTAAATAAAGTTGCAATTGCTCGCGAAGTACAATAGAAGAAAAAGCATATTTACTACGTTTGTTTCAATATCATTTATTATAATCGAACGTCTCTAAAGGTCTAAATACTTACTTATTTTATTTTATATAGGATTTCAAGGATATCGAACAATTTCTTCATAAACGAATTTCTGGTGCTCGGGCCTGTCAATCGCTTTAGATTTAATTTACTTATAAAGGTAAGATTACTTATAAGTAGCTGCCCTTCGGCATATTTTCGTAAAGTCCGTCACAACTGTCGTGAACTTTTTAGCTACCATCATGTCACATGCCCCACTGTCGTGCAATGGTAAAATTTCGTATTATGCCACTTTTCACGTTTCGTGTGAAATATAATGAAGAATTCAAATAAAAAAAGGTTTTTTATTTAAAAAAATATTTTTAATGTCAACCTGATTTTGCAATAAAAGTCGTATATTGTTACGATATTATTCCTAGAAAATTACCTATCTCATTTTACTATCAAAACCATACAAGCACGCAAGGAATGACACTGGTCCAGTAATAAACGTTACTTTGAAAATTCTTACTGGACTAGATGGTGCTGCATGTCGTTCTTGTTGTGCCTTATGACTTATGACTTTTGGCTATTTGAGCCATTTTTAAGGTCAACTCAGTCAATTAAAGTTTTAAGGAGTAATTTTTCAAGCCTACGCTGATTCCTAGAACCAGGGCCGTATTTACCCGTATGGGCCTAAGGGGCGCAAGTCGATCGCTTTACCTATACATTACGTCTAATCTGCTATTAGTTAATAAATTATACTAGTGACATAAAAGGTAGGTAGTTGAGTTAGCAATATTGTTTACAAATACATCTCATGCAACTTTTAAGTATTCGTCTTATTCAACTGCGACTTGCGATGTGCAATTTGTTAGTTCTTATTTCTAATATAATTAGATTGAAGTCTTAAGAAAAAACGTGAAAACTATATTTTATTAGGCAAGGGGACGCATTCGGATTTTCGCAGCCTCGGCGCCTGGTATAGTTCAGACAGCCTAGTCTAGAACCTTTAATGGTCACAAGAACAACTAAAATAAAGTAAATATAAGTTTCCTGTATTTTTTTAGGTTTTACATGCTACATCCCTTACATAAACGGTTCTACATCTTGTGGAAATTTTCTGGGCTAAAAATGTCATTATGTTTCTCCCTGTGCCTAAACTACCTTAAATTTTATAAAAATTGATTTAGATTCTAACCTTTGTTAAGGAAACAAGCTTACAACCACATTTACTTAAATATTTTTATATTAGTGCAGATACGGATTATTGCGAATTCGCAATTAAGATCGTTGATCCCAATTTGATAAAGTCCACGATTTTGGAATACTTCTACGAAAGTAATTTAATTTAAGCCAACTTTACGAATA
Organism: Dendrolimus pini; assembly: GCA_949752895.1. NCBI lineage: Eukaryota > Metazoa > Arthropoda > Insecta > Lepidoptera > Lasiocampidae > Dendrolimus > Dendrolimus pini. The sequence goes on along the minus strand of OX457128.1, from coordinate 14,155,147 downwards.
AATTTCAGGTATCTTGGCTTTATCCCTTTTAACAGCCGCAGTCATTATAGTACAGTAGTAATTTCTTTCAAATTAATATTATATTTTTTACTAGCTACGCCCCCTTCGTTTGCTCAGAACTAATAACTGTAATCATATTTTGTGGTACTCGAAAATTATCTTATTGGAAAATACGCGTTTTTAAAATAGAATTCGTATTATAATCTCCAAAATTTAAATTGCAATGCGTTGTGTGTCATTTAATATTATGATTATATGCAGTTTTCAATCAATCAATAATTCTTTATTGTGCACCAATACAAAAATGAACTTACAGACTAAAACTATCTCTAAGTATGCACAAAGAGCGATCTTATCGCTAAAAAGCGATCTCTTCTAGACAAGCCCAAGAATGAATTAAGATTATACCTAATGGGGTTTCGAAATTTCACTTTGCGTTTATTTTGAAACAATAGATACAAACACTTCGATTTTCTTACATACAGTGGGCCAAAAACAAGCAAAACGCTAAATTACACGTTGAAAAACAGTTAGGTACCACAGTATTTATTTACCTTTACCACCGTACACCGTCCATACGTATACCGCCGTATTTACCATGTTTTTTTAATTATAAATAATAAGGGTAACAGTACCTAACCTAAAAATCGGTCAAGCATGTGTGATCCAAGAAAACCATTTTACTGTGGAATTGTAGAGCGGTAAAAACGGATAATAGTTTAAAAACTTTGAGGAATTAGTCACAAAATTAGTAAGAGCGTGCGCTGGCGCATGGCGTGCAGGTACAGGCGGTGACGAGGCAACTATGTCAATGTCGTGTTCGAGACTATATAGCACTATCGCAGTAATTCTTATCGACATTTGGATGTAAAACATTGGAAAATAGCATTGTTGTTTTCCTCAACCCTAATGTTGTAAATTTTTATTAATTACTCCTGTTTATAGGAAAATCTTCGCCATAAATGCTACTACTTGATGATAATGACCTACATCATAAACACTGTATTTTATAGGATCCCTGTTAATGATTTATTATTTATTATTTGACTTTTATTAATAATATCTGAATCACGCTGGAACATTTCTGAGATTACGCTCAGAAAATTCCAAACTTCGCTTTTTATTTTCGTCTTGCCGACACTTTTTTGAAATGATATCTTTAGGATCTCAGTTTAGGATATATGTTTTTAGTTATTCTTCTGTCTTCGAAAACCACATTCTCAACCTTTTTTAATTTTTCTTCCGTAACTGAGGTTGAAAGCTGCCCAGAACGCGGGCCATCTTTACAGCTTGATCTACCTATTTTATATCCAGGCACTCAATACGCAACCATAGAATTATGTATAGCATCAAATCCCAGTGTCTGCTGGATGTTCGAAAAGTTTCATTCGTAGACATTTTTTCAAGCTCAAATATTTTATCCTTCCTTCCTTTCCTTCCTTTTATCCATAATTTTGCGTTTTTAGCAACTCGTTGCATGAAAAAATTATTACGTGCGAACGAACTAAAAAAAGTGACAGTTGACATAAATAGTGTGTTATTGATACTCTTTAATTTAAATTTCGAATGTCTCACAAAAAGGTTTTATGTATATGCACTTATAAAAACTTTTTGATTCACTTAGGAAGATTGGCTGGCTTATTTCAAATAAACTCAAATAAAAATAGTACATAAACTGTCAAATTTCTCGTATGGAATATACAAAAAAGTCTGATAGTTAATTAAATTCATAATCGACACTTATTGTTAGTAGTTAAAAGGGCCTTTACTCTCAACCAAACCAATACACGTTTCAATATACGTCATCTCTCCTCAAGATTTCTACGCCTTAGGCGTAATACTAATCACCCGTTATTCTATCGTTTTAATCAACCAATTTATCTTTATAATTTCTAGAGACCTTGTCTCATAAAAGTCATAAAACTCTGATTCTTTAATCCAATTACTTTGATTATCATATAGATAGTACAAACTTTGCCTGGAAGAGATCGCTTTCTAGCGATAACACTGCCCATTGGGGACATTGAGAATATTTTTGGCCTATAGAGTCTCTGTAATGACGTACAATACAGAGTTATGTATGTATGTTATGTTATGTTTTAGTTGTTTAAAGATTGCTACACTTAATACTTTAAAAAAAATCAAATGTATAAACTTTAAAATAATTTTCTTTTGAATTGTATAACAAACGAGTTGTCTAGAAGTGGGCGCTAACAACCGCAACACAGTATTATACTACAGCAGTTGTTTGCGACACCAAATTGTTTCTGTATACTCTGTTATTGGTTTCGAATAAATTCTTTAATGCACGGTTTTTCAGGATTCGGACACCTAAAGATACTGCGGTGTCCTGTGTAATCTAGAAGCAGTTAGAATACTTTTGGAAACTATTAAGGTTAGAGCAACTAAATTTTTGACACTTGTGAAAATCTTATATGTCTATTTTATTTTAGTGTCAAATTTGCGAAAATATAATATGTAGGAGAACTCCAAAGAGTACATTGAATATATAAAGAGATAACTCGTTGACATCATAGCTACGAGATCATAAGAACCGCTCTATTTTAGAACTATTTAAGCGCGTTAGATCATGTTTTTTCAATTTAGTGGAGATTTATATTAAAGAGCTTAGCCAATTCCATAGCATCGCTGCTTAATTTACTTAGAACACCCCAATATATGGTAAATTAGTTTCTGCGCAAGTAATGTAATTTTTAATGATATTCAAGTGCAAATTTTAAGTAATATATAATATTACTTTTTTGTAATATTACTAATTGTAAGTACTATTATATACTAATATTAGTTTTGATCGTTTTAATCAGTGAAATAGTCATTAGACATAGTGACAATCAAGCTAAATAATAATAGTAACCACTAGTATTTGGACTAATATATGTAGTAAGTTAAACCTGTATGTTTGGTGTAATAGAAGTTATGTAGAGTCAGAATATTCTATATATTTGAGGGATTTTGAACCCAGTCATCGGAAGCGTACTAGGCGCGTAAGCTGTTAGGCTTACCAATGATATTTCCATAAAATAAAATTGGCTTCGTACTATAGTGACTTTATAATTTATCTTTTTTTATACGTGGTATATGGGACAAAATAGTGCATTATTTACATACGAACAAGCACTGGCATTTATGATAGGCGTTGACTTAACCGGGTCATAGTTTCATAAATATCTCTCACGAGGGCTATTTTTAACAATATTATACACTATATGAGCCCTCCCGTCTAGTGTCGGACAAATGCACGCTGGACTTCTGGCAACTGCCACATAATTATGTCTTTTCAGCCTACTACACATTTGGGACATAGTAATGACCATTACAAATTTCTAATTCCTTTCTTAAAACTCATTATACAGTACTGGATTATTTTAGTTTGCCAGAAAAGTTCACATGAATAGTATGAATTATTTCACTGTTTCACAGCAAAGAATGTTTTATATCATGTGTCGTTTTTATGCATGAGTTCAACACACAGGCAGACGGCCCAACTGATAGAAAGCGGTTACCACTGTCTATGGAGTTCTGTTACACCAATGGTTCTACCACTGTGCTGTCTGTCGGTCTCTAAACGGAAACTGGAACCCAGCCACTAACATCGGAACACAACTCAAAGTTGTTATTGCGGTATACTCTAGACCACCTAGCTGTGGGTTGTTTTGTTGCCTCTCACGACATGCCGCCGGGCCGTAGGAAATTGTATTCTTAGTCCGTCCTGCACGAATAAAATTGATGTAAGTAAAAACTTTAAAAAATAGTTTTTTTATGTTTACTCACATTACTGTCTTTCTTTTATTTTTCTAACAAGCTTTTCACATGATCTTGCTCGCGGTAACTTTAGCTGATGATCCTTAACCCCGCTGAAAATTTTCCATTTTTATGGCTAAAATAGCGTGCGTAAGTAGTAGTGTTTTATATTCATCCTCGCTAGTGAAAGTATAGTTGTACTAGAGTAGGAGTGCACGATATATATCGATATCCCATAAAATATCGATATATGCACACGATATATCGCTTCCATTCGATATTATCGAATAATCTAGTATCGATATGTACAATCGATACATTTTAACCGATACACCAAATATCGTTAGAAATTAAAGAATATTGTTATATTTTTTTAAACTGATTTATGATTGGCAACTTGAGTAAAAATAAAACGTAAAACCCTGAATTATGGAATAACTAGCCTTCGCAATAACGAAAGTGTCGTTGTTAACAAAATACTCTAAATTACTTCAAATCAAACTCCACTGCATACTAGTCTACGATGTATATTCGTCTTAACAGCTGAAGAGCGACTCCAGAGTTTCTGGAATAAAGTCTCGGTTTTGTTTTTAGTAGTTTTTCAGCGGTGGCCGTTTATGAGATATACCAATGAAATCATTCGATTATGAAAATGAGTAAGCTACTAATTTCATAATCGATTTTCAATATTAAGATTCGAAAATAATTATGACTAATGTCATAATCGCCCCCCGCTAAACAACATGCTACTCCTCTTCGTAAAGGCAGCAGTAGTATTTAAATTGTATAATCTATGTCTGTGAGTACACGTTTCGGTCTCAGTACAAAATAGCCTACAAATAAAAGTTATCTGTTTTGAGTGTTTTGTTTGATACATTTTACGAAATATAAATACAGTTATATAAAAACTAACTAATAAAAATAAATAACACGATATTTAAAAGCGGCTACAGTTCAATTGTATAGAAAAAGCAAGCTGTCGTAATACATTTATTAACTGTTTTGTATATTACATTTTAAATAAAATTTTATTTATGCAAGGTCTAGACAAAAATATTAGGAATTATAAATATATAAACTTGATTTGTGTCTTTACCCTAGCTATTTTTAATATCAACCTGATCCCTATCAAATACTTAATATTATAGACTAAATACGAAAATTACATTTCTTTACGATATATCGAAGATATCGATATATTTCTACGATATATCGCGAAGTATCGATACAACACTACGATATATTATATCGAAAAAAATATCGATATGTTTTTTGTATGAACAAATAGGCCAAAATGACCAAATAGGCCAAAATAACCAAATAGGCCAAAATGACCAAATAGGCCAAAATGACCAAATAGGCCAAAATGATCAAAAAGGAAAAATGACCAAATAGCCCAAAATGACCAAATAGCCCAAAATGACCAAATAGGCCAAAAATGACCAAAAAGGCCAAAATTACCAAATAGGCCAAAATTACCAAAAAGGCCAAAATGAAAATTATCCCTTGTCCATCCTCAGTATTTAATTTACATACGTACCGAATTTCAGCCAAATCGGTCCAGTAGTTTTTCCGTAAAAGCATAACAAACAAACAGACAAATATCATGTTATCCCGGAAACTATCCCATTTTTCGGGATAAAAAGTATCCTATGTTCATCCTCGGTATCGAAAATATATATATACCGAGTTTCAGCCAAATCGGTCCAGTAGTTTTTACGTGAAAACGGAACAAACAGACAGACAGACAGAGTTACTTTCGCATTTATAATATTAATAGGGATACCTAGGTATATAACTATAGTTACATGAAATAACTTTCAGAATAATCGTGTAAATTGGAATAGCTGTGTAACTGTGTAATGTACGTATAAAATTCAACAGCTAAATTACTTTTTTTAAACATAAACAGCTAGGTATTTACTTCATTTTATTATTTATTTTAATTGTAAGTACTACAATAAGCACAATACATATTAATATATGTAGTTATTTTTAAATGTATCTTATTTAGGGGCTTTTAGTATTGATGTCATCATACCAGCCCCATCATGCTCTAATAATGCAGTTTTACATAAAATATTCTTCAATAAATAGTTTTGCTACTTTACATATTGGAAGAACTGCAACAGAGAGGGGTCGAAAGAAAATGTTCTAGAAAATATCCACCCACGTCCATCAAGACTATAGATTATAATAATATGCACCATAGGTGCGACGCTTTTATTGACTTTTATTGCTAATAACCATGTCTTCCAAACAATCCGAGTCTAGACTAGAAATAATTGATTGAAATATGATAATGGTCACTGAGTTAACAATAGCATACACATATCATAACCAACCCAATATATACACCTACTACTGTTTATAGTAATTTGCTATCTTTACATTATTATTAGGAGAAAGAATACTAAATCCTGCGGCCAGGCGGCCTCGTAAGAGGCGAAAAACAATCCACAACCAGGTGGTAGGACATTTGCCCGTCTGGACGGCTACAACCACTGGTCTAGAGCATGCCGCCATAAATACCTTGAGTTGTGTTCCAGCGTTAGTCGCCAGGTTCCAGCCCCTTCTATTAGTACGTCAGCACATCTTTAGTGTTGCAAATGTTTATAGGCGATGGTATCCACTTTCTATCACAATTGGGCCGTCAGCCTGTCTGCTGTACTTAAAATAAATAAATAAATAATAAATTTAAAAAATACTTATTTATGTTTAATCAACTAATTTTTATCCTCAGAAATATTTTCACTGTATGTAGCTAAATGCTTAGTTTGGGCCTCAAACAATCCTGTTCTCTTGTTTCGATTTTTATTCCACTTGCGACATGTACATAAAAGCTATTTACAGATGGTAACTTTCACATTTTGAAGCAAATCGTGAGTTGTTCTGCACTCACAAACCTGTCGCCTTGCCATTGCCAGACAAGTTTGTGATCGCCATTACATTCGGCGCACGTAATAGATTTCGTTGCATGAAGTTTATTGATAATCATTAACATCCTAGCATTTAACCACAGTTGCGTTCGGAGCATCCGTTTCTGAGCCCCGGATCTCCTTTCTAATTTTTTTTCTCTATTTCGCACGGTCTTCGAGGTTCCTTGTTGTTAAGCCATATATTGTTTGCATTTGCATAAAAAAATATTTAAGTAAAATGTCTACTTATCAGCACAGCCGACTCACTTGCAGTACTTCTTTGTTTTTGTTTTGATGCAAGAGTTTATGTCACGGCTTTCTACATGATTAATTAATAATAATTCAGTTTGAGTGAGAAAAATTGTTATGTGTGAAAGCATGGACAAAATATAGTATTCTTCTTCTATGTTGAAGGCTTACAAGTGGTTAATCCTCACCTTCTTGCAGTATATTTATCAATACTACAGATAAAAGAAATAATAAATTAAATATGCTTATGATCTAAATTATTTTTACTCATATGATATGATTACTGACTATTTATCACAGATTGCAGTCTATGTAATAACTACATATTTGAGGCATTTCGAAGTGAAGGCTTCACTTATCCAACCAATCCCTCATCGTTGTAGACATATATCTTTATAACCCCATTTTTTCCGGTATAATAAGAGTGAGCCATGTCCTAATTTATTTTAAATCCATCTTCCAACATCGATTTATCTCTATAAATTTAGGTAAGCTTTAATGTGGAAAATACCGAAATTGTTTATACTAAGAGCTTTATCCAAATACTGAAAGAGTCATGTTTAAACGAATTTTACCTACGGCAAACCTTTTTTAGAAAAACGTTGGCGGCACTTGCTCTTGGAAAGAATTGTTACTGTGATATATTTTTAATTAGGGTTTTACTTAAGAAATGTAAAGAAGCATTATCTATACCGATATTTGTTTAAATCAGTATCATTAGGGTAAGTGGCCTGCTTTTCTAGTCCTGTAGCATTGTAGTTTCTTTTCTAGTCCGTAGCCATTGCGGTAAAATGAAATCGTTTTGAATTCTTCATGTCCGTACTCCATATCTTTCTTAGTATATCACAGTTATTTTCTCAAAAACTCCTGGGTCTATATCACAGATATAAGGCTCAAATTGAGTAGGAATACGTAGTGTGTATATAAAATATTTATAAAAAAACTTCGTTTAAAAAAACCGACTTCAAAAACTAAAAAGTATAAAATAACTTATTTCTAAAGCTATGTATTATTATTAATATAAATTATCTAAAACATCTTAAAGGCGGTGCTTAGTAATTTTCAAAATATAGTCATTTTTTATGTTTTACTTTGCACCGACTTCGAGATGTTTTTAACCGACTTCGAAAAAAGGAAGAGGTTCTCAATTCGTCGGGATCTTTTTTTGTTGCTTTTTTTTATGTATGTTCGCCGATTACTCCGTGATTTATGATCCGATTTACGTGATTCTTTTTTTGTTCGACGCGGAATAGCTTCCAATTGGTCCCCTAAAAATTTTACATAGTTTGGCTCAGTAGTTTTCATTTTATGAACATTTTTTATGAAAAGAATTTCCTTTTCGTTCAATATGTACACCGATTACTCTGAGATTTATGATTCGATTTACGTGATTCTTTTTTGTTCGACGCGGAATAGCTGCCATGTGGTCCCCTAGAAATTTGACATAGTTTGGCCCAGTAGTTTTCATTTTACGAACATTTTTTTGTTCCCGTTTCTTGGGACCTATATTTTTTAAGAAGCGCGGCACCATTCGTAGGTCCACCCATACATAGCTAGACACTAATAAAAAATAAAAACTTCGTTTAAAAAAACCGACTTCAAAAACTAAAAAACTAAAAAATATAAAATAACTTATTTCTAAAGCTATTATCATTAATATATATTATCTAAAACATCTTGAAGTCGGTGCTTAGTAATTTGCAAAATATAGTAATTTTTTTATTATGTTTTACTTTGCACCGACTTCAAGATGTTTTAGATAATATATATTAATGATAATAGCTTTAGAAATAAGTTATTTTATATTTTTTAGTTTTTTAGTTTTTGAAGCCGGTTTTTTTAAATGAAGTTTTTATATTTTTAGATAATTTATATTAATAATAATACATAGCTTGAGAAATAAGTTATTTTATACTTTTTACTTTTTTAGTTTTTGAAGTCAGTTTTTTTAAACGAAGGTTTTTTAATTTTATTTGTTACTTTTTAGTGCCTAGCTATGTATGGGTAGACCTAAGAAAGGTGCCGCAGAGCTTCTTAAAAAATATAGGTCCCAAGAAACGGGAACATAAAAAAATCATAAAATGAAAAATACTGGGCCAAACTATGTCAAATTTTTAGAGGACTAAATGACAACTTGTCCGCGTCGATTAAAAAAGAATCACGTAAATCGGATCATAAATCTCGGAGTAATCGGTGAACATACCTAAAAAATAAGAAAAAAAAATATCCCGACGAATTGAGGATCTTCTCCTTTTTTTGAAGTCGGTTAAAAAACCTCTAGTGAAATTTTCTTCAACGTTGGTGTACACGGATACATGGGTTAAATTTTGTCTTTACTTGTATAGAGCTTGTGTCAAATTTTAACCGTTAGTCGGCAAATGAAGGATCGATAACATATAGGAATCCGCCATTAATCGTGTGGGAACAATGTTTTTGATTTTTCAGTGGAATTGGTGCTGGAGTACTCTCATGGCGTTATTAAGCAGCTCGAAAGGAGAAAAGTTCACCTTGGGTTATTTAACAGGTTCAGAACGAAGACCAGGCGATTTCAATTATCCAACTCCCGGAAGAGTCATTTCAGGTGAACAACACATAAAGTAGAAATATTATGTATTATAATTTAGTTTTTTTCTATCTAAATGTGCAATATAGCTTATTATAAATATACTTGTGCCTAATTTAATTAATCTGATGATAAATTAATGAAACATTATCGTTAATGGAATTCCAAGTGTTAAAATTTATTAATGAAGTGTATCCGGAAAGAAACCAAAAAATAACATTAAACTTGCAAGAAACTGGTACCTATAACAACAGAAACCCCGGCATAAGATGATATATGTATTAATTCATATGGGCCTACTTTAAAAGCAAATAACTTTTAATATTCTTTGCTTCAATGAGGGTGATAATATTTTCACTGACCTAGCTGTGGTCAAAAAAATAAAGCAATATCTTTAAATCTTTAGTTATTAGAAATTAGAATGTTTAATTCTATCGTGTCATTCATATATATTCATGGATGCGCACAAATACCATGTGATCTTGAATATCTATTGTAAACTGTTTATTATGACTGCCAAATTGAACCGACCCACAAAGATTAGTGCGCGATAGCACTTGGCATTAAACAATAAATCCGCAAAAACAATCAAATACAAATACTCGTCAAACTACTTTATATCTTTAGTGAAATATTTCAGTATGAATTTTCCGCAGGTGCTATCTCAATGGCTGTCGATGAAGTGAATGAAAAGTTGCTTGGACCAATGGGTCACTCACTTGACTTTGTAGTCGCAGAAACCTACGGTCAAGAAGAAGTGTCAATTCGCCAGGTATGGAAGCCTTTTATAAATACAATGTTCTTAAATTAATTCGGGCTCGAAACGAAAGCTGATGGGGAAAGAATCTCGTAAAAGCATTCCAATGTAGTTAATAGGCACTTTTTCCAATCGGTTGCAAAATTACTTCGGAATTGAAGCCCACTCAGTCGGCAACCATTATTCTTTCACAGGTTGTGCACACGGATTGTTTATTCTCTTTAGACTCTTTTATTAGTAATAAACATAAAATATTTATATTAACCCAGTTCTTGACCTAAAATAAACACTACAAGATTTAGGTTACTATTTTTGATAACTATTGTGAAGCTTCTATCTTGTATGATGTTTGTTTATAACAAATAGAAATACATTGTAAAAATTCTATCATCAAACTAAAATGAAATCAATGTACTAATTTTTATTCAGTGACAAAAACATGTTGTCGAAATATTTGATTTGAGGTCAGAGTGAAAATGAGACATCGTTAAAAGTCCAGACACAGAAAAACTTTTGAATCCTACATAAAATGTTATGTAAATATAAACCATTTATTTCCACTGGCAATTGTAGATAAGATAGTAACAGTATGCGTGGTGAGTTTCAGTTTTATGGGCCATAGAGCGAACTTTACAATGGCCATAACTCTGTAGAACAAAACGCCAACTGTGCGTTCGATGAGTGGAATACCGTTTTAGATTTCCCGCATGCATGTAATTTATTCAAGGAGTCCATGAAAAAGGTTTTTAGGATTATTATCCTTGTCGCCTTTCTGTTCTCGATAGAGTAAATTTCATTTTGTCTGGTTAACCGAATTAAATTGAATATTTTTTCTTTCTCTTAGTACTGTCTCTCGCATAAATTTAGAATATTATCCCAAAGAAAGTTTTCCATTACGGGAGATAAAAGGTATCTTATTTATTCTCGTTATGTACTACATCATCGCCATAATCAGCCTTCCCGCTTTTCTACTTTTTCTCCTCTACTGCGCGCAATCTTCGGCATCCCTCGTTTTAATGACCATCACCATGCATATCATCCTTTTCGATGTGAAACCAAAATTTCTTAGACTTAGCTCTCCTTCATGGCGGAGGCGGCCCGTACAAGTGGTATCGAGTTTCTTGGCGTTTGGCTACTATGCTATAATAAGTATTATAACATTCTAAATATGCTGTGCCTGTACATTGAAGCTATAAAAAAATCAGGTATAGACCATATAAACGATAGGGAACACGATGCAATTTTTTCAGATTTCTTGTCTGTTTGTCTATTTGTTAAGGATTCACGTAAAAACTATTAGGCCGATTTCGATGCGGTTTTCGCTTATCGACAGCAAATTCTTAGACTTCAAATCTGCGCTACTTTTTGTCCTGGGAATCCCGCGGGATTTTTTTCTGGGGATGATTTATTAAAATGGCCAGATTAAAAGCATTGAATTCTAATGTAATTTTTTTACTAATCGATAGCAAATTTTGTGTAATAAAATGTGTGATTTTTTATCGCGAGAATCCCGTGGGAATTATCTCAGGAACGGTTTGTTGCTGTTCGGGTGCATAATAATTAACTTATTCCGACACATTAAAAAGATAGCTTACATTATTTTTTAGATGCTGCGGTACTTTAAATCCCGCGGGATTTTCAAGTCAAATGGACTAAGTTGCGGGCATATCCTAGTATATAAATAAAATACTTTTTCGCTATCTGTAATTTAACAGCCAATCATCTTAAATTAATTAAAACGCTTCAGTCCTGATCTTCAAATACCGCCAAGTTTGACATGACAACTCACAATTGGCATTGTTTTAGAAATTAAAATAGATTAATTAGGACAAAGAAATTCAATGCATTACTTTTAGGTAGGTATATATATGCAGGTGAACCTTTTCGCAACAAACTTTCCTATATTACATACACAGTATTTACTCGTACATATGATTTTAGTATTGTATAAAACTTATTCATTTACAATTTATTGTCATTAAAAGTAGGTATAAATGTTTCCAATGTATTAAATAGGAGATGCAATCTAACTATAAATAATTTAGCGATTTATTGTTCCCGTAGATCGCAATGACCTAATAATGAAGGCCGTCCGGAAACAACGCGTATCTGACTCTGAAATATCCTATTAATTGGATTTAATGGGCTATTACAAAACCTTTATCCCAAGTTTGCTTCAGAATATGACCATGTATAATTTGATAAATTATCAGAAACGACGTGCTATCAAAAACAGATGCTCTTGTGGTTCATCAACATAAATTTGCATATGCTCAGTTTTGAATACGCAGAATTGTAAGAAATGAAGGGGTACACTAAATCTTTGTAGCAAAGAGCCTGTAATTAGCATTTTCAAGTTACTATTCAACTGGTTTTATGATATTATCTAATATATTTCTAAAACAATTGTTGGCTTTAATATAAATACATTAATATTTCATAAAAATCGTTCTTATTTTTTTCGAATTTCTCCTTTCTCAAACAAATTCTCAAAATATAATACAATTCTTTATTTGAAAATGTATTGTACCTACCTACTTTTGACATAATTATTATATTAATTTAGGAATCACCGTAACGTTAAAGTACCTATATTTACCAAACTTAACTGTTACCTATTATTAATTATTATTAATTGTCAATAAACCGCAGACTTTTAGCTTCTTCGTGAAACCCTTTGGGGTTTAATTATTTTAATGTTTTTGTTTAAATAAATAAATTTAAAAAAGACCTAGCAGTAAACTTATCATATAATAAATATCGGCATCTTTATACTGAGTATCCAGAAAAGTTAAACTAAAACCAATATTTTTAAGCATATTGATTAATTTTAAAAAACACTGTTTTCTACATTAAATAATTAATATTTGTTGTATTTATTTTTAAATCAACAGTTAAACTTTAATTGACTGCTACTAAATGTTGCTAAGTATAATTTGAAGATACTTATGTAAATTACATCAAATTAAGTGCAATTTATCACTATAATGGATGAAGTGTCATTGGGAGACGCTTGTAACGTTCAGTTAACTTCAGTTCGAAGCAAGGGGAGTGAAGAACTCACTCACTGTCAAGAACATGACTAGCTCACCATTACGTATTCATATCATCTTCTTTGAGGTTACGATTTATGTACCCCCTTTTAACAAATAACCCAATATTTTGTTTAGAATTCGTTTTTGGGTTACGATACTTAACCAGATAACTACGAAAAATTCACCGGGCCACCGGGGAATTGTTTTTGATAAGCATATATACCATCGCGACTTTTACAATATTAAAACAGGTGTCTATCATATAAATAATGTCTTAAGAAAAAATAAACTCAAATATGATATGTAACCGATTCAAATCATTATAACCTTACATTTTACCTACTGAGTGACAAAACACGGTTGAATTAAGCAAAAACAACTATAATATCATTGAGATATATAATAAAAGTTTCTTATTCATTTCTTGAAGACGAGGTATAATAAAGTGTGGTGACAGACTCGCTAATTGCTTCTCTGATAGCCATTAAGGTTATGCCACTGTTACCGACCATGAATAATACATAAATATAATATTACTTTCCTGTTTCATACAAGATCTGTATTATTATCATAGATGCCACGTAATAAAACCTATACCTATACACTTTTGATCACACTATATAAAGTATTCTATAATTCCATTGTAAATGTTTTAACTTCCAAATTTCATTCAAAAATATATTAATTAATCTCGTACAAGATCGGATTTTTTTTAACAATAATTGACCGACAAACACGCAAATGTATCCCCAAATTAAGCAAGTTAAGCGTCTGTTACGAGTAATATACCATGGTGTACTCTGAGGCCGATCCCAGACACCCAGATAGTCAGCAACGAAGAAAATTCTTTTCCAAAATTCACCTCACCAGGAATCCAACCCGGTGCCTCTGAGTTGCATCAGGTTGGCCGCCCAAGACTTAGCCCGCTTAACCACAGATGCCGCCTAAGCATTTAATACTATAGATTTAGATGACTACATTCTAGATACATAAGTAGATGTCATATTTAGCAAATTACTCAAATGAGAAACCTAAAAGCTTAGATACTACTATAGATTTTGAATGAGATCAAATTAATTTTGTCCTTTCAAAACTTCTCCAGTCTAATGCATGAAAAACACATTACCTTGATTCAAGAAATGTACCTACTTCAAAAATGTACCGCTAATACTAGACAACAGCTATATATCTCAAGTTACGCTTTTATATAAAACATATTTATTTTTATGGGCAGCATAATGGCTAGAGCACGCGTTCAAATCCAAGTCGGAAAGAATGCACCTCTTAGGTAGTTTTTCGACCTAATGGGCATATTGTTACTGATTTTTACTTTTGTTAACAACGGTGAAGAAAAACATCGTGGTGAAACCTACACATCGAAATAACCGATGTGTCGAACCTGCCAAGCCGCGTTAGACATGCGTGGCGGGCATACTATCCGTACCACTATAGTGAGAGGCCCGAGCCCAGTAGTGGGACGCTTATGGGCTGTTATTATATGGGTATTTTAAATGTGCTTTAGATAATTATTATCAATCAACAGGTAGCAGCTTTGTGGGCAACGAATGTGTCGGCATTTATTGGACCACAGGAGACTTGTGTCCATGAGGGACGTATGGCCGCTGCTTTCAATTTACCTATGATCAGCTACGTAAGTATTTTACACCTTGAAACCTTCAGATAGTGGTCTCCTACTGTTCATATTTTATTTTATTCCATTGAAGGATTTTAACTAAAGGGAAAATTTTATACTAACTACTCTCGCTGTTACTTTTTTATTAACACCGTAAATAATATTGACGTTTATGAGACTATATCAAATCGAGAGACAGCACCGTCAAACAATCAGCCAAGACATTCACTTTCATGGTGTACGAAGTCGTAAATAAAAATTTTAAGTACATCCGAAAAACATAATGTAATCATATTTACTTCGCATACGTGCTTCAATATAAAATTAGATTTAAAAGCTTTTCAACGTCATGATGGTCCGAACACAATATAATGTTCCATCAGTTATAAATAAAACTCCTCATCAAGTTATTCCTGGATATCGAAGTTAACATTTTGAACATTATAGCAATCAGTTAGTAACGAATTTTTATACTAATGTATAGATTTTAAACTCATACTTTCCGTACTATATCTGTTGTTCCTCTGGGTTTTTGGAAATTAAATGGCAATAGCTCTAGTCAATTCAGGTATAAAAACATATAGGCTATAAAGTTTGGCACTGTTTATACTATTTTCAGGTAGTGTTGGCTTAAGTCCAAAACTTTATACTTAAACCACTGCCACCCAAAAAGCATCTAAGCAATAACAATACGTTATGAGCGACATGTAATATATTACGTATTTCTCAGACTGCCAAAAAAGCCATTATTTGGTGCCAATGCACGCCCTTTATCAGAACTTTGCTATCACATCATGTCAAAAGTTTCTGATAGATAACCAGTGACAACGACGTAAATACATTCACATAATATGTAAGCGTCCGCATTGGACCACGAAAGTGTAATAATAACGGGTTCAACTTGTTTTTAATATATGTACTGTTTTAAACATGGCTTAGTGTTTGCAGTTGTAACTAGTAGTAATTAGTTCCCTAATCCTGTTGCTGATTAGTCCTGAATAGGGTATTTAGAGATTTGTTTAGAATACATTACAAAAATACGCTTCCTTGATTAATTCAAAATTGTAATCTAAATAGCCTGTAATCCATGATAATTACCTAAGTATCAGCATTGTTATTCAGCGTTGGCTTCAATTAACTTTCTTGCTATGCTTTGACACCGCCATAGGACTTTCCTGCTTCTTGGTCCGTTTAAACTACTGTATTTATCATAGAAATAAATATATTTTTTAACCAAGTCAATGAAGAGAGGAGAAACAAAAATAAAATATACATAAAAAACTATGTTTTACACACTTTTGAATTTTACTACCTTTCAAATAGTTAATATTCTACAATACCTTAGAATATTTGTTCACTAAACCAGGTCAATCACAAATCCTAAAATTTGATGTTTCGAACCTAAATAATATCCGCTTGGAGCTAATTCGAAACAGCTAGCCTAAAATATTGACTTCAGCGGCTTTCCTCTTTCACGTATTTATATATAGCCAGCAGAAAAAACACATTTCGGATTTTTTTTATTGGCGTTGGTCACTTTTGTTGAATTTCAAACTATAAGTACTTTTTACATTAGTAAACTAACCTAGTTAGATACTTAACCAAAGATACATATAAATAAGAATGAAATTGCAATTTTGTCGCAGTATTGCCGGGACGTGGCCAGCTCGAACAAGTGGATGTACCCTACCTTCGCCCGCACACGACCCTCGGACATCGATATCTCGAGATCTGTCGTAGCCGTTCTTCAGCATTTCAATTTCATGCATGTAAACATATACATTATTTTTACTCAATCTGATTACCTACCTTCTGACTGACTGACTGAGACGGATATTTCAACTGCTAAAACCGACCGATAAAATACAACATAAAACAATTAAAAAGTACAGGTGTATGATGTTGGGCCAATTGTTTCAGTTTTGCATTCACTAGTCTTTGTAACATAATTGAAAGATAATTTTTATTTGATCATTGTGGAATGAAAAAAAAAAGATTCCGACTTCCGAAGAATTAAGAACCTCCTCCTTTTTTGAAGTCATTTAAAAATTGGGCTGTACTATAGTATATAACTGCCCATAAAGATCTGACTTTTGAGCTCAGACTTGTCCTCCTTATATTTCGAGACTTAGATGGTATATCCGTTACGCTCATCTGAACTAGATTGTCGATTTCACACATCATATTCGATATGCAAGTTTCTTCACAATATTTTTCTTCGCGGTCAGCCGGTATTAAATGATAACAATACACACAATTAGGTTAAGAAAATTGCCTTAGTAATGCGTGCTTTCCGATCAGAATTCGAACCTGCATCTTTTGAATAAGACAACTTTTGAATATGATCACAACGTTTTATTACCACAATAAGAATAAAATTGATTTCTTGCAACGTGACTTGCTCACGAGCCATAGCCTATTCTCAAAGTAATATTTTAAAAAGTGAACAAGCCAACATTCGTGGTTATTAATTGATATTCCGTAGGTGGCGTTTGTGTATTTGAGAGCGCCTAACCACGACTTTTCGCGATTGGCATTGGCGATAATAGATGCGGCTAGACAGAAGCAGATATCAGTACAAACGATCCAAGTTTATAGACAACCGTTTTACTATGAGAACAAACGAGAAAACTTTTCACGTAATCCCTTCCTGGATATCGTACGAGATACATACAAGGATACGAGAAGTAAGTATAATTGAATACAGATTCCTCATGTCAGTTTGACTTGAATATAACAAAATACTTAAAATAAATTGTGTAATTGTAAAATGAATTAAATGTTCAAATATACTCTGATGAAGAAAGATAGAATATATAATCCTCGTCGATCCTGTATCAATTTCAAGCAAAATTTTTTAATAAATTGGAAAAGCTCTTTGCAAATAATCTTTCTTATCAATTATGCATTTAATTATTGTACAAAATACATAAAAATATGCCCCTTGTTTTATTTGAACATATGTATGATTTAAATAAGGCTAGTTATCTGTGATCCAATTTATTGTCTTTCCGTACAGTTTACGTGTCAGTGGGTTATTATCACGACCACATCGGATTGATGCTTGCGTTGGACGCCATGCAACTTTTGGATTCGGGTAAGTCATTACACTCAATAACTCGTTTATACCGTAATGTTAAATTTCAAATTGTGCTCGATTGAGTATATTATTTCTCTTTGATTATCGTTGTCTTTTGAAAATGAATCCAATTTTCGTTATACTCTTTATATATATGTTCTGTGTTTCTTGCATTTCATTTAAAGTTGAAACCTTATTTACATTCATTATAAATAGGTTGTCATGCAATTCTTGAAGTAGCGTAGTTGGAAATATTTAAAAAACAAAATATAACAGTTGCAATGTTCTAGACTCTTAATATATATACGGTTCATTATTTTGTAAATATTTTTTCTGTTCACTATTATTATTGTAAGATGACACTTGCATTTATACGTGTAAGGAGAATAGATACTAGGAATGTTGATTGGTACTTTAATATGATGCCTTGATGATTAGTTCCACTTTGATTTGTTTTTTACATTTAATCACTAGAATCTTAAACAAATCATCATAGTTTTACATACATACCATGAGTACAGAAAAAATAATACTTACTATTTGACTCACCGCTGGACGTAGGACTCCCAATAATCCCTGTCCTCTGACTTCCTCATTCAGCGCCTCTCGGCGACCTTGCACAGGTCGTAGGTCCATCGGGGTGGAGGGTGTATAATATATACATACCTACATATATACATACCTACATACATAAATACATATTTTATATTGTATACATACAAAAGTAAACAATACGACAGCTCGAGATAGTAGTTTTTAACAAATTTGTTTAAATAAGGTAATTTGATTGTGTATACTTGATGTTTAGTACTAGTAGTGCTAAACATCAAGTATACATAAGTATAGTGCTTTCCAAAGTTGAATGGCCTCTACGATAAAACTCTTGTTGTAAAAACTTGTTCTGTCAACAGGGGGTTTCAGTTTCAAATTCTCTAACAACCTTTGATATGTTGTCTGTTTGAAATAAGGATTTCTAGTATTCTTCTTCTATGATTTAAATACCTGTATTATTTAATTTTAATATAGACATTACCATCAATATTTATAGTACACGGTGTTAAATTAAAATCAAAGTAAATAAAAATTACCTAGGACTTGAAATATGTTTAAAAATAAATCTACCAATTTTAATTGTGAATTTAATACGACATTCACCGAACAACGTAATGAATGATCGTAATCATTTTCATAAAGAAACATCGAGTATTCTTATTCGCTTTGAATAATACATTCGGGAATATCTCAATGAAATAAGGATTTCGGCTTCCTGTCACATGTTTGCCCATAGATAAAGGAAACACAATACCATTCTTAAAATAAAATCTTTGTTTATTGTTACTTCTACTTGGTAATACAAACCAAACCTTAATGCAAAAAGAACATTTCATATAAACATAATTACGTTGTGTGAAAGGCAATTTACATATTACGTAGGTTTAACAACAAAGGGCCACGTCAGTCTAATGTCTCTCTCAATGTCAGTACTTTAATAATGAAGTACCCAAACAAGTTACATGTGAGCCAACAACATTTTTATTACCATGATCTAATAGATTCTAGATATTACCATGCATTAAGGTTACTGAAGATTCCCAGCGACAATTTATACTTTTTTAAGTGTATTTTTGTAACCGAATACATAGCATCTCGTATTTTTGTAAATGTACAATGTATGTCGGTTGTCTTAGTTCTCTATTGGCCGGTTCCTATAGCTGACCAACAGTTCATTTGCCTTACTGTCGTTTAAAATTTGACATAAGCTACAAGTAATGTCAAAATCCAACGGATACTAAGGCAAGTTAATGAATTGTTAGACATAGGAACTGGCCACTATATATGCGTATTCTCGTTTAAGATATGTGGCCGGTTGCTATAGGTTATTATTCATTTACTTTCCCTACTATTAATTGAATTTTGGTATTAGGTGTATGGAGCTTATGTCAAATTTTAACCAATAGTAAGGCAAATTAATGGTCGGTAAGATATAGAAACCTTCCCTCAGATGTGTACGAATCCTTATATTATGATTATTACAACAGACAAATTCTTCGGATACTTTTTGTTCCTTAATCTATTCTCTATTGATATTACAGTTGACGAGTATGTGTCTATGTATGTATGTTTTAATACACTAATCTAAAGTATAATCAATCGATGTAGTTTGTATAATATTTTGCATATTTAATAGATCTTTTATAGAGGAGAATAATATTGTGTAATGTTAGATACGAGTCATTTTAGACAGCAATAATAATATACCTAGTAGATGTACAAAATATTATAATAGCATCAAAGTTAATATTCCATTATAGTTTCCACGATGTAATGAACTATCTAGACAACTTCTTAGATTAAATTATTTGGGTTACAAGGGTTATCTACTAAAATCCGCCAAAGGAAATTAGTTCATTACGTTCTATGACATCTAAGTTCTCCTCATACAGCGACATTCGTAATTTTGAGTGATATAAGCATAGAATAAGTTACACGCGCTATTGGCTTGTTTTGGTGCATAATTAAACTAAATAAAGTGGTAATAAATATTTTATCCTTATCATTATTCAAAGTGAAAGTGACTTAAGTGTTTGTCAAGATATGTCGTATGGACTAAATGGTAGACATCCCTGATATAAAGAACCGAATATTTTGAGCCTAGCAGTATAAGATTAGGAGACCAAATGCCTTGCAGAATATTAAAATACATGTTTTTTGTTATCTGAAGCAGTCATACGAATAGACGGCCCGTCTGATCGAAACAGGGCACCATCGCCTATGAATACTTGCAAGACTAGAAGATCATCCACGCTTCGACAAAGTTTTGTTGCCTTTCTTAAATAATCACATGTTATAACGTGAAGACAAAACTTGGCAAGATTTCTTTCGAAATAGTATGAATTATACGTATGAAGAGTTCTTGAGAACCATAGCCTAGATGAGGTTGGCAACTAAAGGAAAATAGGGTAGTTTATCCCGTCAATCGCAAATGGTGGGGATGGGAAAATCTGCCGTAAGCATTAGTTCAAGCATTGTACAGGCATTAGCAAACTATAATTTACTACTGGTACCGTGCATCATCATGTCAAATGCAAGTGACGGAAGTGGCCAAGTTTGTCATAAC
This sequence comes from Dendrolimus pini, assembly GCA_949752895.1. Classification (NCBI taxonomy): domain Eukaryota; kingdom Metazoa; phylum Arthropoda; class Insecta; order Lepidoptera; family Lasiocampidae; genus Dendrolimus; species Dendrolimus pini. The sequence continues at coordinate 14,134,033 of OX457128.1, read as the reverse complement.
AGATTTCACATTTCAATAATACAGGTTTCCTCAAGACTTTTTCCTTCACCGTCAGTACATAGTAATTGTATCATTATATACACTAGTCAGAAAAACCGCCGAAGCGGTGCATGCTCATATCCCAGCCAAGATGTAGCCCACGTCATTGGAATAAAACCGTCAAGTAATAAACTACGACGTATATAATTAATTTAATTTATAATCTAATCTTATTAACAAAATTCGTATATATTTAACGCAAGTTGAAGAACAGTCGTATGATAGACAAATGTTTACAAGTGTACCATGTTATTTATATAGGAGTTTACACTCGAGTCACAAGTGTGGATATACGAATATAATATGGATTTTAGAGTGTTTATGTAATGGTGTTTTCAGCCAATCGTAGTCCAATAATAAGACCTTTCTAAATATTCTCAACATACTTATATCGCTTTTTTGTTTTTAATGTAATACTCCCATACATATAAATACAGTAGGTGCAATGGAAGTGCGTTCATTGGAATTCTGGATAAAACCAGATACATGTAAATAAAATAAAAAATTGCGAAATTTAACTGCTGGAAATCGAACCCGGGGCCTCTATGTTCTAGGGATTTAGGCGTCCACTAGACAGAATTGCAAATCGTATCAAAATTTACGAAAACAGTTTATTCTTAAGGCTATCAAGTGGCAAAAAACCAGAACAAAGAAATTATTTTTATATTTTGGTCATGGATGGATTAAATTAAATTCACTCATCTCAAATAAACACCACAAAGTACAAACTAATCTTATCTGAAGCATAATAGCATTATGTGAAGGATATTTTATCCGCAATAAAAACCATTGGCGAGATTAGCTCGGATCTTCGCTCAAAAGAATTTCAATTCTCAGACGGAGAATTTCGAAGCTATTTAATTTTACAAAAAAATATTCAGAATAAAATGAAACGATGAAGTTACGCTATGTTTTGTTTCGGTACATTTCACTGTGCCTCGATGTTGCACGCTTACCATTAAACCACATTTTTGTTCACAAAATGTTCGTGTCTGTTATGTATAACAAAGTTGGCAATAATACGCATTTTTAGTTTCAAAAATATTTATCCCTTTCAGTACTTAATAAAAGTAGTGTTAATATCAAAAAAATGTTGTTTTTTATTATTGCTTGGTTCAGCAGACAAGCAGACGGCCCACTTGATGGAAAGCGGTTACCATCGCCTATGGACATTTGCAACCATCGGATCGGATTCGTGCAGGAACGGACGTTGCTACACGGATCATGTTGTAGTGGCTCAGTGACACACAATCGCGTGTTAATCTATTTAAGCAGATCCGAATCTCGACAGAGGTCAAGTGCAACGTTGGGCGCGTTATCTATCAAATGTGTATATTACACTAGTATAGTTATATCGTAATCTGACGGTAAATAAAAAAATCGTTAAGAAACCTGTATATTGATATTTCGAAGCGAAATCTCAAACGCTAATGCGCTTTGAAAGCTTGGCAAGGCCATTTCATTTCTTTACAGAAGTGAAGCTTGAGCCTTGAAATACCTAAAACGTTTAAAAGCTGAGGTTATGTAACAAAAATGGTTTGTAGGATTAATAATATTCTTTTTTCCTTATTTTACAATATATATTAACAAGTAAATTCTAACGGTCTTATTCATACTGAGTTAGTAAGCTTTTTCAAGGTTTTTAAAGTAGCTTACAAACTCACTTTAGTTCAATATGAATAAGCCCGTAAATCTTTACAACTAGATTAAAAGTCTGTGTATAATTTCAAAATAAATACCAAAATTTGATTGAAATGAGCGAATAAATTAGTACGATGTCTATCATAAATTAAGTATTATCCTTTTTAAAATTTATGTTTGTCTGTGTATCTGATAAGTTGTCTCGATTAGACTCTGAAACGATACAACTTATATCAATAAAAATTTAAGGATTAAAACAACAATGTTGTCCTAAATTTACTTGTATCTTCTATTTCGATAGATATCTTATATTTGTAATTTCACGCAAACGAAGTTACGGGTGCATCTAGTCATATTTTGTTTTCAGTCGGCACTGAATATCGTATAATTAATACATTATATAATTTAATATACTGAGTATCGTATACTGAGTAATGTATCACATTAACAGGTGAATATGCTGCTATAGGCGTGGATGTTGAAAAGTATGACGCTAATGCAGCTGTGAGCTACCTCGCCGGACCTTTACGGAATGAGCCCACATCCAGGGCTCTTCGAGCATTTAGATCCTACATGGCAGTTGCTCCGTCGCCGTCACCATCCTATCCAAAATTTGCCAAAGAAGTGAACAGAAGACTGGAGATGCCACCGTTTAATTTTAAGAATCCACTAGTCACTCTTGGAGGAGGCAAAGTGGTAAGTTAATTACTCCAGTTTTGTTTAAATGTCTAAAAATGTCGACAGCAGATTCTTAGACTTAAAATCTAAGTTCTAAGAAACCCATGTGGTTCTCATGATAAAAAGTTGTGCAGATTTTAAGTATAAAAAATCGAAGTTCAATGTGATTTATTCACTGACCGTTAGCAAATTTTATGTAATAAAATGTGTGATATTTTTTATCCCGGGAATCCCGCGGGAATTTTCCCGTGAGCAGTATGTAGTTGTTCGGGTGCATAAAATTTAGCTTATTCACACACAGTTTTCACTAAAACGATGGCTTACATTTTATATTAATGTTGCGGTACTTTGTGTCACGGAAATCCCGCGGTGATTTCAAGGCAAGCATGGACGCAGTTGCGGGCATATCCTAGTAATGATATATGTATTTTGGAATATATGCGCCGCCTGCCTGTTTGCCAGTTCGCAATAAAAAAATATTTTAACTTATGTAAAATATAAACTATTTATGACACTGCAGTGTCTAACTACAAAAATATACAATGTTTGCGGTTAAATAAAAATGTGTAAGTTCCAAGAAACCGTTAGGGTAAAGGCCCATTAATTTAATGGCTAGGTAAATCCAATTACTTACTCTGTATCTAAACAGCTACATTGAATTAATTCGCTATATTTTCACCGTGGATGGAATTTTAAGGATATTCTTATATATTTACGAATCTGATGGTGGCCGAAACTAAGACGAAAGTATGTAAGCGGTGAGCGTAAAACAATATTGTAATAGTAAAACAAGTCACAGATTACAATTTACAAAAGTACCGGCTCGTTAAGTTGGTGGTTTGTACGTGTTAGTGGCAAGGCGGAATCCATCATTATGTCAAGTTTGTAATGCTGGGTGCTTGTTTAAATAGCTACTTGTGTGAAAAATATTGTCACTAATAATACTCCACGAAATATGAAGAACTACGTAGGAAGTGGCAAACCTCTACGCTTATAGTTTTAGTCACTTTGTTTACAAAACCATAAAGAATTTAATAGAAAATACTCCATACCTCAACAACTACTCAAGAGTTATTGTTGCAACCAGTTTTTGTTGAGAGGATTTGTTGAAGCGTTTTACGACAACATTACCACACGACTTTTAAGACTCCGAAAATCAATCTTCTCTAGACTTAAATAAAAAATCTCATTGTGATTTTTTTAGGTCTGACAATTGCTATCGCACATGACTATGTACAGTGAAAACCATTTTTTTTAACTTTAGATACATGTACAGCGACCACCCATAGTCTCCAATTGTTTCAGTTCTAATACAATATTGTGTAGCGTCACATAGACTACACCTTTCATACAATTTCCTGCGGCCGGGCAGCCTGTTGTAAGAGGCAAAACAACCCACAGCCAGGTGGTAAGGCATTTGCCCGACTGGATGGCTACCATCCCTGGTCTAAAGTATGTCGCCATAAGAACCTTGAGTTGTGTTCCGGCAATAGTGTCCAGGTTCCAATCCCTCTTAAGAGAGCAGTAGCGCATTTGTAGCACCTTGGGTGTTGCAAATGTCCATAGGCGATGGTAGCCGCTTTCCATCAAGTGGGTCGTCTGCCTGTCTGCTGAACTCCTAATAACCCAATTAAACGTAAATAATTTTAAGAGGCTTCAAAATCATTATTTTTCAATAGTTACTATCAATGTATTACGTATATTTACTATACAACATTGTTTATTAAATGGACCAACGTCACTATTACAAATCTATCAATCCCTGCCAAGGGTTGCCTCGTAAAGATCGCTTTTTAGCAATATGACCGCTCATTGTACTCTCTCTTATCTTTTGCTACATCTGTTTATCTGTGCTTTGGTGTACAATAAAGAGTTATCTATATAGTTTAAGCATTATTAAGCCAATGTATCCCTCTGCACTACAACATTAATAAAGTGATAAGAAGGCTGATTCGAACTATTAGACTACCTTGGTTGTATCGATACTAATGATCATTTTCGATGTTCTTATCTATTTGACTATCTTGGCCGCTCCTTTCTATAAGACGCTGACTGTACATAGACCGCTATAAATCAGGTAGGCCGTCAACTTGTGAGCCGGCCTTATTCTAAAAAAAAATCTGTTAGATATAGTACTGCTCGACGTACGTACGGTATGTATTCACTTTTGATGTTCATTCTGTGTAGATCCCAGTTGAAGCTGCGTGGCTCCACGACGCAGTATGGGTATATGCGCGTGCGCTGGTCGCTGCGCTTAGAACAGGAGAAGGTCCGCGAGATGGTCGAGCTATTGTTAATCATATGAGAAACACCACTTATCGTAGTATTATGGGGTAAGTTTAATATGTAACTAAAGTTGTTTTTCACGAGCCTGCTGTCTAAAGCTGGTCTAAATCTACCATGTTATATTTTGAAAGTCGTTCTCAATGCCCTTTACGAACTGCAATTCCGTTTAAATTCGCTACAGATAGGTAATATACCCTAATTTAAATATTACATTCTACTCAAATGAACCACTTATTAATAAACATTACCTATTTTAAAGTCTAGGAATTCAAACATAATGAGCAGCTAGTTTATTTTATGTTTATTTATTAAATATACCTATTACGTACATATTTCAGTGGGTTAAAGTAACCCCGACGTCGATCTTCGGTTTAAATTACTTACTAAGTACTTATATTATGTAGATGTATTGTTTTCATAATTAGTACTAGCTGTCGGTGAAGTAAATCATTATTAAGAAATCGTATACTGCCGTCTCAGAATACAAAAATATATGTATTCTGAGAATGCCGTATATCATTGTTGTTTGAATTCCGCCGTTCTGCAAAACGGGTGGCGAGTACACCAACCGTTCTTCTGAAATGGAGAGGCTCAGCAGTGGCTGGATTATTAGATTTTTTTAGAGAACTAATACTTTTCTCTATTCTTATTACTCGCATCACAATGTTTAGAAACAGAGTTGACATTTTAATTTCCAAAATTATAATATCTCTGAAAAAATTAAATAATGAAAGTCATAAAAAGTATAAGGTTAAGTGCGGTTACAATTTACATAAACCCCACACGAAAAATCATAAAAAGTTTATGACAAAAAATTTAATTTAATGAGTGTAATATTTTTCCAAGATATAATATTTCGATGAAAAACTGAGTCGATAATGCTGTCGAGGCACCCAAGATATGATTATGAGAACACAAAAGAAGAGGCTGACGCTGGTCAACGTCGACCATTCCGTGCTCCATATTATACGTCTCAATCAATCATCTTCAGAAATATAACGTGTGAAGAGATAGCTATTGTTAAACGCCAACTACCCGAATTTTTTGCGGTTATAACGTATCAATAATGTGTAGACCCTTTGATCGTTCGACGCCTATATATGAATAACACATTCCTATGCGATAGATTTAACATAAAATTATAATACTTATTAGAATTAACAGAACCATCTTATATTAAGCATATTAGGATTCGGGGTGCCAAAATCAGCTTGCGCCCTCCTTACCGGTGATAAAAACGGCATTTAATTTTTATGTTTCACTTGGATATGGCCGCGACATCGTCCACGTTTGACTTAAAATTCCGTGGGATTCTCGGGACACAAGTACCGACGCATTTACAAAAGAATGTAAGATATCATTTTAGTGAAAACTGTGTCGAAATAAGCTTATTTTTATGCTGTTATAATATTTATGTTAACTTCAAACTGCTCCCGGGAAACCTCTTCCGCGGGTTACCCGGGATGAACAATATCACACTTTTTATTGCATAAAATTTGCTATCGATTAATGAAGAAATCACATTGCAATTCGAATTATTTTTTTTAATCTGGCTATTTTAAGTTTGCTGTCGATCAGCGAAAACCATATCGAAATTGGCCCAGTAGTGTGTGCGTGATTCCGAACTAACAGATAACGAGACAAACAGGCAAAAAATCTAAAAAGAATTGTATCGTGTTCTCAATCGTTTACACAGTCTATTCCAGTTGTTTTTTTAGCTTCAATGTACAAACACTACATGTATAGAATTTTATAATATTATATTATTATTTTTAAGCTTTTCTATCCCTTTTGGCAAAAACCGAACTGTCCGTCTGTTTTTGTATACAAGTCATATTTCTCAGAAATGACTGGGTTTTTAAGGGTAAAATTTGACAGAAAGATTTTGTCTGTATGGCGCTACATATTGGTGTAGTGGGTACTTTTAACTCACAGTGGTTTTTTTTAAATTAAATAACATTTTTACAAAAAAGCTTGTTTTTATACGCGTGCTACTATTCAATTTTATACAGGCGCTTTATTTTATGTAGACATTTTACGCGATTTCGCCGTCAATTATGGACCGATTTTGAAATTGTTTTCAAATTTTTAATTCCCGGGATGGTTACATATTCACCAAGTCAAGATCTGATTTGAGGCTCGCAAAGAAATCGAGAGCAACCCTGGTTGAAGAGCATATAGATCGAAGAAACCCGTGCCAGTTGTATAATTTCTACAGGTGCTTTATATATCATTTATAAAGCTATTGAAGTATTTGCTCAACTATAAAGTAAAAAATTAATATTTTTAACAAAAACAAAACCGACTTTACACTAAAAAATCAAGAAATAAATATTTACTACTTGGTTTTTAGTCTGAAGTCGGTTTTGTTTTTGTTAAAAAGAAACAACAATTCCACGGCACAGGCTAACTATAAATTCTAGAATAATAAAAACTGACATTTAATAACATAGGAAAATCAATTTTTAATATGCCAAACTCAAACCTGTATTTTTTTATAAAAACACAAATACGCGTTCCGCCTTTACTCATGTACCCGATTATATTGCATCTAAAGAGAACTTCCTACACAACAAACAAAAAACATAGAAATGTCTTTTTTAACCTTAGTTTTATTTATGGTGAACAATAATGTTGATATCATTACAATGAAGAAAAATTTTAGGGTTGCCAATAGATCTAATCCTAAATTCACGTAGAAGAAGCTTCGGGAGCTCAAGTATACTTTTTGAATTTAGCAAGTTTTAATGTCAGAATCCAAAGTGTTCTGAGTGCTACTAATGCTTTCAAGCTCTCTGATGTGTATAAATCCAGCTCAGACGTTATATTATCTCTATTAAAATATAACAAAGGGTTATTTACGCTTTTGCTTTAGATAGAGAGGGTCATTTTCTACATGAATGCTATTTAGATATCGAACAACTAGTTAGTCTTTTCACTGCTATACTATCGTTTTGAGTATGGCTGGTACAATTGTTAGTATTAAATAAGTAATTGCATTAATAAGCAATTGTTGTATAAAAACAAATTTGCATAGGTCTACTTTTGTAATAGATTTGAATTTATCGTTTTCCTTTCGTTTAATTATTCCAAATATTGATAAAATGGTACGAATATAGTCCTATATATTAATAAATATAGTTAGTTAAATTGCCAAGTAATTTACAACACTTTGATAATTGGTTTGGTGGGGGTTGATTATGCGTGGTGCGTCGATGGTAGTTACCCCGTTGGATGGAGGGACGCGTCACTGGCAAGAGCATGTGGCTCAATTGCCGAGAAGAGTACAAAATAAGACGACGAGTTGTTGTACTCTTGCACTATAAAAATTTCTTCATTGTTCCTAATTTAACTAAACTATATATACAGAAACCGTTATCGTTTACGTGATGTGAATACGAATATTATAATCATTATTAAATATTATTTTTACACGTTTATGAGATTGGACATTTTTGATAATTTATACAAATGCCCAATCTTATCGGCAGCTCTATCAGCGATATCATCTATCTGTATTATCTGTATTAACCATAGTCTTTAATTGCGCTAAATTATATATCAATAAATTGGTGGATGAAACGTGACGCAATAGTTTATTTTCATAAATTTTTAAAGTAATCAAAACCATACTGGTTCACATAATATTTGCTTAAGTTTTCGCGACTTGTATATATAATAAAACTTGTTTTTAATTTTAATTCTATCCGTGTAGGGTCGGAGAAAGAATACCTGCGGCCGGGCGGCCAGTCGTAAGAGGCGACGAAACAACCCACAGCCAGGTGGTAGGGCATTTGCTCGGCTGAATGGCTACCACCCCTGGTCTAAAGTATGCCGCCATAACAACCTTGAGTTGTGTTCCGGCATTAGTGACCAGGCTCCAGTCTCCCTTAAAAGAGCAGCAGCGCATTTGTAGCACCTTTCGTGTTGCAAATGTCCATAGGCGATGGTAGCCGCTTTCCATCAAGTGGGCCGTCTGCCTGTCGGCTGAACTCCTGCAATTAAAAAATAAAATAAGAAATACGGTTTTAAGCGTGGTAATTTATTTCATTTTGATTATTCCGACGTTTCGGCCACTTTTCAAAAACTAAAAAGAAAACTGAAAAGTGGCCGAAACGTCGGAATAACAAAAACTAAATAAATTACCGCGCTTAAAACCCTTAAAACGTAGTTTTATTAATCAAATTTTATTAACCATTTAAATCTCAATATCTTTCGTAGAATAGAATAGTTTTAATTGTCAAACTACACAGATGAGCAATAAAATTGAATGTACACACAGAGTTGGTATCGTGAAAATAAAAAAAGAAATAAATAGTCTGCATATTTTGTGTAGGTACTGGGTGCATATGGATGACTGTGGAGATGCTGAAGGTAACTACACTCTGCTTTCTATCGACCCGACGCGTCCGGCTGGCCTCTACCCACTTGCTGTCTTACATAAATCACCGCCGGTAATTAAGCTAATAATATTCTATACCTACCACATATATATTTCTATACAGAAAGTACCTAAAATTACTTCACGAACGAAACGTCACAAGTCAAAATTACTGTTAAAGAAGTTTGCTCTTACGCTCTGTAGCCTAGATGTTTTCAAAAGTTTTAATTGAAATTGTGACTTCTCATACACCTATTGAATTTTAAAACGTATTTACTAGCTCTTTCACATTGCTTAATGATATTTGTTCAAACACTTATCAACATGTAAATTGATACTGAATAAAATAACCAACGCACGTTCTCTCAGCAAATCTGAACGTGGTCAGAATAAACAGTATTATTTAGTCGTTTAGCCAGACTTTGTGTTTACGTCACATTTGGCTTCGGCGATGCACTTCAGTGCCAACTGACATGTGCATTGAAATTTACAGTCTGCAAGCTCCTTTATAGAGAAATATTTCGCTCAAATTGATAATTTACTCGATTATATGCACTGACATCCTCCAGTATTATCAATATCTTATATGATTGCTACATTGAAAATGATGTGTCCGAAATTTCTTTTGAACTCTGTCTCATTATGTCGATGTAATATGGTTTTTTTAAACAGGAAGTAAGATTTCTGCGAGATATGGAATGGCCAGGTGGTCAAGTGCCGCTATCAGAGCCGCCGTGCGGATTCAGAGGCGAAAAATGCGTCAGTAAGTTGTTTCTTAATTGGCCACTTTATTTTTACGTTCAACATAAAACAGCGACATTTAGTGTGCGTAATGGCAATGAATGTATTTAACACTATACTCTTAATGTGAAACGTATGTTAATGGCTAATAGAAAGAGGCAGTGGGCGACGAACCCGACCATTTTGTTTACTGGCGATATAAAAAACTAATATGTGGGTACAGTTAGAGTCGAGGTCGGCATTAAGTGCAAGGTTTGTAAGCGACAGTAAGTGGGGTGGGTCGTAAAAGCGTCGTAACCAGTCCTAGTGACAAGCAATGCGAAGCAGCGAGCCATCGCCCGCACGCGACACCCGCTGCGCCCGCCGCCGGCTACACGCCTGCCTAATGCTTTAACTCCACAGTCTACCACCTACCATTTGACACGCACACATACAAACCACTTTCGCAAAGAACTACGAATCATTCATCCGAGAATAACTTTGCATAAACCAGCAGCTAGTGTAATCACGTGGCGAGTACGATGTGGACGGTGTGGGTATATATACAGGTGCCGGGTGACGAAAACTTAATAAAAACAACAATTAAGTTCAACCCAGTGCGTGTGAAACATATTAATTTACATTTCCCGACATATCTGCTGACAAACACACATATTGCTAAAATTTATCATTCCTGGAGCGCACTAGTGTGGGAAATAAGTTAAGCTGAGACAAATGCGCCACATTCATCTACATTGTCTATTTACGAACCATAGTTCAGCGCAAATTGCAAGACGATGCTATCGTATAACGCTTGAAAGCATCTGTACTTAGCAAATTCGCCAACTTTGTTGTTCTCGCATTCTTTGTATATATATTTTTTAATTATTAACTACGTATTAGTTGAATCATAATGGAGGGTGTAGTACAGAACTCTAATATTTTTTATTAAAAATATCTTAATATTCTCAAAAAATATTTAACATCTGTGTTAAACCAAATTCCACCACAGTAAGGTCTTAATCAAATCGTAAAAAGAGAAGCTTAAAATTTTACATATATTCATACAGACGTTTCGTTTTTGTCATTTAACTACAGACCCCTAAAATGTACTCCAAAGATTACTATGTCTAATGTTAAATTCAAAAGAATTGTAACTTGCCTGGCCTTCTATTTAACGCTTGGTACTCCAAGCGTTAAATAGAAGGTCAAACTATTAACTATATTATAGAACAAATGTAAAATGTCTTTTGCTATTTACTGGAACTAGCGATTTTGTTCTAAAAGCCACGATTCATACAAAGCATTATCTTTCTTTGGTATTGTCTTCATTTCCGTATTGTTCTCAAATGACTTATAGCTTTCAGTTGGTTCCTATTCTTATTGAACAAGTAACAATTGACAGTTTAATTAAAATGTTTTTACGGTATACTAAAAACATTTCACATTGCTATACAAAACATTGTTTATTACTTTACTTAATTTTACATATTTGCCTTTCTTTTAACTAAACCAGCTGCCAATTTCAGTCATCGTATTTTTTTTGAAACGCACACAGGACGAAAGATTTATAACAAGAAAAATCACACTTGGGTCATTTTTCATAAACTTTAATCCATCTCCTATGCTAACAGATGTAGCATAAATCACAGATCAAAGCATTTTGTACGTGTAATCTCCATTCGATCCAAAAGTGTAATCTTCACATATGTGAAGACATACATATTACATATGTAGGTAATACGCATTAAGATAATTCAAATCGAACCCAGATCTAATCATGTATACAAAACCTTCAAGGAATTAAAATATTAATTAAAGCCCAAAGATTCTAATAATATCATACATATGAATATTTACACTGTTAGGAAAATTTGATCTTTATTTATAAAGGCCCTAATATAAACTGGATTATTCAAATGTTACATTGGTAGGGTTTGAAAGCGTCCAACTTTAATTAGACTAAAGAATAGTTAAAAGGTTTAAAATAAGTTTTTACAAGAGCTTGTCATCTTCCAGCAGTAAATTATTAAATAAACAAACTACAAGAGAAGTACCCAACTAGTTTATTGGATTTTAAGCGTGCTATAAATATGTTTACGGTCGGCGCGATTTCATAGCTCCATTAAGATCAATCACTATTGAATATACGTAATACGCTAAAGATTTTCACTCTTTGATAGTTTTTGAGGAAAATTGTACCTAATAATGGATTATTTGTACAGGTCATATCGGTGCGTGGGCACTTGGTGCATCCGGAGGCACACTTGCGTTGCTCGCGCTAGCTGCCTTAGCTTTATATCGAGGTTGGAGATATGAGCAAGAACTCGATTCCTTACTTTGGAAAATAGACTTTAGAGACTTGCATCTGCCCGACGAAGAACAGAGGGCCAACAAAATGAGTAGGTAAACCGAATTTGTTTAAGGTGCATATCATACTGAATTTCAACATAATATTTACTGGAAAGTTAGCGTATTCTTCAATAGCGTTAAGGCAAGCAAACCAAACATCCTATCATATTATTATTTGTGTCTTAAACTTGGCTAAAAACTCACTAATGTCAAGTATTATGTTGTCATGTCACAATTATGTATTATAGATACTACAGTTGGAAATTCACGATGAAAGCACATCTTATTATCTTAGCTGCTTAGTTTTTGAAATATAAATATTTAGTATGTATCAAGCGTAAAGGTATAACACGTTTATATGATCTCAGTTATCGAACTACGAAAGGGTTTAGGGGCCATTCACAAACTACGTCACACGAATTACATGATTTTTTGACTCCTCCAGTCCTTGTCACATTCGTCAGACTCCTTTCTCCTTAGCGTGACATCGCATATTTTGTAATTTTACACCACAAAATTATTCAATTAAAACAGCAGTTCCGTAATTAGTTTTATTTCCATTTACTACAGATAGTTGGAAATATTTTGTTAATCGTTCAAATTTCGTGTTTTAAAACTTAAATATTAGGTTTTTAATGTGACGTTACGACATTTAGGACCCCTTCCACCCCTTGTCATACTTCACTTAAATGTCACACTTCGTCCCCTCTAACGTGTGACATAATTTATGGATCGCCCTTTATTTGAAAAGTTGACCCATCAATTCGTTACACAAGCCTTACAACCCAAAGTTACAATAACTTAAAATACTTAATTATCGGACTTTGCCAGGGTATTTTACTTTAGGACGATAAGGATAAAGGTGTTTAAAATTAGAAGTAAACAAATTGGTCAGAGCTAATTTTTTCCAGCAAGACAGCAGTTCGGGTGCTAACGTCAACTCATCATCAAATGCTGTGGGAAATCCGGAGAAAAATGGCAGTACGGGCGGAGTTCGGTCTAGTCAAGTCTCGTTGAGCTCCAACCCAGATCTAGATTTTCGATACTCCGCGATATTCACGGAAGTTGCTTTGTATCGCGGCCGGCTTTTGTCTGTCAAACGTGTTCGAAGACACCACATCGACATCAACAGGGAGATTAAGAAGGAACTGAAAATTGTAAGTAGGTATTCTTTTTGTATTTTTTGTTTTTTATTTAATCAATTTATTTTAGGGCGTCACGTGCGTTGACACCTTGGCAGCGTCCCATCTTCCAGACACGGCTGTGGTAGTTGGTGCAGCTGCCACCCGACAAGAGGGCCTTATAGCCGCAAATATGCATCCGTTGGTAGCAGATACATATTTTGTGGCTTTTGGTATCGAAACTATGTGCCCATATGGTCCGGAAGCCTACCGCCATTATCGAGACCTAATTAAATGGTTGACAGACGTCTCCCGCGACCAAAAGGCTGGTCAGTAATTTAGAACAACGTGGTAACCCAGCCAGCATTTTGGGAACATTCCCAACTGACGGTGATTTGGAACCCATTTGCTATGTTTAACTATATTATTATTATAGATATATTTTAGTTATATTATATATAGTATAGTTTAGTTTTAATATCACAATGTACATTAGGTCAGAAAACTGCGTAAGTGGTACATACGTTTCGGCCTGGATTTGCACCCGCGCCCTTTGAATTTGGGATGCGTGCACTAGCCATTACGTTACCACGACTTGTTAGTTAATTAATTATGTTTAATGTTTATAAAACATAATTGTAAATATCAACATAATTTATTTTAATTTATAAATTAAAAATCAACTATATTTGGCAAGTTTTCAGCTAATATTCAGAAATTAATATTTGAATAGCTTGTATGTAACGAAATATACAGACAAAAGTAAAAGATTTAATCGCTATTTAACATTAATGAATGACTGACTCTGAGAGTGGCAGGTAGCATAACTCTTATAATTACATTAACGGCATAAATAACGGTGAAACAGTTTATAGATCATTAATAAAATATTTATTACATCGAAGAGCAATATACGAGTAAACATACTATAATCAATATGGCGCCGGTTTGACTTGGGTTTTTTATTTAAATGTTATTATATAGTAATATCAAAAGAAAATAACTTCGAATGAAAATATCAAAGATAACTCTGGTTTCATTTAGTTGTGACAAACCAGATCGTCAAATATGCTATGAAGTCGCATGTGTCGCTGTATGACCGTTTATTTCCAACTTGCGATATATTCGTATTACTTACGCATATCGCCTTGATAATTGACATTTCAATATTGATAAAGGAATTTGTATTTTATCAAGATAGGTAATATTGATAGTTAGCGAGCTTATATTCTATTCGAGTTCGAGGCGTACAGTAAAGAAGTGGACAAAAGGAACGAGCAGCTTTAAACGAGGGTACACAAGGGCTGAAGTATATACGTGTGAGGAGTCGATAGCACACTGTGAGCGCACTGGAACATCTCTCGGACATTATCATAAAAGACATTATAATACTAAATAAAACCTATTTAAATTTTTTTAAGGTCTCAGTTGTAAATAAGGTCAATAATTGCATTTTTTCCGACCCCAAAAGGAGAAGCTAAAATATTTTTTTTATATTGGTCGTCTTTAATAATATAGAAAACAGTCTGTTACGGACAAATGTCTGTAAGACATGACGTTTATTAAAGGTACAAGCTTGGAAGCTTTTGAGCCCAGAGCATAAAACAAAGCCAGTATTACGTTTACCGCGTTGGTCTCAAGTAAACATTGTATCATGTAAGATACTGAGACAAATAGCATTATTTTGTCCGGATTTACTTGCATGTCAGATGAAAATAGTTACAAATTGTAAGCGTTTACTCAAATAGATACAAGCCGTGGAAAGAAATAAACAATCTTGTTTGTTACCTGTTAAGTATATGTAGGAGGTACGTTTTGTGTAGATAATGTTCTGAAACATTTACTACTACAATCATCATGACGTAAAACTTGACTGAAAGTGCAAAGTTTTATATATATTCAATATAGGTATAAACTAATAAGTAGTTAATTTTGCATACTTCAGAGTTCCGGTTAAAATTTACGACAGCATGTCTTTCAGTAATAACTTTATTATTTTTTCCCTGGCCGGATATTACTGAAATTGGCCTTAATTATGTCCATTTTATGTTATTCATATTAGCAGAGTTTTGCTTTGTTTTGTTTATTATACAACACATGTTCCTCTGTCGTTTTTGACAAAATAAAAGAGAATACCACGATTATTATAAGTTCTGCCAAAAAGGACGCGTTGGAAATACGTTCCACATTAAAAAAAACGAAACAGCGTACAAACGACATCTACATCATTGAATAATCGATTTCCGATACGTGTTCAAAATAACAGTCATTCAAACATGATTGATTCGCAGAAGAAACGTGCTTAATTTTATTCAAATTTATTCGGATCCTAAATTTTGCACGCCATTCATAAGTAAAGAAATAGGGGTAACACTAGATGATTTTATGGATACAATATCGTAGAAAGCAAAGTAATTTAATGGCTAATAAAAATATCTAGGATATTGGAAAAAAATTACAAAGGATATATAATAGTCACTTTCAGATGTCTGGATAAACACTTACACACACCTGTTAGTTTTATTTGGAATTGGGTTTTAACTCTGAACGATAATATAATTTCACGACCAATCTTCTCTTTATACACCTTCGTACAAGTATTTTTTTATCTTTGCTTGTATGCGAACTGGCAAACGGTGAGTAGTTACCATTGCCTCTAAGATATCTACAATACCAAGAACCAATAAGTTGCCTACCTCTTTGAGACTTAAAATGTCTCTTTACGTCCTTTTTTTCACCGTCTTCGAAAAAAGGAGGAGGTTCTCAAATCGTCGGGATCTTATTATTTTTTTGTTTATGTATGTTCACCGATTACTCTGAGATTTATGATTTGATTTACGTGATTCTTTTTTTGTTCGACGCGGAATAGCTGCCATGTAGTCCCCTAAAAATTTGACATAGTTTGGCCCGGTAGTTTTCATTTTACGAACTTTTTTTTTGTTCCCGTTTCTTGGGACCTATATTTTTTAAGAAGCGCGGCACCATTCGTAAGTCCACCCATACATAGCTAGACACTAAAAAGTAACAAATAAAAAATAAAAACTTCGTTAAAAAAACCGACTTAAAAAACTAAAATAACTTATTTCTAAAGCTATTATTATTAATATATAAATTATCTAAAACATCTTGAAGTCGGTGCAAAGTAAAACATAAAAATTACTATGTTTTGAAAATTGCTAAGCAATTTTTAGAGCTCCAAGTTTTAGCGCTCTTGGAAAACCGCGAAAAGGAATTTGATGTATGGAAATATAAAATCATTTTTTTGGATGTAAACACAATAACTTTTAACTGGGTGAACTTCTCACGATATCACCTTTTCTCTGCAAAGCATAAGCGAAAATATCTTTATGACTCGTAAATTGCTTGAGACATTAAATTTAAGAAAGCTCGACTCGGGGCCTTGACCAGACGCGTTGTTCGTAGCCACACATGAGTGTAAAGAATGTCTTTATCTAAAATACTTACATATTATGGTTCAAAACCGGAGTAATGTCAGGATACAGATGATAGGCTGACATCATATTATATTGGATTTTAGGGTTCCGTAATTATTAAATGGCAAAAAGAAAACTCTTATTACTTGTAACCCCTCTTCTGTCAGAAATAGTGGACGTTAATTACCAACGACGGAATTATTCAATGTTTGTGAATTGAGACGCACGTAATACTTAAACCTTTTTTTAAGTTCATCTATGGAAATCAAATCACACGGCAAATAACTATAATGATAAGTTTATCGGTATAGACAGATGTCTATTGTACAAAAAGTATTACTTAATCAAGTTTTAATGAAATCTGGCACAACGACAGTTTACAGATAGATCCTATCCTTCTAATATTATAAACGCGAAATTTTGATAGAATGTAGCGATGTATGTTTGTTACTCTTTCACGCAAAATACTACTGAATCGATTTTGATGAAACTTTACAAGAATACTAGGGAGAGCAGGTAGGATTCGTACATTTTTGTTCTGAGTCTTATAAAAAAGAAACTATTAGCTATTACAAAATTATTTTAATAGCGGTATATTACCCATTTATCTGGCTTTAGTATTATAAAGTGCAGTGTCCCGCCTGCCTAAAAAACGCACGAAAACACCCCATGCATGGGGTGCTTTCGTGCGTTGCGTGCGTGCGTAGCTTCGTGCACATTCGTACACAGTGGTGAATCTCCGTACAGTCAAAGAAAATGCCATTTATTCAATGTATTAAAGTCCTTTAATGAGGTCAAAGTTAAAACAGCATCAGCCGTCATGCAGTAAACTAGCAATTATTGCATTCAGAGTACCTATGTATAAATAGAACACAAATATATTTATTCTTCTCTAATAATTATGAAACTAATGATCTTCATCTAGTAATGATCAAAAAATATTGTTTGAGTACTTTAATACATAAAAATAAGTCCTAAAAATATTCATGTACCTAACATAATACTTTTCCATGAATAAAAGAACTAAAAATCAACATTATAAATTTTATCATGAGAGTACAAACATGTCTTAAACTTATCAAAAAACAAAATATTAAACTATCCAACATTATACATAGATAGGTATTTTTCAGAGCTGTTCTTGCTGCCAGAGCAGGTTTTGATGACGGCAATAAACACACGGCAAAAAACATCTGATATGTCAACGGTCGCTTCATCTTTGGTTGTAGGATAGACAAATTACCAGCTGCGAGGCTTCTTCCACAAATATGAAACTTTGTATTCACCGGAATTGTATTTTTTATCACCTGCCCCGCATAATATAGAACAGTCTTTTTTCGAACTTTACTAGGACATAACTTTCTTCTTTAATGTTCGCTGACATGACTGGAGATTCATTTTCAATACCTGATTCTTCAGAGGACTCATTGATGCGTGAACAAGAATTGCCTCTTAAACTCATGTTAGTCCCATCCTAACAACCACTCTCACTCTCACTATCAGCCTTTACAGTTTTCTTTAACTTCCTTGGTTAAATTGTCTTAGTTGTATCTGATAATAAATCCAACGCTCTTTTCTACTCCTTAGCTTTCTGTTTCCTCTCTTGCTCTTGCATTTTTAACTTTTTTGCTTTTTCTATTTCTTATAGCCTTTTTTTTCTGGAGTATTTGTGTATATTCTCGATTTACCCGGCAGTTTTCCTTTCTTCAACTTTTGTATCTTGTCTACTTTGGGATAGGGTCGAATCATTTTTGGAGTTATTAATCCTACAGCTGGTGAACATGTAGACGTAGTTGTAGGTGATACGAACGCCGTGCTTCGTGGAAAATCTTGTTGAGTAAGCTCTGTTTCTGTAGGTAAGGTTTTTGGCTCATTGACATCTTGGTCTGCTGCAGAACTTGGCTGTCTATCTGACGTAAATTCTAATGGCTGCAATGTTAAAGAAGTTGAAGCATGCCCTAATTTCAGTAGTAAATCTTGTTGATCCACTTCTTCAGGTATAATTGTTGTCAAGTCAGTATTTGGAGCTGATGTAGAACTAGAATGGTAAACACTCACAGGTGTGAAGTCATCGTCACTAAAAGCTAGCTTATTAAATGGCCAAATATTCCCATTAAATTATTCAAAGTATGCTAATTTCACTAGTTTCGGTAAATTGTATATATTTAGGGTTTTACCAGGATTATTTACATGCCAATCATTAAATGCAGTCTTTAGTTTGGCCTTAAAAGGTCCAAATACACCGACGTCTAAGAGTTGGAGACCGTGCGTTGTATGGGGTGGGAATGACAGATAAACAATGCCATTACTTCGAGCATAGTCCACAGCTTCAATTGTGACGTGGCTTTCATGGTTATCAACCAGGAGCAAAATGGGGTTATCTCTAGAGCATGATGTTTTTTTCTGGATGTGTTTCAGTACCTCCAGAAATATACTGGAATTTATCCAGCCAGTCTTTGTAGCAACTCCCAGGCTACCTTCCGGAGCGCCATCCATAATATGGTCCTTAAAATAAACCCTAGGAAAGATAAATAGTGGCGGAATTGTGTTACCACTAGCTAAGATGATTCCTGCAAATGTAACAAGTTCCCCCCTCTCTGCCGAAACAAGTTGGCCTATTTGCTTTTGTTTTTTTTCGGATAAAAGTTAGGTGTATCCATCACCGTTGATATTCCTGACTCATCAAAATTGTATATTCGGTCAGCAGTTAACTTATACTTTATGAACACACTTTCTACGTTTTCGAATAAATTATTTGCGGGAGTCTTGTTAAACGCAAAAGGCCTTGCGGCACTGGTGTTCGGGTTTCCTAAGACTTAAATTTGCGTTACGCCTGCGAAAACTGTCCAGTCATTCCTTTCCTGCCATATTGTTATGATCCCAACTAGGAGGATAATGTAGTTTATTTGCTTTTTGCTAACTCGTATGCTAGTTTTCTTACCTGAACAATGGTCAATCCGTAGTGCATTTTGGAGCAGTATGTTATGTACTTATTTAAAAGAGTCTCGTCTCTTCCTTGGTAGTAAAAACTTGGTTTGACGTAAATTTGGAACTGAAATCACGTGCCGGTATTATCTCCTTCTTCAGCTTGCTTTGCTTGTTTATAAAACTTTGTTAAGCGACTTTGAAGAGTCGTTGGTTTGACGCCATACTTTTGGGCGGATTTTCTAATAGATAAAGTGCTATCCACGACTTCTTGCATTGCCGAATTGATAGCATCTTCATCTACCTCTCCTGTTCGTGTCCCTTTTTTTATATATATTCGAGGCATGATTCTGTAACAATAATATTTTTGGTGAACAAATTTTTTGCAGACACTTAAAACATAAAATCGAGTTGTATTTATCGTGAAATTAGAACAAAATTGCCCATAGGTACAATATCTACTGGTACCTATTATCTAGTAGAGGAGGATTCGTACAGTACGAATCTACCCCACTTATAACTACACGAAGGTACGCCATCCAGAGAATTCAACAAATTAATTTGTAATAAAAATAACCGTTATAGTTAAGCTAATATATCTATTTAAATATTAAAGTAATATTTTAAGGCATAAACTGTAATAGATCACTTTTATAATTCGAGCATTACTTATACCAGCCAAGCGAATTCAAGGATGAAAACGAAAAATACTTACGCAAAGCGAATGTACGTATCGACTTACACCATCGAAGCCATCGGCCGAATTGTGGCCCCACCCCGCAGGTCCCTAACTACAAACGGCAATCACGCACACAAATGCGAACACTTCAATGTAGTAAATAGCGGAGATATCTCCACTGTACGAATGCTCCCTGTGTACGAATCCTACCTCCTCTCCCTATAGCTTACACATCAGAATAACACATAGGCTTTAATTTATGAAGATATAATGTGAATTATCCAAAATATAACGGTTTTCCATAACCACGTGGGTAAGACCGCGGGGCGCAGCTAGTACAAAATAATACGTTTTATTTGTTGACAATACTATAATTTTCTTGTTCTTTCTTGTTTCTTCTTCTTAAAGGCCTATTAACACAGAGTACATTAATAAAATAGGATATTTTAAGCTTTTGGGTACCTAGCTCACTCTTCCAGTATAACAAGCTGTACGTTTTCCTCCATCATATTTCAATCAAGTTCCGATTTCAGATGCGTGATTTACAACATGATAACGTAAATGGATTTGTTGGCGCATGCATTGAGCCTCCGAATGTTTGTGCCTTATCTGAATATTGCACGCGAGGCAGTCTCAAGGTGAGTTTGGTGAACCTCATATAATATAGCTAAAGTCTGTATTTCATGGAAAATATTTGATGTTAGATGAATCGTAAAATTTCAGGATATTCTTGAAAACGAAGATATCAAGCTAGACAATATGTTTATTGCATCTCTAGTCGGAGATATTATTAGGGTAAGACATTTTAGCTGGTTTTATATATATAACTTAGCAGTAAAATTCATGTTTATTCCAAAAATTTTGGTATAAATTTCAAGGTTTTTTTCAAAGGAGAAGAAAACATTTGAAACCTTTAAAGGGTTTAATTGCCACGCCTAATGAACAGCGTGCTCTGTTACTCAGGCAGTCGGAAAAATGGTCAATACAAAAACTATGTCAGTATCTACAGAACACGGCGTATTAGTCATCATGCCCAAACATTATTTATCGTTTAAGTTTACTATTGCATTATATGCATAAAAAAGTATTATAGTTAAAGGAAGTTTTATGAACTTTACGTTATAACAGACACAAAAGATTGGTCCGGTTATCCGCCTACCTAAGAAACAGAGTACAAACAATCAAAAGCACAAAATTTTGAATTGCAGACCAATTAAAACTTTTTTGTTACATGCCAATTTATATAACTCAATTATAAAACATTTCTAGGGTATGATCTTTATCCACGAATCCCCGCTCCAATACCACGGAGCACTTCGCCCTTCCAATTGCCTAGTTGATGCGCGTTGGGTAGTCAAACTAGCAGATTTTGGCTTGAAAGAATTTAGAAGAGGAGAGTTACCGCCTTCCGAACCTACTGCTTTACGATCTCATATTGATAGTAAGTTTATGAATTTATTAACTAGCAATTAGAAATAAAAGTGAGATTATAAAATTGCTTAAGAAACTAAAAAGTGTTGAAGAACCAGTATATTTCTTTAATAGAATTTATATTGGTAATTCATCACCATAGCCTTACGCTGTGGTTGTTTTTGAAGCACCCGCTTCAGAGCCTGGCGCTTGTTTGTCAATTTTTTCATTTGCACTTGACGCGATATCTCGTTATCCCTTATTGTGTAAAATTATTGGCACGAATATCATCTCTCCCAAAGTCAATTAATATGCAAAATCCTCAAATCTGTTGTCCGTGTACCTGAAATGAAAGCGTTTGACAATTTTTATATTTGTATTACCTAATTATTTATAAGTTATGTATTCCATCTTCACGATCTTGAATATTAATTTACTTAGCGATGTACTTACTTACTACTTACTTTAATGACCGGCGATCAGCATTTTTTTATTATTGTAAATGCTTTTATTATAATATGATATAGAATCTTCCACAGAGGTTCGGCTATAGCGGTAAGCTGTTTTGAAAATTATAATAAAATAAAATAAAAAGGCCTTTTTATTTGATCCATAACAAACATATTATTATTTTAATATATACTATTTTAAAATGTCAATTTTTTTTTAATTGGTCGTTTTTTTATGAATTTTTGGACGAAAATTATAATTACGCTTACCCATGATTATACAAAAATACTCGTATATCAATAATGGGGATTGTTCACAAAAAATTACCTTCTGATTTTATATTTTTATTATGTAAAATAGGGTATTTTAAAATACTAATTAAATATTTTTGGATTTTAAGCGTTAGTTTTTTTATAATTCGACTTTAAAGTTATTTATCCGATGACGTCATAAGGCACAAGTTTACATTGATTTCTTTGCCTAGAAAACAAAAATAATAAAAGCAAGTTTTATCTATATCTAATCATAGTAATCTGTGTTACTTATTTAAATATCACTGTCATTACTCGTTACGTATCGTGATCATTTTAGTGTATTTTGTCGCTAGGCTTATAATTTTTCGTGTTCAACCATTATTATTTTCTATAGTTATCGTTAAATTTTTAAAGTGGTCTTTATGGAAAATCCATGTTACATAACTTAAATCAAATAATGTACAGCTAGAATTTTTTTTACACCTGAAGCAGGAAAACAGGCAGACGGCCTCCACCTGATTGGATTTAGTAAGGTCAAATAAAGGTCAAACGCATTTCTTCCAAAATACAAGAAGATCGTACGTACGTTTTATGGAATTCTGACTAGACAGAAATGATTAGGGACACTATTCCTCGAAATGGTTTTTCAAATAGCCAGATTGAAAAAAAGTGAACAATCCCCATTACGTTTGCTTTTCAGATCTTGTGTACTTATCACCCGAACTACTCCGCGACGCCGGCTGGGGCAAAAGCGGGATCTCACTGTCAGAAGAGTCGCGCGCTGGCTCGCCGACGTCGGACGTGTACGCTTTCGCGTTGGTGCTGTACGAGATGCACTCGCGTCGAGGACCATTCGGCGCGGACGCACTGCCCACGCCCACGCTATTGCGACGCGTCGCAGACCCAGACCCCGCGCCTTACAGGTAGGTATGTGTCTACCCTGCTGCTCTAGCTTGAGTTGTACCCTTATTCGCTTGAATAATATTGTTACACAAAAAATTTATTCAAGCTTCATCAACTTAGCCTAATGATTCTTCTACACCTGGGGTTATGTTAGTGAGTTTGATATGCAGATGTAGCCATGGGCTTAATGCGTTATTAAGGATACGACATTGTTAATGATATTTTTAAAACTTGACAGATATCTATATATACACTAATGTAGCTAATCATTAACGGCGTTATTTTTAACGGTAAAAATTCATCAAGTTAGTCTAATGACCCTTTTACGCCTGGGGTCAATGTTAGTGACTTTGATATGCAGATGTAGTCATGAGCTTAATGCGTTATTTGGGATACGACATTTAATGATATGTTAAAACATTGACAGATAACTGTATATACTTATGTAGCTAATCATTAACGGCGTTATTTTTTAACGTTATTAATAAGTCGCATTTGGACATAGTCACTAACATTAACCCAAATGCAGCAGTGGCATAAGTTAGTATTCATTAATGCGTAATTAATTTGCGGAAGTTATTAGGTAGGTCCCTATTTCAGAAACGTATAGGATATTATATTAACACATTAAAACGTATTTTCGAATGCTAACCTCAATCATAGATTTTAATCTAAGTTTTGTTCTAGAACACTACGGATAAAATGCGATATTCTTATTATTTGAGAATTTACTTACTTTTTCATATTTAAAATGAAGTTTATAAACATTTTTTGTTTATCCCGAGCTAATTTATGTTGTAGAAAAAGATACATTAATGATTGACTGTCCCACACACCATATCACATCGGCAAATTGAACTTATACATCAATGATCACGAAAAAATCTTAAAACATGAAAATCTAAAGGGAAGAATCTAAGGGACATTTATTTTCAATAAATTAAGATGATAATATAAAATTTAGAAAAATTGATAATGAACATGTTTAAGTATCTGTACGCGCTAGCATACCTTCAAGTCTAGTAGTCGTCGTAGATTTTTAATCTCTTGAGATAACAATTTTAAAAGGTCGTAAAAAGTTGTGATTTCGACTTGGGAATAACGCTTTAAAAAGAAAAGAGGCCCTTGAAAGTATAAATATTCTTCAACTTAGGATGTTCTTAATTAATTATCAAACTTTTTCCGGTTTTTGTCTCTGTTATATAAAACCAGCAATTAGCATTCGAATGGCTTTTTACAAAACCTCTATATCCGTTGTTAATGTCTGATTTTATTGCTTTGACGCTCGTAGCATATTGTTTGATTTATTTCTAGTTGTCTGTTGCTAAGAGCATGAGAAGGGGCTTATTTTTATGCACGTCTGCCAGTGGCTTCCGTTAATTATATGCAAAGCTTTGAATGATTTATGAACAAGTCGATGAAGTTCCACATAATTTGTTGTCTACTATGCGTTCGAACGGTACAGTGATTAATAATTTCTGTATGTTTAAATCATTCGGTCACACTTAATTCACGTTTGCGGAAAATAGTTGACAGGTAAATTAATATTTTTAATTGATTAATAACGTTTTTTATAATAAAATTGTGATTTATTTCTTGAATAAAACCTTTTTTATTCCTGTACCTACTTGGTTCATTCCATCGACATCGGTAGGTACAATCAGCACGAAATTTCAAGATTAGTTGCAGAAAGCTGGGCAAAGACAAACTTGGCTGGAGAGAAATACTTGGATTTGTAAGATAAAGAGTCCATAACATGTTGCTAGGAGTGCTCATTAAGTTTACAGGCTTTATGCATATTTGTAGTTATATGCGTAGTTTAATATCGATTTCCCACGACGAAAATTTTTATTGAATTAAAAATGTGTATTTATTAAGTTACCTTATTTAAACAAACGCTGATTAACAGTTAAGAGACCATCATTAATACTTAATTTATTACTTTCAAAACGTAATGAAATCAATGAGAATGATTGAAGTTACTTATATTGTATCCGTGCAGGAACGGAGAAATAATAGAATTTCCGACGGCTAGGCGGCCTGTCGTAAGAGACGACAAAACAAACCACAGCCAGGTGGTATTTGCCCGACCGGATGGCTACCACCCTTGGTCTAAAGTACGTCGTCATAACAACCTTGAGTTGTGATCCCTTAAGAGAGCAGCAGCGCATTTGTAGCACCTTTGGTGTTGCAAATGTCCGTAGGCAATGGTAACCGCTTTCCATGAAGTGGGCCGTCTGCCTGTCTGCTGAACTCCTGCAATAAACAAAAATAAATAAAATATTGATGTATTTCAGGCCGCCTTTAGAAGCACTGACGGGTCGTTTCGACTGCGTGCGGGAATGTTGTTGCGAATGCTGGGCAGAGGACGCTAACTTCCGGCCAGACTTCAAAGCTATCAGAACCAGATTACGACCACTAAGGAAGGGCATGTAAGAAAACAAAATAGCTCTCTATTTATCGATTTCGTAATGCCTAAGATATAAGCCTAAGATGTGTGATACCTGAGATTAAATAAAATTGACATGTCGTTTTTATATTCTGATAGGAAACCAAATATCTTCGACAATATGATAGCAATGATGGAGAAATATGCAAACAATTTAGAAGCTCTGGTTGACGAGCGAACTGATCAATTACAGGAGGAGAAAAAAAAGACTGGTAAGCATTTGATAATATGCTGAGATGTTCACCTGTAAATAAACTTTTCAAATACCTACAATATCGAGTATCTTGTTTGTGAATTAAATTAGTGGTTTTTATCACATAGTTGTCTTGAACTTTCAATCCCGTATGTATCTTGTTCTTTGCATAATACTGTTCGATTACAAACATTTCTATTGATTTAATGCTTTAAAACCTTTTATTCGTTGATGATTGAAACATTAAACCAGGCTTCCCGGATCCCGTGGAAATGTCATCCTTGTCGCTTTTTTACTAAATTGGCCACAAATTGAGGACTAACTTAATAAAAAAAATATTCAAATTTGGGTTAATTTTAAATATAAAACCTACAAAATCGAGAGAAGAATCGCCTGCGAATGTCTGCGATATATTCTTCTTGGATGGTATAAGTATGGATTACTTAGTAATGTAAATTAATGAGTTGCATGCTTTAAAAGTTGATGACCATATTCGACCGCAGCTTTTTATGGTACTTCATCGGGGTATATTTTCTACGCGAATTTTGAATTTTCCAAAAGCAGAAAGATAAAACTTACAACTAGATAAGTTCACTTCCTCATTTTTGAATAGCGTGACTTCTATCCAATGAAATTCCTTCCAGTTCTTTTTTGTTCATAGAGGCTTTATTGGAAGAGATGCTACCTGCTCCGGTGGCGGAGCAACTGAAGCGCGGCCGCCGCGTGTTGCCCGAGAGCTATGACTCGGTCACCATTTACTTCAGCGACATCGTGGGCTTCACGGCCATGTCCGCTGAAAGCACACCTTTGCAGGTACAATTTACCTTCAATTCTCAATCATTAATATAATTCGCCAATAATTTTTGTATACTTGGTTATGTATTGTATTGTATTACGATTAACTCCATCTCAAGATTTCTTAAGGTATATCATTTTTTAATTGGTATTAATTTCAATAAAGAAAATAAATTTAGAATACTTTGTGTCGTAGAAAATAGGGTAGTTTAGTGGAATTAAAATCGAAGTCCATATAAAAGAAGCAGCGTAAAATTCCTAGTTGCAACCAAACAAAATTTGGGGATACCCCCTCATGAATTGTTAATGCTAGAATAATATAATCAGACTGTAATCATGGAATTTATTATTTCAGGTTGTTGACTTTTTGAATGATCTCTACACGTGTTTTGATTCAATTTTGGAAAATTTCGATGTCTACAAAGTGGAGACGATAGGTGACGCATACATGGTGGTAAGTTAATTAATCTATACGTTCTAACTATAGATAGTAATAATATCATTTTAAAGTAACTTTCTTTGAATGTGTGATTGTTCGCTATCTGAGGCATTTGTGAATTCGCAAGACTTGTAAGAATAAACATAAAATTAATTCATAATAGTTGTAATGGCACAAGAAGATTAATTAACTATGATATACTAGTAACAATTACATAAATTCGGAAACACTAGCTAAGAATAAATAAATCTTTTTTCAGCTTACATCGTTTATAAATTTTCCAATTATTTTATAATAAGTATTTTAAGTTGGCCTAAAGTTTAGATGGAATGTTGTATTCTTATGACATTGTTTCCAGGTGTCAGGGCTCCCGATTCGGAACGGCATCATCCACGCGGGGGAAGTGGCCTCGATGGCCCTGGCGCTGTTGGGGGCCACGAGGGCCTTCCGCGTGAGGCATCGCCCCGAGCACCGACTGTTGTTGCGTGTCGGCATACATTCCGGTAAACCAACTGTACAGTTTGTACATTTCTTTTTGCTTGTAGTGGTGGATGGTGGCAGTAGTTAGTGGAGTACTGGTGTTTTCTTGTAGTAGGGTGAAGAAAATACACCTTGTTGCCTATAGGCATTCTTGTAATAGAGCTTGAATGCTGATCCTGAGTTCAACTTAGTAGTAGTTGAAGTCGTATGTTATGACTAATAGTAACTCATAGCGATGTAATAAAAACTCGATCAGAAAGTATGTGTCAGCATTATTTAAAGTAATATTTTTTTTTAATCGGTAGACAAACACACAGATTGTATATCCCCAAATTAAGCAAGTTACGCTTGTGTTATGGGTAATATACAACGGACCAACTCTCGGGCCGAACCCAGACACCCAGACCATGGTAAATAACGGAGAAAATACGTTTCCGAAATTTACTATACCGGGAATCGAACCCGGAACCTCTTGGTTGCAGTGAGGTAGGCCATCAAATGCTTAGCCCGCTCAACCACAGAGGCCGTCAAATTTTATATTAAAGTAGCCTAGAGTAAGTCGCAGCATTAGCAAAACGGTGTACGTTGCACCTTACGCCACCATTACCAACAAATGTTTTTAAATGACATGGAGCGGGTAATATTTTTGTTTATATTATTTTAACCTTGAACTTTTACCTATTTAAAGGCAGAGTTGTGATAGCTTTTCAAAGACCTGGGTGCAAATACTCCCCGGGAAGTATACACCAATTATAAATTATCAGACCCAATATGCATATTATTACAGTTATTATAAAGTTGAACCCCAAAATCCGCATTGGACAACAGTGACAGGAAAACTGATAGATTCCCCTTTAAAACATTATAACTCCATTGAAATTTTACATGAGCTTTGCATTTGCTAGAGGACGCAATTTTATTTTTGGGACATGTGTTAATAGAAGCTTAACCTCAAGTTTGTGGGGTCGCCACCCTTGTCCCCCGGCCGCCATCTTGGAAAAAATGGTGAAAACACTTTTTTCGCGATACCTCGGAAACTATGCGTCTTACAAAAAATTTGTAAAGTCATAATTTGTAGCGAATTGTTTTGCCTACAAATATGTTTATATAACTTTTTGCCCTAAATTAAAAATTAAAGAAGTTATAAGCAAAAAAGGTTATTTTTTTTGAATAAATGATGCATCTTAGTGATACAACATTAAAATTACAATATAATCTAGGAAACAAGACTAATGAGTAATTTAAATCTGACCTAAAATAACTAGATATAACTTAAACTAAGAATGTGTCCAATAATACGTTTCCTATTGTCTTTATTAAGGAGAAGACACTTTGTTCATGTGTTCTTTGTTAATGTTTAGTACATAGCACTACACTTTATTATTATAAGAGTATTATAACACTAACTCAAACGGTTTTGTCCTCTTGAGTCTTCTTAATAAATCTGTATTATCAAGCAAAAAAGTGAGAATTTTTTTATTCATTCCTAACTCTTTTCTTTACCATAGAACTTACCAAATTTAACTTATCGAATGTTAAGCAGGTAGAAAAGGTCCCCCGTTTTCCCCGCCACCTATGAGGTAGAGTCCGTAGGCGCGTTTTTTTTTGTGTATGTTCTGGCGAAACATGCAGCAACATTATGGAGATATCAAAGTTAATGGAAGAAAATAAATTTGAAGATGAACTTCCAACTATGACTCCAATTTTAACTCCTGTCATTCCTCAAACTTTCACATTTGCCTTTGATTTAGATTCTGAGCCACAGCCTGGACCATCGAAGAAAAGTCGATTAGAGTAGCTAGCTAATAAGTGATTAAAAATATTATGATGTCAAGGATTACCTTATAAGCAAGACGTCCGTGGAGTAGGCCTACTGGGGATACCACGTAAGAAAAACGTGCCTACGGACTCTAACTCATAGGTGGCGGGGAAAACGGGGGACCTTTTCTATCTGCTTAACATTCGATAAGTTAAATTTGGTAAGTTCTATGGTAAAGAAAAGAGGAATGAATAAAAAAATTCTCACTGTTTTGCTTATAACTTCTTTAATTTTTAATTTAGGGCAAAAGTTATATAAACATATTTGTAGGCAAAACAATTCGCTACAAATTATGACTTTACAAATTTTTTGTAAGACGCATAGTTTCCGAGGTATCGCGAAAAAAGTGTTTTCACCACTTTTTCCAAGATGGCGGCCGCGGGACAAGGGTGGCGACCCCACAAACTTGAAATTAAGCTTCTATTGACCCAAACACTTGACCCAAGACACATGTCCCAAAAATAAAATTGCGTCCTCTAAAAATGCAATATTCGGTCCTTAAATTGTAAGATTTCAATCAGTGACTTACAGTCAATGATTTCAATGGATTATTAGGGAGGCTAGAGTATATGAACTCAATATATTTTATACTAGGATATGCCCGCGACTTCGTCCACGATTGACTTGAAATTCCCGCAGTTAAACATTTTTCGCGAATTTTCGCTTATAAATATTTGTAAAGATAGAGTGGCGTGCCACGGACACACCATTGGAGTTAACAGAATACCGAAATCAGGAAAACCTACAATTGAGACGATAAGTGTCCGGCAATTTTGACAAGATAGTAATAATAGCTGAATTGGGCCCTAGGGTAATTACGATAATGATTCCAGTATGGCTCGACCACGTTAATTTCAAAAGTTTGACAGAGGAATTTATTGGTTGTCGGCAGGTCCAGTGTGCGCAGGCGTAGTGGGGCTGAAGATGCCTCGGTATTGTTTATTCGGGGACACCGTTAATACAGCCAGTCGTTTCGAATCAACAGGAGCTCGTAAGTTTTGTAGTTTATGTACTTGTATAGATAGAGAATTAAATGTAAATTTATATAGACCTATTGAAATTATAGGATTACTAGGAGATCATAAATGCGATAATGATTGCGTTGTTTTGACAATTGAGTCCGATTCACTTGACAGAAAAAATCGTGAAGGAATTATGTTTTTCTTTAACGAGGGATATGTTTTACTATAGTAGAATTCTCTTCTATCTTTCATTTATATCACACTACCCACAAAATGACAAAACTAAATACACTATCGATAACGCTTATCGACAACAATAATGCGTATCACTATGCCTGCCCATAAGGCCCGTGAGTGGAAGAGAGTGCGAAATACTCCGATTATTTATGACCCAAACTGCACGGAGAAAATAATTCTACTATAGCATGTTATATTTATTATTACAGCCTTAAAAATCCACTGCAGCGCAGCGTGCAAGTCGCTGTTGGACCAACTGGGCGGTTATATACTCGAGGAGCGAGGGATAGTGTCGATGAAAGGGAAGCGGGACCAGATGACGTACTGGCTGCGGGGCGAGGAGGCGGGCGCGGCCGCGGCGAGGGCGCGCCGCCGCGCGACGGCGCGCGACGAGCCCGCCGCGGACGCCAAGAGGGGCCAGAGGAGCTCGCTCAAGAGCAAGAACTGGAAGAACCAGGTCGGCGGATTGCACCGGTGAGTACGTCATCCTCTACGAATCTTAGACTTATTACTCCCAAACATTATTCATGTTTTTTCAACAATTCTTTTACTGTACAGGCTATTTGACTCTGGAATGAGTTACCTGTTACTGTTAGACAAGCTATATCACTAACAATATTTAAGAATATGACAAAAAAACACTACCTGCAACATAGTGATGTTTGATATTTCTCCGTATATTTATGTATGTATATATATATATATATATATATATATATATATGTCGGAGGGAAGCTATGAATCGGATTTGTTATTTGGATGTATAACGCACAATATTATTTGTTTACACTTTAATTACTTCTAAAATTCTTAATTTAATTTAGTTTGATTTGTTAAATGTTTGTATAACTTAAAGATCGTTCTAACCTAATAAAAGTTATGAATATTGTAATAGAATAATCGACCAATCAGAGCAGAGCATATGGCTCGGAGTGGGGTCAGGGGCGCCATCTGTGCTTGAGTAGTATCTACTTCGGTAGACTGAGGAGTTTTTGTGGCACATTTGGTTGGTGGCTACAGGTCGAGTTGGACCTTTGAGAGTTTTAAAGAAAGTATTGAAGCTGAAAGTATGAGCGGGTGCCTGAACCCGCTGCTCGGTCTAAACTATGTCATAATGTTGATCAAATCTAAATTAAATTGTATAAGCCGTGGCTATTGTTTTATGCTCGCATTTTATACTGATGACGCCCACTAAACCTGCAATAACTAAAGAAGATGTCGTGAGAACGAGGCCGTTCTGCGACATCAGAAGTGAGATCTCAGCCTGTGCCCACAATGAAAGCAATGACTGCGAAGTTTTGCCAGTATAAGAAGGCGTGCTGATGGATTGAAGGATGCCCACAGTGGAAGCAAAAGCATTTGAGGACGATTGACATGTCGGGGCCATCGGCGGCAATAGCGGCGACGTAGTGGTGACGCCCTGAATGTGCGTGTGGAGCGGCGGTGTGGCGGCCTATGCATGGTTTGGTCACCGTTGGGCCTACTGTGTACCAGCAATGGTTCAAATTCACGTTAGTACAGCGAGTAGAAAGGCAGTTTTATGGATCGTGAAGTCTAATCTAAGGTAAAAATTACGTGCCAGAATAGGCACGTACGCACGCACTTGGCACAGGAGGTATGGTAATTTTTAATTATTATTTTAGTGCGAATTCTGAAAACGAAGAAAGCGAGATTTAAAAAAAATTTATAGTTCATCGTTTGTGGTAGACAATTTAACTACCCTCATATTTAAGTGATATTTTTCGTGTACGAAAAATTACGATATGGTTGCCAAAAAATGGAAAACGAAC
This sequence comes from Dendrolimus pini, assembly GCA_949752895.1. Lineage (NCBI taxonomy): Eukaryota > Metazoa > Arthropoda > Insecta > Lepidoptera > Lasiocampidae > Dendrolimus > Dendrolimus pini. The sequence goes on along the minus strand of OX457128.1, from coordinate 14,101,596 downwards.
AAATTACGTGGGTAGTTTACTTTTTCATCATTATTTTTGGGAGTTGGTTACTTACAAGAAATTTGTGTTCGTTATAAACTATGTGCGTGTATTCATTGTCTTTTCAAATCTACCTTCCAAGAGTTTTTATAATGTGGAAATCGGGTCTACTTTTTTAAATTATTTTACTTTGATTATGTATGGTAGAAAGTTGTCTTTGACATATTATTCCTATGCGACGTTTTCCTTGGTTTTCTGATTAAGGTAAGAAAACTGTGTTCGTTATAAACGATGTGCGAGTATTAATTGTCTTTTCAAGTCTACCTTCCAAGAGTTTTTATAATGGGAAAATCGGATCTAGTTTTTTTAAATTATTTTACTTAGATTATGTATGGTAGAAAGTTGACTTTGACATATTATTCCTATGCGATGTTTTCCTTGGTTTTCTGATTAAGATAAGAAAACTTCTGTATGTTATAAACGATGTGCATGAAATTCATTGTCTTTTCAAGTTTACCTTCCAATAATTTTTATGTGAAAATCGGATCTAGTTTTTGAGTTATTTTAGATTATGTATGGTAGACAGTTTGTTTTGACACATTATTCCTATGCAATGTATTCCGCTGGTTTTATGATTAAGATTTTCTTTCCTGTAAAAGTAAGTTTGCAGGCGTTATATGAAAGACATTTTAGATTCAGATGATAATAATTCTACCGTGAAGAAAGTGTGGCTATGAAGAAGTTTGAAAGCCACTATAAGGTACTCAGGGGGTATTTACGTTAGTAGACACTTTGGTAAGTTGATTTTTTTATTTAAGATTATTTTTGTGATAGTTTCAAATTCGAATTAGGGTAAATACCCTACTTATTGAACGCATTGTAAATTGGAAAATTATTTTGAGTTTGTTTGTTCCTCTATTATTATGAGTTTTCATAAGTTGTCGACCCTGGAGCCCGTAGTGACAACCTTGGTTGCTCTGATTGTCTATTTTGGTCAAAAAGTGTCATCCGAGCCACGCCCAGCGGGGGTTGGTTGAGAGTACATCACTTATTTAGATGTATTGGTTTGATTGACTGATTGAGAAGTGTTGTTAGCGGGTTGGATGACTGATGCGTTCACACGGTTTTTGATTGAAGTTAAAATAATGGAATTTCAATAATTATTAAACGTGGTAATTGCAGTTGACTATTATAATGGGTAGTTTATAAATTTAGAGGTACATATAGAGTGAAAGATTTGTCTGATAGTTTAAATGGTAAATGTTTTTTAATGGCCGTATTTCTCGAGTCTCTGGGTCTTGTTTTAACTGCTAATTATTGCTGGAGTTTTTGTAGCCCTAAACAATATTTCTAGTATTCCTAGTTATTTTTCAAGTTTTCGGTACTTAAATGAGTTGGTACATGGAGATTACAAATATGTGATATTATTTTTGAAATGAGTCGTTGAAAATTTTGAAGGTTTATTGTGAGTTTGATGTTAAAATAGTCATTAGTATCCAGTAAATATAGGCGAGGTGGCCAGTGAAATAGAGGCGAGGTGGCCAGTGAAATAGAGGCGAGGTGGCCAGTGAAATAGAGGCGAGGTGGCCAGTGAAATAGAGGCGAGGTGGCCAGTGAAATAGAGGCGAGGTGGCCAGTGAAATAGAGGCGAGGTGGTCAGTGAAATAGGTGCGAGGTGGCCATTACAAAGTGAAATAAGAGGCTAGGTGGCTATTTGGGTGGTTTATTTAGGCATTTTTAATGGGCGAGATGGCCGTTGCAAAGTGAAATCAGTGGAATGAGAGGCGAGGTAGCGATTGAAAAGTGGTATCGATAGAATGAGAAGCTGGGTATTATTTGGTTATTTTTGTTTTTGATATTTTGATTGGTGTTTTGATATTTGACGCAAAATGCGTATCTCGATGGGCGACGAGGTGGCAGTTTCGATACTGCTGACTTGATTTGGTGTGTAGTCTGGAGTCTGTTAGGATTCGGATCTCAGAAAAAATCCAGAATGAAGTTGTTGCGCAGAAGATAAAATGTACACGATGTCCTTGGTCAGGAGTGGCCGAACTATAATATCTCTTTCTTTTTGCAGATAATCCATAATGGGCGGCCCATCACACGAGGGCGTGTAATACGTCAGGAAGGCCGTGTCGGAGGGAAGCTATGAATCGGATTTGTTATTTGGATGTATAACGCACAATATTATTTGTTTACACTTTAATTACTTCTAAAATTCTTAATTTAATTTAGTTTGATTTGTTAAATGTTTGTATAACTTAAAGATCGTTCTAACCTAATAAAAGTTATGAATATTGTAATAGAATAATCGACCAATCAGAGCAGAGCATATGGCTCGGAGTGGGGTCAGGGGCGCCATCTGTGCTTGAGTAGTATCTACTTCGGTAGACTGAGGAGTTTTTGTGGCACATTTGGTTGGTGGCTACAGGTCGAGTTGGACCTTTGAGAGTTTTAAAGAAAGTATTGAAGCTGAAAGTATGAGCGGGTGCCTGAACCCGCTGCTCGGTCTAAACTATGTCATAATGTTGATCAAATCTAAATTAAATTGTATAAGCCGTGGCTATTGTTTTATGCTCGCATTTTATACTGATGACGCCCACTAAACCTGCAATAACTAAAGAAGATGTCGTGAGAACGAGGCCGTTCTGCGACATATATATATATATATATATTATATATATATATATATATGTATGTATGTAATATCAATAGGTATATTTATATATGTTTATTAAGTATAAAACATATGTAAGTAGCTGCATATCCTCTAATATTTATGTATACCACCTTTGACCAATATAATATGTTTTTATTCCTCCCACGGGTTGTCTGGAAGAGATCGCTTCTTAGCGATAAGACCGCCCATTGTGCACATTTCGAATATTTTTAGGCTATAAGTTCATCTGTATTTTCTGTAATGGTGTACAATAGTGTTCGTTTTCTAAGTAGGACTACAGCACTATTCACTACGTATTATTACACTGGGCAGGCTATTTAGTCTTCGTCAATATCGTGTAACGTAGACTTCGAAACGTCTAGCGATATCTACGAGTGCGCGGACGAAAGCAATATAGACATCTATCTAGTTTATGGTTTTAGTCTATGACAGATTTGCAGTAGCAATATCAGGATTAATAAATCATTAAACCACAGTGGCGCCCCACGTTGGGCGTCACGTGGGCAAATCTGTCATAGACTAAAACCATAAACTAGATGACGTCTATATTGCTTTCGTCCGCGCACTCCTAGATGTCGCTAGACGTTTCAAAATCTACGTTACAATCGGCCCCGAGATTCCTTTGAATATATTTTGCTATATCTTAGTTTCGAATTTATCCATAGAAACCCATTTGAATAATTCACCTGTTAGGTAATTAGGATAGTCCTAGCTTTGAATGGACCTTTTACGATCAAATTTAAAAATGGCAAGCAACTTACCACCCAAGCAATTTACCTTCTTCTATTTTAACATTTCAGATGTTGCAGTTTGGAATCTCCAAAAAAGTTGCGTTTTGCATCAGGGAACCATTTAGAATCGCACACGGATAACGTGATGCATCACCGCAGTGACGAATACTTAATGGAAGTAAGTAATGCTCCATTCCGGTTTGGTATTACAATGCATGAAGAGCTGTTTCCGCAACTCAGTATTCATTTTGCAGCCAGTCGGCGAGAATCGTGTGCCAGCGCAACGCACCGATTTATTGGAAGCGCCGAATCTGCGGCAAGAGTACACGAGCGTGTCGTGCCCCATAATCGAGCACACGGAGTGCCCCCCCGTGCCGAGTAAGACCGCCGAGCCGCCGGCGGCGCACGAGGTCAAGGCGTGCGACATCAAGCTGGTGATCAACGGGCGCTCGTACGAGGCGGAGGCCGGGGTGCCGCTGCTCGCCGACGCCTGACTCCCCCGACTCGCACGTGTACTTAACCGCCCCCTAGTCAAACGAGCGAGGACGCGCCCGCCCCACCCTCGCGCGGGGCGACAACGTGATCCACCTCAGTATTATATTAAGAGACCTCTGTCGATAGAAATTATTTAATAACATTAAACTCTTATTTCACAATTTACGGTAACATCGTTTTAATCACTTACACATATTATTTACAAGAGCGGCTCATATACATATAGGCGTCTAAATATACATGAATGGGTATCGGGGTACGGGGCTCAGACGGCGGACTCCCTGTCGAGGAGCGGGGGCGCGCGGCGCAGCGAGGAGGCGGTGCTGCGCGGGGGCCCGCCGAAGAAGCCGAGCAGCCACGAGGGGATGTGCAGCCGCGGCTTGCGCTCGCCCTTGCCCTCGGCGACGTTCTCGAGTGAGCGCCACCGCTTGTAGAAGTCCACGTAGGTGGAGTCGGCCACCTTGCGCCGCGGCCGCTCGAGCCGATTGTACAGACTGCACTTGCGCAGCAGCGGGCTCTCCTCCGGCTTGGGGGGGCCGTCGTTCGCCGCGCCTACCACGCCGCCGTTGAACACGGCGTCGCCGGATACCGTGGCGACGGCCACCGCCGCCTCCGCGTCCAGCGAGCGCGTCGTCTGCTGCCTGCGCAGGCGCTCCTCCCTTTTGTTCAGCGGCGGCATCGGCAATACGTCGAGCGATTGCGCGCATCGCAACGAACACTTGCCGCACGCTACGCCAAATCCGGAGCCGGCGTCCTCGAACGCCGTCGACGACGCAATAGAACTCAACGCTTGTCTGAAAAATTAATAATATTAATAAAAAATAAAAACTTCGTTTAAAAAACCGACTTCATAAACTAAAAAACTAAACTGTATAAAATAACTTATTTCTAAAGCTATTATTTATATATATTATTTATATATATATTATTAATATATATTATCTAAAACATCTTAAAGTCGGTGCTTAGTAATTTTCAAAATTTAGTAATTTTTATGTTTTACTTTGCACCGACTTCAAGATGTTTTAGATAATATATATTAATAATAATAGCTTTAGAAATAAGTTATTTTATACATTTTAGTTTTTTAGTTTTTGAAGTCGGTTTTACTAAACGAAGTTTTTATTTTTTATTTGTTACTTTTTAGTGTCTAGCTATGTATGGGTGGACTTACGAATGGTGCCGCGCTTCTTAAAAAATATAGGTCCCAAGAACCGGGAACAAAAAAATGATCGTAAAATGAAAACTACTGGGCCAAACTATGTCAAATTTTTAGGGGATCACATGGCAGCTATTCCGCGTCGAACAAAAAAAAACACGTAAATCGGATCATAAATCACGGAGTAATCGGCGAACATACATAGAAAAGGGGAAAAAAAAAAGATCCCGACGAATTGAGAACCTCCTCCTTTTTTCGAAGTCGGTTAAAAATAACATTACGTGAAAAAAGAAATGTCTGAAATTAAAAATGGGTTCGCTAACTTCATTTACCTGCTCTTGGGCACGTTGTCCTTGAGGCGTCGTTGCGGTGGTGGCGTGCAGGTGGAGTGCGCGGGCAGCGAGCAGCGGGAGCCGCGCGTCGGCCCCTCCGACTCGCCCGCGCGGCCCCCGCTCGGCGCGCGCTGCCGCACGCCGCCGCCGCCTGCTCATACAGATAAACACGCTTATCAATATTACAATTTCCCGTAGCAAAACAGAAAAACAACAATTTGATTGCGCTTAAGTTTCGATTTATTCATATACATCTAAATTACAGGTTTTCGCGAATAGGATTTTGATCATGTAACATGCAGACTTATATAATTACAGTACATTAGTACTGTATTAGTACATAAAACTAGCCATAAAAATAATACGGCTTAAACACCGTTTAGCTCCCGAATTACTGATGCTAAATGGGTCAACATTATGCTGCTTACTTATATTATTTAAATGGTTACTTGCTCGAACTAGAAATGCATTTTGCCTAGTTAGTATAATAAACGGTATTATATGCAAATTGTTACGTACATACTTGGCTGGAACGTCAAAGATGATTTTACTCAATAAATCTGGACAATTTATATATATCAGCGATTTTTTTTTTTAATATTGAACATAAATCCATTTTAATAGATTAGAGCTTGTCCATAGAGCGAATTCGCCTCGATTCTCTCGTGCGTATCACGCGCGACCGTTTCGCTAAGATAGAGCGTACCTACGCGCGAGCATTTGGGGACGAATTTAGTCAGTACGAAAGATGAAGTTGAACGAAGCGGTCACATTGTGGTTAGCTTACCGTAGCTGGAAAAGACAAAAACAGAGGGAAAATAGAATGTATTTAGTACATCCAATTCTTAATGATTGAATGACACATAGTATGTTTGTAACTTTGTATCCAAAATAAATAAATTAAAATTCGGTTGGCATAATCAGGTGATTCCAAATCCCATATCGCCGGTCGTTTTTCTATTTCGTCTATAAACAATTCCGTATCAAAATTTTGGCGCTCCATTTCCCTGGATACGTGCACTTGCTCTGGAGTTCGCGCGTTAACTGGGCGCAAGAAGGCGTCTCTAGTATCTCGACTCGCGATATAAATATACGATCACGCGCGAGTCGCGAGTCTGGCGTAGTGCACGCGATTTACGCGCGTATTTTGAATTCACGCGATGCTTGTGGGCGCGATGTATTGGTGCCTAGTATCTCACTAACGCGCGAATGATTTCGCGCGAAACGTTTCGCGGCGAATTCGCCTTTTCTGGATCAGGTCTTATAATGATATTAAATCTTTTTCCCATCATTCTACTTGAACAATGTGACCGCGTACCAGAGAGGGAGGGGTGTCGCGAATCCGTGAGCCTCGGGCTCCTGCGCGGGCGGCGGAAGAGGGGCCGCTCCTCGCCCTCCACCGGCCGCTTTTGGATCGCCTTCTCAGTGGCAGCCACTAGCCAGTAGGTTTGGAGCTGAAACAAGTATACATATCCAATTTTAATTAACTAATATCAACATGAACATCAATAAATTCATACATCTGTAGCCCAAGATTTAACGCGTTATTTGAGATGTGATTTTGCTAATGGCGTTAAACAACTCGCCTCTTTGTTTCAGTAACGTGATAAGTAACAAAAAATATTGTTTTTTATTTGATCATGAAAACCACCCTTTCCGATTTTATTGTTCTAAAAAACGTGGTATCTTTTACAAAGCATTGTATATCGATAATAAAAAAGTTGTTCGTTTCGACACAATTATTTTTCGAAGGTTAGAAAACTGTTCTAAAATTTTATGATAACTCATTATTGAAGCAAGAGGCGAAATACACTTGACATATTATCTGTGCAGGAACAGAGAAAGAATAGAATTTCCGGCAGCCGGACGGCTTGACGTAAGATGCGACAAAATAACCCACAGCCAGCTGAGAGGGCATTTGCCCGACTGGATGGCTACTGTATGTCGCCTGTATGGTCTAAAGTATGTCGCCATAACAACCTTCAGTTGTGTTCCGGTATTAGTGACAAGTTTCAGTCTCCCTTAAGAAAGCAGCAGAGCATTTGTAGCACCTTTGGTCACGCAAATGTCCATAGGTGATGGCAGTGTTGCCAACTCTGAATTCTAGACGATGGTAGAATTCTTCTTAAAATATGGTAGATTTTCCAAAATTACGTTGAAATTTATATTTTAAATATGGTAGAATTACCTTGTTTATTTAGTAGCATGTTTAGGGTCAGAATAATTAAAAAAAGATATTTTTAATCAGAATCAGACAATATAATTGTATCAATATTTTAAAACATATCTACATTGTGTTTTTTAATCATAACCATTTAATTATTTTAACCATTATTTTAAAAACTCAGATCACACACAACACAAGAAACTTTTAGGTAATGATATGCATGAATGCAATATATAATAATATAGTCGATTAAGAAACAAATAAACTAGGTAAATTCAAAAGTTCTAAGTATTCAAGAAAATTCATATATATAAAGCACCACCGAATTCGTTCGCGTAATATTTCCAAGCTGGTACCGGTACGGTAGGTGGTCTATGCTGATTGCGATCTATGCGATTATGATCTATGCTGATTACGGTGTTTTTACCGTAATAACGGTGCAGTCGGCAACACTGGGTGATGGTAACCGCTCTCCATCAAGTGGGCCGTCTGCTTGTCTGCTGAACTCCTGCAATAAAATTTTAAAGAAAAAAAATGACATGGTAATGCGCACTTACTTCGCCTTTGCCCTTGATCGGTATAGTGCCCCTTGGCTCGACGACGTACCCTCCGATCTTGTCGAGCGCCTGTTTGCAGCTCGGCGATATGTGTATGCGCAGCGGCTCCCCGTTCGACTCCATCCGCGACGCCGTGTTCACGGTGTCGCCGAACAGGCAGTAGCGAGGCATCGTGAGCCCCACGACGCCCGCTACCACCGCGCCTTCGCACAAACATATCACACGATTATACCCTCTCTAAGCATTTGTTTTGAAACCAATTGGTAATGTCTTAATGTGTTACCGACTCGATTTGTTGTAAAAATCGAATCGTGTCGATGGATTAATAATCTGTACGTTACGTGACTCACAGAACATCACTATTACGCCACCCACAACAATAAAGTACGGGGAGTTTTTGGCGGGAACTGAAAGGAGATGTTGTGCTGTGCAGTTTTATCTTCTGAAAATGTGTAAAATACTTTAAAATGAACAATAGTTGTAGGATATTAACATTTTTTGAGTAGTGGTTATGTGTTTCGTGAGAAATGTGAACTGTATAGTCAAATGTGGCCTTTGGAGTTGTCACAAGAACTCCATTGAATGGCACCAGCTGATTACCTACAGGTCAGCTGTGCTACACATAGGCTTAAGAAAATGAAGAAACTATATTGTAAACTAAGATCTGGCTTAAAGGCCTAGCTGCCAAGCCATAAACCTTAATTAAAAAAATACGACTACGACAATTATGTCATTTGCTTCATACGGGCTTTATTGTACAAGTTATTTATTTAGGTTTATGGCTTGGCAGCTAGGCCTTTAAGCCAGATCTTAGATGACAATATAGTTTCTTCATTTTCTTAAGCCTATGTATAACTCAGCTGAATTGTAGGTTATCAACTAAAGCCATTCAACGGAGTTCTTGTGACAACTCGAAAGGCCACATTTGACTATACAGTTCACATTTCTCACAAAAACACATAATTGCTACTCAAAAACAATATCAATATCCCACAATTATTGTTCATTTTAGAGTAATTTTACACATTTTTAGAAAATATAACTGCACAGCACATCATCTCCTTTCAGTTCCCGCCACAAAAAACCTTGCTGTGTAAGAAATGTATAACTTGATAGACGTACAAAACAATAAAAGTAAAATAAACGTTTGAAAACAGTATAAATGTTAAATTTTATCTAAAATGTACTCTGGAAATGAGTGAAAGTAATAACATTGTATTTTCTTACTACACTTACGTTGCATATCCCCAATCTAAGCAAATTATGTTTGTGTCATGAGTAATTTATAACGAAACACTCAGACGCCGACCCTAGACACCCAGATCACATTAAATATGAAAGTTCGTTTTATGAAATTTGCTAGGAATGAAATCCGGAACCTCTGCATTCCAGTGAAACAGGCCGACAAACGCCTGGCTGATTAAACCAACGAAACCATGAATCAATACTTGTTACATATTGATGATACAGAACGTATAATATATATATGTATATTCGATTTTTTACTGCCAAGGTAAAAACCTTAAGCGAAATTTGGATCTTTTGTTGCGAAGGTCATTTTAAGCTATTATTTTGTTTAAAGACTTTCAGTTTCTGATCCAGGAGGGTATCGTCTAACTTAAACTGAAACTCTTAAAGCAAGATAATAGTTTAAAATACCGTTTGTAACTAAAAATATAGTTAGCTTACATAAACTGGCAGCAGAGGCTCGATATTATAAAACGTGGTAGAGCCATGCTAGACTCATAATCTTGATGACAGCCCTTAGAGTCAGCTCGACTGATACTATACCACGCTCTCACAGAATATCGGCGTGAAACTTTCCAAGCTATGATCTGTCTAAGTTTACTAGCTAAATAATAAACCACATAGGTTATATGCACACGCGCTATCTAAAGAAAGTAACGCGGAATTCATCCATGACTCCATGTCAATAGTCCATTCGTTCTTCACAACATATAGAAGTACTAAAGAGCAACCTTAATTTAAACATAGAAAAATGTAGTCTATAATTATATGTCTCGGGGTCTCCCTATATTCAGGGGAACTTCGATATTATAGCCGACACGCTTGTCCAAGGCGACGGGTTCCTGATGTACAGGTTCCATCACGAGATTGCCCTTCACCGATGATACGTGATAGCACATATTAGAGCAAAAAACAGCCTTAGTGATGCGTTTCCAGTTCAATTCTCCCAAAACAAAACTTACCAGTATGTATTCCTATTCTTAATTTTAAAATTTCATTTGGTCTATGAGATATTTTGTGACTCTTAACAGCGTTTAACAGCTCTAACGCCATGGACGCTATTTCGCCCACGTGCCTATCGTTGTTCCTTATCGGCAGACCCGAAACCTGTCAATAGTAACCTCTAGTTAATTTGAGTACCCACATTCAACAATAAATTCTAAATAAATTAGCGGGTGATAAAATACCTTCTTATTATAATAATTTTAATATATCATGATAGTAGAAATATTTTTAAATAATATAATTACTATATTGACTGACGTCACAATAAACTATGGCCATACAAAATCTAGGAGAATTCGACATTTGTAAGATGATAAAAAGTATCTTAGATGTTTTTTTACTAAACTTAGTGGTTGGTTTACACATATTAAGAATGGAAATTTTAAGTATTGACATTTTTCTTACTGAGTTTTTCAAGAGGACCTTCAAGGCCATATCATAAACCATACGAAATAGTGAAAAAAGGAATCTCCGGATTTTAATGAAAGCTGAAGCGGTATCATTAGATTTTCGAAAATGCATCACCCTAGTCAGCAATGGATTGGATAATTTTGATTTAAAAAAACACAACTGTATTATGGACATCAATTCATACGTAGCTTGTAAGAATCAATGTCTGTAAAGGAATGTCAAGTGTCAAACTTTCGCCATTTTGTATAGTTTAGGATATGGCCAATTGAAAAGCAAGGGAACACCATTTGAAAAATATAATTGAATCACTTACTTAAACTTAATAAATATAAACCGTCCGTAATTAAAAGATAATTTAAGAAATCTTAAGCAAAAACACTTACCACCATGTAGGCGTCTCCTATAGTCTCTACTTTATACACGTCGTAACCTCTAATAATTCTATCAAAAACTGTATATAAATCGTTGAGGAAGTTGACCACTTGCAGAGGCGTGCTTTCGGCGGACATCGCCGTGAAGCCCACGATATCGCTGAAGTAAATGGTCACCGAGTCAAAGGACTCGGGTTCGACCCCCTCGCCGGTCGTCAACCGATGCGCGACTGATCTGTAACAATGGCAGACGGTTTCAATCTCACTTCCTACACCATTAAAAGGTATTTCATCTAGTCAATATTTACTTAAATTATTTAAAAAAAAACATTATTTATTTATTATACACGATATGCCGTGCTAACGATGACGAGTCAGTCGCGCCTCTTTCACGCGAAGGTGTGGGAATGAAAGAGATACATTGAAGACAAGCATGGCTCTGATTGGTTAATTAGAATGGCTACAAATTCAATAATCCCAAAGTATTTGATTTGTGCACTATTAATTGCTTACATACCTACTAATAATAACATCCCTATTAATATTATAAATGCGAAACTAACTCTGTCTGTCCGTTACACTTTCACGGAAAGACTACTGGACCGATTTGGCTGAAACTCAGTGTATGTATATTCGATGCTGAGGTTCAACATAGGATACTTTTTATCCCGAAAATGGTATTAGTTTACGATAGGTTTTGTTCACAAAAAATGTGATTTGCCATTTTGGTAAAAAATACAATAGCAACTCGACCTGTCTGTCTGCTAAGCATTCACGTAAAAACTACTAGGAGTAATAATGGATCGTTTTTGCTCGTGATAGTTTTAATACAGAAAATGGACATAAATACTTTTTATGCCGGGAAATGAGATACTTTGCGATATAAAATGAAGTGAATCTTCCGGGAACAAAAAGCACTAACATAAAATTTAATACAATATAACCTGTATTTTTCCTGCTCTTTAAAGAAGAGGAACGGACTATCACTAGGGCTTGACACGCGACTGCGCCGCGGGGTAAATTCTAGTTAGTAGACAAATGTTATACTTGTACAATAATTGTGCGATGCATATCAAACATTTCGCTAATGTGGAGCTACTTAGATTGGTGGCGGAAAACGGCTTGCCACGACCTCAGTATGCACCAGCGGACGCCACACGCACTCAATTTCCATCTAGCATTAACGTGAAATAAATACTTAGCCAAAAAGTATTGTGTTTATAATCTCATTCAGTGGCGTCCTGAACAATAATAATATTTGAAGTTACATAGATTTAATTTGAAAAGTGTGCAAACATTATTGCATGTTTTCTAATGATTTTTGTTGCTACATAAGGTAGCTGATTTTGTATGAAAAACGCTACTATGCAACAACTTGTTCCGAAGAACAGCTGTTAAAATTTCTGCATAGACCCACAACATAGACATAAGCGCTTTCAGTTTATCTATGACTTATATATCGATAATTATATCGACTCCGTGAACACAGCATAACGTGCTTAACTCATGCAAAATATGTAAAAAAATACATACTATATTTACTATACAAAATAACTACTACAACATTATATACTACACCTAAGGTATCAAATTCACTTAAAATAATGTACAAAAGTATTACCTCGCTTTGCAATGATACCACACCATTTGTTGACCTAATGTGCACAAGGCGGCATGCCATTCGCTCTAACTACTATTTGCAATCTAAGAGTGAGAGATTCCAATAAAAAAAACTCCCACACGAAAGAAAAGATCTAAAAAGAGAAAACGCCTTCCGAAAGCAACAACACTTCAAGTAAATAATGTGAACAAAAATCGCCAACACCGACAACGAGTTGCCTCTCAAACTGCCACATAACCCCAAGCAAGCTCTAAAACTACTCAAAAGATGTGTTAATAAAAAAAAGTGAGCCACAATAACCAGTCTCCATGTCCAAGAGTGATATTGTGAACCGGCACCTGTGTTGTAAGGCAAACCATATTAAACTACAATCACCAATAAGGAGTTAATTACCTCGAAAACATTTTCACGACATTTCTATAATGGATTCAACCTCCACATCTGGAAAAGAACACAAGTACAACAAAGTGAATACATTTACAGGTTTGTTTGTTTTTTTCTCTCAAGAGGATGTACAACTGCTTTACATCGAGTCCATGGTGATTTGGCAACCGGACTTATCTCGCGTATACAATGTATTCACTTCTTTAAAATATTTTTTATACGAATGTCCTAGAATTGCCCTAAAATAATTTTGTAAAAAGAACGAAAATCAGTAATTATGAAAAATATTTAAAAGTAAAATCTTTACATAATTCTAGAATTTATTATGCAACCTCTACCTATATAAACAAGTAAATTTTTCAAGTGGGCCTTCAGAGCCGAATCCTCAACTATGCTAGATAGAGAAAAACACCTAAAGTAATTTCGAGGCCGATTTTGACGAAAACTGAAATGGTATCAAATTTTTGAAAAATCGATTACCCTTGCCAGGACTCGAATGGGCTGATTTTGAAAAAATAAACACTCCTGTATACCAAAGCGTAGTCTAGCTTGTAAGGATTAATTTCATTAATGGATTGCCAAATGACAAAACAAGGGAAAAGGTTATTGTTGAACAATATTTTCTATTGAATGGTTTATTTTCTATACATTAATTAAACATCAAACTGCGCCGATCATTGGACCGCACCTCATTTGAACATAATCGATGTTTACCCATTCACTGATTTGATGGATTGGGGTAATAATAATGGGAATCGAATATTAATTTGGGGCCATTCATAGATTACGTGACACGTTAAGGGGGTCGACGTAGTGTGACATTGTAGGACGAGATGTTTTAGGATAGATTTAGGCTTTACAACACGTTTGAACTATTAACGAAATATTTCCAACTCTATTTGTATAAACATAATGTTTAAATTATAGTATATAGTATAGTAATACAGGGGAGTGTTTATTTTTCAAAATCAGCCGATTTAATTTTTGATAAAGGTAATTGATTTTCAAAAATCTAATGATCCCTTTAGTTTTCGTGAAATTCGGCCTCGAGACTCCTTTGAGTGACTAGTCCTTCCGCTATCTAGCATAGTTTAGGATTTCGCCATGAAGTTCCACTTGAAAAATTTACCTGTATATATGTAGGATGCAACTTCCTGTATTGTTATTCATTTAGTAAATCGAGTCTAAAAAAGATGATTACCAGAACGGTAGGAATATCATAGACTAAAAAGAAAAAATAAATTTTAGTAGAAAATATTGCTCAATATATCTTAATTAGCATTACTCTTACCACCGACTTTTATATTTAACATCAAGTCGTTTGTTAGGGTTCCGTAGCAATCGCTACGGAATTCCCAATAGGGGAAAAACTGATTTATAATAAAAATGGCGTCTATTCATGAAAGTACCTGTCTTTTTTGTCAGTCCTAAGCCGACAGAATTTAAAATATGAAGTTGTATTATATATGCCAGTAAAAATGCCAAAATAGCAAATTTAAGAAAAAATAAAAATTTTGGTTGGCTGCCAAACGTTACCCGGGGACTAATTTCTTTGCTTTTTCAGTGACATAGGCTTGTGGGTTATTATTTGTCACTCACATTTTAAAATATGATAATGATGTTCATAAATTACTTTTTTATTTAGGGTTAGGAAATATTCACCCTCAAAATCGTTAACATTACGTCGTCATCTCCTCTCTAATTTTTAAAAACTACATATGGAAAATTCTGAAAACTAAGGTGGAGCCAAAAATGCTTTCAACAAAAAATTTGTTAGTGAGATCCATCGAGTAATTCTTCAGAGATGGGAGTTTTTTTAAAATTAAATGCTGCGTTTAGTAGCCAAATGACACAAGCAAATGATATTAATATCCTCTATGCCTTCATTGTACATGAATTCATAGGCACTTTGTACATCCTACTACTGGTGTAAAGCAAGTAATCATATATCGATTTTTATCGTATGAGAGAAGCAAATAGTAATAAGTAACTTGGACTTAATGTAAACCAGTGCACACACTGCGTTGTGAATCAGGTGCGATACAGCTTGTTGTATTTGCGTCTTTCTTTACGGGGCCATTATTTATATAAATAACACCAAACATTTAAAATCCGTTGATTAGTAAACAACAACAGTTAAGAGAAACGGAATAAGGATGTTTTGCTTAAAGCTACACATAGAAATGCAGAGGCGGTTTATTTACCTAGCGCAGCAAAGATCCGTGTAACATTGCGTATTTTACAAGTTATACATGCCAATTTGTGCACAATTTCAGTATCTATCCAAATATATCATTCCATACTAACATAAATCTATCTATGATATTATAAAATTCTAAAAATGCCATGTGTACATTGAAGTTATTAAAAAAAAACAAGTGGAATAGACTACATAAACGACGGAGAACACGATGTAATTTTTTTAGAGTTCTTGTATGTTTGTTCAGGATTCACATAAAAACTACTGCGCCGATTTCGATGCGATTTTTGCTGGTTAACAGTTAAATCTTAGACCTAAAAGATACTCATTTTATCCCGGGAATCCCGCTGGAATTTCAAGTCAAGCGTGGACGAAGTCGTGGGCATATCCTAGTATTTAATAAAAGTCGTATATTTGTTTCATATTCGTGGTCTTAGGAAAAATAGTTTATGACGGAATTTGGTGTTTCTGTACTTTCAATAACTAGGATGAAGATAATAAGACTGTTGAACCTGAAAATTGGGATAATTTACCTGTTCAAGGATTATTATAGGAAGTGCACTCAAACAAAGTCACGTGGAAAACCGTAAATAACATAAAGTCGTGCTATCTTTAATACTACTTTTCCGTAAACATACTCAAATAAAAGAAAACGATAACTTTGTTAAAATAGATTGGAGGATACAAATAAAAATACTCGTATGCCAACCGCCTTTGTTACTATAACATTTACAATTTGTTAATAACACGTATGTACGGAACATGCAGACAACATTAGTGACCATTTATATATTTTATCTACTATAAGATAATACACTATACGAAAATACAACAAATCCATTTTATACGCATAATATATAGACAATGGTGTGATAATTTTCTTTTTAATATTTTATGTTTCCTTATTGTATATGCGTTTTTATTTAGAGAACGAATTACATAATGTACTTTGTAAGTCTCGTCGCGTTGGCGATATTGGCAGAATGGATCACGTAATAAATATAAGTAACCCTCTATTGACAGAGGATAGGATACAAGAGAGGACTCACCGATTTGTCTAACTTGACTCCGACGACGGAAGCCAAGAAGCACAGTACTTTTGATTTTTAATAGTTTCGATAATTTGCACAGCACTTGGTAAGGGCGCGTTCCCACTACGTCGTAACGATTAATATATCGTTGGACGACTGTCGACTCTAGCTGTTCTCATTATAACGATTGTTTGTCGTCAAATTTTTTTATCGTTTAGCGACTATCGTATCTAGCTGTTCCCATTGTCGTTTGCACATCATTAGCAAGCTACAAATCTACAGTTGGCTCTTCGTTCTCTTGGAGATGAGTAGTGCATTTATGCTCCTGAGTTCAATGGACGAAAACGAAATTTTAATAATGTATTACTTTTTAAAAAGAATATTATCGTGGCTAGGATAGATTTGCCGTCACGATTTAATCGTAACGATTTTTTATCGTTTTACGACTGTCGTGCTAGGCGTTCCCACTGTCATGACAGTCTGTCGTCACTGCAAAAAATGTCGTAGACGACAGTAAATCGTGTCATTCTATATGTGAACACCTCCATTTAAATATATAAGCGACGACACTTAAAACTACACGATTATCTGTCGTCATGACAAAGTGGGAACGCGCCCTAAGGGTAGCAAGAGGGTGGCGCACGCGCACGATATTGTCCCGCCGTAACAGATCGACGACTGGGCCGTCATTTTTAATTGGCGAATTATGGGTTAAGGAGAGGGTTATTAGGAGCTGTAAAGGTGTGAAGGAAAGGCACATAGAAGGCACTAATATTATTACGTGATCCAATTCCTTAACGTATGGCCAATACAACCATGCTAATGTAATTGAATTTAGCAATTTAATACACTACAATTCCGGTATGTTATTTCGTAATAATGTTAAAAAATACCAGTTTAAACACATCTAATACATTTTAGAATAATTTATTCATAACATATTTCAAATATCACATCAGTCACATTATCAAAATTACTTAAAGTCAAAACTGCTTAACGCTTCATATAGTGAATCGAGTGTAGGGCCTATTGCCTGAATAATATCTTATATGAAGTAAACACCAATTCGATGCAACTCGTAAGTTACTCGATCATTTTATTATATTCACTTACTTGGGTAGCATCCTGTGTAACAAATCTTCGGTCTTTTGCTTCTCCTCTATCAGTAGTCTTGTTCTCTCGTTAACTAATTCCTCCAAATTATTCGCGTACTTCTCCATCATATCCATCATTTGGTCCATAATGTTTCTTGATCTAAACAGATAAAAAAATTATAAAACACTCATTCCCTATCTCATAAATCTCTCTCTATAAATATAATCTCATCTCTATAAATTGATCACTATTCATATAAAGTGTGTCTGAAGATTTAGACCGTCACATGACGGTTTTTAAAAGAATCCACACCCATATATAGGCATAAGCGTGACAAAACGTTATAGTATAGTTATTACTACACGTTTTTAGATTCGAGAGTGCAGCCGTCGACCATTACCAAATATTTTCATAGGCACTAGTAGAGTTGACAAAAATAATAATAATAATCGGCACACAAACACACACATTGTATATCCCCAAATTAAGCAAGTTACGCTTGTGTTATGGGTAATATACAACGGACCACTCTGGGGCCGAACCCAGACACCCAGACCATGGTAAATAACGGAGAAAATACGTTTCCGAATGTTACTATACCAGGAATCTAAACCGGAGCCTCTGCGTTGCAGTGAGGTAGGCCGGCAAAGGCTTAGCCCGCTCAACCACAGAGGCCGTCAAATGATTATGGTTTAATATTTTGATACTGAATATAATTATGTTAAATTTAGTTAATCATATAACTATATTTCGTGCCTACCCCGCAAGGGACCTGGCGTGAAGTTATGTATGTATGTATGTATGTATATTATTTACTAATTGTTAATGTTAATTGTTGTTGATTGGGATAATTTTAAGTGCTACTGCACTTAAAGTTCATACTTAAAGTGGCATTCAGTATACATTTCGTATATTTTGCACATAATGACATTCAACAAAATATACAATTTGGACCTACAACCAAAAACCCGAAGTCATAGGAGTTGGTTCGCCGCTCGCACTGAATATTAATTCTCCCTCTCTCTCTATCCCCCTCTCTCTCCATCTCGCTCTCTCTATCTCTCTCTAACTCTCTATCTTCCACTCTCTCTATCTCCCTATCTTCCACTCTCTCTATTTCCCTCTCTCTCTCTATCTCCCTCTCTCTCTATATCACTCTCTCTCAATCTGTCTCTATCTCTCTCTCAATCTCTCTCTCTCTCTCTCTCGGTGGTCTCATTTCAGTCATTACTGGCTCGCAAAAGGAGGAAACCGCCTACCAATGCCGTAACAACGTAAGTTGTGTTCCGGTATCAGTGGCCAGCTCCCAGGCTCCCCTTCGAGGGTGGTAATATGTTACCACAATACATAATATAGGTACAGTTTTACACAACTATCATTACGGTCGGCAGTTTTCGTTTGTGAAGAAAAGTGCATACCGGTTTCCGACAAGTAAATAATCTATGTATGTATGTGAGCTGCTTGCTATGCATTCTTATTCTGTTCTGCCTACAAGATTCGTACACTGTCGAGCGCTTATAAAATTTGACTACTACGCAGGTACATCGGCAGGAATTTTATTACTAGTGTAAAACTGTAGCACCTTTAGTCTCACAGATGCCTTATTAACTTTCTTTCGTTTCGATTTCGTTTGCACAGAGAAGGTAGATTGGTTTTCAACATGTAAATAATTAATCTATACTGAACTTTATTTACAAGCGTAAAAGGCAGTGTTGTTGCTACTGATTCTTAGCTCTGTCCGGCTTACACAATTCGTACAATGTTGTTTGTTATCTATTAAAATTAGTTCACTGCGAGGTACGTCAGGAGGAATTATTAGTTGTATAGACCTGTAGTAATTTCTTTGTCAATAGGCTAGAAAGGATTAACTTTATATTACGCCCTCTGAAAATTTAGAAAATTAAGGAGGGATCATTTCATTTCATTTTTGTATTCTTCTTCTGTGGTATTTATAACAAAAAAAGTAACAAGAGTAGATTTATAAATGTAAAGTACTAACTTTCCAGATTTTAGTTTCTTTAGGCGGCTTCTGATTGTGGGGAAATCTGGCCTAATGTTGGGATCTTCGGCCCAACAGTCTTTGATGCACGAAATCACAAATTCCTCCGTAATGCCCTCCAGGATGCTGGTGTCGGGTCGAAACAACTCCTCGCCGTCCATCTTGGGCCTCTTCAAACGCTCTATTATGTCTGAAATATATGTAAAGGTGATTTTAATGGCTTACCTCTAAAATGTATGTTGAAAAAATATATACCAAAAAGTTCTATATTATATTGTAAGAAGGATGGGGTGATTATTCATTGACATTCGTCACGTGGCCGATTTACACCAGCAATTTACAGTACACGCAGAATCACCCGATAACTCAATGAGACGCCTTGAAACTATCGAGAAGAGTAAAAAATAAATGATACTTCAGAAATTTCTAGACCAGAATAAGTTGATCATAAGTCTATGTTCTCCAGTGAATTGAAATTTAATATTGTACTGGAAGTTCATTTTTTTAAATATTTGACTGAAAAACACACTCAAAACTTTTATTTATTAATTTAAAAATCACAACTAATACAATATCGGTTAAAGTCTTATACCTTTAGGTTCCATAGACATTATTCCAAATGGACCACGTCTAGCAATAATTTCATAAAGTATAATCCCAAAGGCATACACGTCTCCCTTTTGTGTACCTCCCACATTCCCGTTGGGATAGTCCAGTTCTCTTAATAATTCCGGTGACTTCCACAATAAGCCTGAAATTCAAGATTTATTTATTTATTTTATAGTTAATAACTCATAACTTAACAGCCAAAAAACATGACAAATGAGGGAAGGACATTAAATATACGCGTTTTTGTATATAGACAGAGATTATATTATATTGCATGTTAAGTAAATATCTCACCTCTGTAATATTGATGTTCACCAATAAACTCATTCCCGGCGCAACACCTTAATTCATGAAGTCCAAAATCGGCAACCTGTAACAAAAATAAATATTATTTTCCAGCTTCTTCTGCTTAGTATATAATAACATAGACAATGGAAAGCTATTGAAACCTTTACAGATAATACATTACAGAAAAAAATTAAGGACCACATATATATTTTCGCGACTATAAGACTTAATAAAAATTACACTGACAGTTCTAAGCGCTATTTAAAATTAAATCAACTGTACTTGAGTATGGTCACTCAAGGTGTCTGCTGCTTCGACTATTTTCCAGAGTTATTCGAAAACTTTCTAGAACGTTTATTCCGCGCACTATAACAATGCGAAGACCATTACGCCAAAGCCTTTCCTTTGTGTTATAACATAGGTTTTTTACGAGGCGCCATAGACGATTGTAACCACTTACCATCAAGTGGGCGGGCTATTTGCTAGTTGTAGATAATACACAAATTGTGGATACTAAAATAAAGATGAAATGAAATAAGTACCTACATTAAATTAACATGCAAATACAGTTAGTATATGCTTTAAGTAGTTGTAATTAAAAAGAAATAATCTTAAAATAATACCGGTTTCTAAAGCTTTATAATATTTTACATACAACTACGCGATTTCGTCCATGTGGATTTTTTCTTCACGCAACCCTAAGAAGAGTAGTACCAAAGTTACTCCTTATAACATAAGCTATCTTCCAGTGAAATTCCCGTCTAAATCGGTCGAGCCGTTTCAGAGATTAGCAGAAATATCTAGACAGACAGACAAACAGCTAAAAAAATATTTTATGGTGTAAGTACCATGTATAGTTTCATATGCATTTAGTAAAAACCTATTATTTTGACATTATAACAAGATTCAATACCTGTAACATCCACCTCGATGTAACCACGCAGTTCGAAGACTTGAGATTTCCGTGAAAAATCAATGGCGACGTGTGGATGAACATCATACCCTGAAATTGTAATAAAATATGTAACTCACTAACGTCCGATTTTTCATTCATCACATAAAAGCGGTTTAAAATTGTATTTCTACTCAATACAATAATTAAACTATGGAGCTGTCATTATTTTCACAACTATCGGTTTTAAATTCGTAAAGTTACATTGGCAGTACTGTTTCTTGTACTCAAACAGGCAAATGTCGAGTTTAAGGTGGTGGACCTTTTCACACCGCGACTATACATACTTGCGGCTAATTAATTAACATGAGCAGAGTAGTCTATGAAAAATTAGTTTCTATTTACTTCTAATATGGCAGAAAAAAAACATATTTTACTTGCCTTAATGAGATCGTGAATTAGTGAAGATATAAACATTTTATCCAATTTTATATCTTCATTTTCAATTATGTCCTGGAAAAAAGCAAACAAAATTAGATTATTTTAAAGAGACAAAATAATAATTTCCGATTCATCCATCTTTCATGAGTCGACAAGTTTCTGCAACCAAAGGTTCTCAAGAATGTTTTTCTTGTGCACTTTATGAATTTAACACCGTCGAGATTTTTACTAAAGGTCTGATAGGATCCTTTCACGTCCAGTTTCGTAGCACCACCTTTAGTGTTGCAAATGCAATTGTTCATAAGAGAATTGTTGCCTCATGTCAGTGAGATGGCAATAGTAGCCAATCACTGTATCCGATCATATTAATGTTACAACACGGGTCCCGAAAAAAAACAACAAAATCCACCTGTATATTATAATATATAATACCACCTAAAACAAAGCACATTTGTTACCCGTCGGCATTTGAATTAATAATATTTAAATCCTTTTATGGTAGTCTTCTTTTGTTCACTTGTTGGCCGTATGCCTATTGATGTATTCAGTCATTAGCCAGGTGTGCCGGATTAAGTCGACCTAGATACGGGGACATTGTAGTTGCGCAGTATAAAATGTTATCCTGATGGAGGGGGGAGGCAGTCAAGCGATAACCACGAACGAAGCGCGACGTGTGTACTACAATCGGAAACCATAGTGACGGACTTGGCGCTTTTTATTGAATTACGACCTTCTGCATTACGTTTGGATTTGTTGTATTCGATTATACTTGTACCTGTATAATACGTGTTTCTATATTTCTAATGAACTCTGTAACAATTCCAACGGCATTTTAATTCGAGTCCCATGACTCGTAACATTACATTAGATGAATCGATCGATACACGTTGTTATGCGCAATATACATACAATACAAGTATGTTACAACATAGAAAAGTATCTTTTTTTTTAATTTGAATCATAAAGTTAACTAAATATTTATACTGTTTATTCAACGTACGTATATATTATAGTTTACAAATTAAATTGTTTTTAACTCATTAAAATATTCGGGTCGTTTTAGTATTACGCCAAAAGGAAGGTTTGCACTGAAAACCAGCGTTGTGTTGAATATTATGCCGGCACAGAAATAAGCTGAGTGCAAACTTTGTTTGCTGAAATTTTAAATTTTAATTTTTAAGATACATATTAACGATGTACGTCGCTATTTCTTCAAATATTTTTTTCTCTCTATCTTTCGATGCTAAGCAGATGGCTCTTTCTTAGCTTTCTCCTGTACTCCAGCATCCATACCTATACATACATATTTTACATTTTACACAAAACTATATAGATAAATTAGTTAGGCACTCACATACAAGCTGCCCTTGGCGCAGTAGTCGGTGAGCAGCAGCACGCGCAGGGGCTCCACCACGGCGCCGATGAACGAGTTCAGGTTGTCGTGCCGCAACTCGCGCAGCAAACGCATCTCCTTCATTATGTCCCGGGTTATGTCCTAACATACGTATTAAATAAAAACAAAGGTCCACAAAAAATATATGTAATTTATTATGTGTATATGTGCTGTATTTGAATTTTATGTTATAAATATTTGGAAATTTATTGAACTATTTGTTGTTATTACCAGAATAATATAATTATTTATTAGTAATATAATGAAAAAAATAATAAATAAATAAGAAATAGTGTATAAAGAAAAACTGATTTTATTGTAAAAAGCGTGGGGTGCATGGTAAAAAAAATCATTTTTTCTTACACTATTCAAGTTTATTAAAATTAATTTTCTATTTTTTAGTTGAATTTTCCATAAAAGCGTATTTTTTTAAACTATTATTTATTAGGACTTAATATGGACTTAATATATCTTCTGATACTTTGTGGTTGTGTTCTCTTTTTATTATTATGCTTTGTTTTTTACTTTAAATGTGTTTAATTTACTTGTATATATATGTGTATATAGTAAACCTGTTTTCTTTCTTTCAAAAAAGTTGTATGTGATGGGTATCAGACTATAATTATCTAGCATATTTTTTCGCGCTGAACACAAATTCTAAATCAAAATTGGGGACAAATAATCGAGAAACCTCAAAATCGATCGACGATTGAAAAAAGATCTTGATTTTTGTCGGCTTTTTTGGGGTTTTCTCGATTATTTGCTTATTGATTCCCAATTCTGACTTCAAGTTTATGTTGAGCGGGAAAAATACGTCAGAAAATCATCGTCTGACAACCCAGCAACTTTTTTCAGGTCCTGTGAACAAGCCCACATGTGTAGATGCAACAAAATAATAAAAATATTATATCTAGCATGGTTTTCAAAAGCGAATGAATGTTAGGTTCACATGTCATATACAGATCATACTGTCTGGTCATTTTCGTTCATTATCTGAATGAGTATGACAAATTTTACAATTTCAAAAGATTCTTTATCAATATTACTACTATTATATTTTATTACTACTTACTTTTTTCTTAGAAAATTTTAACTCCTTGATTCTGACCACATTGCCCTTAAATTGAGCAGTAGTTGTAAATATTTGCGTGCAACATTTACTTTCGCAAGATATACCGCTTACAATACTCAGCTGAAAGAAAAAAACAACTTATAGCTCTCACATTTATTGATTACTAGGGTTGGGTTTTCATTCATCTTTACCGCTTTTACAGGCTTTAAAATACCATCTTATCATTCTACTTTTGAGAGATCAGATAGAAATAATTATGAATGGTGTTTAAAAAATAATTTGTACTGGTATAAAACTATGACATGATACTTATACAAAATCAGTGAGCCGAGACTTTGTAAGATGATGAAAAGGGTCTTAAATGGTTTGTATGTCATTTACCCTATCGTGTTCTGCGAAGCGACTTGAACGAACTTCGCAGACACAATTAACTTTTACTCATCCTATAATCGATAATAATATTATGAAAAGTAAAACAAACGTGTTTCAATAAAGATATACTTTTATTTATCTTTGTTTTTATATAACTACCGCAATATTATTAATTATATTCCAAAGTTTATTAA
Source organism: Dendrolimus pini (assembly GCA_949752895.1). Taxonomy (NCBI): domain Eukaryota; kingdom Metazoa; phylum Arthropoda; class Insecta; order Lepidoptera; family Lasiocampidae; genus Dendrolimus; species Dendrolimus pini. The sequence continues at coordinate 14,076,870 of OX457128.1, read as the reverse complement.
TTACAGTACTAACCTTGCTGGGCGACCAGACGAGACCGCTACCCAGATACCCTGCGATTTCATGCGGATCGATTTTCCACAATAAACCTTCGATTTCCTGTTCAATTTTCCATTTACGATATATACTTATAGTTACGACCAAAGCACAGAACAATGTGACAGCAAGTGTCCCCGCGACCACCAAAGACGTCACTTGCGAATCGTCTCTTGGACATTTCTCGTTTAAGAAACCGCACGAAGGCTCGTCTTCTGGCTTAACGTTATCAGGCCAGTCGATTGGAAATTTTGGATTTAGTTTGAAATCCTAAAATAAAAAATAGTCTTACAAAACTCGACTTTACAACTGCCATCAATTATTATATAACAATTACACTGGAATTATATACACATCAAACAATCAACTGTGAATGTATTTCTTCAACACGTTAATTAACTACCTAGGGCTAGTTGTTCATGGCTGGACAAAGCTTTTTTAAACAAACCAGGCCCTGTAGACAAGTGGCATTAGCGCTAGACGAATAGAATGAATATAGGAATGACATTATACTTAACATAAAGATATGTCACTCCCATACATTTTCTATTGCATTCGTTAAGTACTAATGCCACTTGTCACAGGGCAAGGTTAATAATAATATAGTGTTACAAAAGGGATAAAAGTAACTTATTCAGGCACGATACTGTTTATAGTTCGAGTATGTAGATAGTTCGAGTACCTAAATAGGTCTTTCAGCCGAGGTAAACACTCTGCTTTTAATTTCCAATAAAAGAAAAGTAACATATAACCTGATTAAATAAGTTTTTTGTACAAATCAGTTTAATCCATATTTGATTATAATAAACTCTTTTTATACAAATTAAGTCTAAATACAGTTAAATTAGCTTCGAGACGTTTTTGTGTTTGTTTTAAATAGCATTTTGATATTTACAGGAATTTGAAGTTTAGAAAACTTGAAATTCAAACCTTGTACAAAAAGAGGTAGCAAAAAGAGGTTCGTTACTTTTAAAGAAGAAAATATATTTACAATGAATAGTCAATGGTGAAAGTCAAATAGACAATTATTATTATTTACATTGCTAATTGTTGCGAGATTTGACTATTTGTTTTTAGTTTGATAATTAATTGATTTTATTTGTGATTCATTATTGTTATTTGATATCAAAATAATTAATTAAAAAGGGGTTCCGATGGTGAAATATAGTCGAGGCAAGCCTTTGACTTTCCTAAACTTAAGCATACCAAATGTCTACAAAAAAATATTCATCTATACCTCTGCCTATAAAAATATATAAAAAATATTAAATTTTTTATGTATGTTTTTATTTATTTATGTGCTGCCCATACATTACTACAAACGCAAAAACTCCTCCAAGATGTGGTTATACACTCGCGCTGACTATTTATCTCGCTTGTGTCGTGAAAGTTGGCACAATAAAAAGAGAGATAAATATGAAACTCACAGGGATTTCCTTGTGGCTCTGTTGAAAATGGCCAACCGGCACCATGCTGTGAGTGCAGTTGATGACGGAGGGCATGTTGCTGGCCGGCTTGAAGGCCAGCACCGAGAAGTTGCCCTCGGAGTCCGCGCGCTGGTCCAGGCGGATCGACATGCCGGTGACACCTCAAAGTCATCATAATACTCTCAATAAGGTAGTCCGTAGTTAGACTAAAGTTTATTATTAAATATTATTTTTACACATTTATGAGATTGGACATTTTTGATAATTTAGACAAATGCCCAGTCTTATTGGCAGCTCTATCAGCGATATCATCTATTTGTATTTACGTAGCATCACGTTCATGTATTAACTACTGTATTCTATAAATGCGCTAAATTATAAATCAATAAATTGGTGGATGAAACGTGACGCAATAGTTTAATTTCATAATTTTTTAAAGTAATCAAAACCATGGGTTCACAAAATATTTGCTTAAGTTTTCGCGACTTGGATATATAATAAAACTAGGTTTTAATTTTAGTTCTATCCGAGCAGCAACGGAGAAAGAATACAATTTCCTGCGGCCGGGCGGTCTGTCGTAAGAGGCGACAAAACAACCCACAGCCAGCTGAGAGGGCATTTGCCCAACTAGATGGCTACCACCCCTGGTCTAAAGTATGTCGCCATAACAATCTTGAGTTGTGTTCCGGCATTAGTGACCAGGTTCCAGTCTCCCTTAAGAGACAGCAGCACATTTGTACCACCTTTGGTGTTGCAAATGTCCATAGGCGATGGTAACCGCTTTCCATCAAGTGGGCCGTCTACCTGGCTGCTGAACTCCTGCAATAAAAAAGTCAAAAATTTAAATTAATTCAATTCAATAACTTATTAACATTTTCTTTCTTCTATTTTATTAATGTTGATAATATTGATATTTATTTACGTTTAGCTATATTTGTACCTCATTCTAATTGAGACTGTTTAATATTGACATTGATTAATTAAATTATTACTCTACCAGCTGACCCGTACCCACTTCGCTGGGCGCTACTCGAGATAAGCCAATATATCATAGTCCATGGGAAAACACTTCCTTATTAAGTCAATGCCCACCAGAGCGAATGATTGACTCTGTTACCTAGTTACGGTTTAGTCAGCGCAAACCAATAAATCAACACATCAATCCGTTATTCTCGGAATTTATATTTTACATTAAAAACTATTATCAATCACAATCAAATATAATCCATGACACTCGGGAATAATATAGCTTTCTACTAGTGAAAGAATTTTCAAAATTGGTTCAGTAGTTCAAAGGATTACTTCCTTCCTACAAACAAACAAACAAACTCACAAAATACCTCTTCATAATATTAGTATAAATTGACGATGTCTGAATTATAAATGCGGTGCAGTCTTTTAATGGGTCCCACACATTAGGACTTTTATAGCAAACCAATTTGCTCCGCGGCAACGCCGTGTGTCAAATCTTGGGACTTGTAGCTTTATTTTACTTAAATAAAACTTAATTCGGTTTTTACATGTAATATAAAAACATACGATAATAACAAAGAAAGTAAGTCCATATAATCTAAATAACTGCAATGCAAAACATTTCCTACGGAATTGTCGCGCCATAAAGTGTCGTAGCATTTAAAAAGAATGCAAGCTTTCGTTTTACTGAAAACTGTGTCGGAATGAGCTAATTTTTGTGTACTCGAACAGCTGCAACCGCTTCCCGGAATAAAAATTGCCACACATTCACACAAAAATTCGGGACAGTAGCGCAGATTTTAAGTATGAAAAGTTGCTGTCCATCAGCGAAAACCGCACCGGAATCGGCCCAGTAGCTTTTACGTGAATCCCGAACAAACAGACAAGAAATCTAACAAAATTGCAGTGTTCTCCCTAGTTTATACAGTCTATACGAGATTTTTTTTAATAGCTTCAACATACAGACATCGTATCTGTACAGGTAAAATATCAATTTTTCAAATAATTTTAAGGTCTTTTTTTCTTATTATTTTAATTGAACTTTTTGACACATGAATTATTGCCAGATGTTTTTATTGTTGTTTAAACTCGTTCATAAGAAAAAGACACCTACTTAAAATTATTTGCAAAATTGATATTTCACCGGTACAGATACGATGCGCACTGATGAACGCTACCACTACCGCCAGCCAGATAGCCCGTATGACGTCCAGGAGAGAGAAATAGCATATCTAAGCTGGCCTACCTGAAATTCTCTCTCGAAAACGTTGCCAGCTCTTAGACAATTACTTTAGATGGTTAACTTTTAATTTAAATTTTATATATTACGAATCGATATAGAGAAAGCATTACTAAAATTCTATAGCAATTTTCCATACAGTAGGATAGACTCACATTGTGAGAAAAATAATCTTAAATAATCTGCTAAGCACGGCGTGCTTAAATGTGCAAGCTTAATAAATACGAAGTAACACACAATATGTAACACCTACATATTATACTGCACAGGTAAAGAGCAAACCAGATAAATCTGATAATTATCATGGTCCCAGTAAATTGATTAGAAAACTGAAAAATTGATATGTTCTGTAAGCTTATTCAAATTACAACTTTGGAAATGGATACTCAAGTGCACCTTTTACAGCCACCAAAAGTTCATGGCCTGAAAGGAACTCAACATCACATAATATTTGATATGTAACCATGTTAATAATACATTATTTCGGATTTTATAGTTATGGCATATTTATTTGTTTAAAGTTTACGTAACTATTCTTCTAATTTCAAAAGTAAATACTTACTTTTATATGGCGAACTTTGGATCATTTTAGCGACAATACGAGTCCCGTTGGTGACGATGCTCTGTAACTTTTCGTATGTCAAAGTCTCGTTCTGAGTTTCTTCCTTTATGATCTTGTCCAAAGCGGTGGCGTACAATTGTATAGAATCATACAGATACGACGCATATATAGAAATAAACTGAAAGAAACAATATCGTAATCTAAGTCGCGGAAGCTTACTAGAAATAGATACAAAACAGCTTTGTCGTATATTATCCCCGCAAATTGCTATTGCGCCTGGCCGCCATTTTGGTGACGTAACCGTAGCCGAACACTCAGTACTGTTAGCATCACTGGCCGGCGAGTACGCGTACATATCGAATTCCTGTTGACGTCACGTAAATGTTAATTTGACAAGGTTCCAGCGCATTAGCAATTTGCGGGGATAATATATCTACCTTTTGTCGTACTGACTTAGTGATTCGTGTACCCACGTCATTCTAGCAACGTGTGTTCAAATTTTGGCCTGGAAGCATGCACCACTTAGGAAATTTTGTTGTGACCTAATGTTCATAATATCACTATTTACCACGTGATAACATTAACCCTTAAAGGGGGCCAAATTTAATATTATTCTTGTCCATAATCGGCCAGCTGCCATCAAAATTGCCGCGCCAAAACCAAGATAATTATATCTCTTTTACTCTAATACAAATTCTATGTAGTAAGAGGGAGATAGCATGAGTTCAACGTTCGTTTCAATTATCTGTATTTGACCACAATTTTGTGATGCTTCCCAATTAGATGTAGATGTTAGAGGGTTGAAAGGAATATCATAATGAAACCTGCCCCACCCTTGCAAATACAATAACTTGTGATACGCTCCCAATCTGCTTTGGACAAGCAGGGTGAATATACCAACAAGATTGGAAAGCTGAACCCTGATATCATTTTATTATAATTTGTATAGATTTTATTCTGTATATGGATTTTTATGACAAAAATAAGAATATATTATTTACATGAATTAAGTCAAAGAGTAAATAGCTTATAACAGTATTACAAATCAACCAGAGAAATATCAACGTAATGCCCACAGATGTGTCATTAATATACGAATAAACAAAATGATGTAATATGAAATGAATTTTCTCTGTTACTCATTATAGTCTGGGTATTAGAGATCGTACCCAGAGTGGTCCGTTGTATATTCCATAAGACAAGCGTAACTTGCTTAACTTAGGGTTATACAATATATATATTTGTCACCTGATTATTATAATCACTTTCCCTATTATCTAACTATTCTTATTCTTACACAATAATTACCGGCTTCTCTGACCTAGTGTTTAAAGGTTAGTCTAATAAATTCGTTGGAACGCAGAGATCTCCTATTGCAATTTCAGCAGCAACACTTTGTAAATGCTCTTGTTTTGTTGGAAAGATAGAGTGGAAGCAGACCTGACGGACCTTCAATCCTCCAATCGGGAAGAACTGCGCTGGACAGAGGAAAGTGGCGTGCTCTCATTTCGGAGGTCATAACTTATTTTAAATCACCGATCAGAGTTAGTTAAATTTTGTACTCTGGACTGGTTGTTTGGGATTGACTAGTTTCTCATTTTATATTATCCATAACGCAAACGAGATTAACTCACTTTATTTGTGAATTAACCAGACATTCCTCCCTGTCTGACGTTGGGCCAAATTCTGGTCGTGGAGAATGCACACCGCCTATGCTAATAGCTTTACTGCCAAACCGAAATGATTGGTATGACGTGAAAAAAGAGCTTCTGGTTATTATCGCCGCAAATTGCTATTGCGCCTGGCCGCCATTTTGGTGATGTAACCGTAGCCGAACACTCAGTACTGTTAGCATCACTGGCCGGCGAGTACGCGTACATATCGAGTTGCGGATGACGTCACATGAATGGTTATTTGACAAGGTTCCAGCGCATTACCAATTTGCGGGGATAATATGCTGTCTAATCTTTTAAAAATGATGGCGAGGCAAGCTCAGCAATGGGTGATTTATAGACTAATAATATTATAAACATTCAACAAAACTCACTGTATAGAATTTTGCGGTTGCAAAAACCTCTGAAAAATTAAACGGCTTCATGGCGTTGTATTTGCGAACTCTTTCTGTAAAATTTTCGTAATTGCCAGAAGGTTCTGAAGATACCACTACTAAAAGAGATTGAGCACGCTTTTTGAACTCGGGCGTGTCGGGACATATCATTTTAGCTTTTCCTCGATCTTCAGTCTCTGGAAAATTAGAACAAAACATTTATAGCCAGTTTCTATATTTTACTATCCATTGTTTTTCCTTACTAAAGGAAATTGAAACTAGAGATTATATCACTTATTTGGAATTAAAGTTACGTTTTTAACGCGCAAAACTTAAATGCGGTTCGAGTGAAGTTAGTTCTGTAAATTTGCGCAAGCCTAATTAAATGCGAACGTTTATTATACCTAACGGTGTATTGTGCAAAAATGATGACATGAAAGTCCCGATAGAGGCCGAGCGAGAGCGCAACACTTTCCGTTCAGCGCAATGACGTGTACGATCTTCAAAGACGCACTTAAGTTTTGCTCGTACTATAAGGCAAATGAATGGATAGTAAGATATAGATAAGAAAATATAAAACAACGGATTTAAAATAGTCAAATCCTGTAACAAATTCGAGAGGAACTAGTGTTAAAAATTAAAACATATTTTTTTCAACTAAACAACAATACGTCGTTTATTCTAAAAATATATTCACGCACTTACTCATTAAATACTTTAGGCCTTCTTTTCGCGTGTATGTCATCATGTCTACAAATATGACCATGTACTCTCCCTTTACAAATAACTGCGACGACTCCATAGCAGTCATCATCTCTACTAGCCCGGATGTTGAACCCAAATATACATAAACTGAAAAGCAACACATACTTAATAATTTTATTTATGTCATGCGTCGTTTTTTAAGTCAATAAACCAATTGTTTTTTTCACAAAAATCTAGTAAAGTTGAATAGCGTTTGGTAAGCCACGCCAAGTCTTTCTCGCTGATCATACCACAGGACTTAAATACGAGACTTAAACAATGCGTCGTTCACGTAATAATCTACGCACACAAGACGTAGATGGACGACGACAGAAACGAGTGGTCGAGTAATGGTAATTGATTGGCTCTACGAGTTACAGAAGTATTTATATTAGAAGTCTGTTTTAGAAATGAGAATATACCTAAAAGAAGTAAGGTATGATATCCGCCACAATTCTCGAGCGGTCACCTTGGCCTGCGCCAAAATGAAATATCGGATATTTCTCGAAGTGTAAGTTGGGACACAAAAGCGGGATTCGTCGTTCCGAATACTCGATTCACGATCGTGATTGACCTCTGTCCTAGAGAGCTCCAAAAACTTTTTGCAATCGCAGAACTTTGTTTGGAAATTTGGGGTGTGATGTTTTACCAGCTACTTCTATTCACATAAGACGTATAAATCCGATTAAAAGTTAACAAATATTAATCAGTTAAAACGAACGGCATTGTAGCTTAGAGGTTAGCGCACATGTCCCTAACTCAGTGCATGGGCACGGGTTCGAATCCTGGGTGGAAAAACACCACTTAGGTAGTTTTCTGACCAAATATACATATAGTTATAATTATCACGTGCTTAACGGTGAAGGAAAACATCGATAAAACCGATGTGTTCAACCCGCAAATCCGCCTTGGACAAACGTAGTGAGGTATATTTTCCATTCTCCTAGAAAAACTAGGCAATACGACCCCAGCAGTGGGCCGTTTATGAGATGTTTTCTTTTTGAATTACTTAAATCAACAACAAGTATAGTTATGTAAGAAATATGTTTCTGTGTAGAAAATTCAGAGCAGAGCTACTACAAAAGGTTTTTAGTATCCGTTATAGCATTATTAAACAATCCAACAAAAATAAACACTATCACAACTGAACACCAGCTATAATACTTGCTTGTAACAACTCAATCGAAAGCTTTAATTTTATTTTGAGAAAATGATTTGTAACCTGCCTAAGATGTATATGCTTTAGTTCAATCATTCGCCACATAGTCTAAACAGAATTTGGATGGTACATTAAAAACAAAAAGTAAACTTGTGAGATATTTCAAGGAATTTATTTAACAATACGTACATACTAAGGATATTTTATAAAGTGGTGTATTATTATCATTATATTAATACGTGAACCAAGAACTTTGTGCCGTTTTTACGAAAATTACGCGAACGGAGGAGTATGAAATTTTGCAAACTTTTAGTTTATATCGAGAAGGAGTGCAGAATGCCAATATTTGCTTAAAATTATGCATAAAAATACATTAAATCGATATGAAAAAGATTACACACACTATTGTATTTGACACACACACGCATATTACTACTATAACTAACTAATACTATTTTGTTTATTATTAATGTCAAACTAACAATGAAGCCTTGGCGAAATCTGTGATTATAGAAGTATATATAGAAGTATTAGTCTTTGACAACAGAACCTTAATAATGTTCAAATTTATAATTTAAAGCAATTATGGTCGAATTTCGACCACTGGGCGACTACTAGTTAATATTATTACATAAAAACAAAATAAAAGTATGTTTTTTTTTATCTTCAATAATGGCCGGTTCCTATATCTTACCGACCGTTCAGTTTCCGTATTTTCGGTTGAAATTTGACATATTATGTCATAATTCAACCGATGGTAAGGCAAGCGAATGAATAGTAAGATATATAGGAACTGGCCATAAATTGACAATTATTATTTCAGATGCATATTAATTCAAAATGATAAAAAATAGTATGTACATTGTACATATATAAAAAGACAACACAATATCCTATATATTACCCATATAACAATATACTAATATACCCCATCTTCTAGTTAGCGTCTAAAAATAAATAATATATTATAAACTTACTTCTGGTCCTATTTTTGGTATCCTGTATAAATTGATACCAAAAACCAGGTGCGCAGCAAGTCATCTTGGCATCACAGCATTTGAATCCCTCAATTACAGGCCTTTGGTGGTTCACAGTCATGTTGTATTGCTTAGCATAGTTTTCCAACATCAATGCAACTGTCACCCATGATTCCTCATAGAGAATCGAAAATTTATACCATTTGTAATAATGCAAAAGGGATATTACGGACTTAGTTGCCTGAAATAAAAAAATATATTATTACATACATAGGTAGCAAAAAACGTTTTAGAAAGAATACGACGAGGACGACGTATAAACAAGGTCTACTCGTCTATTTGTCGGAACTGGAAACCAGAGTTCTCGATTTTGATTCTTCTTACGACAAATCTCAGAAGCTACATCATGTTTGTTACTCGTTCTGGGACCTAGGCTGCTATTACAATTGTATCAGTGTAGTCGTCGATCAGTGGTTTAAGAATTGATGATTTTGACAGTTTGGCAATGTAGTAGTTAATAATATAAAAACTAGCAAAATTAATACTAATAAGAGAACAACAATTTGGACACAATTATAATTGTAGACTTGACATCTTGGTTTTGCTGTAACTAGTATCTTAGTTAGTTAGTTTATTATATTATATTCCAATAAATTTGTATGTGACATGACAGCGAACACAGCGACACCGAAGTGGTGAGCTAGTGATTTTTTTATTACTGGAATACGGAAGACGTGCTGCCGGCTCAGCTAATGGAAAGTGGTTACCATCGTCTATAGAGTTTACGGCACCAAAAGCGCAACCAATGTGCTCCTGGTCTCGAAGGGGGGACTGAAAGCTGGTCACTAATGTCGGAACACAAGTTAAGGCAGTTATGGCGACATACTCTAGAAGTCTAGAACAAAGCTGGCTGCCATTCAGATAAACAAATGTCCTACCACTTGGCTATGGGTTGTTTAATCAATCTTAGGACCGGTCGTCCGACAGCAGGAAATTGTACTCTTTCTTCGTTCCTGCACCGATAAGCGTCAATAAATGTACCTACACACTCCCTTACATCCCCGTCCCCCGCTGTCAAACGTACCACGACTCTCGAGAACCATGGAAGTGTTGCCGGCATATCGCTTGTAGCATTAGTTCGACAGGTTTAGAAAAACAACGAAACGAAAACATTTAACAAGAACACAAACAGGATTCTAATATCATGCGTTATATAAATCTTCTGTATCTCATATCGTCGAGTTTGAACACAAACATTTTATTCGAATATCATTATTCTAGGAAACTAAAAATAAAAGGGGCGGGTGATGTACTGTGTTATTCATACAGTGATCTCAGACATCTGTTTTATTTCAACGTAATACTAGATATAGCTATAACTAAATTAGGCCATTTTAATCGCAGGAATAAAACTAGTGTTACTGCGTGGCCACTGTCATCAACGCATAAATATAAATGGAACATTCCGCTTGTAAAACGAATAAAGGTGTTTTAGGTGACTAACCTGCACGCCTGGAGGCTCCAGTCTAGCAAAGTTAGGTAATTTAGACGTCTGATAATCCGAACATTTCTGAAATAACATTAAGAAAAATTTTAATTTATTAATTTGGAGATAAGCAACTAGATCAGACACGAAATCTAATAATTACTCTATGAAGTCTACGATCAATTATGTAGTTAATTTTTTTTACAATAATCAGAGAAATTGTATGATTTTTGTTATCCTAAGTGGGTGATAAACATGCGAACAAGAACGCGTACTTATAGGTGGCTCAACCTATACAAAACGAAACGAAGCTCCCGTCTTAGCCTTCGTGGTTATTTTTTTATAACCATCTAAAATTAACTTTATATATTAAATAATAAATAAAAGTGTCTCATATCTATATTGCACCCCTCAATTTAAATGAAATTTGAAATATATATATATATATATATATATATATATATATATATATATATATATATATATATATAAAACAAGATACAATTAATAGTAATGTTATTTGGTTCTTTCTAATGCAGTCCTTATGAAACCATTTCATCAAGTATTCCTTCAATTATTTCGACTCATACATGAATTTCAAAATCATGTATAAGAAAAAATATACTGAGATATAAGACTCCGAAACGATGTATTTTAAATTTTGATTTTCAATTTCCGTGTATCCTTTTATTTCCTTATCTTGCCGGGTTCAAAAGATATGAATAAAATCTTAAGTTCCGCAGGAATAAAGTGGTGTGTAGAGCAAACATAATGTTGAAATCGTACATAAGAGATCATAGGTAGGTTCCTGGCCTGTGAGACGATAGCCTCGGTGTCGCAGCGACCTTCGGGCCCGAAGAAGGCGACCACACCGTCACAAATCATGTCCGTGAGCAGCTTAGTCCCTGTAATAGTATCGCACTTGGTGTCGTGCCAATCCATAAGAATGTTTACGTCTTGAAGTATGTCATGCCTGTTGTTCAGCTGAAAAGAAACAAAGCACTGTTTAAAAGTTTAGGTAGATATTTTGACAAAAAAAGATTTGTTGAATTAGCATGTCCACTCGTCCGTTCTTACGCATGTTTGACTCTCTTCTGCAAATTTTTGGGTCTATATGGATGCAATTGGAAATTAAGGTGTAACTTATACGTCGGTACACGAAGTTATAGTAAAATGGTAAAAAGCACACTGCTGTTTTTAAAATCAATGAATTTTTTGGTCTATATTTTCTACCAAAGATGTAAACAATGGTATATTAATACTTATATAAAATATTTTCTTCCAAAGGTTCTTCCAAACCTTCCTAATTCTAGCTATTTTGAACTATGAATTGAAAACTTTATGATTCAATTTCGTAGAGCTTAAAAAGTTATTTCAACGAATTCATTTTAAAGCTTAACTCACAGAAATACCTGGGTTCGATTCCTAGAATAATTTTTAATTTCCGTTATTATTTAATTTAGTCTGGGTGTATGCCGGCCTCAGAGTTGTTCGTGGTATATTACCCATTAAACAAACATAATTTGAGGATATACATCGTCTATTCAAAAAGTAACGCGAATTTTGTGTTTTTTCAAAAAGGATTTATTTATTCGTGAAATCTATTTTGTCCCCTTCAAAGTAACTCCCCTTGGATATAATAATAACATTTATGCCAAAGGTTTTACTACCGTTGAAACAGTTAAAAAAAAAAATTTGTGTGATCTTGTTCAGTTCCTCCTTTAATGCCGTCTTTATCGCCTCAACCGTGGTGTAGCGTCGTCCTTTCATGGGTCTCCAGTTTTAAGAGGAACAGGAAACATCACAGGGGGCCAGGTCTGAGGAATACAGTGACTGCGACATTATTAGAGTGGCCAAAACTTCACGCAAAAGCATTGATGTGTGTGGCGTTCATGATGCAGACGAATTTTTGTTTCCACCAATCCGGGCGTTTCTCGTGAATTGCTTCGCGCAAATAGCTCATAACTTGCAGATAATATTCCTTATTGCCCGTACTACCCTGTGGCAAGAACTCATTATACACCACGCCCCTGCAATCAAGAAAAACTGGGCAACTTTTACATTCGAGAGAACTTGGGGCTTTTTTTTCGGTCTTAGCTCATGTGTCAGCTTCCATTGGGATGATTGAGCTTTGGTTTCCACGTCATAACCATAAACCCATGATTCGTCACCAGTTATGACCCTCTGGAACAAATTTGAGTCGTCGCTCCTCAGCCGTTTCACATAGCGACTACGGTCGTTGGGTCGTGGCGAAAACCTCACTAATAACGTCATTAATTTCGATCACATAGCGCTCACAACGAGTCATGTCACAAGTGGGTCCAAGTAAAGTAGGCGTTGACCACAGAACATGAATTCTCTCTATCATTATTGAAATTGAGAAAGGTACGATTTTCAAATCAACCAGTGGCGTGTGTTTATTTCGTCTTTACTGACACCAACGTTCTATAATCCATTCCACTAAAGTTTTTGATTGAACGCATGCAAATAAGTGGAACGGGAAAAATCGCGGTCGTGGAACGTAGCATATATCAGAATAACTGAGGGACCCGCGAAAATCGCGAATTCGCGCAAGTTTTTGAACAGACCTCGTACATTGCGTGTGCTTGTTTGCCTATTTATTATTATTGTAGAATAGAATAGAATAGAATATACTTTATTGCATAACATTCAGATACAATTTAAGAAGTTTAACTACAGAAGACAATTTCTTCCAGACAACCTTAGGATGGATTAGAGAAAATTGTGTAACATGTGGGTTTTGCAATATAAATAGAATGAAATATATATATATATATATATATATATATATATATATATATATATATATATATAAGAATTTGAGATGGTAAGTATAAATAGACATGGAAATAAGACAAAAATATACATAAATTAATAGACACAAATAAATAATAAACATAGAAATAATGTATAGAGCTATGTAAGAAAATATGGGAGGGAATGAAGATGTTATTCTAGACTAGACTATTAGAGCCTGAGGTAATGTTCCTTCACGAGTCCGTTGAACGCCTGAAGAGACTGAGCATGCCTGATTTTCACAGGTAGCGCATTCCACAGGGTCACTGCATGAACTGTAAAAGATTTATTGTAAAATCGCGAGTGATTTACAGGTGTTTCAAGGCGTATGTTTTCCGATGACCTGAGGTAATGACTATGGCTAAGGTGTAAATATTTAAAACGCTCCTTGAGATAAGAAGGCGCTGTAGGATTAAATAGTACGTTATATAGAAGGGACGGAATATGAGCATTCCGACGAAGACGGACAGGAAGCCACTTGAGTTTAACACGAAATTCTGAGACATGATCATACTTACGCAAACCAAATATGAATCGGATACAAAAGTTATGGAGTCGCTCAAGTTTATTAAGTTGGTTATTGTATTGGTTTAGACTTTAGAAATACTCGTTCTATTTTTGTTTGACTAACGACAAACATTCAACATGAATATTTATTTATCGCTTCTGCCATATACAGAATCATTTAAGTTAGCTCAACGTATTTGCACTCAGGATAAAAATAATAGCGGAAGTGTAGATACGATTTGGTATTAGTGACACAAAGTTAAACATATTAATTTAATTAATATGATAATTATTATTTGTTTATCAAATTACACTTATGAGCATTGAACGAATGACTTAAAAATGAGTCTATGTTCCTCGCGCATTGAGGGTTTCATTTAATCAAATCAATAAGTGTGGTAAATTCCCTTTTAAAGACGCAAACTGCTGTCTTCTTCCTCTTAAACTTTTGACTATGACATGAAAAATTATTTAAAAAATAAGATACAGCTTAAAACATACATTCAACAAAAAATTTATTTGAATAAGATCCATTCTGTTCTTTTTTTTTATGACATGAGTAATTTTTGACTAAATGTTTATAAAGGGTTCCGTAATCAAAACGTATAATTAATGGACGTTCGTTGCCTCTACAGAACTGACAAACTATTGAACATTATGAAATGACATTCTTGAACATTACATTAGAATCGATGGAATAACGGCGTTAAGGTAGTAACAAATCATTATGTACCTCCTCGATACCCATGGACAGTGCTCCAGAAATAGTAAGACCCTGCTTGTCGTACGAAACCCCAGTGATACATGGAAGGTACCCGACGGTGATGTTGTACTTCTTAGCGGCGAGGGACGGTTCGGCCAAGAGGCCCAGCGCCGCGAGTACCAGCACCCGCGCGCCGTGCCACATACCGTCGCCTTCACCGCAGCACACTTATCTGCACCCAACGAAATAACATCTTTAGAGGAGAAGTTGCAAGGTGTACATACATAGACTAGGAAGTACATTATTTTTAATTTGTACATAATAATATATAGTGCGATTGCAAAATTGATCTTCATTAGGTACAACTAATGCCTAAATAACTGAAAAATTGTTCTCTATAACAACTAAATATTTTACATAATATAAATAATTTCCAGGTAAAAAACACCTATTATAAACGTGTATGTATGAAGTGATAAATGAAGGTAGATAAAGCAAAAGATGGTATGTCGAGATCGTAATATGTGAAAATCCATGGTCTCTTCCTATAGGGAACAAGCATGATAAAATGTATGTATGTACAAATCATTTCCAATCGGAAATTGGTTCTAATAAAAAAAACTTCCATTTGATAACGATTAGACGTAAAGACGACGACCAACGACTTGGAATTTAATACATGTTTGTATTAAATACCATTTTAACATGACTATCAAATCAAAAATTTAACTAAACTGCTTTTTCTATAAATATTTTGTCTGCCTATTTTGCATGTTAAATATATGGCATATATGAGGCCTTCAGCGCTTAAGCGGCCTAACCCTCAATTTATTATATTCGGAGATAAATACTGGAAATTATGTAAAACTAAGGAAATGCAAAAAAGTCTTTGGAACGCCATCTATTATCAAGTGACAAAACCAAAGACAGGCCATTCTTGCATTATATTTTAGCACGTTTTACATAATTTCCAGTATTTATCTCCGAATATAATAAATTGAGGGTTAGGCCGCTTTAGCACTGACGGCCTCATATATACTCCAGTCTCTGGATTAATAATACTTTTCATTTCGATTTAAGATCAAAAATCTCTATTATATATATTATATTCTAACCTTTTAGTTCTGTTTACAATCAAATCGCATTTTTTTAAATAAAATGTATTTTTATTTTCTGACTTTTTGATCTTAATGAATTAGATGAAAAGTAATATAATATATATATTTAACATCCAAGTCGAAGTGCAGATCGCGAATATTGAACGAATCTATCAAATTCTAAAATTATCCAGATGGTTGGTTGAAAGCTACAGAACGGAAAGGATACGATGATATTCAGAGTCATTGAATGGTCCAATTTTATATTTATGGATCATTTTGGTTGCTTCATCCAAATTGAAAGACAGAAGTGAACCGTGTAATATATCGAATTTTCTATAATTATGTACATTTAATTGAATATCTTTACGAATCTTAACCTATCTATAGTAGTTCGTAACATAATCATCTGCAATCAAAAACAGCCATACAGACACTGGAGTAAGACCATAAATGTTTTTATCTTGTAAACCTAAAAATATTTACAATATTCATACGAGACACGCAATCTCACGTAACTAATTAGTAAATTACGAGAATAGCTTAGTAACTGCTTGCTACTCTAATGACGCGGGTCCGAATCTCGGCCGTGGAACATGTACCACTTGGAAAATTTTGGTGAAATAATAAGCATATTCTTAGGTACCAACAAAAAAGGAAAATGTCTAAAAGAATTCCTTATACTAAAATAATCCTGTGTGAAGCCCGCCAATTCACCTTAGACAAATATGGCGGATATATACAATCCGTTCCCCTAAGATGGGGCCCAAGCAGTTGGAATTTTAAGGATAATAGTAATACTAATCCTACATGCGAAATACCTTATCGTAATTTACATATGGTAAAGCTAATATTAAAACACAATATTGTCACGAAAAAACAGCCATGGAAGTAAATTATCATGTTGGGGACAAAAATAACTCCAAAGTGGATATTTACACATAACACATTATTATTTTTCCTTCTGTAACTATAAATAACCATTATCGGTTGCTATAAATAACCTTCATAAAATCATTTTTATTATAGAATATAATTTATACCTATTTGTAATAAATACTGTTTGTACACGACATATAACATTAATATTTCACAATTCAAAGAATGGTAGAAAAAAGAAACGTTGTTAAAACTCGAACTATTAAGACGATCCTAGTTCCTTTCTTTGTACTAGACTACATAAGTGCAAAACCTAGTAGAGTTAAAAAATTAAGTAATTGAGTTATTTGAATTAAGGAATATGGATAAGTTTTTATTTAGTTCAGTTGTATTGAATAATGTTTATTATAAAAAAAGAAATTTACTTGGCCATATCTTGAGTTTGTCAGTCATTGTCCTATCAACTTGTGCATCATCAATCGATAAGGGCTTCAAACAAAATACGCATTGATAGTTTCCATTAAGAGCATCTTTTGTGTTATCAAATAAATTTTCATAACAAAGTTATGAACTAATAGAGCTCTGTCAAAAGGGAATATAAAATTACTCTTGTATCGACTTCTAACAGCAAAATATTCACTGCACAGAGACAGACCTATGAAACGCAGAAAGTGACAAACGAAACATTTTATTTATTTCATCGAAAATACAATTCAACAAAGATATTGAGTAAACTAATAAAGGGAAGTCTTCCTGTAGCGCATTTTTCCGCCCTCAAATGTAGGAATTGCTTCCATGCCGTCAAGTAAGTAATTGGTTCACAGCCGGAGGCCGATTAGACCAATTGACGTGCCGCTGTTTTGACAACATGTAAGTAGTCTTGACTTTTGCCAAACGTAAGCTGAAGATATTACCACACGCTTTGTTTTTAAAATGCGAATTGTGGACATTTAAAGTAGACTTCCTCTGGTTATAATGATTTGTTAACATTATACCATACAGTCCTATCTATCTAGTCTAGCAACCTATGTTACCGGAAGCTCACAAATGCCAAATGAAAAGTAACACATACCTACTGAATGCATAGAGTACCACTATTTAACCTGAGAGAGTCAATAACCCCGCTCACGGCCCTGTGTGGGCTTCATATTCCGCTGCCAGCAACCAGCAGCCGGCACTAGGCAGACTAGTCTAAACCGATGAGTCGGTGCATCGGATGCACTACTACACCAGTGACCAGCCACAGCTTGAGCGAGCGCCTAACACAGGATGACACGACGCTCATCGCGAATTGTCGTGGCTGCGGTAAGTGCAGACCGACAGCGGCAACACGGAGCAGCGTGATTTCGCCTAGTGATAACGTCGCGTCAAAGATAACGCTTTCAGCTATTTTTAGAATTTAATAAAAGGTAATAACGGTTACGATACTATTTAACGTCACTGCAATACAGATAAGATTTTAGAATTCTTCAAAATTGTAGAGTTGACTTCCTTTATGAATTAACTAATAATTGTATAGTGAGGCAAAATCAAAGTTATCTAATACTTCTTATTTATTTCTTTAATAAGAAGGGATCGGAATGACCTTTGTCGAGGAATTACAAGGAACATCCATGAAAGCTAAAACAATAACGCTATTAATTTCAAAATTGTGTAAGTATGTGATAATTGGAAGCTAGCCAGTGTATATTCTATAAATAGAGTAAAATTCAAAAATTGAGCATTCCTCTTATGTTAACGATTTAGGAAAGTGGGTTCGAATCCGGGAGGCATGCACTTGCACGGCTTGAGCAGTTTTTAGACCTATTTCCGGTTCCTGTATTTTACTAAACGTTAATTTTAAGCCTTACTGGCTAATTCAATATTTTACATATTTTAATACAAGTAAAGACAAATTTCTACCAATATAGCAGGTTAATCTATAGTAAAGATATTGGAAACGACCAGTAATGTGCATATTGTTACAATTACGACATGCTGACGATAAAGGAAAACTGCGGTGAGTATACACATCGAGTAGATCATAGTAGTTGGGGCTGCTGAAGAGCGAAGAGATCGCTTTTAGCGATAGGACCGCCCTTTATGCATAATTAAATATACGAGTAGTTTTAGTCTGTAAGTTCAATTTTATTATTTTATAAATTTACATATATTTCCTCGTAGTTAGTTCGTATTTGCAGAGACAGATTCAATTAATGTAGTGAATATCCAATAAATGTGGATATACGTAAAAAACAATTTCATACGGTAACACAGATCTCGCCTCCAATAGATATCACATAACGACTGTTTGGTCTATTTGCTGACAATGTACGCGTATCTCATTTCATATTAAAACACTTGCATGGAAACCAGTAAGCAAAGCACAGGCATGTTAATTTCTCAAGACTCCCTGCACACAAGGTTCAACCGTCGCTCTTCAACAACAAAAATCAAAATCACCAAACAGGAGGAATGTTTTAAGAGAGAGATTTTGCGGGGATATTTTAAGAGCTCCGATAGTTATCGATTAACTTATCGATATTTATACTAGGGTACTAAAGAGTTAGCTGATGTCTGCAGCTTCGTCACATTCCTAGTCAACTAGTCCTTTATAAAAAAAAAAACCTTCTCTCGCTATTTATTAGTCTACCTATAATAGTAAAATTATCTGTTCCATTGCAGTAGATCTCACTTGTTTTCTTTTTATTTCAGTTCCTTCATGGGTTTATTCGTCTGTTCATGTTAATGATGTAGTAATTAATAAACCGCAAATTTACTCATCTATTTTGACTCATCATGAGACCTGTCCAACGCAATTATATTTTGCCTGGGGCATTTGCATGACAGTGATTTTTCTAGTTATTGAAACTGTTTAAAGAATTTCATGCACAGTGCACTGCTTGTGGAACTGCCCGGTCTGGTATATAAAATTTAATATAAACATGCATACAAATATCTAAGCCAAAAAGACTTTATACAAATATGATTACATGCTAATTATAGATGAACATAACTTTATCAAACCGTCTGTGTAAGTTTTCTTAATTTTGGGATACCTCGAACGGCCTTCTATCTAATCAAGATGAAGATCGTATTTTCACTCGTTTATCGCATGAACGCATCCGCAATTTACATGCATGTGTCATAATAAGCTATATATAGGTATATATATCGATAAAGTTCAACTACAATTCTGTCTGTAGTGTTTTAGTAGGTTACCCAAATATTTACTCAAAAGTGATAATACTCGGCTTATGCCGGCCGGGTTTATATATCATACTATCCATTAATTTACCTTATTCCTAGCTAAAACTTGACTTCAACTCCATACAACTAATATCAATAATTTTCAAGATTCGAGATGAATCAAATCCGCCGAGCGATAAGCGTGGTGGGTATACTCTACGTTTCTTTAAGTAATTAAGAAGCCCGAAACTAGCAGTTGTACAATTATGGGCTATACTTATTATAATTATTGCCCCATATTTCAAACACTAATTTTGTTCAAACTAAATCAACCACTTTTCTAGAATTTGCCACTCTATAATTCAGAAGTTATAAAAATATATCCACGCTCTTTTTACTACTTTGGAAGCGAATATCGCGCCGCCTCCTGATTTATATAAATCTCCTATTCAAATGATTTTGGGCTATACATTAGCCACGTCACTCGTATTATAAATAAATAACTTTTCTTGTTAATATGTAACCTCGTCCTTAGTTAAATATGTACAAAGGTATTAATAGTACGCCAAATAATTGACTCAGCTGTAAGTCAAGTTTGTATGTTGTATGAAATTAAAGTTACATTGTACAGGAGTCTTGGTGAAACTTCGTTTTAGTATTAATTTCTTTCCTGCAGTGTGCAGTAATCTGAGTTCATTGGTGCTTCCATGAACAATAACTAACTGGACATAGTTTTAGTGTATTTTTAGATTCCTAAACTGGGTTATATGTGTTGTTCTAAAAAATAAAGCACAAAAAAGGTGGCCATTAAATGGTCCTTGTGAGACCTCCATAAAATTAATGCCATGGAGTTGACACTAAAATAATCGGCACCTGCGCAATGTATGTGTGGTTAAATATACCAAACGTTGTAAGTTTTGGAGTAAGTAGTTGGTACATCGCAAGCGGAATAGTCCGTTAGGCTATTGATCTTGCCAGGCAATGTTTGGCCTGCCGCTCCCGACCGCACCCATCTACTAATAAAAATCGACCACCCTCCGCCCTGCGTCTCCGCCGACACACTAACACTTAAGTATATCAATCAATCATATATGCTAATATTTTGTTGTAATACGACCAATTTTGGCAAAGACAAGGATAAGTTTCTAAAACACGAAATGACTATGGATGTTTTTATATGGCTCCGGATCGAATTTAGTTTATTTGTTTGATAAAATAAAATGGATAAATTAAAATATACCTAACCTAACCAATCATAATTTGCAGTAAACCTGCGAAAAATCGAAATGTGTGCTGGGACACATAGTATCTATTTTCGCTCACACCGAATTGGCGCAAACTTAGGAATGCCTATGTCCAGCAGTGGACGGTGGCTACCGACTACGACGACATCAACATCATAATAGATGCAGTATGATTACCACATCGTAGTCCCTGGGATCGAGGATGCAAATAAGTCTCAACGCAATCAATAGCCTACTTAGTAGTTTACTCATTTATTGAAATAAAGTGTGTACGAATTTATTTTATTTTATAAAGGCCTATTAACAACATAACAATTTTTATCATTTCCACATTGATATATAAATATATATCAATGCATTTCCATGTTAGACAAAATAAATTTCAGACAAATAACCGGCGTAATTTAATGTCTAATTAAAGTAAGGAAAATAATATAACATTTTGCTCTAAATCAACCCTTTCCCTTAGTTTGCCGTTTGACATTCCTTCACAGAAATTGATCCTTATAAGATATAATATGATTTGGTATAACAATCCAGTATGTGGTTTTTTTTACAAAATCAGCCGGTATGATTACTGGCAAGGTTAATCAATTTTTCAAAAATCTAGTGATAACACTCAGTTTTTGTCAAAATCCGCCCCGAAAGCCCTTTTGAGTGTTTTTCGCTATTTTGTATAGTTTAGGATTTGGCGCTACAGACCCACTTGACAAATTAACTCTGTAATAATATGTAACTGTATCAAACTGTGACAGACCTGCTATCAGATACCTGTTCAAAGTTTCGTTTTTCATAGATAGATGAAAAATAGAAGAACATTTGATATTAAGCACCCCACAGCTTTTTAAAATAATATTATCTATATATGCTTAAAAAATATTTTCTATCTTCTAGTTCGGTTAGCTATCGAAGCGTGTATTTTTTTGAACTATAATTTAATTCTTACTCCTTGTTCTTTAAACAAAATCAAAAGTAATAATAATCCCGAGACTCAAGTTTGTATACATTTATTTTTATAGATTGACTTTCATATTATGTAACTTTTAAAGAGATTAAATTCCCATTGATATTTTTTAACTTTTATGCAATCGACCCATTATCATACTAATTTTGTGAACATGATGAGATGAGACGGCACCGTTATATAAACCTGTATGCACCCATCCAGTAAAATACTATTATTGAGTCTTGTGGCCTCACTGTTTGGGCGCAACACCCCTCCTATGAGAGTAGCTCCTCGATGATTCAACTCGCTACTCGAGAGAGTCCCGACACCAGGGTCGTCGGTAGGGTTACCCGTTCCCGAGGCAATATGTTAGGAAACTGGGATGGTTTACTTGGAATTTCCGAGCATGTCATCATAAGTTCAGAACCACCCAATTGCTATTCCCGAGTGATAGCGCCAACGGGCCCCAAAATTTTAGAAACTAACTGCATAGTGTCTTTAAATGTAGTTGTACATGATCACTTAAAACCATTATGTTAGATAAATATTGATGAAAACATAAATTTATGTAACGCTTTTCTTGTAATTACGTGTAAAGTAGCAGATTCCAATGAGCTCTTGGAAGGCATTTGCTTTTTTAACTTTTAGAAGTTTTTAAGCCTGACCCTTTGATCAATTTAAACGGACTGTTTGCCAACACCCACTGAGCATCCCCGACGCCCCATCTACTTTGCTTTTACATGAATATTTTATTTTCTCCCGACTTTATTTTTTCAAGAGCATCTCCGTCGCATCACAAATCGAATAAACTATCTTATTCAAGTTGATAGTTCTCCTCGCGGCGCCTATCTAAATCCTGAATCTTCTTCCTATTTTTTGCAGTTCTCGTCAGAACTGATAAAGATCGAACTAATTTCTTAAAAAATTAAAAACAACCCTGGTAGCTATTATAGACTTTTCCCAAATTATACTGCACTACCAAATAACAAGAATTGCGCTTTCACTAACTGTTAACTGAACTTTACGTATGTTGAATAATAGAACTTCGAGAACTGACGATTAGACGGCTCGAAAGAGTCAATGAAATTTTAGAAAGAAAGAATAAAAATTTCTTTAAATCCACAATAAATATAGTCTATATTATTGTAAGTTATACCTGCGACTTCGTCCACGCTTGACGTGAAATTCCCGCGGGATTCCCGAGACACAAAGTACCGCAGCCATCGTTTTAGTGAAAACTGTGTCGGAATAAGCTAATTTTTAAGCAATCGGACAACTACAAACCGCTCTTGGCAAATTCCCGTGGGATTCTTGAGATAAAAATATCACTCATTTTATTACATAAAATTTGCTACTGATCAGTGAAAAAATCACTTTGGAATTCGATTTTTTTCGAAAAAATCCCGCTGGATTCCCAGAGTAAAAAGTAGCATAGATTTTAAGTCTAAGAATTCGCTGTCCATCAGCGGAAGCCGCGTCAAAATCAGCCCAGTAGCTTTTAAGTGAATCCACAAACTGACAACAGATAAACAGACAAGAGAAATTAATTGTGTTCTCCATCGTTTATATAGTATATTCCAGTTGTCTTTTTTTTTAATAGCTCCTAACACGGTATGTTTATTATTTTATAACATTATAACAAAAATAATTAAATGACTCCATTGATTCTAAATGAAGATTTATTGTAAGTTTTACAGAAAAGCTCAAGCAGGCGTTCTATTTTAAATTTTAATTACCATGAACGTACTGTTCATTCAACTATAAAATTGCGAGTCAGTTTCAAAATTTAAAAAATTCTGGTTTTGATAAAAGTAAATAAAAACACAAAAAAATAAGAGTATGTTCGTGTTTTTAGTATTTATGTTTGCATAATATCCCTATGCTATTTACAAGTTCATGCCTTGAACTTGATTTTCTGGTTCAAAAGTAAGTAACACACATTATTTTGCTGGAAGCATCTAGAAATAAGATCACGTTATAAATGGGTAAAGATGTAATAAAATGAATAATTTAATGACTTCTACTGCTCTGTATATCTGTTGCGGTAAATGTGATCAATTGAAAATTAATAATAATTATTGATCATTCTTAATAGTTTATAATTATTATTACCTCATGAATAAATAAAGGTAAATATTATATGAATATAAAATGGAAATTCATTACTTTTAAGCATTATTATTTATAATTCACTTCTTTCGTCGGTAAAAGTAATAAAATAAAATAAGCCTCGAAGTTATTTGTCCAGTAGGTATACTTATTCATAATAAACAGTACTAACAAATACGTAACTAAAAGAAACTTACATGAAAAATCGTTTATGCTTTGGTTTTGCTTAAAGTAAAGAAGAAAAGATAAAATAAAAATTGTACGGTTGGGGTATACTTATATGGCACATTTATTATTTGAAATATAAAGTGAAATGGTTGTTATAAAAAAAAACAAGAAAGGTAAGCCTTCTAACTTATATCGATACGAATCTTTTTAATATACGCCAGAAGACTAAGGCGGGAACGAAGCGAAGCGGTGTTTCCACCTTAACCTTCTTGTTATTTTTGTTTATAACTACCGAATTATACAATGTTAGACTCTGTAAAATCAACATTAAAAATTAAAATCTATTTCTTTGTTCAATAGGTAGTAATTGATAATACCTACAACAATACTTTTAGACATAATACCTAACTAAAATGTATACATACGGTATAGATAAATAAAATAGGAGCGTCTGTTTGTAATGTCAAAATAACAACTTTTTACTAAATGCATATGAAAGTATATACGGTACTTTTATCAAAAAATCTAGTATTGAAATAATAAAAAGATCAATTTTAGCAGTAAAAACTTCAATATGCTAACATATTGAATAAGACTTTTATACATTAACTAGAGTTTTCTCCCCGGCTACGCCACGTGCATGGCCCTTGGTAGTAGCTCTAAGTTACTTACCTTACATACAAACTAAATTAAAACCAACTTTTTGTATAAGTTAAACCTAAGAGCTTGTCCAGAAGGAGCGAATTCGCCGCGATTCTCTCGTGCATATCACGCGCGACCGTTTCGCCCAGAAAGAGCGTACCTACGCGCGAGCGTTTGGGGACGAATTTGAATTTAGTCATTACGAAATATGGAGTTGAATGAAGCGGTCACGTTGTGGTTAGCTTACCATTTCTGGAAGAGACAAAAACGGAGAGAAAATAGAATGTATTTAGTACATCCAATTCTTAATGACAGAATGACACATAGTATGTTTGTAACTTCGTATCCAAAGTTAATTAATTAAAATTCGGTTGGCATAATCAGGTGATTCCAAATCCCATATCGCCGGTCGTTTTTCTATTTCGTCTATAAACAATTCCGTATCAAAATTTTGGCGCTCCATTTCCCTAGATACGTGCTCGCTCTGGATTCGCGCGTTAACTGGGCGCAACAAGGCGTCTCTAGTATCTTGACTCGCGATATAAATATAGAAACACGCGCGAGTCGAGAGTCTGGCGTAGTGCACGCGATTTGCGCGCGTATTTTGAATTCGCGCAATGCTTGTGGGCACGATGTATTGGTGCCTATCGCGAATGATTTCGCGCGTAACGTTTCGCGGCGAATTCGCCCTTTCTGGACCAGGTCTAAAACTTTACTGTTTCTTGTTCAATTCACTACAATAACATAGTAACTAAATCCATCTAGACTAAAGTTAGATTATAATCTATTTCGTGATATGTGATAGAAAACTGTCGAAATATTGTGAACGGAACATACTACTTATAATTTAACGTATTATTTTACTGTAGATCTATCGAAGTGAAATGGTCAAATTATGAAATGCCATGCAATGGAACGAACCTCATGCGCTGATTGGTCGGTGTCCCTCAAATAAACTAAATGCAGTTCAAACATTGTGACATCAAATATATGTTTATTATTTACTAGGTAATCAATAATTACTCTGACATAATGGTAACAAAATTATATATATATATATATATATATATATATATATATATATATATATTATGAAGTTTATTTGTGGTTGGCGACTAGTTTCCCAAAAATGGAGTTGCAGAAGGGAGACTTGAGTTATTTTTTAGAATATTGCAAAATTCATTTTGTATCAAAAAAAGATCACAATATTCTCATGGATTAAATGCTAGTTGCCAACCATAAACTTCATAAGAAATATATAATTTTCTTACCATTAAGTCAGAATTATTGATTACTATTAAATAATAAATACATACTTGATGTCACAATTTTGAAGTTGATTAAGGCTGGTGTGCACCTACATTTAACCGGTGGTTAAAATAAAACAATCATGGTCTTACTTATAAACGTTGGTTAAATTTTAAGCAACTGTTTAGTAGCTGATTAGTGAAAATCTTACCCATAAACTCCTTTTAAGGATAAAAGATGGTAAAGCAACTCACAAATAACTGTCAAATTTAACCAACCTCGAGAGGTAGTTTAAATGACTGCTAAAAGGCAAAATGGCTATTCACATTTGAAACAGCTGATTCTCACGGAGTGCGGAAATAAGGGGATCGAATCTGTGTATAAAAATATATCAGTAAAAAAGCATTGAATTGGTGTCGCCACCTACCGTAGCTAAAGGGATATTTATTGAAGAAAGTGCTAAAAAGTTTTATACACGCAAACAATGTAAAATCACTAGGGTATTATGTATTCAAAAAGGAATAACAATTAAAATAACTAAAAAAACATTTTTACGTGCGAGCGGGAGTACGCAGGATTGGAAGGAAACACCAGTTTTTAACTAAACGCTTTTATTGACTTACACAGCCGTGATTCCTCTTCGCAGAGTTGGCCCCACATGCACAACTAACAACGCTCTGTCCTGACAATTATGTCTTACTCACAATACCGTCGCCGATATTGCGTAGACCACTTTCTGCTGCTGCAGTGCCCACATTCGAATTTACCCCATGTAGCTCGCTTCTGGATCTTCTCTTAAACTACGCTACACTCCTCCTTCACTGAACTGTCCACTTAACTTTTCACAAAATTCACCACTAAACTTGTCAGTCTTCTATTAAACTTCTTTTCCAACTCTTTCATATCGCATTTGTCGCTTCACTGTCTTCAATTGAACTCTTTGAACTACCGGTAGGCGCGCCTTACGCTGGTTATATATCCGCAAGAATCTTCTAGAACCCATACTTTCAATGTTCTTTTCATTATTGTTTTATTTACTATCTATCCCTTTCTAAACTATCTTTATCTTTAACTTCCTATCTATCTATCTCTGTCTTTTCCTTCCCAAACCTTCTATTCTACAACTTTCGCTCATCATCTATTCCGTTCTAAATTGTTGTGTTTTCCTTCGAAAATCTTCTACCTTTTTCTAAAAGTCTTGAGAACGGTTTACACTGCCAGAAAGTTCTACCCTAGGTCGCCACAATATTACATATTTTCACTCGGCACATAATTCAATAACTTCATTATTGTACCCTTTACCGACACTAGCGCTATTGTCTCTTGTGGCTATTTCTTGGACTATTAGTACTCTCTCAGTCAGCTGTGTTAATACTGGTGTGTGTTGTTGTTTTCTTTGTCTTGTTTCTTGGTGTAAAACATGGAATTCGACAATCTCTACGATTTTATAATTTATACATGATATCGAGGAGCTGCATACTTTTGCTGCGACAAGAAGACGGCGAAAGACATACAGAGCTCGTTTCAATCCGTTGCATGATTTAACAGATGATGGGTTCAGACTATGATACAGATTCAGTAAGACGAATATGTGCAAAGTAATAGAAATAATAAGAGCTGATCTGCAAGTGGATACCCGAGGTACACATACGGAGTAAGGTAGCAATCGCGTTCGCTTCGAAAAGTTGGCGGTACATAAAAATGCCATCAAATTTAACAGAAGTCAATGTAATCTTATTCAAAACACATAGGTCGTTTGAAACGCGGATTTTTGCGAAAATTGTGACATTGTGTTCATTGTAGAGTCAGCACACATGATGCAAGGATATACTGAGAACGCTCAGTCAAGAGGAAATTTGAAGCAAATGAGTTTGTTGAACGGCTAATTGGTGATGTTGTTATACAAGGACTTCTCACCTTGTAACACCACCCTCACACTGCAGAAGAGCAGCGTTACAATCACTGTCATATCCAAACTTGTAATGTTATTCAAAGATGTTTTGGTGTATGGAAACAATGGTTCTGAATATTATTAGAAGCCATGATAGGCTCATACACCTCAATACAGGCAACTATTATTGCTTGTACAGTATTGCACAATTTAGTGATCGAGCTGAATGAAGAACAAGGTGCATACTCATATTAACTTAATATTTTTTCATATGTCAATAATAAAATATGACCTTTCGCCAGTTCCTATATCTGACTAATAGTTACTCTAGTCCTATATCTTACTAATATTTGCCTTATTACTGATTTCTTGTTTGTTTTCAGATAGAGAAAATCTTCAACCTGAAGTGCCTGTATGAAGATTTTAATAATGATTTAATTTTATTCTTATTTGGGTATAATGGAGAAGATAAAGAATAGCCCTTTCTATGACATGATACTGATCAACATTATCACTGACCTTCCTTAATTTTATTGAGTGCAGTCTATTACAATATGAATTCTACAGAAACCACTAAACCTAAGCAAATTACCAACCTCATGGCGGCCCAAATATCTGAGGGCTGCCATTACTTGCAGCTCAGATTATTGATATTATTGATGACCATGTAGAACAAATAAAAAGGAACATTTTTAACAATTAAAACACCTCAAAAAATTTAAATGCACAATTTTAATAAAAAATTATACACAATTATGTATTTTTTATAATTTTTATAGCCAGTAATCTTCTTCCAGAGACATTATTTTCAATCGCTTTTCATGCAACTCTTATCACACCTCATCTTGCACCCAAGGGCTTCTCTTTTACACTTCATTCCTTCTTCCTGTGCTGCTTTGGCTAACACGAACAATGCTTGTTCATGGCTTCCCTTGCATTAGTCTCCCTTATGTCTGTGAAAACAAAAGCCATAATTATAACAACCTATAAACATACCAATATTGGGCTTTAACACATTGGTTGGAAAGGGAAGGGTTTAACACATTGGTTTTACAGACTTGCAGGAATCATCTCAATGTTTTCCTCCACTGTTAATCACCTGAGTGATGTATGCTCTCCAATCAGGATTCGAACCTGAGCACTGCGTTTAGGACACATGAACTAACCTTTTTATTTAAATGGCCCGTATGGCCATGTATCCCCCTATGTACTATCCATTAATCTACTATGGCTTTGTGTGGCAATAAAAACGAAAGCGATTCGAAAATATATATCATAGAGACAGTGACTCTTTGTTTTTGAATGTACTAAATAAAAACTTGTAGTTACCTGTTTAATATGAATAATATCACTTTCAAAATTGTTGGAATCCACAGTAAACTCATGGGATATGGTCTCCATAAAAATCTGAACTTCAACAGGCCGGCTACCTAGGCGGAAAATCTCCTCCACCAGTCATTGTTCTCGCTCTTTTAAATGCCAACTCAGATTGTTAGCCTTGTTTTTCATATTAGCCAAGCGAGCTTTTTGGCGACATACGCGTTTGTGCTCGTTTCTTTTTCAATAATATCAGCACACTCATGTACCAGCATTTCGAGAATTAGCTAAAAAAGCATAAAATATTATGTTAGCGTGCATTAGGCTCTTGTTAGAAGAGTATTCAAAGAAAAATAAGGATTAATATAGTTATTTTACATATTGTGCTGGAGGATGGAGGATGCTACGTATGCTATGCCCTATAACGCTTACACTTGCTTTTCACTCAAGTTTTTTTGTATTCTTTTCACATGGCGTTCCGCTGTGATGTATTTAGAGATTATTTTATCAATTTCTATTATTTTCTATTTACACACGACAAACATAAACAACTCAGCTGTCAGTTGTTAGTGTCAACGTCAACAAAGTCACTGGATACAGACTAAAAAACGTAGTACTGACAAGAATTTCGCTCTTTTCCGTTCTTTAGTCGAATATTTTGGGTACAGCGCTACGTCAATCATTCAAATTTCGTTTCTCTGTGCTCCTCTGCGGTAAGCAACAGGTAATATACGTTTATAAGTGAAAAAAAGATATTCATTGATTAGGGGCTTAAGAATCTCTTATTTAAAGGACGGCTAAACCTTTCTTAACGAGATTTTTATAAGTAAGACCATCAATGTTTAGCCATATATTTTTAGCGATTATTTCATTTTAAGCATTGGTTATTAGTTTATTTGACTAACACCTGTGTTTTTACACGCTTTATATTAGCTTCACTTGTATGTCAGTATGTCAGTAACCGACCCCTTTGAGCTCGATTTTGTCCTACTTTGAACGATCAGATTTAATTCATACTTTGCACACCTGTCAAAGGTCGATGACAATGCAATAATATAGTATCATGGAGCTGATCTGATGATGGAGTGGGAAGGTGGCCATAGGAACTCCTGTACTAAACAAGATAGACCCTTCGTGTTTGGGCCCGTATGTTTATATCGCGTGACAATGCAATAATATGGTACCATGGAGCTGATCTGATGATGGAGACGGAAGGTGGCCATAGGAACTCCTGTACTAAACAAGATAGACCCTTCGTGTTTGGGCCCGTATGTTTATATCGCGTGACAATGCAATAATATGGTACCATGGACCTGATCTGATGATGGAGTCGGAAGGTGGCCATAGGAACTCCTGTACTAAACAAGATAGACCCGTCGTGTTTGGGCTCGTATGTTTATATCGCGTCAAAATGCAATAATATGGTACAATGGAGCTGATCTGATGATGGAGTCGGAAGGTGGCCATAGGAACTCCTGTACTAAACAAGATAGACCCTTCGTGTTTGGGCTCGTATGTTTATATCGCGTGACAATGCAATAATATGGTACCATGGAGCTGATCTGATGATGGAGTCGGAAGGTGGCCATAGGAACTCCTGTACTAAACAAGATAGACCCGTCGTGTTTGGGCTCGTTTTACTTGTCTTGGCTAGCACTCTGCTGCTACATGATATGCAGGATCTCAAAAGGTTGTATTTAAAAACATTTAAACAAAAATAAACTAAAAAATGAAAAATAAATAATAGTTTAAAAAAACTAAAAAAAACACGCTTTTATAAAAAATCCAACTAAAAAAACAAAAAATAAAATTTAATATAATATAAAAAAGCGTGGGGTGTATTCAAAGCGCTTTTTAAGATATTATATTATTAATTGAATACACCCCACGCTTTTTTATATTATATTAAATTTTATTTTTTGTTTTTTTAGTTGGATTTTTTATAAAAGCGTGTTTTTTTTAGTTTTTTTAAACTATTATATTTCTTACTCTGTGGACACAGAAAAACCTACCGTAAGACCGAAGCTCACATACCATTTCACAATTTCACGTCAATAGGTAATCTACCGAATCACCGTCAATAGGTAATCTACCGAATCACGTAGATAATA
The DNA here is from genome assembly GCA_949752895.1 of Dendrolimus pini. NCBI lineage: Eukaryota > Metazoa > Arthropoda > Insecta > Lepidoptera > Lasiocampidae > Dendrolimus > Dendrolimus pini. The sequence goes on along the minus strand of OX457128.1, from coordinate 14,045,375 downwards.
AGTATATTCAATTCACAATATTTCGACAGTTTACAATCTTGCAAGATAAATTATAATCTACCGATATTTACAATTATACATTGACATACAGTAGCGCTCAAAAGTATTTTGACATTATAAGGAATATTTTTTTTAAAACTTAACTGTGTTTATTTTCAGTAATTGTTAATTAGTATTTTATTGTGTATACATTGACCCTTAAGACACCATTAGATCGTGCTGGCATTTACTCTAGAACTGTTGTAAATGGTGGATGGGCAGTCGGGTCCATTAGTTGCATAGTACATCTTTAAGTCTCTTTATTTCAATAATTTCAACAACCTATGCTACGATCCAGCTCTTCCCAAACATACAATACAATGTGTGTTTGTCTGCCAATTATTATTATTATTTATTTTATTTTTAAGATATTTACATTTTTCTTATAAAATATGTACATCAATTTATAAAAAGATATATAAAAAACTGATCTTCGCGGGCAGTAGGGCCTAGGGTCCGGACTGTTATTATTATGCTTTATCAGTTTTAAGTCTCCACTTTGGATTGACTACCTCAAAAGTTTAATTTACCTGAATTTCATGAAATCACTTAGGTACATGCTCAAAGCAGTGTTTCAAATTAATTTTATTATGCTACAAAACCCAAGCAGGTGGCATATTTTCTTCAGCGTGTGGTGCATTTGGTTCTTTAATATCACAGTATACAAAAAAAATACATATTCTTATTTATTGTAGGAACTAAATATCTAACTCTGTAATGAGAAAAACATCGCCAAATCATAACATGGCAATGTTATGGTTTGGGGATGTTTTTCTCCATGTTTTAGAAACAGAAATTAGTCTCTTCTTGACTGAGTGTTGTCCATGTGGCCGGAATTATGTAGCCAAAATTTTACAATCGAAACATATACAACCCATGCGCATGGCATTAACAGTGCACCTGGCTCGAAAACAATCCTCCTCCCGCTGCCCCGCTCGCGTCGTGCGAGACCAGTAGCGTTAGCATCACTGTTATCATTGTTAAATGATGATATTCAAAGAACTAAAATAACATTAAATTTTTTTGCACTAAGTAATTTAAACATAATTTATTTGAGCTAGGTGCCATGTTAATTCACAGGGGATATACATACATTTATGTCATAGTATTCTTGCAGTCCATTTTTGTCTGCATAATCAATTTTCACACCACACAAGGCAATACCTTTCTTATCAAGAAGTTTTCTTCACTGGGAGTTTTTCCAGATGGTCAGGTTAACTTTCCATTGTCTTGCATTTAATAAAAGCTTTCACACACTATCTGTTCAGACATCTTAAAACTTTAAACAACTTCTGCTTGTGTCTTACTACTTTGTAAAGCTGTTATCACAATGAGTTTTGAATAATTCGAACAACAATAACTATTGTTATTGAAAGAAACCAAATTAAACTGATTGAACAATACCATTGACAATTTTGGGAAATTAAATTTTGCCAAAATAATTTTAGTACTGTATATAAGCATGTTTACACACAATTAATAAAATAAACAAACAAATTCAGACTTTTTCTTACTAATAGTTTCAGCGCAATTTGTAAGTATGAATATAGAAAAAAAGTATTTAATTTGAAGGGCGCCAGTTCAAGATATTGACAAACTTATTCTTGTCAAAATAAATACCTTTGATTGCTACTGTAATACATACATAGCCATATATCACTAACACCATTGTCAATCAAATTCATACCTGGGTTTGTCTGAAAGAAATTAGTCATCAGGGAAAGGAGTGCCCATTGGACTAGCTTGTAAATTTATTTGTGTACAATAAAGAATTATCTTTGTATTTCTTTATCACAGATATGTTCAATAAAAATTTTAGTGGTGTTTATAATAGATCTACTGTGGAGGTCCTGAAATGTCGCAAATATGTATCCATCGTGGGTACGTATTTGTGGCTTTCGGGGTCGAGACCCTGAGGCCATGGGGGCCTGGAGCTCATCACCTCTATTGAGACCTCTCAATGTGTCTAATTAAGGTCTTGCATGACCAAAAGGCTGGTTTGTACCTAGGGCAATGAATTAGCATTGCCATTCATGCAGAAATACAGCCAGCATTTTGGGCACACTCCCCGCCAACAGCGATTCAAAGTCAATTTATTATTTATAGATTTGTGTTATTTTCTAAGTATAGCTTTATTTATAGTATAGTTAATTTATTTTAAAAAAGTAATAGATAATTTTATTTTGTCATCACAACATGCAAAAACCAAATTAAAAAGCATTTTGCTAAACTTGGAATCTACTATTTCACAATTTCATTGAATATTTTCTCACTTTAAAGTAAAGAAGAAGAGTAGGCAAGATAGGATCTCAAATATTTCTCTTAAAATGAACTATATTCTTTAAGGAAAATTAAAGTAAATAAATAGATTCCTGGAAATCACAACAAAGGCAAATCACTATAAGACTTGAGAATATCATCCTCTAAACTAATATCTTAATATCCAAACTCAAATGGGGTATCACTATTACACACACAGAGAAGAGTGTATTCCCAAAACTTACTACTACCAAGGTGGTCACAGCTAGATGGCCAATCTGATTAATTAAGTTAAATTAATTACAGATTATAATTCTCACACAATAACTAGCTACCCTACAGTGTTACTAAACATGTGCATCTGACCAAAGCAAAGTTAAACTTTAGATTAGTGGTCACTGAATTTTAAGACATAGGGGTGGATGAGGGAGAAGGGAGGAGTACTTCTACCTTTCACAATCCCCATGTCTGGGAGACATGTAGTTCTTGAAATATTATTTTTTTTCATCCATTTGTTTCTTTATACTGGGATGATGGTGACCTGCCTATTCTGGTCTGGCGTTTTGTTTTAAAGTCTAACATAACCTAACATTAGTTACCATTCTAATTACTGATCGTGAATTTTGACTAAAGCCTAGCAGCCAAGAGAGTGTGCCATGGCAGCGGTCAACGAGTGTCACAAGCAATTTGTAACCTTCATTGCAATATATAAGCAATAAAAGAACTATTTTCATATTTAAAAATCAATAAACTAATTCATAACTTGTTTACTAAATTCAAAAACAGTTTTAGTGTTTATATATTAATCTTAAGTGTATTCTTAAACACAAATCAAACTTTGTTATCAACATAAGTGGCATAACCTTGATTATTGAACATATTTTTGTTTTCCCATTATTCATTCAAAACTTGTTGGTTGAGACTAAAAACGTGTTTCCTAGTGCAAATAACAGGTCTAGTGTCTATATATAAGGTGTATGTATACCCCTAAACTCCATTTGCCTTAATCTCATGCCACTCTGTGTAAAAGCGCAGCCCAAAGCCACAGTGAAAATCAATAAGATTGTGTAAGAATAGTTATTCAAATTGTAATGCCATTCAAGCATTCAACAATATGCTTGTTTACTCCACTAGAATCTAAACAGATCTATACACATCTACAACTTTAAATATTAAATAAATAAATAAAAATTACATCCAAGTGACAACAGATAACCAAAACAAGTAAAAACACACTTTCGAACTATGAACTCAAAACAAATATCTTTGAACAAAAAAACATATGATAAATGCAATTACTCACCATTAATGCAAGTAGTCCTTTAAAAGTATGTCACAGTACTCTTTAAAAGAATAATATTTCATCACAGTTTTGTGTATCACTCAATTATAAAACCACTGTTTATACATTTCATGTCACTTATAAAAATTGAATACAAACTTGAAAATTGTTTACAAAGGAATCAAGCTTGTACAGCATAGTAGGTTGAATTCTAAAAATACACCAACATGATAAAATGGTATGAATGTGTTAACATACAGCGACACAGTGATGACAATATTTTAATTATTGATTGTGAATCCGGATTAAACACTTTTGAGATAGTGTGTGTAAGTAATTAGTGATAGTATGCAATTGCCGATTATAATAAAATAGACTGGTAAATAGAAAAACGCTAAATGTAGACAGCCAATAACTTGTAAGGAAGACAAAATATATTGTTTAGATGGTTTGTTTCATTACCAATTAGGAATAAATAAACCATTTTAATCGTAAACTCAATGAAAATTCAATGATATTTATATAAATGTAGTTGTAGTATAATTTTAAACACTTAGTTTTAGAAAGTCTCAAGTATACTCGTAAAAACCAAATTTTTATATATTGTGCATACTTTAACACTACGCAGTGTGATAAAAATATAGTAATGTTTATATTCACTGAATACGGGTATTTTAAAAAGAAAACGCAAATCTTATCGCTTTGAATAAAATCTCACTTGATCCACCATCACCACCACAGATCACAAAGTATAAATCACGGCCGTTTCAGTCCATACAATTTTCTGTTCAGTACTTTGCAATGTTAGAAACAAGATTAATTTCCATTCACTCCCACTTCTCCTCCCGTCCATTTTATGTCAATTTCATAATTTGACGTTTAGCCTTTTGACGTTTGGCCGATCTTTTAACCACCGTCCACCAACGACCGCCATTACATTATTTAGTTTTATTCAGTGTCATAACAGTCGGTACAATTATTTTTTCTTAGAGATTTTTTGCGTTCCATTAGTAGGTACGTATTGCAGTAGATGTCACTGTTCTCAAATTAAACACCAAATGAAAGAAAATAATACGTTTCGTTATACGCAGTTGTTTTAATACTTGTTTAAGAAATATTTGATATGTTATTATGTTTTTGCAAGCCATATCAGCTAATAAATATATTTTAAAGTATGTATATTCTATTCCTCACCTTTTTTCAAATTATACAGCTCTTTTTAACTTTAATTACTGGATTTTTGATGAATTGTCGATTTACCAAAAACTTATTTCAAAGATGTCAATTATGTCAAAACCAAAACGTCATTCCGATCGATACGAGTCACACTCGTGAACGTATGTGTTTTGATTATTTTTCGACAACTTTGTTTGATTCCTGGACTCCTAAGACTTCGCTTATCACGTTTACTAGTGTTCTGTGATCACGTTGGACTTACGCATGTACCCTGAACACCGATTTGCCTAACGATTTGTTCTCTGGTGACTTGGATTATGGCTTCTTCTGAAAGAGGTTGTTGTGTGCCCAGATGCGGTAAAACTTGTGAGTAAATCATCCTATCGGCACCAGATTAGATGTGGATACAAATGATGTTATGAAAATGTATGCCTTTGAATATTTAAATAAAAGGAAACATAATAAATCACGCTACCGCTAAATTGTTGTTTTATTTGCTAACAAATAAACATTTTTTGAAAAGGCTTTTGAGAATTGCAGGAGTTAAATTATTAACTCCCGTAATTTCCAAGTCTGATATAAAAATCAAAATAATACTAGACGCCCTGGACGGTTTTCGCCGTTGAATAGTGTCGTATACCGATAGATTGCGTTAGTATATATATTATGACTGTTGACTCTATACCAGTATATATAAAGTACTCTGTGGTTTTATTGTTGATCGAGTGAACTTGCGCTGAGTCTTACCCCGTGGTTATCCTTTCCTTTAAAATTGTAATATCTCCTTGTGCTTAATATTTATGTTTTGGCGGTGTTCTATTCCGGGATGCTCAAGTACTCGGAAAGATAATACGTTACATAAATTTCGAAAGACTGAGATAAGACTCGAAAAGTGGGTGCAGTGCGTTAATATGGATTCTTTTAATAACATTAGTGTGAGTGAGCTTCAGAAAATGTTTGTGTGTCATAAACATTTTGAAAAGAGGCTAACTACTAACACTAGTAATAGTGACAAATATTTACCCTTTCCCTTACTTTATTTACTAAAGAAGAAATTGAAACCGGAATTCCTCATGTATTTGCAAACTTTGGTAAGTGGTATTGGTTTTTTAATTACTTCTAACAATAATAATTTAATAATGCGCTATTTGACTCTTTAAACTACTGTGGGGTGGGTGGGGTATAGTTATATGGCACATTTATATATTTTGAAGAGATACAATACGAACTTTTATAATATAGGTTAGAAGGCTTTCATAATTATTTTTGTTATAACCACCTAAAGTTAATTTTATATCTCAAGTAATAAATAAATGTGCCCTATATCTATACCATGCCCTAGGGTATGTTTGATTAAATGCTTTTTACTGAATCCTTAACAAATAAGGAAAATAGATGACCACCTGTATATATGGCTTATGAATCAGTTACCTAATTTAATTGTTACAGAAAACTTTCAACGGCCATTTATTGATCATACTTATTCAAGAGAGATGCATAATGATCACACATACTTCAAGTGGCATCATATATCATTGAGAGAAATAATTTTTTTTTAATATTGGTAAGTTTTAAGAATTGTCTCTCAATTCTTTTCTTGTTTTATCATTGTTGCACGGATAACAATATCGCATCATAAATAACACATAAATCCTATCATACATCTGTGTAAACTAGGCACTAATTAGGAGTAAATAATATGTAATAATGGTGAATGAGGGTGCGAGTATATCTGGCAAATATGAATAGGAATCTTCATGCAATTTTTTATATCAAAAGTGAACAATATAAATCGAATAATATAAGACTTTAAAAAAAGAAAAGAGAATTCCTATTAATATCCTTCATTAACTACTCACTACTGGGCCTATTTCGATATGGTTTTTGCTGAAATGATTCTAGGAATGATTTAATATGGCCAGATAAATGAAAAATCGAATCCCAATGGAATTTTTTCACCGATCGATAACAAATTTTATGTAATAAAATGTGTGATATTTTTTATCCTGTGAATCCTTTGGGGGGTTTTCCGGGAGCGATTTGACATTGTTGGGGTGCATAAAAATTGGCTTGTTCCGACCCAATTTTCACTAAAGCGATAGCTTACATTCTTTTTTAAATGCTGCTGTGCTTTGTTCCGAAAATCCCGAACGAATTTCAAGTCAATCGTGGACGATCCTATCGCGAGCATATTTTAGTATAGTTATATATTACATACATCAAAAATTCAATGTAAATTTCAAACTTGAATTTATTATAATAAACCCAGTATTATAGAAAAGATAATTTAAATTAATTTGTTTAAAGTTATTATAAATTATAACAATAAAGGTAATAATATATTTAATTTCCGTTATTTACAGCTCACTATGCAGATGGGAATCAAATTAGTACAACATTAAAAAATACATCTGAACTAATATCTTTCTTGGATGACTTGTTTGATTCATGTAATGATTCTGCTACACTAAAGAATGTAAGAAGCAAACCTTTAAGGGCAGCAGTCTATAGCCAGCATAGAGCTTTTTGGATATCGGCCATCAAAAAGTTAGAAATGATGCGATTTACTTATGAAGAAAATAAAGTAAGTCAAGTCCCCTTTCCATTTTTTTTATTATAACTTTAAGAAGTTTGCAACGGCTGTGGGAGTTTTTAAAATAAAAATAAATAAATATATGCGTCCTCGATATTTTAATTCTGATCCAATAGAAAACTTTTTCGGACAAGTGAGGGCCTATAGTTATAGAAATAATAACCCCACATGCCAGGCATTTACGCAAATATTCCGCTCACTGCTCATCACAAGCTTAATTAATTTTCGCTCAGAAAGTTACAATTGTGAAGATGTAACAGGAGAGCAAATATTAAAATTACAAAATTTAACACAAACAGTTTTAGAAGATGATAGCAAAGAGATATATTTAGAACCACAAGATCTCTCTTTACCTTTACCTTCTATCAAGAAGACTTTGCTTCCGATTCACATTAAAAATATTCAAGCAGAAGTTCGTAAAGAGAGAATAAATGTACACTCACAAGCATACACAGTGGGATGAGTGATAAGAAAATGTTTAAAATATGTGAATAATTGTCGAAATGTTCCAAATATTTATCCCAAAAGGAAACGTCTTCAACCTATAAATGGATATCGCACAGATAATTTCAAGGTTTTAAAAACTCCCAAAAGCTTACCTATCCCACTGAAAATGCTGTGAGGAGTTTTGGGAATATTGTAAAGGAAGCGAACGAATAGTTGGAAATGACTCCAGAAAGTAATTTAATAACAAAAAAATAATTAACATTATAAGATCCAAGTATTCGTTCGACTTCCTTAAATGTGAAGAACATAAAATTGTAATTCTTGAATTTTTTTAACTATTGCAGTGAAATTGTGTGTTATGAACTGGTGCAGCGGAATAAATAGAATTTTGAAAGGGGTTGACATTAAATGTCTCGACGTGTCCTTACCAAAAATACAAAATAAAGATTTAAATAAATATAAAAAAGATTAAAAAATAAATAAAATGATTTTATAAAATAATTGATGTTTTTTTTACTCCAAACTCTAGAAATTTCTAAAATATAGTTTATAACAAGAAGCTATGTCATTGTGTAGTCTGTATTAAGTTTCTTAGCCTCAATGAATAATGTATTTTAAAAAAAATTAAGTGTAGTATGGTTTTGATCGTCTTCGTCTATTAAAAAAAGGTAAGCTTCTTGATACCAATGTTTAAAAAAAGAAAAATTAAAAAGAAAAACAAAATTGAATGAACACTTTCACAGATCAGCTAATAACAAAAATGTTTGAAGTGAACCGGCTCATACGTAGTATCCATATTAGTTTGTGGTATAAATCACCACAAATAAAATAATCTCAAATAGAGGTGAGTACTGAGTAACTACTGTAAAAGTCAACAAATTAGCGGCTGTTTACAAAATAGCTACGAACATCGTCTACCAATTCGCCAACTGGTTGTCGAAAAAGCTGAAACGCAACAACCGAGAAGTTTACACAGGGCTTGGAAACCGGTAAACTGTCGATCCGATTCAGTAACTTTTCTGTTCAGTTTCGTTCTAACTTTTACTTCAATCAAATGGTTTTTGATAATAATCGTCGTTACTACGAAGTGCAACGACGGGTATAGCAAGTTTTCAACCGCTCACAATCTTAGATTGAGAAAAATTTAATGACTGATTAGCTTGTGGAATAAACCGTTTTATATAACACTTTTTTTAAGGTGTACCCTCCGAGGAAATAATTGACTGAAATCGGTTATAACCGATTAATTTTAAATCGGTTTCATGCCTTGAAATTATTTTCGTTCGTTAAGCCAAAATGCGTGAGTTTGTTTTTTAGCGGGCTGATGACCAATAATTACCTAAATTATAGTTTTTGGGATTTTAAATGGTTACTCGCCACTAATCTCAAATTAATATTCTGAGCTAGCTGATCTGTCGAAAAACTTTTTGATTCATTATAAAATTACTAGCCTAGGATTCGGCTCCTTATATTAATTCTAGTTTGTGTTCTACACACTACTTTTTCAAGTTGACAATATCAAAGATGATGACAAGTATGAACGTGTACTCGTCATGATCTTCGTTAAAAAAAGAGGTCAACACTGTCGTCCACTTGGCTACATTTATAATATCATCGATCGAGAACGATCATGATACTTTTACCTATTTTGTTTTTGAAGTGACACTTCTATATAGACGGGGTCTTACGATTTTCTGTCACGAAAAAGCGTCACGGCCGCGTGTTCTAATACTTACATTTTTAAACGCGTGATATCTTTCGAATGGAATCTCCGAATTGAATAATTCAAAAAGTTATATAAAGGTATTGAAACAGTCTTGAATATGAAGTAATTTATTTTGATAGGGATGAATACCGAGATACAAATAAAGAGCCTTCTCTAGCGAGGGCATTTTAATTAAAATTTTAAAGTAAAAAAGCACTTATTGTGGCATAACTGTAATAGTTAGACATATACTGTCGCGACACTTTTTAATCGACTTCGAAGAAGAGGTTCTCAATTCGTCGGGATCTTTTTTTTTGTTGCTTTTTTATGTATGTTCGCCGATTACTCCGTGATTTATGATCCGATTTACGTGATTCTTTTTTTGTTTGACGCGTAATAGCTTCCAATTGGTCCCCTAAAAATTTTACATAGTTTAGCCTAGTAGTTTTTATTTTATGAACATTTTTTATGAAAAAAATTCCTTTTCGTTCCATATGTACACCGATTACTCTGAGATTTATGATTCGATTGACGTGATTCTTTCTTTGTTCGATGAGGAATAGCTGCCATGTGGTCCCCTAAAAATTTGACATAGTTTGGCCCAGTAGTTTCATTTTACGAACATTTTTTTGTTCCCGTTTCTTGGGACCTATATTTTTTAAGAAGCGCGGCTTCATTCGTAGGTCCACCCATACATAGCTAGACACTAAAAAGTAATAAATAAAAAATAAAAACTTCGTTTAAAAAAACCGACTTCAAAACTAAAAAACTAAAATGTATAAAATAACTTATTTCTAAACATTGACTTACTAACTTAGTTAGTTAGTAAGTCAATGTTTCTAAAGCTATTACTATAAATATATATTATCTAAAACATCTTGAAGTCAGTGCAAAGTAAAACATAAAAATTACTATATTTTGAAAATTACTAAGCACTGATTTTAAGATGTTTTAGATAATACATATTAATAATAATAGCTTTAGAAATAAGTTATTTTTAACCGACTTTTAAAAAAGGAGGAGGTTCTCAATTAGTCGGGATCTTTTTTTTTTTTTTGCTTTTTTTTATATATGTTCGCCGATTACTCGATTTATGATCCGATTTACGTGTTTTTTTTTGTTCGACGCGGAATAGCTTCCAATTGGTCCCCTAAAAATTTTAGATAGTTTGGCCCAGTAGTTTTCATTTTATGAACATTTTTCATGAAAATAATTTTCACTCCGTTCCATATGTACACCGATTACTCTGAGATTTATGATTCGATTTAGGTGATTCTTTTTTTGTTCGACGCGGAATAACTGCCATGTGGTTCCCTAAAAATTTAACATAGTTTGGCTCAGTAGTATTCATTTTACGAACATTTTTGTTCCCGTTTCTTGGGACCTATATTTTTTAAGGAGCGCTGCACCTTTCGTAGGTCTACCCATACATATACATATCTAGACACTAAAAAGTAACAAATAAAATAAAAAAACTTCGTTTCAAAAAACCGACTTTAAAAACTAAAAAGTATAAAATAACTTATTTCTAAAGCTATTGTTATTAATATATATTATCTAAAACATCTTGAAGTCGGTGCAAAGTAAAACATAAAAATTACTATATTTTGAAAATTACTAAGCACCGACTTTAAGATGTTTTAGATAATATATATTAATAATAATAGCTTTAGAAATAAGTTATTTTATACATTTTAGTTTTTTCGTTTTTGAAGTGGTTTTTTTTTCTAAATAATTAAAGAAACCAAAGTTTTTTTTTAAATTAAATTGTAAAATTTAATTTAAAAAACCATTGGTTTCTTTATTTAATGGTAGTTTCTTAGTTGTTTTTATTATTTTATCGTTTAATCAAGAAAACATTCATGTTTTACGTTGTAACACGACAGCAAAAAAATCTAGTAGATTTTTAGTATTTTCTTGTTCTCTTTTGGTAGAATTCAGTAGTTTTTAACCTCCACAAGCAGTAGATTCGTCAAATAAAATCTGGTCACACTGGTGGCAACACTGAGTGGGTTTGTTGTTGCAAAATAATTACGTAGTATCCACAGTAGGCTGTGTTTTAAATAATTATTGCAGTTTTGGAAGAGAATAATATTTATACCTTTAACCATGGGGAAGGGATTTAATAATTACATGTGTAAAAAATTCTTTCATCCCGCATCACGAGATAATTTGAAAAGGGTGAGTAATCACTGTATGTTTTGTAAATTCTTACAGCAAGGCAAATGTCAGTAGTCATGTTGCTTGAGCATTTTTATTGAATGTTTTTCTTTTATATGTACTTTAGAGAAAAATTTAAATTATATGTTTTAAAGTAAACAGCATAAGCTTGCAGTTTGAATTATAGCAATTGCTTATTTGTTTTAAATATAGATCTAGTAAATTTCTTTATTCAATACATAGTCATTGTGTAATTTTATTTAGGTATGGATGGCAGAACAGAAAACTGAAGCATATAAGAAGAAACAGGAAGAATTACGTGTGCAGTATGAAAAGGAACAAGAGTTACATGAAAACAAGTAATATATTTTGTTTCTGTTTCTTGTTACTAAGTTCACTACAATAATAACGAAACTTAATTACATATTGTGTACACAACTGCACAGCAAAACATAGAGGCAAGTTGCAGCCAACCTGATTTGAAGTAATACAATGAATGACATGTTGTTTAAGACAATATATATACTCCATTGAAATCTTACAATTTAAGGGCCGAATACTGCATTTGTTAGAGGACGCAATTTTATTTTTGGGACATGTGTGGGGGGTCAATAGAAGCTTAACCTCAAGTTTGTGGGGTCGCCACCCTTGTCCCCCAGCCGCCATCTTGGAAAAAGGGGTGAAAACACTTTTTTCGCGATATCTCGGAAACTATGCGTCTTACAAAAAAATTGTTGTCATAATTTGTAGAAAATTGTTTTGCCTACAAATATGTTTATATAACTATTAGCCCCAAATTAAAAATTAAAGAAGTTATAAGCAAAAAAGTGAGAAATTTTTTATTCATTCCTAACTCTATTCTTTACCATAGAACTTACCAAATTTAACTTATCGAATATTAAGCAGGTAGAAAAGGTCCCCCGTTTTCCCCACCACCTGTGAGGTAGAGTCCGTAGATGCGTTTTTTTATGTCATCGTTTCATGTTCTGGCGAAACATGCAGCAACATTATGGAGATATCAAAGTTAAAGGAAGAAAATGAATTTGAAGATGAACTTCCAACTATGACTCCAATTTTAACTCCTGTCATTCCTCAAACTTTCACATTTGACGTTGATTTAGATTCTGAGCCACAGCCTGGACCATTGAAGAAAAGTCGATTAGAGTAGCTAGCTAATAAGTGATTAAAAATATTATGATGTCGAGGATTACCTTATAAGCAAGATGTCCGTGGAGTAGGTCTACTGGGGATACCACATTAAAAAAACGCGTCTACGGACTCTACCTCATAGGTGGTGGGGAAAACGGGGGACCTTTTCTACTTGCTTAACATTCGATAAGTTAAATTTGGTAAGTTCCATGGTTTTTTTTTTGGTGTCTGCTTCATGGCAATCTGTTTTCAAACAATAAGCCACTTCCCTATCTGATTTCTCTGTTTTATGTCTTCCTCGAGAGCCATATTTCTTGTGTGAAAATTGTTATCACACAACTCTCTTGATGTCAGGTGGTAAATCTTTTATGTAGGCTCGGTATGTCGCTTCTTTTTAGCCGGGTATGCTGAAGAGCGCCTTCTCCACTCAAATTGTGTGCTAGTTTGTTTACATGGACTGTTAGTTTCTCCTGGTATTTCAGACTGTTTTGAGCTATTTCCTGCCGAACTGTTTGTAAGCCGAGGTATAGATATATGTATCTGTCACTTATACAATGTGGGATGCCAAACATTGTTCTCAGAGCTTTGGTCTGGAATCGCTCCAGGATATCTATATTGCTGTTGCTGACCGTTCCCCACAGCTGTATTCCATAAGTCCAGATTGGTTTTATGGTAGTTTTGTACACTAATATCTTGTTGCTAGGATTTAGTTGTGATTGGCGTCCCAGTAACCAGTTCAGTGACCGCAGTTTTCCATCTAGTTGTTTACGCTTTGTCCAAATATGTTTTTGCCATGTAAGTTTCCTGTCTAGGTGCATGCCCAAGTATTTTGCGCTATTATCTTGAGGGATAACTTTGCAGTTTAGCGTTACCGGTGGACATGTATCGATTTGCTCTCATTGGCTTTTATTCTCCAACGCTTCAGCCACATTTCTACTTCTGTCAAGTGGCTTTGCAACTGTGATGATGCCGTTTCCGGATCGCTATGAGCCGACAGTAGCGCCGTATCATCAGCGTATGTCGCAGTCGTGGTGTACTCAGTTGTTGGGATATCTGCTGTAAAAATGAGGTATAGTATAGGGCCCAAGATACTGCCCTGGGGGACACCTGATTTTATTTCGTGTACTTCTGAGAGATCATCGCTGTACTTCACTTGATAGCATCTTCTGTCTAAGTAGGATTTAAGTATTTGGAATAGACAATGCGGGAGATGTTTCTTTCGCTTGAACAGGAGGCCAACATGCCATACCTTATCAAACGCTTGGCTGATATCCAAAAAGACTGCAGAGCAAGATAATTTGTTTTCAAGGCATCTGCTAATGCTGTCAACTATACGGTGTACCTGTTCAATTGTCCCGTGTTTTTCCAGGAATCCAAATTGGTGGTTCGGTAATACATTACTAAGATGTTCTTTCATTCTGTTAAGCAATATCCTCTCAAACAGTTTGCCAATAACTGGTAGCAGGCTGATAGGTCTGTATGAAGTAGTTTCATGTAGGGGTTTACCAGGTTTCGGTACCATGACTGCATGTGCAATTTTCCATTGCCCAGGGAAATGTTCAAGTCTTAAGCTGGCATTAAAGATGTTAACTAATTTCATTACACCTTTATGAGGCAGGTTTTTAAGTAACTTGGCATCAATAAGCCGGCATAGCCGGGTGCTTTACCATCCTTGAGGTTCCTTATTTCTTTCACAATTTCTTTTGGGCTGGTACTTTTTAGTGGAAGACACATTTGATCCGCGGATTCAAGGTATTCCTTGGTTTCCATGGTATGTTCGGGATTGTCTTCAGGGAGTGGTTGGAAGACTGTTTTAAATGTTCCGCAAAGATTGTTGCCTTTTCTTTATCTGATCTTGCCCAGCCTCCTTTTCCATCATTTATAGGTGATATGTGGGTTTTCGGGCGCTTTAGATTCTTAGTAGCCTTCCACAGCGAGTAGTTTGTGTCTCTCGTTGGATCTAGATTTGAGAGATAGTGTTGTATATTATCATTTTCTAGGGTGCTAATAAGAGCTTTGAGGTCTTTTGAGAAACGATTGAATGTGGTTTTATCACTTGGATATCCTGTAGTATGCCAGATTTTTCTCAAACGACGGCGCTCTTGTATTTTCTCTTTAATATCCTTTGGTTATGTTTCAGAGGTTGTCCGTTACCTGTTCTTTTTGGAGTTGCAGAATTGGCAGCAATGTGGATAGTCATATTAAGTTGTTCCAGTTGTCTTTCAAGTTGTATTAATTTTGGTCTTTAGTTCTGTCTCTGTCGTGATTATATTTTTATAGGATGTCCAGTCTGTAGTGTTCAAGTTGTATATTCTTAGGGGCGGTGCTACCAGATTAACTGTTGTAGTAACATTCAGTATAACTGGTGTGTGGTCAGATGTGAGATCTATTCGTGGTTCTGTAGTTACTATCTATGTTTTTAACAATAAAAAAGTCCAATAAGTCTGGGGTTCTTTGTCTGTCGGTAGGCCAATAGGTAGGTTCTCTGCCGGAATGACATTCTAACTTCATCTCTTCTGTGGCTTTACAAAGTTGTCTTCCTCTAGTATTGGTCAGTCTAGATCCCCAATTTAAATGTTTTAGAGTTCCAGTCGCCAACACATATGAATCTGTTACCCAGAGTAGAAAAATATTTTGCGAAGTTGTCGGCAGATATGGTATGTTTTGGAGGACAATGCACAGCGGAGAATACAGTTTCTAGTTTACTGTCTACAAGTTTAATAGATGTTGCTTGTATTTTTTCTGTTCGGTATTCCTCTATAGGGTAGTGTTTAATGTTGCTTTTAATAATTACTGATTAAATCAAAACTATTAAGGAAGGGTAAAATTGTACTTCGAGAGATATTTTATTAATATTTTAAATTTGCACCATTACATCGTAGGTAAATTTTCTATGTGACAAAGTCAAAAATCAATTGTTTGTTGGTGTTGCCAACAATTACTGCTGTTCCTTCATGGCTGTTCCCAGTTGGGTGATTGGTTGTGTACACTGTATAATTATTAAAGTTTATGTGTGTCTACGGTGTGAATCTTGTTTCAGAGA
Organism: Dendrolimus pini; assembly: GCA_949752895.1. Lineage (NCBI taxonomy): Eukaryota > Metazoa > Arthropoda > Insecta > Lepidoptera > Lasiocampidae > Dendrolimus > Dendrolimus pini. Next base: position 14,029,522 of record OX457128.1, on the reverse strand, counting down.
TTAGTGCTATATCAATCATTTCTGTTCTGAGGAAAGTTTCTAATTCTTGACGTCGTTCTGTCAAGCCGTTGGCGTTCCAAGTAACTACTTGGAGGTTTTGGATCATTTTTTTACCAGGCTGCTGACTAGGTGGACCATGCGGTCCATCATTTTGTCCATAATTTTTTCCACCATTGTCAACATTGAATGTTGTAGTTTTTCAAACATTATGTCCACTAGCTCAGTGTTGTTGAGTATATTGTTCTTTGGTTTTCGTAGCTTCTGAATAGGTTTTAATGAAGTTTTGATTATATGTGCGGTTGGACTTAGAACCCGGGTGGGGATCCGGGTTTTTGATCTCTATATTGTTAGGCATTGGTTTTCCTTTTGACTTAGAGTCTAATTTAAGAATTCTTTCTCTATATTGTTTGTACACTTTGCATCCTTTGTAGCTAGCGGGGTGTTTTTCCACACAGTTTGCGCAAGTAGCCTCAGTGTCTGGTTTTTTAGTACATGTTGTAGGGTGAGCGCTACCACATTTAACACAGCGATAGGGCCTAAAACATTGGTTCTTGGAATGCCCAAATCTCTGACATCTCTTGCATTGAATAATTTCCTTTTTCTTATATGGAGCTTCAAAAGTAATCTTCATGTTATTCAAGTATTTCACTTCGAAAATGGCTTTGTTGTTTGGCTTTGGTTCTAAATCGACATAAAATACAGGCAAAGGCTCCTTTGTAGCTCGATGTCTGATATTGACTATTTGTCTCACTTCATGTCCAATTTCACACAATTCTTTTGAAATTTCTGTGGTATTTTCTGATGCATGGAGTCCGCGTAGTAGTACTCTGTATGCTCTCTCGCTTTTAAACTGGTTAAGTTCCATGGTAAAGAAAAGAGTTAAGAATGAATAAAAAATTTCTCACTATTTTGCTTATAACTTTTTTAATTTAGGGCATAAAGTTATATAAACATATTTGTAGGCAAAACAATTTGCTACAAATAATGACTTTACAAATTTTTTGTAAGACGCATAGTTTCCGAGATATCGTGAAAAAAGTGTTTTCACCCCTTTTTCCATGGCGGCCGGGGGAGAAGGGTGGCGACCCCACAAACTTGAGGTTAAGCTTCTATTGACCCCCCACACATGTCCCAAAAATAAAATTGCGTCCTCTAACAAATGCAAAGCTCATGTAACATTTCAATGGAGTAATGTATTTGTTAGCCAATTGACAAATGTGATTGCACCAATATCTAATTTGTTAATTCAATGGAAACAATGCAATTTATTGTGGGACAAAATATAACTTAAGTGTTAACTTGGGTTATAAGCTAGCACTATGTTGAGTTTCATTCACATACATTCAGTAATTTCCTAAAGAGATGCAATCACAGCGCCATCTTTTTTACTATTCTTGTCTATCCCATGGAAACCATTTCATCTATCAGGATAAAAAGTATCCTCAGTTATGCCCCGGGATAAAATCTAGCTGCATATTGAGTTTTTGTTAAAATCCGTTCAGTATGCTAGTATCCGTTCATGATGCTTTAACAGACAGGCATGCAGAAATACTAATATATGTATTTATGGAAACTAGTGTTCCAAATAAGACCCCTGATTTTATTTCACAATTTTAAATGCAATGTACAAACTCACCATCACCATCAAAGAACAATATCTTGATTTGTAAACATAATATTTTTTGTTTTGTACTTATAGTTCTTAAAGAAGCGCTCAAACATACTCTGACCCTCTATGAATAAAACCATAGTTCTTTTATAAATGCTGCGGTACTTGTGTCCCGGGGATCTCGCAGGAATTTTAAGTCGTAAGTGGACGAAGTTGCAGGCATATCCTAGTTTAAAATATTGTTAGTACTGATGTAAATTACTTTCTTATGTGCATTGAAGATTATTATTACTACTATTAGTTTATTGTTGGACCTCTCTGAGGATTGTGATGTAATTTTATTTATAAATATCTGTATATAAAAGAAAATTATGTTTCCTTTATAAAATACATTTTTACTGTAATTAATATTTTACAGAGCCCTATTGAGTAAAGATAGCAAGGACAAATTGAGTTTGAATTTCATGTATGAACCTCCTCCGGGTGTTAAGAAAGAGAGGGAACGAGAAGATAATGAGCCTGAATACAAATTTGAATGGCAACGTAAATACAATGCACCTAGAGAGAGTTATTGCAAGGGAGACAATGAGATCCGTGATCAGCCTTTTGGTATATTGGTCCGCAATGTCAGATGTATTAAGTGCCATAAATGGGGTCACATAAATACTGGTATGTTATTAATCTTTTATTAATAAATTAGTAATACAAGTAAGTATTATATTAGGTATAATATATCTGTCAAATTGTTTACAACTACAAATTGTGTTGTCAGACTTTTAAAGGGTGGTTAAACAATCTTGAGTCTTTATAAAGTACAATAAACCTTGAATACCGACATAAAACTTTCTTGTATTACTTTTTAAAGTTCCTCTTTTAAAGCTATAATTCACGCAAGTTAATGGCAATGATATAAACATATTGTGAACAAAATTTACAATTATTTTACATTATAGAATAAAGAGGATCAGTTTTTCTGTTATAAGGCTAATGTTATAGTTACTCTTTTCAGTTCTGCATAAATGGAAATGTCCTAATGGACACTATAGACCAGAGTTCCCCAAACTTTTTTGTGTCGTAGAACCCTTGCCATGTTTTTCCGTGTTGGGTAGACCCCCTACTTACCTGATATTGATTTCCTGTAAATTTCTAACTGTAGTGAAGTTAGTGTTAAAAACTTAAAGTAAAAACACATGTTAATTTATACATTTATTAATTGAATTTAACTTAAAACTACTCTAAATTAAATTTTGTATCTGTTATGTAAACGTATATACGTAACATTAAATAAACATAAAATCCCTATTAATATTATAAATGCGAAAGTAACTCTGTCTGTCTGTCTGTCTGTTCCGTTTTCACGTAAAAACTACTGGACCGATTTGGCTGAAACTCAGTATATATATATTTTCGATAGCGAGGATGAACATAGGATACTTTTTATCCCGAAAAATGGGATAGTTTCCGGGATAAAATGATATTTGTGTGTTTGTTTGTTATGCTTTTACGGAAAAACTACTGGACCGATTTGGATGAAATTCGGTACGTATGTAAATTAAATACTGAGGATGGACAAGGGATAATTTTCATTTTGGCCTTTTTGGTAATTTTGGCCTATTTGGTCATTTTGGCCTTTTTGGTCATTTTGGCCTTTTTGGTCATTTTGGCCTATTTGGTAATTTTTCCTTTTTGGTCATTTTGGCCTATTTGGTCATTTTGGCCTATTTGGTCATTTTGGCCTTTTTGATCATTTTGACCTTTTTGGTCATTTTGGCCTATTTGGTCATTTTGGCCTATTTGGTCATTTTGGCCTATCTGGTCATTTTGGCCTTTTTGGTCTTTTGGCCTATTTGGTAATTTTGGCCTTTTTGGTAATTTTGGCCATTTTGGCCTTTTTGATCATTTTGACCTTTTTGGTCATTTTGGCCTATTTGTTAATTTTGGCCTATTTGGTCATTTTGACCTTTTTGGTCATTTTGGCCTATTTGGTCATTTTGACCTTTTTGGTCATTTTGGCCTTTTTGGTAATTTTGGCCTATTTGGTAATTTTGGCCTATTTGGTCATTTTGGCCTTTTTGGTCATTTTGGCCTATTTGATCATTTTGGCCTTTTTGGTCATTTTGACCTATTTGATCATTTTGGCCTTTTTGATCATTTTGACCTTTTTGGTAATTTTGGCCTATTTGGTAATTTTGGCCTATTTGGTCATTTTGGCCTATTTGGTCATTTTGGCCTATTTGGTAATTTTGGCCTATTTGGTAATTTTGGCCTTTTTGGTAATTTTGGCCATTTTGGCCTTTTTGATCATTTTGACCTTTTTGGTCATTTTGGCCTATTTGGTCATTTTGACCTTTTTGGTCATTTTGGCCTTTTTGATCATTTTGACCTTTTTGGTCATTTTGGCCTATTTGGTCATTTTGGCCTTTTTGATCATTTTGACCTTTTTGGTCATTTTGGCCTATTTGGTCATTTTGGCCTATCTGGTCATTTTGGCCTTTTTGGTCTTTTGGCCTATTTGGTAATTTTGGCCTTTTTGGTAATTTTGGCCATTTTGGCCTTTTTGATCATTTTGACCTTTTTGGTCATTTTGGCCTATTTGGTAATTTTGGCCTATTTGATCATTTTGGCCTTTTTGATCATTTTGACCTTTTTGGTCATTTTGGCCTATTTGGTAATTTTGGCCTATTTGGTCATTTTGGCCTATTTGGTCATTTTGACCTTTTTGGTCATTTTGGCCTTTTTGGTAATTTTGGCCTATTTGGTAATTTTGGCCTATTTGGTCATTTTGGCCTTTTTGGTCATTTTGGCCTATTTGATCATTTTGGCCTTTTTGGTCATTTTGACCTATTTGATCATTTTGGCCTTTTTGATCATTTTGACCTTTTTGGTAATTTTGGCCTATTTGGTAATTTTGGCCTATTTGGTCATTTTGGCCTATTTGGTCATTTTGGCCTATTTGGTAATTTTGGCCTATTTGGTAATTTTGGCCTTTTTGGTAATTTTGGCCATTTTGGCCTTTTTGATCATTTTGACCTTTTTGGTCATTTTGGCCTATTTGGTCATTTTGACCTTTTTGGTCATTTTGGCCTTTTTGATCATTTTGACCTTTTTGGTCATTTTGGCCTATTTGGTCATTTTGGCCTTTTTGATCATTTTGACCTTTTTGGTCATTTTGGCCTATTTGGTCATTTTGGCCTATCTGGTCATTTTGGCCTATTTGGTCATTTTGGCCTATTTGGTCATTTTGGCCTATTTGGTCATTTTGGCCTATTTGGTCATTTTGGCCTATTTGGTCATTTTGGCCTTTTTGGTCATTTTGGCCTATTTGGTCATTTTGGCCTATTTGGTCATTTTGACCTTTTTGGTCATTTTGGCCTTTTTGATCATTTTGGCCTTTTTGATCATTTTGGCCTATTTGGTCATTTTGGCCTTTTTGGTCATTTTGGCCTATTTGATCATTTTGGCCTATTTGGTCATTTTGGCCTATTTGATCATTTTGGCCTATTTGGTCATTTTGGCCTATTTGGTCATTTTGGCCTTTTTGGTCCTTTTGCCTATTCGGTCATTTTGGCCTATTTGGTCATTTTGGCCTTTTTGATCATTTTGGCCTATTTGGTCATTTTGGCCTTTTTGGTCATTTTGGCCTCTTTGGTCATTTAGACCATTTTGGCCTTTTTGGTCAAGTTTTGTAATTTATTTTGTTGACAGAGAGACGGGGAATGGTATATGTAATTAGCGATATAAAATGAAGTGAATCTTCCGTGGGCAAATAGATAAAAATGTAATATAATATAACCTGTAGCACTTGCTCTATAAACAAGAGACACGTACTAGAGGTTAACCCGCGGCGCAGCCGCGGGGTAACTCTAGTAAACTATAAATAAAATAACATAAGCAATAAGTCAATATTTTTAGTGAGAAGGATGAACCTGATGCTTTAATAGTAAATTATCAACATTTGGCGTCAATTTTGTAAGGGTTAATCTTAAATCTCCTCGGCTAATGATGTCCAGTCTGTTTCTTTTTTTCGTTAGGAGATTGGTAGCAGCGCAGAACCCCCTTTCCACTAGGTATGACGATGGAAAGGAAATTAAAAATTTCCTCGCTATATTCCATAATACGGGATAAGTAACGGGTATGTTGTTTTGCAGCCAGAATTGCTGATATCCGTTTTTGAACTGAACCTTAAGTTCTTCGTTTGTACTTAGTTCAGTCAGTTCCTCTTGTATTATGACATTCGTTTCTTCTATGTCACCATATGGATTAATTATCTACGGTGGTATTACCATAGTCAAAATATCCTCAAACCTAGATTCAAAATCTGAATAGAGGGCATTTAAATGTTGAACGTAAGTTGAAACGTCGTCTTCCTGGCAGCTTGTCTGTGACAAATTGGGGAAGTGAGAAAATTTGCCCCGTCCAATATTTTGCTTCATTAGTTTAACTCTGGCAAGAAACGCTGATAAGATGGACTTTGTTTTAATCAAATTTAAACTGTCGCCTTGTAATTGCAAATTAACCATATTAAATTTTGTAAACAAATCTGTTAAATAGGCGATGTCTGTTTTCCTCTTCATTAAATTTTCTTTTAAAATTTTATCTTTAGTATCCAGAAATTCTAAAATAGTCTATATATTATATAATTCTAAAAAGTGCAAAAAATCTTGTCAAACATAAGCCTTTCGACAGCCAGCGTACTTCAGTGTGAAGGAGTAATTGATGAAAGTGTTCGTCATTTTCTTCACACTACTGCGCAAATAACCGCGTATTCAACGCGTTGCTTCGGATTCGGTTTACTGCATCAATGACTAAATGAAGTGATTCATGCAATCTAACACTCAAGTTTTTAGCAACTAAATGTTGTCGATGGATGACGCAATGTATTGCTAACACCCCTGACACATTTTGTTTTAAATAGCTTATAAATCCACGATAACGTCCAACCATGGCAGGTGCTCCATCTGTAGCTACTGATATTATATTTGATAAAGGAATTGCTTTTTCAATGAAGTAATCCTTCAAAACATGAAATATTGATTCACCTTTAGTGTCGGTTATCAAAGTTCTTGCGAAGAGCAGTTCTTCGTAGATTTCTTGATTCATAATAAAACGAACATATGCCAATAATAATACTGCATTATCAGGTAAAGTTGACTCGTCCAGTTGTATAGAGAAATGGGTCGTTTGCAAATAATTACATAAGAAGCTTTCAATATCAGAACTCATTTCATCAATACGTCTTTCAACAGTATTGTTACTTAAGGGAATTCTAATAATGATATCAGATGCAGGTTTGTGTAAAACAGTTTTTAAAACCTTTTCAACGGCTGGCAAAATTAACTTCTCTCCGATAGTATGCGGTTTTCCGGATTTTGCTATAAGTAACGAGATATTGTAAGACGCCCGCAAACCATCATCATTTCTTTGTGACGTCGAAGCGAACATTCTGTCCAGTGTAGGTCTCTTCTGAAGTTAATCTTTGAGTGTTTGAAAGTATTTCAAATCTTTCTCTGTTTTATCAGGGTGGCATCTTCTCAGATGATCTTGCAGTTTATATGGTTTCAAAGCGTCATTGCCCAAAACTTTGTTGCATAAAAGGCACATAGGCGATTGTTTGTCCGGCAATGATGGAATGAAGCCAAATTTCAAATAATCAACACTGTACTGTCTACATTTCTTTTTAGATTCGGACATGGCATGACACATGACATCAGTCATCTGTGGGCAAAATTAAATTATTTAAATAAGACAGAAAATCCAGCAGCTGTATATTAAAAATATTTTTTGATTTTTCCGAAAACATTCCATAATTCGAACATCTTCTTGCAACAATTTGCTCGAATTACAAAGATTGCACTGTAATTATAATACCGATTGCTAAAACTTTTAAAAACAAACTATTGAGGAGTACTCGTGTAATTTTGCATGATTGAATATTAAACTACTAATAACTAAAGTCATGATTGGCGTAATTTATCTATCTTTGCTAACTACGAGTACAAAACTAAAATTTAATAAAAAAATAATGTACTTACTTTTCTCCAGCACTCTCAAACAAAATAACACTGACTCACTAAAATTTGTGTGATATACTATCTGTTTATATTTTTTAAAATATTTTCTTAGCACTTTCCTTTACAAGATTCAGGAAACGAATAAACGTATTTGTCCCACATTCGTATTTATAGAGTGACGAATTGAACAAGTCAGTGCAAGTTAGCGAAGCTCTGAGACTGCGACTCTCAGGTCTTTACAAGTTCAAAATGTATTGCGACCACAAAGCGAATACCAACATCCTACAACTTACACAATTTTATAAACACATATAATATTTTTTTTTACTTCATAGGTACTTTTATAAATAATGTATATGTTTTGATATTATAAGATAGTATGATGTAAGTAAATAGGTACTATCAGTGTATGTGTTGAGATCCACTATCGTGGACCCCCAAATATTTTTTTCGCTGACGTAGACCCCTTGCAGGTTGTCATAGACCCCTAGGGGTCGATATAGACCACTTTGGGAATCACTGACTATAGACTATATTTGTTCACTATCATAATTATATTACTTCCTAAGCAAAAAATTGATATTAGCAGTTGAATTTGTATAAATTAAAAAAGCAATCAACGCACGTAAAGTATGTGATTTATATAAATCACATATGTTGAGTGGAAGCTTATTTTAAATAAGCTTCCACTTAGTCTTCTATTCTATTCAATACATTACAGGTTAACTGTTAGAAATGACTTGCAATATTTATTTTGGCATAGGTAGCCCATCCTATGACTATGGTCATGCATTGCATTGCATTGCATTTTTGCTATAACACAAAAAATTAGCTTGACTAGCTTAGAAATTAAAATGAATATGTCTGCTGATTATAATTATTTTAAATACTTCCAGACAAGGAATGTACTATGTATACACTTTCCATGAGTGAGGCTAGAGCTCTACAAGCTTCGACATCAGCCCCAGAAGAGGAAGAAGAGAAACCCGATGTGCCTACATTGATGCAACAAATGCGGGACACTGGTTTAGTAATGAAACCAGGGGCGATGCCATTATCAGCAACAAAGGTTGAAGACCCAGATTCCACAAATATGACTGAAATGGACCTTATAAGTCAGTTGACAAAAAAACAGAAAAAGAAATTGTTGAAGTAAGTCCTAAATTTTGATCAAGTATAATATTGATTAAACAAAGTGAAAGTGGACTTTCTCTTTACAGTAAATATTCGAACATATTCATATAATTAGGTATACTTAAAGACTTAGAATAAATCTTAGATTAAGTGTATTGAAATCCACTTATTTGTTACCTCTACCCGACTATTATTTTTGTTTCTAAATGATAAAATTATGGAATTAGGTAGATAGGCCAAATTGTTAGTGTAAATTTGGCCTGTCTGTCTAATTCTAAATGAATGAATCATACTGATATAAAAACCAGATGTTAGGAAAGTCAACATTTGATTTTTTTTAATATATTTTATTTGTTGCAGAAAACTGGAAAAGATGGAGAAAAAGAAAGATAAGAAGCATAAACACAAAACTAGGCATTAAATATAGATTTCAATGTTAACCATTATTAGCATCTTAATGTGAAGCCCCAGTTGCATACAGAGTAACCAGATAGAAAGCTCTCATACTTTTTATTCACCTCATTCACATGGTCTTTGTGATACCTTAGTGTGTGACCCACACACATGTTCCTCTGAATGTCAATGCAGTACTTCTTAGGCCTGCTTCTTTTATCTCGATGTGATAGAAGCAGCAAGTTATTAAAATTATTATGGACAGACAGTAGCTGTTACTGTCTGTCTATGATAATTTGATGGACAGGGTTAAAACTCCTAAAAATATTTACCCCTTGAAGCTACAGTCACTATACCTCTCAAGATTACCACAATTACTTGAAAACTCGTATGATAAAAAGAAATTCACATTTTTTTATTGTAATTATTATTCCTCATAAGTAATGACAGATTGTCAAAGGTATAAAGTAACCCTGCTCGTCAAGTTATCGTGAACGCCTACTTATAACCCACAACTTGTCGCTTTGCATATAACTAGGTTGTATTGATGTCTCTCTCTCTTTTATTTCACCATATCCCAATTAATTGGGGTCGGCACAATCTGTCTTTCCTTCCACACTCTTCTATTCTGACATATGGAGTATGTATGCAACTTATTTGCAGTGTCTTTTGTACATGAAGGTATATATATAGTTTAGTCATCTGAAGCATGGGCTACATTATCACCTATACACAAGAAACATGTCAACAATAATGTTGTTTTTACATATAATTTTATGGATTAGATTTGTGCTATCAATTTTATTTTAATTACAATTTTCCTTAATATTTGTTAATAAACCAGTAATTCTTATTTATGTTTTTTAATTTTATTAGTAGGTGATTTTAATATTGATATAATTATATATAACACTGTAATATACTTGATTGTATTGTGGTGGGAGTTGTCACTGCAGCACAGTTTTATACTTTTACAGTGCAACGAACTGTTCTGTTATTATGTAAACATGTGTTCTTTCAAATAAAATTATTATTATTATCTGTATGTCTTTCAAGACCACGGGCCATAAAAATGGCCCGGACTTTTGGAGGGCTTCCGTGGGGCCATGGGGAGGCCAACACGTAGAGGCCCCTTGACAAATTTAATGTAAATATGTGGCGTGACACTGACCGGCGATTATCCCTGCCTACACCATACAATAATGCACCCAAGGACAAGCCCCGGCCAGTGTAGGACTATTGTGGGAAATGAGGACAAAAAGTACCGGGCTATTGGGGTGAACTGTTAGTGGTACTAGCGGTCTGGGAGTATGGGGACTATGGCGTCTGCCCGTCGCAATGTTCGGGGAACATGGAAAAATGTATTATTATTATCTTGTATGTCTTGGAAGACCACGGGCCATAAAAATGGCCCGGACTTTTGGAGGCTTGCGCGGGGCCATGGAAAGACCAACACGTAGAGGCCCTTTAACAAATTTAATGTAAATGTGGCGTGACACTATTATTATTATTGTTAAAATAGCATGGATTTTACACTATTATTCTAATTTAACCCAAGGTGCAGGTAGTAAATAAAAGCATATCAAAGATTATTATATAGACTTTTATTGACTTACAAAATAATAATTATGATTTCATATTAACAATTATCATTATCACAGATTTTGTATAAAATACAGGTAATACGTTTTGAACGAGCAAGAAGAAGCCTAGACCATCTTCAAATAAATGAGATTGTATTGTGGTTCCACTCTTCTAAAATAAATTTTGGTAGGTGCTCTTCACTTTAACTACAATACTAGATTTTAAAGCAGGCTAAAATAGACAAAATGAATACGTAAATTAACTATAATACAAATCACAATAATGTTCAAATGAAGTCATATTATGTGCAAAGTTAATGAGTACTATGAATATGTCACCATTAAATTGCAAAAATATGTTACATTATAAATCAATCTCGCGAGATTGTAAACTTTCGGAATAGTGTGAACCGTAACATACTGCTTACAATTTTATAAGAAATTATGTTTCGGTAGATTATAATCTATCGACATCAAATTGTGACATTGCATGCGATTCACAGTATTGTGCCAGTTTAAAATTTCGCAAAACAGATTATAATTTAAGAGTATTTATAAATTAATGGTGACATGTATAAATACTCAGTTCTCACTTCCCAATGTAAGGAAAGTTTTGTAAATGACCCACCATTATTTATCTTTTACACACGCAAAAAAGGTATGAATTGAGAATTTTGGACAGTAACACACTTGCAAGCACATGGCAAATTAGTGTATGAAATTCTTGTAATCAGTATATCTGAAGTTAAAAAAGGCTAAATGTTTAGTGCAGACTATAAATAGTATTTCAGATAATTTGAGCGCTAAAAAAATAATACATTCTTTTTTTAAAACATCAAATCTTAACATATGTTTTTTCATCAATTTCTATAATATCTTGTCTGTCATTTCTTTCTTTCCAATGCAGGTATAATACACATCCAATGATTATGACAATAATTGCTGTTAAAACAAAGACACTCTTCAAGATTACTTTGCTAGGTGTAACAAAGAGTCTTGCTTTCCACTGGGATGGATCATAGGGAGGTGCTGGTATTACAACTATTTGTGAATTGGGAATTATTTGGGTCCAACTTTTCGAAAATCCAGACAGACCAACATTGAGTGTGTCTACAAAGTTAGGGGTGCGATCTAAGCCAAATATAGAGTATGGTAATTGAAGTGCAAAATATGCAGATTGGGACAACTGGGCACAGACACCTGTTCTATAGTTGCCTTCTTGAGACCAAGTATTGTAACCAATTTTTGGGCCAGGTAAGTTGGTACCTGAAAAAATAAAATTGAGTTAAATGGTGAACACATTATTAATGTAGGTAACAACAAAGAAAAACTAAGAATTATTTACCAAAAGTAACTTTTCTGTTGTACAATGTTCTATTAATAGTTGGTACTCTGTCATTTGTTAATCCAGTTACAACAATAACTTTAATGAAGTTTGTATCATATTCCAATTCATTTCTAAATGAATGCATAGTGTGTGTATTTGTTGTATAGTTTTTCTTTACATAGATAATATCAAGTACACCATCCATATAGAAATCATAAAAGGTAGCCATAACAACATCCTTTCCAAATGTATTAAATTTATCCCAATGTACTTCAAAAGATCTGTGGAATTTGCACTCAACCCAATTGCATGGAATATTGTGAAGCAGAAAAACTTGGGGCTCATAATTATTGACTGGAGAGAGAGTCACAAGTAAATCTGGGTACCCATCCATATTATAGTCACCACTTCTCATTGTTATTGTGTCCAAATAAAGTTCATCCCTTGGTGGTATAAATCGCCAGAGTGTCCCTTTTCCATCATTAAAATCAACTTGCAAATCATGCCACTGGTGGTTATCATAAATTAATATTGTGCTATTAACACACTCAATATCATTACAGACTGGTATAACTAAGAAGAAGTCACCAGACAAAGCAACATCTAAGAATAAAGCTTGACCATATATTGTTGTGTGACCAATGAGCAATTCTATGCTACTATTATGACTGAATCCTTCTAATTCATTGTTCAACCATATTTCAACAGAAGATGTAGTTGTCACCAGTAGGTCAGCTGCATCATCACCATTAACATCTAGAAAGGCATTGGAATGAGGTAGTTTGATTTCGGTGATCAAACCATCACCCATTACTTTTTCCTCAGGAACACTTCTAGAATTATTAAAAATCCAAAACACTCGTTGATATTGAGCATTTATTCCGAATAGGTCCAAAATCATATCACGGTTGTAATCTAACACAAGAGGTTGTCCTATAGTCATAGCTTTTATACTATTTGCTTCAGAACAATTTAATTTGTTAGTTCCACCCCACAAAACGCGCACTGCATTCAAGTTTGTTGAATCGTTATAGTTTTGAGTTGTTAGCAGTATATCCATGTATGCATCTCCATCATAATCGCCAGGTACAATACTTGTTATGAAAAAGTTACTGAAATTACAAGCATATGTCGATGGTCTTAAAAAAGGTTCCTTATCATATGCAAGAAATACTTCTACAGTCGATGTGTCGCTTCTTATAACAAAGGCATCAGTCAACTCGTCAGAATTGAAATCGCCAAATGCAGCTATAATACCTTCTGTGTACTTTCCAAATGAATTTTCAGTCATATCACTCAACGCAAATAAGCAATTATTGATGATATATACAATTAAAATTAAAACTTTTGTCAGTGACATTTTTAATGAAAAGGCCAATTAATAAGACATTTAAAACTTTCTCATTTAAAATTATTGTCTATTAATAATAAACTTTCTTAATTTCAACACATTGAGTTACAATAAGTACAATGTTTCAACAACACATTAAATGAAAATGAGATAACTTCTTCATAAGGTAATTAGACAGATTTGCAATCCGAATTTAATTTTTTCTCATAAACAAAATCAGTAGGTACCTATAGTACCTACTGTAACGTAAATCCTATAAATTATTATAAATATTATATATATTATATATAATATTATTATTATAAATTATTAATGACATGATCATACATGAGTAGAATTATTATTCGCCACAAAGGCAGGCAAAGGAATCTTAGTCCATACAGCCAAGTCTGATGTATTAAATCTTCGTATAGTAGCGCAGTTGTATTGCAGGCTACAACCAACGCCATCCAATGGAGTTCTTGTGAAAACTCGAAAGGCCACATCTGACTATACAGTTCACATTTCTCACAAAAACACATAATTTCTACTCAAAAACTATCAATATCCTGCACCTATTTTTCAGTTTAGAGTATTTTTACACATTTTTAGAAAATAAAACTGCACAGCACAACGTCCCCTTTCAGTTCCCGCCAAAAACTCCTGATCATACATGACATTGGACAGACTTCATTTGTTGTTGGTTTTCCAAATGTGCCACAGAGGCAGGCCAAGGACTTAGTCAATACAGCTTTGTCAGTTGCATTAGTTTTTTTTTAAGAAGTCATAAAAAGGCCTAAGCCATCTCAAATGTGAAATGTGATATTATCCATATCTCCTATATAACGTTTTGTACTTTGTGTCCATTTCGATTTTTACAAGTAGTTACTGGACGTGTCCCGTAATGTGTGATCATCATTTTATGTAAACTAAAAATATAAATTAACTTATAAAATTAACAATGAACATGACGAGAAGTTTTTGGCGGGAACTGGTAGGAAACATTGTCCTGTGCAGTTTTATTTTTAAAAATATGTAAAATTACTCTAAAATGAAAAATAGTTGTAGGATATGTATTTTGTGAGAATTGTGAACTATAAAGTCAAATGTAGCCTTTCGAGTTTTCAAAAGAGCTCCGTTGTATGGCATCAGCTGTTAACATACAGTTCAGCTGTGCCACTAGACATGTGTAAGTACTGTGAGCCATGCAGTACGCGTAATATAGCACGACCGCGTACTGTAACAGTACCTATTACCCGGCAAAATTTAGCATGTCACATAACACTAAACATGACGTTCATATCTAGAGGTCCGTTGTCCGTTGCGTATTTGCGTAATGCTTTCTGCGTTCTGTTCTAAGTACTGGTGTACGATGTTCGGGTGTCAATCGGTCAGCATCGTAAATGTTCGAGTAATATTGTGCGAACGAGAATGAGTATCGGCGGCTCGATGGGATTCTGCCTATTGTTAAGCCGGTATTGCGTTCCTAATAAAACTTAAATTTCTTTGACACCACCCCGTAAGTCATTCTGATAATATCATATATTTTATTGTGCGCGCTTTTTTTGGTTATTAAAAATTTTGATTCAAAATTCAAATTTTTTAACTAAAGTTGAAGTTCATTAGAATACAATACAAATAAGTTAAGTTGTCTTACATTGTATTCAATAGTATGTAATTTTAGTTAAGTTATTTATTTGTTTGTTAATTAAATTCATTAGTTTGTGTGTAGCTATTTGTTTACGCCGTCACTGTTAAATGCAGTTTATATGTATAGATTAAACTTTTATTGACACCCGAACATTCAGTACAATAAGACATACGTAATTGTTAGCGGGCTATACAATACAGGCATATTTCTGACAGGTCATGTTTAGAGTACTGAGTACTGTTCGAATGCCATATTACGCGGTGCGAAATGTCATGCCATATGGCATGACTTCATAGAGTACTGTTTTGCGCATGACTATGTGCCACACAAAAATGACGAAACTACATCGTAATCTAAGGTCCAATAAGGACCAATCTACTAAACCATAAACCTATTTAAATAAAATATGTGATCTGTGTACAAGGCGGTATAAAGAGTAGCCACCAGTGTCATAACAGTCAGTACAATTATTTTTCTTAGAGATTTTTTGCGTTCTATTAGTAGGTACGTATTACAATAGATGTCACTGTTCTCAAATTGAACACCAAATGAAAGAAAATAATGTGTTTCGTTATACGCAGTTGTTTCATTACTTGTTTAAGAAATATTGGATATATTTTTATGTTTTTGCAAGCCATATCAGCTAATAAATATATTTTAAAGTGTGTAAATTCTATTCCTCACCTTTTTCTAATTATAAAGCTCTTTTTAACTTTAATTACTGGACTTTTGATGAATTGTCGATTTACCAAAAACTTATTTCAAAGATGTCAATTATGTCAAAACCAAAAAGACATTCCGATCGATACGAGTTACACTCGTGAATATATGTACTTTGTTTGTGTTTTTATTATTTTTCGATGACTTTGTTTTATTCCTGGACTCCGAAGACTTCGCTTATCACGTTTACTAGTGTTCTGTGATCACGTTGGACTTACGCATGTACCCTGAACACCGATTTGCCTAACGATTAGTTCTCTGATGATTTGGATTATGGCTTCTTCTGAAAGAGGTTGTTGTGTGCCCAGATGCTGTAAAACTTGTAAGTAAATCATCGTAACGGCACCAGATTACACGTGGATACAAATGTTATGAAAATGTATGCCTTTGAATATTTTAATAAAAGGAAACATAATAAATCCCGCTAAATTGTTGTTTTATTTACTAACAAATAAACATTTTTTGGAAAGGCTTTTAGGAATTGCAGGAGTTAAATTATTAACTCCCGCAATTTCCAAAAGTCTAATATAAAAATCTAAATAATACTAGACCCCTGGACGGTTTTTGCCGTTGAATAGTGTCGTATACCGATAGAATGCGTTAGTATATACATTATGACTTGAGTACATTGTATTCTGCGATTATGACTGTTGACTCTATACTATACTCGTCTATACTCTGTGGTAGCCACAGCCGTACAAAAAAAAGGAGTTTTTGGCGGGAACTGAAAGGTGATGTTGTGCTGTGCAGTTTTATTTTCTAAAAATGTGTAAAATTACTCTAAAATGTACAATAGTTGTAGGATATTGATAGTTTTTGAGTAGTGATTATGTATTTTGTGAGAAATGTGAACTGTATAGTCAAATGTAGCCTTTTGAGTTATCACAAGAACTCCGTTGAATGGCATTAGCTGATTACCTACAGTTCAGCTGTGCTGCACATAGGCTTAAGAAAATGAAGAAACTAAATGTATATTATAAACTAAGATCTGGCTTAAAGGCCTAGCTGCCAAGCCATAAACCTAAATAAAATAATAAAAAAAATACAAAAAAAGTGAATTTTGTTTATAATTTTGTTGAATTATCTATATTAGTTTGTGGTTGAATGCTTTGCTGATATATAAATATATCGATCCGATTTTTACAATAAAGTGTATTTATTTAACACTTCACAGTTCTATTTTAAAAACTTATTAGGATTGAAAACAGACAAAACGTGTTTTTCCCCTAAACTATCCATTTTGCATAAAATGACTGACGTACAAATTTTGAGGAGAAATCGCCCAGGAACAAAAGCTAAGGTAGTATGAAATATTATTCAATATTCCTAATGCAGTGGTCATTATTATAATGTAATCATAACGTATTATTATATAGACAAATCTTAATTTCGCAAGTGGTTCGTTTTATAGGATTTTTGTCGCTGGCCCGATGAACCATTTGAAGAAATGGACAGTACTTTAGCAGTACCTCAATTCATTCAACAAACTATTCGACGAGATCCAGCTAATCTTGAAGCAATTTTGAAAATGCCCGAGGCTCAAGATGAAGGAGTGTGGAAATACGAGCACTTGAGGTAAACTGCCTAACAAGTGTATAGCACATTAGTTGTTTTATTAATAGGTTTTTAAATGTAAATGCTAGATGATTAGTTGAAAAATAGTCATTTTAATAGTTAGGATGACAATTTATACTTTCAAATGAAAAAAATGTATTACAGGCAATTCTGCATGGAGCTCAATGGTTTGGCTGTGAGATTACAAAGTGAGTGTAAGCCTGAGACTTGCACACAGATGACTGCCACAGAACAATGGATATTCCTTTGTGCTGCACACAAAACACCAAAAGAATGCCCTGCTATTGACTATACCAGACATACCCTGGATGGAGCAGCTTGCTTACTCAATAGCAACAAATATTTTCCAAGCAGGTGCAGTAGGATTAATTTTATATTAGTATATACTAAAGCTTTTACTGTGCCTTCTGTCACACACATCTGAAACTGCAGCATAACCTGCAGTAATTATCTTATGGTCATCCTCTTTATTGAAACCTGTACCAACGTTTGTGGTAAGTACATTGTACCCAAGACTGAAGAAACAAATATGTAAATGTCCTCTAAACAAATTCACTTACATACATTTATATATCAACTAGTAGTGTCAGTGAAATTTTGTTCTCGTTGCCATGATTATTTTGGCATCTATTAATTAGTAAGTGGCAATGATGGTATTTAATAAAAATGTGACTGCAAGGCTAACTTTTTATTTATATTCATCTATCGCACAGAGACATTGGTATAAAAAGTATCCAAGTATTAATCTGGGATTTAAGCTCTATGTCAAATTTTATTTAAATCTGTTCAGTAGTTTTCATGTGATGCTGTAACAGACAATTTTTTTTATATATTTTCAAAATCTGCTACTCTAAATTAAGCCTCTGATATTTTGCTCAATTTTTAAATTTATTGCATAAACACTGATATGCCCTGCAGATGTATTGTAATGAAGATAGATATTATATATTATGAAGAATTACTCACAAATAGGATATTATGTATAACTAAAACCAGAAAATATTAAAAAATACATAAATAATCAGCAGACAAACACACACATCATATATCCCCAAGCTAAGCAAGTTACACTTGTGTTCTGGGTGATATACAATAATAATCAACAGAAAATAACAGAAAGTTCATCTCTGAAACTTAATATGTCAGGTATCAAACCCGGATAACATAATTTACTTTGTGGATAGTAATTGTAAATTATTTTTTAAGAATTTAAATATTTCTCATACTGTTGTAGAGTTGGATATATTTTGAAGTTTTGCATTAATACTTGAAATTAAGGGCCCTGCAGGTGGGACCCTCGTCCCACTTCGTCTTACCCCCTCCCCCCTTTAACGTATGACATAATTTAATTGTAATTTATTGAAGGCTCCTAAGCTTAATAATATTAGGATATGCCTTCATCCATGCTTGATTTAAAATGCCTCAGCATTTGAGAAAAAATGTAATGGATAACTGTCAGAATAAGCTAATTTTTATGCATCTGAACAACTACAAACCACTCCCGGGAAAAATCTGCAGGATTTTCCATCCATCGTTTACATAGTCTATCCTAGTTGTTTTTTTTTAATAGCTTAAGTGTCCAGACACAGTATGTTATTAAATTAATATGTAATACAGGCACTGATAGTTCCCTAATAACATTCTTTTGTGATTTCAGAGTAAGCATTAAGGAGTCATCAGTAGCGAAATTGGGTTCTGTATGTAGAAGAGTGTATAGAATCTTCTCTCATGCATATTTCCATCACCGGGCAATATTTGATGCTTTTGAAAAAGAAACACATCTATGCAAGAGATTCACTTATTTTGTTACAAAATACTCAATCATTTCAAAAGAGATTTTGATACTGCCGAAACTTGATGATGAGGCACCTATCACCCCAGCAGTAGGTGAATCAGATGCCTGAAATTACATGAAGTAATTAACTTAAGACAATAGTAAATTTAGTTACTATTTATTTATATTTATATATATCACTTAATACATAAAGTTCTTTTCTTTCACTGTTTTCATAATCATATAGCTCATAATTTATAATGAATAAACACGATGTTAAAAGGAATTGTTTCATTTCAATAGCTGCAGTCTTTATATACTTTATAGCCTCTTAATATAATGTGCACATACATATTAATACCTAATATTCTATGAAAAACTGTTTCTTTCATAGCAATCTGTTGCTTAGAGTGGCCATACAGTTTGGTATAGGCTTTAAGACATGGTATACTTACAAGTAGTAGTATATTTAAGAATATATTATATTATGTAAACACCAAGTGTATCCATATGTTACATTTTCAAACTTAAATCACTAGAGGGTATAATCTGACATTACTAAAATGGTAATAGTGTAGTAATTATAACAGTTCTTTAATGAATTAGTTTAAGTTATTAATTATATGTATGTATTTTAAACAGTTATGTGAACTGTGTCTGAAATTAAATAATTAAGTACTATGTATATTTTATTTATTTATAAGAAAATTTTATGGGTTTCTTTCTATCCCATTATCAAGCTGATCATTCGTCAGAACGAACTGCGGCGTGGCAACACCGACGGGCGGGGCAGGCGGCGTGACAGGTCGCGTCACGTCCGCGGCCGCAGCGGCAGCGCCCTGCGAGGAAGACTCCCGCATCGGCACCGTAACAGACGCTGTGGCATGTACCGAATCAGACCCCGAAGCAAGTGCCATACCGGGCACCGGGGGCGGTACCATAATCCCCTCATTAACGATGACACCGGCTTCCGCCGGACTCGCAGCACGAGATCTCGTCATCCGTCGCGACATAATGAAAGCCACCCGAATGTTCCAGAATACGAATCACTATTACGTACACAACATTTACAGTTTATAACAAACAAAACAAAACTGTCATTGCACACCAAACTTTTAAATATTATTTACGAAAAACGTTCATTATTTTTATAAAGCACAACAGTTTCTTCACGGGTATTGGCCGAACGTTGGGCGTCACTTTGTAGAGGGGCATTTTGGTGTGCAAGAAATGAAAACCAGATAATAAACTGTAAACAATATACTTCGTCATAATTCAAGTACATGGAAAATAGAGCAATGCGCACAGGCATTGCTTACCGACATACTTAAACGACGGGGCGGCCGGCGATGCCTAAGGGGACGAGAGGGGCGGGAGGCCGTACCATCGGTACCATCCCGGCCAGGTGGCTGGCAAGGCCTGCGAGGAGGAAGGGCGCGGGAGGCCGTACCATCGGTACCAGGCGACCGAGCAGGTGGCCGAAACACGTGAGGCTCGACTGGGATAACGTCGCGCGCTAAAATTTCTAATATGTCTTTGTACATTATAATAAGTAAATAAATGGCTGTTTTTAATGAGGAATTATAGAATATATTATGTTTATAACATTGACAAGCAGTTTATGTTTTCTTGTGCTTAAAAGGTTTTTTTGATTTATTGGATTGAATTTGTTTAGGCTTATTATTCTGTTGATCTGTTTGCCAAAATTTCTTGCCATTTAATGTCTGGTACCTGCAGACAAAATTTCAAAGTTTAAATAAATTAGTAAAAAAATACTCTAGCTAAGCTCAAGTGCATATGACTTACTACAAAGAAGTTTAATTACATTATATACAATACATATACATCATATGTATAACTAGGATATGCCCGCAACTTTGTCCACACTGAAACTCCCATAGGATTCCCGGAACACAAAGTACCGCAGCATTTAAGAATATGAGCTGTTTTAGTGAACACTGCCAGAATAAGCTAATTCTTATGCACCCAAATAACAATAAACTGCTCCCAGGAAAATTCTCCTGGGATTCCCAGAGTGAAAAGTATCACATGTTTTATTACATAAAATTTTCTATCGATCGATATAATCAATCCTAAAAAAATCCAAGTTGGATTCTCAGGATAAAAAGTAGCACAGACTAAAGTCTAATTTTCAGCTGCAGATCATTGAAATCGGCCCAGTTGTTTTTACATGAAACCCAAAGAAACAGACAAGAAATAAAAAAAAATTGCAGTGTTCTCCATTGTTTATGTAGTCTATTTCAGTAGTCTTTTTTAAGTAGCTTCATTGTACTGACACATGTTTAGATTTTAATAATATATGTATAAGTATAATAAATTCATATACCCTAGTTGATTTACATCAGGAACAGCATCAGGAGACAATAAAATGTGAATAACAGGTATTTGGCGCTTCACTACAAGTGTCTCAAGGCCATCAAGTTTTGGCTCCCAGTGTTCTTCAACTCTGTAAATTATTATAATATACACAAGTGATGACAATAATAATTACAATTGGTAGCCATAGATGTTTTATACATGAATTTTATGTAGCGGGTTGTGGAGTGGACTTTTGCTACATACCCTATGGTCCACATTTCTTGTAATATTTTTTTTTTATAAATGAAACCTCATTTATTTTTCACTAATATCATAGGTGCAAAGATCAACAGAAAAGAACAAAAAAAAGTCACCAAAAAATTAAGAAAATTCACAGCAGAACACATTCACATACACTACAAGAGTAACCATGAAAAATTTTCAAATAAACAATAAAGATGAAATTATAAATTGTGTATGTAAAATAAATTGTAAATGGTTATTAGTAAGTTGTGGCACACTCCGGCTGCACATTTGACTCATGCTCTTTGGTCTAAAACTACCCTGACCTAAATCACTGTTAGTTAGGTGTTCCAGTCACTGGTCGCAACCTTTCACCATCCATTACAATAATATAGCAAAAAAATAGGTGAGGTTATTTTTACCACTTGAAACCAAGTATTAACACTACAGTTTAAGGGAACAAATTAATCTTACGTTTTATAAGATAATTTCGTTACTTGATGCTCTATATTAAATTGCTTTTTTATAATCTCCGCACAAGAAATTGATTTTGGAATAGCCACTCCAGCTCCACTCCACACTATAGCAGTAGCAGCATTATCATATAATATACCAGATACGTGAGATAGTAAATTAGTCATTTTGCTACCGCCTTTTACCTGTAAGATATAGAACGTCAATATTATTTTGGAACAAAATTATAATGAAAACAGGTAATGTAAACATGTTTAGGTAATTATGTTACCTGCATCCAAAGAAAGTTTGCAGGTAAATCTTTCAAAGGTATTTTGCTACGATCAAATTCTTCTTCTACGTTCTTTCCTTTGGTATAATTTTCCATTTTGGACTATTCTGTATACAATTTAAAGACCAAAAAAGTAATTATAACTATAACTTCTCCAGCATAGACAATACACATTATAACACATTCACATTAATACATTATCCCAGTGGATCTTCTCTACATAATGGAAAAATAAAAAATGTACAGAAACTAGCGCCATCATTCATTTAGTGCGCTTAACTTCACTTAAGATGGCAGATGGCGCTGGGCAATATCGTCGGATAAATACATCTCTCATCTCAATGACGAGCAAAAATGAAACAACAAGATATAGAAATATTTGGTAAATCTCGCACGCTTACATGAAGTACTCTTGTGAACTATTTTATACTTTGGGTATAAATTATGTAGTGTTTACATACGAATATATAAGATTTTTAAACGAATTTTATTCTGTCTTTTTCTTTATTCCAATTTAGAACAAAGTGTACTATTTAGTGGTATTTATATAATTATCAATTATAGTGCCATCTATTGGTATATACAGGAATATAATACCGATTGTAGTTGTAGCGCCATCTATAGGACCGGGTAAATAACATTTTGATATTTTATGCCAGAGAGGCTCATCCATTTTATATATAGTGTATATTATAATATCTATTATCTATGCTATGTATAATAAATACTTTGCAGTATTTTTGAATTGCTGGTTGCTAGATTGTTAAAAATGTTGAAATGTTTAATGTCATTTGCTCATTTTATTTCAGTTATTTTTGTTTATACCTTGCCAAACAGGTCTTTATGCCTTTGACAAATTAATGAAAGGCTTCCAGTCTTCCCCATCGAGGCCAACAGCACATTGGCGGCATCTCTGGTGTTGTAAATGTCCTTAAGGGACAATAACCACTTTCCATAATGTGGGCCGCCACTATTTCCTTTCAATTCTGTGCCTTTCTACCGAATTGATTCATCTAATACCGGTTATATTCAATCTACGGTTTCGAATCTTGGCTAGAATGTATGCACCATTTAGCTTCACCTGCGATAATGTGACAGATATACACGCAAATTTTTATTTATTTATTAATTTATTCATGACCATAGAATCAAAGTCTTTCAGTCGGAAACATGTTAATTAATAAGTCTTCGTATAGTAGCGCAGTTGTATTGCAGGCTACAACCTACGCCATTCAATGGAGTTCTTGTGAAAACTCGAAAGATCACATCTGACTATACAGTTCACATTTCTCACAAAACACATAATTTGTACTCAAAAACTATCAATATCCTGCAACTATTGTTCATTTTAGAGTAATTATACACATTTTTAGAAAATAAAACTGCACAGCACAACGTCTCCTTTCAGTTCCCGCCAAAAACTCCTATACACGCAATTTTTTTTTATAATTAATTTATTCATGACCATAGAATCAAAGTCTTTCAGTCGGAAACATGTTAATTAATAAGTCTTCGTATAGTAGCGCAGTTGTATTGCAGGCTACAACCGACGCCATTCAATGGAGTTCTTGTGAACAAGAACACAACTGAAACCTCGAAAGATCACATCTGACTATACAGTTCACATTTCTCACAAAAACACATAATTTCTACTCAAAAACTATCAATATCCTGCAACTATTGGTCATTTTAGAGTAATTATACACATTTTTAGAAAATAAAACTGCACAGCACCACGTCTCCTTTTAGTTCCCGCCAAAAACTCCCTATACACGCAAAAATAGAGCAGTGTTGCCAGATGACCATGTCAATTAATCCCCAAATTTTTGTCAAAAATCCCCAAATATAAGCTTTTTGAGAAAAACCCCAATACAGTTTTTACTTATTTTAAAGGAGAAATAAAAAAGCAAAACTACCGTCGTAGCGAAAACGTCACTAATGACGTCATCATTTTCCCTCACCGGGGGGGGGGGGGGGGGTAACAACGACCGTGACCGTGGCAATAGGTGGGTTAAATAACCGTTCCACTTGAGTTTACGATTGTGACGCCAGCAAATAAGTTGAACGGGAAAAACCGCGGTTGTGAACGTAGTCGTTGTGAGTCTAACGGAAAGTAACCTATAAGATACGACGCATACGAGTAGAGACGGCATAATAAATAAAATTAATGACGTAAATGACCGAACGAATGAATTGAATTATTAAAATGAACTATTCAATTGAAGTATGATTTACTAGTAGAGTATAATTCTAAGATAAAGTAATAATACCGTATTATAACTTAGATATAATAATTGTAGTGATGATAATTGTGTTTGTAGATGAATTTACTTAAAATATCGCCAAAAATTTCTGACAACAACATATTTCCCCCCGAATGTCCCCCCAAAGAATCTTTACCCCCAAATCTCCCCCCCCGACGTCAAAAAATCCCGAATTTGCAGGCGGTCTCCTTGCGAGGCATTACTGTCTCATAAAATGATGAAACCGCCTCCCAATGATCGTGCTGTGGAGCAAGGCCTCAACCAAGCTCCCCAGCAAAACGATTGGCCCTACAATGGCCTCGAGCTGGAACCTCAGAGGTTGCCATGTAGCACATTCGACCAGCGTATAGAACCTAGTATCTAGTGCGCCGTACTCGCGGCATTGAGGGGAAGACAAATAAACATTCCACGATAAGATGCAGATACTTATCGAAGCACCCGTGCCCGGTTAGTATCTGCGTCTCGAATATCGCAAACTATGCATTTTCCCGGGATGAAAACTATGGTTGTTTTTTATTTAACTAATCAGTTATTTTTCCTTTTTTATATTCGAAATATAAAGTAGCATGTTAACCTCGGGTGAAAGGCTCATTTAGGCACTCGAACTATTAACGCCCTCGCTACGCTCACCAAACTATCTCATGCTAACTAGGTCACCGTCACCTCTCGTGCAACAATCTACTATTAAACATTACTGGAACGCTGAAATTATATCACAAATTCGCCGCGGGTGAGATACCCAATAAGGAGTCGCGTAATATTTTAAATTTAGCAAAATTATTACATACCTACGTAAATCTATAACAAGAACGTTTGTTGTTTATTCGTAATATAGGACTAAAGGTTATCTTTAGTGGTATCAATGAACAATAATTAAGTCATGGCTAAACATACAGTAGTTAGTCAATTAATTGCTGACGGTTTACTACGTTCATTGCTAAAGGAAGTCTCAATAACTGTAAACCGTTACAATGTTTTTTTTTACTAACTTACTTTGTATTCTTTTTTTATCATTGACTTTTGAAGTAAATGCGAAACTTAGGCGTTCATATGTTATTGATATACGTTCCGTATGCACGGTTAAAACATCGTGTCTAGACTGTTTAAAGCTAAAACATTGTTCTTGGTGTCCAACTGAGAAAAAGTGTTTCTCAAATCAAATTCCAGCGTTCGAAGATTATTGTAAGAATGACACTATCAAACACACAGAATATGGATGTAAGTTATATCTCTACCATTGTATAAAATTGTTAGTTATACGTATTTATACAAGTGAGTACCTTCCTAAAACGAAAATGTTCATAAAATGGGAAACTGGAAAAAGACAATGCAAAAAACCATCTTCTTCCATTTGGGACCATCTAGGTCAGGAAGGAAGATATCATAGGTATACAAATATATGCGAGTAAATATTTTAGGAATTTGGTTTGTTTCATCTACACAGCCGTAAGTTATCAGCTTAGTATTTTATTTGCACAACTCTTTTGCAGTTAGTTTAGAAGAAAACGCCGAATGTTCGTGTGCCGGCGGTCAATTGGAACGTCATTGCTATCCAACAGATGTAACGGAAGGTGTACAATGTTCAGGAAGAGGGAAATGTGTTTGTGGCCAATGTGTTTGTGATACACATCCGGATCCAGAAAATCCAACTATGGTACGAGATATTCTCATAGATAAATAAATAAATAAACTTATTCATTTTCAAAATTACTTTAAATAGGATGTTATACATTTTTTAGTAGAATAACGATACGCAAGTCTGACTCGTAGAAGGCCATTTGTATTTTTTGAAAAAGTACTAGGGAGTATTTTAACTTTAAAGTTAAAGCTATGTATAAGTTTAAGGTATTTAAACAAATAGATCCCTGCTTTGTGCCGTCCTGTAGTACTCCAGTGGATCTTGCATCATTCATTTTCATTTCACGCTACATTCTTCTATTTATATTCCGTGCCGCAGCGTGTAGTAGTTTTATAACAAGTTAAATTGTAAACTTTGAAAACTAAGAGAGAACAAGTTGCCAGATTAAATTACAAACACAATGTACTCTGTGATTACAGAAGACTATGTGTCAAAAATTTCAAATTTCATCACGGTTTAAAATTATAAAAAGTTACCGAAATTATCGTACGTAGCCAATTAGCCATTTGGAGAAAAGGTAACTCTTATAAATCTTTATATAATAATTCATTTTATACACGGTGTGATGGATTACTTATGATTTAGGCATTTTAGGAGATTGAAAATTTTGAAAAGCCAGGTTGGTAGAGAGAAATTATTCAACGGATATTGATTAAACATATAAATATACATTTAATAACTATAATATAAATTACATACTATTGAATACAATGTAAGAAAACTTAACTTATTTGTATTGTATTCTACCCATAGTCCCTCAAGACTATAAGTAGAATACTGAGCCCAGATCACCGTCTTCTATGGGTAAGGTGCCCAGAAGGCTGGCTACGTTTCCTCGCTGGATCGCCATACTGATCCGTTGGCCGAGGTAGGCACCAGCCCTCTGATCACCTGAAGAGTCGATGAGTCGTTTTGATAAATTTTGGTAGAGGCTCATGGCCTCAGGACCCCACGGTCCAAGCGTCTCGACAGTAAACGGCACAAACATATAACTTTCACTGAGGGTTGCATATTTCCGCCGCTTGAGCGATTCCGCTGTTTCCGCCGCCGAACCGGCCGATCTAGAAGTGTTTGGTAAATGGGATGCGGCCAACGTGTCTACGCAAGTCGCATCCCACACCAAAGGCTTGCCACGCCGCCAGGGAATTAGAGTCATTCCGTCAGGGCGCCTGCCATCATCACGTGCAATACCGTTCGGCTCCAATAGAGCTGGCACGTTAGCGGTGGCAAGCGCCCTCCGTAAGACATCATTCAGGGCGGCGTGGCGTGACCATCTGCCGGCACTGCGGCGGCAAGAAAGACCGTGGTATCCCGGGTCGATTACCTCTATACCACAGACACATGTGTGTGGTGCACATATGCGAGAACCTAAGCGCAGGTTTATAGCCAAAGAAAAGGAAGTATTATCCAATAATGTACCTATGTTTGGGGAGGGGATAGCTTGGAGCCAAAAACCAGACTCTTTGCGAGAAACGGCAAGGATGCGGGCACGTCCTGTAGAGTTAGTTGAATTTAGAAGTTCTGTGTTTAATCCTCTACATATAGGTTCATCCCAGCATCGTTGCGAATTCATGATCGTGGGAATGTCTTCACTAGGGCAGACCATTTTCCAGGCGTTTAGTGCTTCATTTAAAAAGGATGTATTGACATTATCCCAGTGTTACATATTTTTTTTAAATAATGAGCCAGTGCTGTAGGCGGATGAAAGAAAAGCCGGTAGAGCAACGCTAGAGATTTTGCGGATGCCTAAACCTCCAAACCTAATGGGTAGGGAATCTTGGATCCAGTTGTTGTCTGAGAGTTCTGAATTTAAAATGTTACTAAGCACATCTTTAATGCGATTATCTAGTGGTTTTATAAGATTAGAAAATTTCCAAAGCGGGGCGCATCGTAAAACATATGTTAATTTTGGTACAAACAGACAATGTATAATGTGATATGCAATTTGAGAGTGAATATCGAAAAGTTTAGAGTATGACAGATCAAACGCGGCTGATTGCTCAGACAGATAATTTGGAATGGCCTCATCTAGAATAGGGGCTCCAAGCAAGCGAAGAGAATCCTTCTCCAAGACCTTAATACCGGGTGCGACGACATTGAACATATTGCTAATATTGTCGCTTTCGTTTTTAGACAGGCTATCGGACAAGAAAATTTCGCATTTTGAGAAATTTAACTCTAATCCTATTGAATTAAATTTTGATATCAGGATAAGTAGGTCTTGGAGTACAGTTTCTGCGTCGCCGCCTAGAGTCCCATCGTCTAGATACCACACATTGAATTTAGATTTGAGGGATTCGATGACCGGATGGATCGCCAAGCTGAAGATGGCCGGACCTAGCGGGTCGCCCTGTTGACAGCCCACAGATGATAGAATAATGTTGTTTTTATACATAAGATTTGTGGGTTTTGAATAGCTTTCATGAAGGTAATTTGATATTTCTGGAATATTAGATGTTACTTCGTGTAACATGACGGACCTGTCGACATCGACGATATCGACGGATATTGATTAAAATAATTTCCATTAAAAATATGTTTGAGTTGTGACATCTTGATGTTTTTCATAATTATAAATATTCTGAAAGTACCTACGCTTGGAGTTGTTTAACAGGAATGAAAGCGGCACTTATCGGCCCTGGGACCCTGGGAAACGATTCTCCCTGCCAGCGTTGCCAGATGACCATGACAATTAACCCCCAATTTTTTTTTCAAAAACCCCAAAAATAAGCTTTTTGAGAAAAAAATCCCCAAAATAGTTTTTACTTATTTTAAAGGAGAAAGAAAAAAGCAAAACCACCGTCGTAGCGAAAACGTCACTAATGACGTCATCATTTTCCCTCACGGGACGCTCACAACGACCCGTGTCAATAGGTGCCTTAAATAACCATCCCACTTGAGTTTCCGATTGTGACGCCAGAAAATAAGTGAAACGGGAAAAACCGCAGTTGTGAACGTGATCATTGTCAGTCTCTTACGGAAAGTAGCCTTTGGGATACGACGCATACGAGTAGAGACGGCATAATAAATAAATAACGTAAATGAACGAACGAATAAATTGGATTATTAAAATGAACTATTGAATTGAAGTATTATTCACTAGTAGAGTATAATTCTAAGATAAAGTAATAATACCGTATTGTGACTTAGATATAATAATTGTAGTGATGAGAATTGTGTTTGTAGATGAATTATTGATACTTAAAATATCTCTCCAAAATTTCTCAAAACAAAATATTTCCCCCCGAAAGGCCCCCGAAGAATCTTTACCCCCAAATCTCCCCCCAGACGTCAAAAAATCCCCGAATTTGCAGGAAATCCCCCCCATCTGGCAACACTGCTACCTGCTGTCAAAAAATAAGCGAATCAGACTTTTTGGCGGGAACTGAAAGGGGACGTTGCGCTGTGCAGTTTTATTTTCTAAAAATGTGTAAAAATACTGTAAAATGAACAATAGTTGTAGGATATTTATAGTTTTTGAGTAATAATTATGTGTTTTTGTGAGAAATGTGAACTGTATAGTCAAATGTGGCCTTTCGAGTTTTCACAACTCGTTTGAATGGCGTGGGTTGTCTACAATACAACTGCGCTACTATACGAAGATTTATACATCAGACTTGGCTGTATGTACTAAGATTCCTTTGCCTGCCTTTGTGTCGAATTCTACTAAAAAAAATAAAAAATAAGCGAACCATAGATAATACAAGCGACTCATGTCCAACTTTTTTATAGACACTATTAAACTGCGGCATTTTAAAGCGTTGGAGCCATCGCCGAACAAAATAGAATAGAATAGAAACTACGGCATAAATTATAATAAAAAAATATCAAATATTTTGCAAAATTATTTTATACTTATGAATCACTTTTCATTAAATTATCATTTAATTTACATAAATTTGAGCTCATATTTACTATCATCACTGAGAGAATACTGGCTGGTAAAATACTACAGAAAAAAATATTTCTTGACGTTTCACAAGTGATCTTCTACGTGATGAAGTTTCATCAGATTTAGATATGGATTTTATTAATGAAGTAGTTGTTTGTTTGACTATCAGTTTTTATTTACTTTCCTCACATTCGAATTGAAAAGCAGCGTGTTAATCTCGGGTGAAAGGCCTATTTGGGCACTCGAATTATTAGCGCCCCCTCTTGTCTAAATAGGTCAATTTCACCTCTTGTGTATCAATCTCTTATTCCATTTCTTAGATTAAAAGGGGGAGGGGGGGACAAAATTTGGTAAATGTATAGCTTTCCGGTACACGAATAGTAAGTAGCGGGGTGGTGAAATGGGGAGGGGGAGAGGCATACTTACCTTTACTACAACCCCTAAGGTCCGGAGACCTTGACATTTTTTTTAAAATAAACATATCCTCACTTATTTTTTTCGCTAATATTACACTTCTATCATAAGTCCAAAGTTGAAAAATCTTTTCAAAGTCCAAAAAATACCCAGTAATCAACATAAAAATAACTAAAAACCAGCTTAATTGGATAAAAGTGAAGAAAAACAATAGAGCACATTCACATACACCACAAGAGTAACCATTCAAAATGGCGACCAATAAAGACGATTTTTTAAGTAATCGCATTTATTTATATTTAACCAATATTCAAGAAAAAATGTTCTGCAATGTACTTAAAAATTGATATCATTAATATATTGATTTATTGTGATATTAAAAAAGCAACTTGCTAGTCATCCACTAAATTGATAAATAAAACAAATGTTTCATATGAGACTTTTAAGGCTTCGTACTGTTTGTGTGTATAAAATAAATAGTGAATGGTAACCACTCGGTTCTGGCATGCGCCGGCCGCTGGCGCGGCACAGCGGCCGACATATCATTTCTACATTTAAAACAGTTTTAGTTTTACAAAAAGTTCTTGTGGTTATATGTAATTCGTGAGTACATTCATAAACAATTCGTGAGTACATTCATAAACTCAAATCACGCTTTGTTGTTATCAAAAGTGACACAATTTTACAACAAAAATAAGTGAGGCTATGTTTATAAATTTAAAAAAAATTTAAAACCTCCGGACCTTAGGGGTTGTAGTATACCTTCCCCCTACCCACCACGCCCACCCAATACTTAAAATTTGTGTACCGGATTATTAAGTCGCAGCCCAAAATTTTCACGCCTTTGGAGTTTGAGCAACTTGCCCCCTATTTTGACTTTAAGACTGTTAGTCTGACTAACAATATATACACGACTATGTACAATGAACATCATTTTGCACCTTTTGTAACATGCATGGCGATCACCCCAAGCAATCTTTTTTCGCGTGTTCCACTTTGTAGCACTAAGTAAATAGATTAAACTTTTGTTTCAAATTCACCCATGCAGTTAGGTATTCGAGAGAACGAACTGTGTAATGAACAGACAGGCAGCCGAACATAGCAATTACAAAAGGGTTTCGTCTTTGTCAAAATGTCTATGGACTCTTAAAAATATTTTTTGTTTTCAGGTTATCATGGGGGAGTATTGTGAATTCGACAATTTTTCCTGTAAGGGTTCAAAGTGTAACGAAGGCCCGTATCTATTCGGCCAAACTTTAAGGGATGATGTAGAAGAAGACTACACTAGTCCTGATATTGATCATACGGAACCGACATCTATTTGAAGAAAAAATCGCTATTGTAGTTATCTTTTCTGTAAGAACTAAGAAATTATTGTATTTAAATGCGATATCGTTCGCGTTTTTACGAGGAAACGTGATATTTAGCAAAACTTATTTATTATTATTTTTCTAAATACAAATTTGCAGGCGATAGACTATTATTATATTTTTCTACAAATAAGAATATCAATCCTAGTGGTTTAGCGCACGTGTAAAAGACGCCGCAAACGCGACGCAAATGTATTCCTTGCGTGCCGCCTCCGCATCGATGCCACACTCTCGCTACTTTCTTCACTAAGCGGGTGACTTTGCAGGGGCGGCAGTAGCGAGGCTAACATAATACACTACATATAAAAACGTTCGCATATATACATTATTTTTCCTTAGAAGATCATTTTCGTAATTAAGTAACAAGATTTTTTCAATGAATTACACTTTTTAATAGTATATAATAGCGGCCTATAAACGTCGCGCTGCTAGGCTCAGGCCTCACACTATAGGGTGACGGACGGACATTATACCCGCCATGCTTGTCCGGCTTGGCGGGTTTGACGCATCGGCTACCACGATGTGCAGTTATCATCACGATGTTTTCCTTCACCATTGTTAAGCACGTGGTAATTGTAATAGTATGCACATTAAGTCAGACTTCACTATTCTAAATGATCTCATGTCTAAACTTAGATATTACAGTCGGAAATGTTTTAAAGACAATTGGGTGGATCCGCCGCTTAATTTTTTTCCTATTTATTTTGAGAATTTTAACTGGTCGGAAATGTGCGCATAATGAAAATAACGTAAAAGTAAAAAACCTTTCCATTAACAGAAATACTGAAGGCACTAAAATCTAATAAGAGAATCAGAAGTTATCGATTTTAAAAGTTATTCAATTTAAATGGTAAATAACATCTATACTATGGTAATGACTTCTCTATAACGGTAATTACCACAAGTTAATGGGAATGATAAAAAAGATTAAATAACACATACTTTGTATAACTTTAATCATAATAAAATATCACAAATCAATTATTAATACATAAACATTGTAATATCACGGTAAAATTACAGTTTTGATAAAGCACACATTGATTTAAGGAAATAAAACTAGAGGCCTAAAATAATTTTGTTAATTCGTAATCAAAACTATTCTTCGACAATCAACATTATCATTGAGGTCAAATTTATTCGGATTATCATGTTCACATAGTGTTGGCCGAAAATCTCGCCATGCCAGCCACAATGACTTCAAACTCAAAATTTTTACTTCTTTTAACTTCGATTTAAGTCTTATTTATGCGTTTCAAAGCTATTTCTGTCTATAACAGTTCTAATTCCATATTATGGATTCGAAAGTAACTTTGTCTGTCTGTCTCTGTATTACGCTTTCACGGAAAACGGCTGCGATTTAACAATCTAATACAGGAATTTTTAGGAATGTGGGGTGGTGAAGTGGGGAGGGGGTGAGGCACATTTGCCTTTACAGTAACCCCTAAGGTCCGGCGCTCGGGTTTTTTTTTTCAATAAACATAACCGCACTTATTTTCACTGATTTTTTCGCTAATATTGCACTTCTATCATAGGTCCAAAGCTAAACAGTTCTTTCAAAGTTAAAAAAAAGCCAGTAATCAACATAAAAAGAGCCAAAATAACCAAAAACCAGCTTAATTGGATAAAAATAAAGAAAAAACACAATAGAGCACATTCATATACACTACAAGAGTAACCATTCAAATTCTAATCTATCTAATCTAATTTCAAATTTAATTGACGAATAATTACAAATTACATGCTAGACATATAAGCAATTGATTAAAGTGACGCATGATTAAATCATTAAAAAGACGGCTTTTTAGAATTAATTGCCGCAATGAAATATATTTATAAAGTTAATTAATATATATAGAAACCATGTTTTATTTAAAGAGTTCCTTTACCTGATAATAGAGCCGAGCAAGCGTAGTGAGCGTGCCGCGGCAGCGGCCGGCTAGTGCAAGAACCGACTGTTAACCATTTACTATTTATTTTAGATACAAACAGTCAGTTTGGTAAGGTTATATTTAGACCAAAGCGCACGAGCCGAGCGAGCGAAGCGAGCGTGCCGCGGCAGCGGCCGGCGAGTGCCAGAATCGACTGTAACCATTTACTATAATTTTTATAGACACAAACAGTTACGACGCCTTAAAAGTCTCGCATGAAACATTTGTTTTATTTATCAATTTAGTGGACGACTAGCAAGGTAGTTTTTAATATGCCAATGAATCAATATATTAATAATATCAATACATTGCTGAACATTTTTTTTATTATAGGTTAAACATAAATTAATGCGATTACGTAAAAAAACATCGTCTTTATTG
Organism: Dendrolimus pini; assembly: GCA_949752895.1. Lineage (NCBI taxonomy): Eukaryota > Metazoa > Arthropoda > Insecta > Lepidoptera > Lasiocampidae > Dendrolimus > Dendrolimus pini. Next base: position 13,995,217 of record OX457128.1, on the reverse strand, counting down.
GTCGCCATTTTGAATGGTTACTCTTGTAGTGTATATGAATGTGCTCTATTGTGTTTTTTCTTCATTTTTATCCAATTAAGCTGGTTTTTGGTTACTTTGAAAGAAGTTTTCAGCTTTGGACCTATGATAGAAGTGCAATATTAGCGAAAAAATCAGTGAAAATAAGTGAGATTATGTTTATTAAAAAAAAATCGCGATCGCCGGACCTATTACCTACCTAGGGGTTATTGTAAAGGCAAATGTGCCTCCCCCCTTCCCCACTTCACCATCCCACTACTTAAAATTCCTGTATTGGAAAGCTATATATTTACCCGGAAAACTATTGGACCGATTTGGCTGAAACTCGGTGTATAAGTAAGTTCAGTACCTAGGACGGACGTAGGATATTTTTCATCCCGGAAAAGAGATGGAGTTTGGGATAGATTTATGTGAGGATTTACCCCGAAACTAGGATGGGTTTTGTTTTTAGTGATTATTTTCGTCACTTTCGTCAGTTTGGTCATTTTCGTCAGTTTAGTCAGCTTGCTCATTTTCATGATTCTAATCATTTTCGTCGTTAAATATTTAAAACAACGAAATTCTTTCTTTTTTTTGTTTATGGCTTGGCAACTAGGCCTTTAAGCCAGCAACGAAGTTCTCAGTTGTTCCCACCACAGATAAAACTTATATGGTAAGACCAGGCCACCTTGCTAATAAAGTCAAATGTTCGAAAGTCACTAGACTACAGTTTTGTTGAACGTTGTAGTTAATGATTGTGACCTAATGCGTTTTAAATATAGCGTTAAAATCGGCAGACAATAGACGGACAAACACACACATTGTACATCCCCAAATTAAGCAAGTTACGCTTGTGTTATGGGTAATATATACAACGGACCACTCTGGGGCCAATCTCAGACACCCAGACCATGGTAAATAACGGAGAAAATACGTTTCCGAAATTTACTATCCAGGAATCGAACCCGGAGCCTCTGCGTTGCAGTGAGGTAGGCCGGCAAAGGCTTAGCCCGCTCAACCACAGAGGCCCTAAAATAACAGTGAATGAATATAAAATTATTGACGGATAATCTTTATATGTCAATATTTAACGTCATCTATATATATAATAAAATAATAAAATTGTAGAGGTCAAATTTCTGTACAATTAAAAAAAATGCTAAAAACCGAGTCAGGGGGATGTAAGAAGTGAAATAGAACTAATTTGGTTATTTTTGAATATTTTGTTTCTCTGTTTGTCTGTCTGTTTGTAACGGCTAATCTTCGAAACGACTAGACCGATTGAAATGAAATTTTGTATGGTGGCAGTTTATATCCCTGGTCAACATATAGGATACTTTTGATCCCGAAAAATTAAGAGTTCCCGTGGGATAGTTAGAAAGCTTGAATTACTTAAACAGCTTATAACAGACTAAAAGTAATTTCTCTGCAACGTAACATAATAGAAGCTGTTAATTTGACAGGGTGTGGTATCAGTGAGAGAGTTTTGTCTTATATATATATAATATATAAAGCAGATAAGTTTGTTTCTTTGTTTGTTTGCTTGAACGCGCTAATCTCAGGAACTACTGGTCTGATTTGAACATTTTTTTCAGTGTTAGATAGCCCATTTATTGATGAAGGTTACAGGCTATAAACCATCACGCTAAGAGCAATAGGAGCGGAGCACCAATGAAGAATGTTTCAAAATTGCGGGTGTTTTTTAACTTCCTTTCCACGCGTACGAAGTCACGGGCAGAAGCTAATCTTATATATAAAAACGAATCGCAAAATGTGTTGGTAAGCGCATAACTTGAGAACGACTTTACCGATTTTGATGAAATATTGTGTGTGTTTGAGTGGGTCCCGGGATGGTTTATGTTGGAAAATATCTTTTAGTAAAAGATTGTGTTAACTGTTCACACAATCTTTTACTAAAAGATATTTTCCAACAGTTTAAAACCACAATTGGAACAGGTGGATGGCGCTGAGATCGGGTTCTAGAATCCTCCTAATCACCTGGACCGATTATGGTGATTTTGTTTTTGTGTCATGAAACAAAGTCTTTTAAGAATTCAGAAAATATGGCGGTACGAAGTTCGCCGGGTCATCTTATCTTATATATAATAAAAAAACTTCGTTTAAAAAAACCGACTTCAAAAACTAAAAAACTAAACAGTATAAAATAACTTATTTCTAAATATGTATTATTATTAATATAAATTATCTAAAACATCTTAAAGTCGGTGCTTTGTAATTTTCAAAATATAGTCATTTTAATGTTTTACTTTGCACTGACTTCGAGATGTTTTAGATAATTTATATTAATAATAATACAAAGCTTTAGAAATAAGTTATATTATACTTTTTAGTTTTTTAGTTTTTGAAGTCGGTTTTATTAAACGAAGTTTTTTTTATTTTATTTGTTACTTTTTAGTGCCTAGCTATGTATGGATAGAACTACGCAAGGTGCCGCGCTTTAAAAAAAAATATAGGTCCCAAGAAACGGGAACATAAAAATGTTCGTAAAATGAAAACTACTAGGCCCAACTATATCAAATTTTATATGGCAACTATTCCGCGTCGAACAAAAAAAGAATCACGTAAATCGGATCATAAATCTCAGAGTAATCGGTGTACATATGGAACGGAATAGAATTTTTTTCATAAAAAATGTTCATAAAATCAAAACTATTGGGCCAAACTATGTTAAATTTTTAGGGGACCAATTGGAAGCTATTCCGCATCGAACAAAAAAGAATCACGTAAATCGGATCATAAATCTCGGAGTAATCGGTGAACATACATAAAAAAAACATAAAAATAAGATCCCGACGAATTGAGAACCTCCTCCTTTTTTTAAAGTCGGTTAAAAACGAATCGCAAAATGTGTTAGTAAGCGCATAACTTGAGAACGACTTTACCGATTTTGATGAAATATTGTGTGTGTGTTTGAGTGGGACCCGGGATGGTTTAAATCCACAATTGGAACCGGTAGATGGCGCTGAGGTCGGGTTCTAGAATCCTCCTAATCACTGGGAGCGATTCGGGTGATTTTATTTTTGTGTCATGAAACAAAGTCTTTTAGGAATACAGAAAATATGGCGGTACGAAGTTCGCCGGGTCAGCTAGTTAACAATAAATAACAGTGTCGCTTCAAATACACATTAAATCCACCGCTACATCTGTGTGAAACGGCCAATATTAGCATTACTCTCAATGAAGCAGTAACATTACAAAAAGTTCTCTATAACAATTTAATGAAAACAAAAAATCGGACAAGGTTTTCGTCATTTGACTCTGGAACCATAAAAACCATATTATTAACCAATATATATATATATTAACCAATTTATTTAAAAAAATTGATATCGTAAACCACAAATCACTAGCGATAAATAATTTCTGAAGTGACAACATTGTTTGTTTTGTCTGTTGTTTAGGAGTTTTTGGCGGGAACTTAAAGGAGACGTTGTGCTGTGCAGTTATATTTTCTAAAAATGTGTATAATTACTCTAAAATGAACAATAGTTGCAGGATATTGATAGTTTTTGAGTAGAAATTATGTGTTTTTGTGAGAAATGTGAACTGTATAGTCAGATGTGATCGTTGGAGTTTTCACAAGAACTCCATTAAATGGCGTCGGTTGTAGCCTGCAATACAACTGCGCTACTATACGAAGACCTATTAATTAACATGTTTCCGACTGAAAGACTTTGATTCTATGGTCATGAATAAATTTAAAAAAAAAGACTGTTGTTTACATTATTGCATTTTGTTCATGCAACATTCATATAAAATGGCTCTGTAATTGTAAGTATGTATTTTAAAGCAGATTAATTGAAAAAATGATTTTTAATAACAATCGTATATCAAAAAAGATTTAAGATAAGATTTTAAGATTGTAGTTATACCTCAACTCATTGAATCATGTTACGTGTACTGCTACCACAACTATGATGCGTTAGCAAAACGCTTGCGAGGGAATTAGAACTGATAATCGACTGTATTACCAATTATTAATGAGCTTGTGAAGCTCTCGTAATTCTCGTATAGCCCTTTTGACTTTAAAATGTAAGAAATGTTATGTAAAATAAAAATAAAAATGCAGCTCATAATATTTAATTTATTACTAGCATATATTCGCCATTCATGGAGTTCTGCGGATTGACCTCACGTAACTAAAATTTTCCAATGAAATCCAAACATTTTGTTTAATTTTCAGGTCAAAACGTAAAAGCAAGTGTCTGTAACACCCTCAACAAATAAAAGATATAGTATTCTCTACAGTTACATTTTTACTAGACGATTGTTATATCTACCAGTCCTTCTTCCGTGTTCATGCTTACGACAACTTTAATGGTTTAATATCCTTATAATGCAGAATAATCATAAGAGTTGTCTTTGTAAATGGAAGTGTATACCAGTACCTATTACATTATTCTAAGATGTGCTTAATATAACGCCCAGGTACGACATCAAGTAAAACCACGGGGGAAACATTTGAGAAGGAAGGACAAGGACTCTATTATAAATGTTCTAATATATTAATTCGAAATTTATATCAAATATAATCAAAGTCAAGGTCGGTTCAATTATTTTGAAGTTGTTATTGATTTTGTAGTAGCCTACAATTTTTTAAAGGAAGCATGGTTGAAATATTAGCTTTTGCCGGCTGCGGGGAAATATCGTGGGAGCAATGGCAATGAGTTTTTCAGAAGAAGCGTTGGAGCGAAGAATTTGCGTCTCAATTAAGAAATTGATATGAGCCGGGCGTCTGTACCGGATGGCTCATCGGTCTCAAGTGCCTGCCCGTTATGGTTACGCGAAATTAGATTTCAACGAGTCTATTTTCTCTTCCACAACGATTTCACCTTTTATATTCCAATATTTATCGAATGTCAGACCCAATATGGATAATATTTTCCTTAATGAAAAAGCGATTGAGATGTTTATATCCAAATTAGTACAAAAATTGTCTGCTTTCATGATTTACTTCAAAAGACAAAATTAAATTATTATAACTGCTGTAACATAGTAACTTCTTTGTGGTCAAGCGGACTAAGCGTAAATAGTTTGCTGAAATGCAGAGATTTCGGGTTCGATTTTCGACAGGATGAATGTTGTAAATCAACTTTTCTTTATCGACTATAGTCTCGTTGTCTGGGAAAGGCTTCAAAGTTATATAACTTTTATGTATGTGTAATATGTATTTGTGCATAATATATATGAATCTTATAAATAAATATAATATGAATATCTGTAGGTATATTATTATTTCTTAGTTATTTATATATTATATATAGATAGGAGACACTTCAGCAGGCATTATTTTATTAAATATTGTGGCGACCGAGGGTGGAACTGCCCAGCAGCGTAAATCAGTTTTAGAACTTTTAGAAAGAACTAGAAATTTCTGGAAGAAAAAGACAAGGAAGGATATATTTAGAAAGAGATAGACGATAAACGAAAGAAAGAGATAGATAGATGTTAGAAAGGGATAGACGATGACCGAAAGAAAGAGATAGATAGATGTTAGATAGGGATAGATGTATAAACGAAAGTTCCCGAACAGAAGGTTCGGGAAGGAAGAGACAGAGATAGATAGACGGGTTCTAGAAAATTCTTCCAGGTATATAAACAGCGTAAGGCGCGCCTACCGGGCAGTTTAGAGTTGAAAGTTCCAGTTTAAAGTTGAGTTCAGTCCAAGACGGTGAAACGACAAGTGCGATACTAAAGAGTTATCAGAGAAGGTTAATAGAGTACAGAGACGAATTAAGTGGTGAATTTAGTAACAAGTTTGGTGAACAGATACGTGAAGGAGCTGTGTAGCGCAGTTCGAAAGAGGAATCAGACGCAAGCTACCCGCGATAATATCGGAGGTGGTCCACGCAATATCGGCGACGGTATTGAGGGTGTAAAAACTCATCATCGGGACTGTGCATCGTTGGTCGTGCGTATAGGGGCAACCCTGCAGAGAGACACTACGTGCGGCTGAGTAAGTCAATAAAAGCTTTTAAATTAAAAACTGGTGTTTTCTTCCAATCCATAAGTGCGTACCCCCGCTCGTACGTAACAATATGTATATTACATTTATAGCAGAGCTTAACATAAACAAACTCTTTACTGTGGTCTTGGTTTTGTAAACATTGTAGAGTGTAAAGTATCCAGTAATTAGCAAAAATCATATTAAACAGAGTTTATTGTCTAAGTTGTAAATATTGTAAGCTGTAGGCTATGTAATAAATAAGTAAATAAATATCCATAACCCAGGCATAACGTGTGGTGCTTACCGTAATAGTATACACTACGTGTGTTTGTCTGGCGATTTTTTTTTTAATTTTAGGAATCCAGAGGAAAGTGTTCTGTGAACCAATTTTACTAGACTGATCGCATTAGTTGAGAATCTAAATTGAACGTTATTCGTACTTCCAAGTACCCATTATTAGTTTGAATATCCTAAAGTACTAGTAAACTGGGGTCCATTGCTACTACATATTACTCTCTCGTCTCAATCGTACATTTGCTTATGACGATTTAGGTATTCTGTTAATTCCACTAGCGTGCCCGTGACAAGCTACTCTATCTTTATAAATATTTACGTATACGCGAAAACTCGCGAAAAAAAAAGTTTATTTCGGTAGCTTTTCTATATTCATTTTGGCAAACGCCTTTTCTACGGTGATACCAATTTTTTTTGAAGAAATTGTGAATTTAGTAAAATTAGCCCGCTGTTCACAATGAAGTTTTCTTCCTCTATTATCACATTGTTCACCACAGTTTGAGTGTTGATCTTCAATACTCTGAATCGTTACACTCGCATTAGTATCTTCGTAGATCTATCTTGTCTGTGTAGTTACGAATGTTTAGGTCCTTATTAAAGAACAATATTGATTTGCCAACGGACACTTAAAATAATAATCCGCTCAAATTAAAAACCGTTTTCCTAATCACAAGGCGTAACGGGGTGGCGCGCCATTCCAATTGTACCGATTAACATTTGTAACGTCTTGGTTTGGTGCCGGCTATTTACAAAATAGATATTTGCTCAGTTTCGATCCTGTGTTTTGTGTCTACTATATATTTTATAATAAATTCTAAAACGAATGATAAAATAGAAAAAAAACCCATAAAATATATCTTTTTATTAAAAGCAACTTGTACCAGATGACCTTAGAAACACAGAGTACGTTGTATATATAAAGACCTTAAAATGAATTAGAAATATTTGTAAAACGTGTCATATTTCATAATTATAATTACCTTTTGAACAATAATTATAAGTTATTAAATTCGCTAGTAATATACATGATATACACCTAACTATAATCATAGATCAAGGAAACTGTGACATTTAAGTAAGTTAATAAATTATGTTTAAGTTGATATGACTGTTAAGTACTATTCAAAATAAATGTTTGTCTATTGTTTCAAAATAAAACAATATTATATGTTTAATTTTAGTAGCAAATGCACAAATGACAAATTTCAAAATAAATAAAATTCTAGCTAATACCTGTACATACTTTAGAATCCGGATTTAGCGATATTTTTTTTTGACAATTTTCACGTTTTTGGGACCTAATATCGCGCCATCGCAATCTATTATTGACTTGTTTAAAAAATTAAATAGAAAACAATATATTTATCAACATCTACCTATAAAAAACTTTATTATAATAATATGGCATGGCGACTATCAGGCTCAAAAAATAATTTTAAGAAGAATGAACATTGTTCGAAGGTTAAAAATTACGCACCATAAAACGGAAAGTGCGGTAAAATTAGGTGAAAAATATAAATCCAGCAAGGAGTTTCACATTACGAGAATAAATAAGCTGAATAATCGAACCTTCTTGGAAGCGCTGGTCATACATTTGTCTCACTTTAATACTATAGAGAAAATGAGACGAAAGATGTAGTATTAATTTTCACCACAAGCATGTAGCGCCATTTGCAAATGCACGACATTTTCATATAAGAAACGTCAAAGATTGTTGAGACAGATATTTATGATTGTTTCATTACTTATTGTAATGTTTTCTCGCAAATGTCTTGAAAAAAGTTGTATGACATACGTGCAGTTGTTAGTTTTTGCAAATTACTATGGTAAGCTCTTGACGTAGAAACCGACTCACCGCACTAGTACATAAATAACTTTTCCCGATACTGTCTAGACCAGTGTTTTTCAACCTTTTTCATGACGCGACCCCTTTAGTATGAAGAAATATTTCGCGACCCCCCTACCCATTGCTTTTTAATACGCTTTTATTAGCTTCAAACGTATGTTAGTATGTAACGAAATCTTTAAAGTTAAAACTGATCGACTTCCCGGTTTTCAATTGAGCTGAAATTTTGCACGTATGTGTATATCAGGTGACAATGCAATGATATGGTACCATGGAGCTGATCTGATGATGGAGTCGGAAGGTGGCCATAGGAACTCCTGTACTAAACAAAATAGACCCGTCGTGTTTGGGCTCGTTTTACTTGTCTTGGCTAGCAATCTGCTGCTACATGATATGCAGGATCTCAGAAGTTTGTATTTAAAAACCTTTTTTTAAAATCAACTAAAAAATGAAAAATAAATAATAGTAAAAAAAATAAAAAAATACACTTTTATAGAAAATCCAACTAAAAAATAGAAAATGAACATAAAAGCGTGTTAATTAATAAAAGAACGTACTTTTGTGTCCTTGCAATTTGATGAATCTACGGATACTGCAGACGTTACTACAGTAGCTTTCCCAACCTTTTGCAACTCCGCTATAGAAGCTTCGCGACCCCCTAAGGAGGCTTCGCGACCCCCTAGGGGGTCGCGACCCACGCGTTGAAAAACACTGGTCTAGACAATTTTGTAGCGCTAAATAGACTATACATTCCTGACAAATTCTTATAGACTAGGGGCTACTGAGAAAAATGTTTGGGTTATATTCAAATACAGAAGTTTTTATTGAAAATAAGTTCCATTGGAGTACACATTTTTGAAGGTCCATACAGTCCATATAGGTTAAAATTTAATTTTACTTCATAGTCTATGTTCACCGCTTCGCAACGTGGTATTACTGATAAGGACAAGAGGCGGCAAGAAACTCTTCAGCAACACGTCTAGCTAAAAATTGTTTTTCTTTAAAAAAAATTATTTACTTTTTTTATGCACGAAGGAAACGATAGCCTGCGATGCTAGATGATAGATGCGATTATATTGGGTGTACCTACGTTTTTGCTAAAATGCTAACGTATTCCTATTTATACGATAATGCACAATTTACAGTGCCATTTATAATAATTAGAAAAGAAAGCTTTATTAAAATATTGACATTTGTATCGATACGCCTATAAAATGCGATAATATAATCGTAATTTAAAGTCATTTGCGTTTAGTAATTGTTGTGGCCCACGAAGAAGCTCGCAGCATCTTATTCGATTATGGAAGGAACGCTTAAATTGTTTTAACGTCTATCAGCAAGGAGGACGAGACTTTAGGTATAACGAAATTTTACTTTATCAGTAAAAATATGTGTTCTACATTATAAAAGCTTGTTATATATTCTGCTGGTGTATTAGTATGCAATAACAATGGTGATTGATGGTCTATGTACATTTCTACAGTTAATACGATAATTCAACATTCAAGGGACCAGAGAATTTTTTTAGTTCATAACCTAGAGTTTGGTTGTTTATTTAATAATTCGATTTAATATATTATTAGTAGATATATTTTTTTTAATTTTAGGGAGATAGGAGGAAAATCTAGTAAACATAAGTTTGATCCAAATTCGTGATTTATAATTTGAAACAAATTTGTACAATTATTCACAAATGTTCATTTTGGAAAGATGTCCGTGATTTTCTGTCGACTGAGCGACTTCAGTTTGAGTATTATTGTCCAATGAATTTTCGATAGTGGTGAGAGCTGAGGGTGGTTCTGAGGGCGTAGAAGCATAGGGTAGCGCTTCAAATTATAATGCCGGGCTTCAAATTATAGGCCGGACTTCAAAATATTGCATGTTAGCGAGGAAAATACTGTTCCTTTATTAGAAAGATTTATTTTATTACAAGGAGTCTAAATTCTGGTTACACCGGTTGCATGCTAGAGGAATTGCTTCAAGTGCACCACGGATGAAACAAACTAAGGTTTTGATAGTATTCGTAGCTTTAATCTACTATCTTGATCGTTACTACTGTACATGACTATGTTTATAATCCGTACACCGCCTTAACTGAATGGAAACTGATTACATTTATCCCAGCTAATTTACATTGATTAATAATAAAACCTATATTAATTAATAAAGCATTTATTTATGTTACAGTGCTATTTTTCAGTGTTGTTTCGTCATAAACTAATCTTGTGGTACCTATCTATATAAAACTTACCAAGCCCATTGTACTGATTGCGAAAATTTGTCAGATTGTCTATTATCAGCATATTTAATTTTATTTCAATACGTAGGTACTTCTATGGAAGAAAGTGTAGTACTGAGAATAAACTGAGATGCACTAATTCACTGTTAACGATAAAGAGTTTCCTGTCTCTGTCTATAATTTATAATGGCCATGAGAAACTCATTTGAAAATCCATTATTTTTATTTACGAAGCCTTAACATTAGACGGTCATTTCTGTCTTTTAATTTGATGAATTAACCAAAGTGATTTACATAAATACAAACTTGAATCATTCAAATGATTGAACACCGTCGTGTCTTTTCAGTTCCAACCCTTTCAACGAAATTGCTTTAATTTGGTTGCTCCGTCTAATATTAGCATTATACTTCATCAATGAAGTCTGTTACAAGCATCTGAATCATAAATATGATAAAATTAATTGAAATTGTAAATTGTGATTAACAGATAATAATCTAAAAGCGTAGAGACGTGATCGAACTTATAAGTACACAATGAGACCTCAATGAAGGCTGTTGTCGGTTATATAGCAGCTATATAGGGGACTGGAGTCGGGATCACACATAATAATATGGCATTGGTATTCAGAAGCGAGGAAGAATGCGCGTTCCGACGACGGGGCGGCGGCTTCTTGGCATGCCTTGAACCGGTGACCCGCTCCGGCGCGGCGGCGAGGCGGACTACCCTCGCCTAACTGACAAATTTTAATTCACCCACATCGTATGAATAATTTGATAGTTAAGATAACTATCAAATATATAGTCTCAAGTTTAAGCTTAGTACGAAAAATTGTAACATTTAAATGTATCAATTCTCAAGATTGAATAGCTACTGAAAATGAGATTACTTTTTTTTTTTTTTCTCTTTATTTATAGATAGATAGATAGATAACTCTTTATTGTACACCAATACAAACATGAACTTAAGACTAAATTATATCTAGTTATGTACAAAGGGCGGTCTTATCGCAAAAAAGCGATCTCTTCCAGACAACCCCAGGAATGAATTAAGATGATAATGGCGATGGTGGTATACGTAACATATAGTACAAACTACTTACATTTTAATAATAAATACATAAATTATATATATACATAAGTATATGGAGAAATTTTATATATTACATAGATATATACTTAATATACATACCATACAAATACATATCTACAAAATATATAAATGTTTATAAGTGAATTTAAATATCATATTCCAACGACAGGTAGTATTTTTTAATCATAGTTTTAAATATCGCTAGTGATTTTGCTTGTCTGACTGTAACAGGAAGCGCGTTCCAGAGCTGTATAGCCTTAACAGTAAAAGAATTGTTATAAAAACTTGAGTTATGCGCAGGAGTGTTCAACTTAAGTTTAGTAGAAGGGCGTAAATTATGAGAGCACGAAAGAAATTCAAAACTTTGTTTAAGGTAATCAGGAGTACTAGGGACAAATAAAATACTATAGAGAAGAGCAAGGATGTGAGTATTCCGGCGAAATCGAATTGGCAACCACTTGAGTTTTTTTCGGAATTCAGAGACATGGTCATATTTGCGTAGTCCAAATATGAACCTTATGCAAAAATTTTGGAGGCGCTCAAGTTTATTAAGTTGTTCTTGGGTTAAATTTAGATAGCTGGCGTCAGCATAATCAAGGATAGGAAGTAATAAGGACTCTGCTAGCTTAATTTTGGTGGTAGTGGGTAAGAAATTCCTCAACCTTCTAAGGGATTTGGATGAGAGATAAAGCCGCCGACTTAATTCGGTGATATGAGGTCGCCAAGACAGCTCACTGTCAAATATAACGCCAAGGTTTTTTACCTTATCACTAAAAGGAATGATTGCCCCGTCAAACATCACACTAGGTATGGTACTCTAGTCGACCTTATTAAGCATCCGTGAGCTACCGATGACGATGAGTTGAGTTTTTTCAGGATTGACATGAAGCCCAAAGGACTTGCCCCACTGCAGAATGCGTTCAAAATCAAAGTTTATGATAGAAACTGCTTTGTCTAAGGTGGCGACAGGTGATTGTGTATAAATTTGTAAATCGTCTGCATAGAGGTATTTATAAGAGGGTTTGGTCAGTATTGACCATGCCACCCTCATAGGAACAACACACTTAAATTACCGCCGCTTAATGCCTACTTTAACTAGATTGTATAGCATCCTGGCATCATCCGATAAGGGATATGCCAGGATACTATTACACACCGTCCTGCGAAATTGGATTGGACGTGACTACGGCACCCTGACGTTTCGGCTGACGCAGGTCCTCTCGGGGCACGGCTGCTTCGGGAGGTACCTGTGTCGCCTCGGCCGCGAGGCTTCGTCAGGGTGCCACCATTGCGACACAGGCGACGAGGATACGGCGCTGCATACCCTACAGGAATGTCCTGCATGGACGGAGCAGCGCCGAGAGCTCGTCGCCTCCACCGGACTCGACCTTTCGCTCCCGGCCGTGGTTCGCACCATGGTCGGGAGCCGCACCGGATGGGACGCCGTCTCCTCCTTCTGCGAGTACGTTATGTTTGCGAAGGAGGAGGCGGAACGGGAGCGTGAGCGCACTTCTCTGCTCCGCTCCCGACAAAGGAGGACGCGCCGACGCCGGAGGTCAAACCTAGACCTTCGGCCACCGTAAGCGGGCGGCGCGGGTGGGGCCTCTAGGGGTATAGAGGTTCTCACTCACCCGCACATGCCGTCGAGATGAGAGCGCGAGTGTTCCGCGCGCGCTCATCTCTCTTCCCGTGGGGCGCGTTACAGACCGCCCCACGCCCGGAAAAGACCGAGAAGTCGCCGGGGGAGCAGCTCCCCCGGCATTGGAAGAGGCCCAGTGAGCGGGGCCCACGCCTGCCAGGGAATGCGGAGCCGGGTAGCCCATTCCCGTAGCCCTGGCATAAGGCGCAGGACGGAACACCCAGGGGTTTTAGTGGGTATCCCTAACTGGGGAGTGGCAATAGCGTGGCACCGGTTCTGACCGGGCGCGCTAGTGCCACCCCCGATCTGGCGAATCCCACACTGTCTCACCAAGGTCGCGAGCATCCCCCAGGCTTCTGTGCCTGTCGCGGTCTAGTCCTCAAACGGATTTCCCCTGGCCAAAAAAAAAAAAAAAAGGATACTATTACACGCACCAATTTCGTGTAAATCGTAGCCTAACAAACTTCTTTCGGACTCGTTACGTACACACTCCACTAAAATGTGATATGGATCTTCTCTAACCTGACACACTGTGCAATTGGGTGTTAATGATCTTTTCACTAAAAACGCGAACCCATTTAGTGGTATGTGTCCGGAGCGAAGTCGGAAAGCTATCACTATTTCAGATCTGACAAAGATGACCCTGCAAACCATGGTGAGCGTGATAGATTGGGTTGAATAGTCCTATACCATATACCCTTAGTTACTGATCTCTCATCAAAGTGTTCCTTCCACAATTCTGTGCATTTATTTTTGACTACGTACAGGAAATCAGTAAATAAGGGCATACAGTGAAAGGGTTCTCCATCATCAATAGCCTCCTTAGCAAGACGATCAGCAGCCTCATTTCCTGGCAAACCTATATGTGAAGGGATCCACTGAATTTTAATTAATCTACTTGTTCTTGACAATTCACGGAGGGATTTCAAAATGCTGTAGGCTATCGGTAGTCCTCGAAAAGTCGAGGTGCATCGAGCCAGGTGAAAGATAGCACTTTTTGAATCAGTAAAAATGGCATATTTGCCTGAACCACAAGAACTTATGTAAGAAACCGCCTCCGCTATGGCTAATAATTCTATGTGCATGATGGAAATATTAGCTTCAATTTTTAATTTTAAAGAACTGTTGGTTTGCGGGTCATAAATGCCTAAACCACTGCATTGATTTTTAACTTTTGACCCATCTGTGTATACATGATAGAAGTCTACATACATTGCACTTAGAAAGTCCGTACATTTTTGTTTCAAAATAGAAGGGTTATAGCATGACTTCGGTTTATCAACGGATTTTATAGTTGGTTCAATTATGGAAGCAACATCCACATTGCTCACCCATGAATCCAAAGAAAACATCTCTAACTGTTTGCTTGTGTGGATAGACAAATTCTTTAGTAAGTCATGAGCCAGAACTAGTAAAGGTTTATGTTTATGTCTCCAATAAATACCCTGGCAAAGCGCGCTTAAATTACTTAAGATATGTATAATTTCACTAGCTGAGAATGATTTACTCTTTAACCAAAACTTTCCAGCAAGATAGTACCTGCGACATCGCAATGGCTGTAAATGAAGTTCGCATTCCATTACGTGAATTGCAGTGCTTTTAATAAATCCCCCAATAATCCGCATACACTGGTTTTGAATACGGTCTAGTTTGCTTAAATTTGTACGACAACTATTTCCGTATAAAGAACTTGCGTAATCTAGCCTGCTGCGAATCAAAGCAATATAGACACGTCGTAAAATATAAGGATGGGCCCCCCAACCTGAGCCGCATAATGCTTCAAATATATTAATTAGTTTTAATAATTTACATTCCTTTTCATTAATGTGTTTGCCCCATCTTAGTGATCTGTCTAACCAAAATCCTAAATACTTCACACAATCAACAACCTGCAATTGAATTCCATTTATAGAGATATCGACATATTCCCTTTTGTAGCTTCTTTTAAAAATGCAAAGTTGGCTTTTTGTTGATGAAATTTCTAATCCTATGGCATTGAGCAATTTCGATAACTTATTTAGAGCCATCTGTAATTTATTTTTTCCTACTTCGAGATTATCACAAATAACATAAAGTACGAAATCATCCGCATACTGTGATATAAATATGTTATTTATCGACTTACATATATTAATCGTACTTAAATTAAAAAGTAAAGGGGACAAAGGGTCCCCTTGTGCTAAGCCTTGACATGTATTTCTACAGCAACTGTAAGAATCTATTTGAATTTTTAAATGCCTCTCTTCTAAAAAGTTCCATAAATATTTACGTAGTATAGCGCTTACTCCTACCTGCTCCATGATATTTAAAAGGCTGCTAATACTAACATTATTATATGCGTTTTGTATGTCTATAAATGAGGCTATTGTCATTTGGTTCTGAGAAAAACCTGCCTGTATTCTGGAAACTAAAACTGATAGATTTTCTAAAGTAGATCGACACTTTCTGAAACCAATAGTATTTTGGGAGAATAAATTCTTTTTCTCAGTATACCATTCTAAACGTTTTAATAGAATATTATGAAATTTTTTACAAAGACACGATATCATCGATATAGGGCGAAACGATCCAGCCATGTTGTTACTACTTTTAGCCTTGGGTATAGGGATAATAGTAATATCTCTCCATTGCGCAGGAACAAAACTTAATGTGTAAAATATATTGTAAAGTTCTACTAGAATGTTTATTCCATTATTTGGAAAATGAGCTAACATTGAATAAGATATGCTGTCTGAGCCAGGAGATGTATCTTTATGGCGCATACTGTTCTCTAGTTCCTGGCGGGTAATTGGCATATCTAATTCTGTTTTTATGTCCGTAAAGTTAGGTTCTTGTGGAATAACGTAATCAGGAGTTAAGCTGTGCAGGAGTTGCTCAGCATTTTCTATAGTAGCAGAAGGTTGGGGGGTACGACAACCTTTTAACCATTTTAACTTGCGCCACATTTCACTTGGGGAAGTATTACTATTTAACGAATCACAATATTCATGCCAAGACCTTTCTCTTGCTTGTCGGATTGCTTTTTGGGCCACTCGAATCTTTCCTCGTAGATTTAGTAAATGGATAGGTGTTGGGTTACGTCTAAAGATGCTGAGAGCTAAACGACGTTCCGCTACAACCTTTGATAGTAGGGCGTTCCAATACGGTTTGGGTGTAAAATTATTTTTGGGATTATGATTAAACTTTATAGGCGGTATGAAACGGTTTGCCGCTTTATTAATTAGGTTTGTAAAGTTATTATAAATTTCTTGAGGATCACTTCTGTTTTGTAAATTAAAATTCTTAAATTCTTTTTTCAATAATAACTTATATGCCGACCAGTCTGCTTTTTTATAATTTCTACGCATATGTATTAAATTTGGGTCTTCTTTAACAAAAGTAGTTATTTTGATAATTACATGGTCACTACCTAGTGTTTCATTCGTAGTGGCCCAATTAAGATTTGCTGCTATATCAGTCGAAGCAAGTGACAGATCGGGAGAAGACATTTGCAATTCATTGTTAACTAATTTAATTCTAGTTGATTCATTATTATTGTTCAAGCTAATAAATCTACTATCGGATAAGGCATCATATATTTGAAGGCCACGTGAATCATTTTTATAAGACCACGTGCTATGATGTCCATTGAAATCTCCTAAGATTACAGTTTTCCTATCTACAATACTAAGTAATCGTTCCCAGTCAGATAGACTAGTACGAACAGAAGGTGCACAATATAAAGACGCTAGAAACTTTATATGCTGGCAATTGTCGATTTTAATCATTATTAATTCTATTCCCGGGTTTATGTTATTAACTTCATATAAACTCGCTTTGACTGAATTATGTACCAATATCGATACCCCACCGTATGAGTCCTGTCTATCCTTGCGAAAAATTTTGTATCCACTAATCTTTAGTTCACTTCCCGGTTCTAACCATGTCTCATTAAGAGCAGCAATGTGGATGTTCTCTTGACATAGTAATTGATTTAAAGATAATATCTTAGGACGAAGACTTTGCACATTACATTGTATTATTTTAAGCTTAATTAATTTTGACTTGTTATCCATTATGTATCAAAGCCAAAATACTCCAAAATTATTTTAAACACCGACCAATCTGATATATTTTCTACCACTACTAACACTAACCATTCTACACAGCTTTTCACTACACTTTTAACCTTCATTGCTACCGAAGTTCCTCTTAAGAATAAAATTTCTTTTAATCTACTCAATAACTCGCTGAAGTTCACACTTCTTTTTGACTTTACTTATTTCCGGTAAGTGAGTCCGTTCATTAATTGTCTGAGGGTCATCTTCATCGGTGTTCGGGACATATATTGCCAAAGCGCGTCGGTACGTACAGTTGTACTCCGCCATTAACTGACGTAGTCTGCGTTCTTTCTGATACGCTGGGCACAATCGAACCATAGCCATATGTCTTCCTTTACAATTAACGCATTTAAAGATAGTGGTATCACAATTTTTGTGATCCTTGCTACATTTTGGGCAAGTAAATTTGGTTGTAGGACATCTTTTTATTGAGTGACAGAGGCCCCAACAGCGGGAACATTGTGATACTGGAAATACATACTGACCTACACTAATACGCAACCCATCCACGTAAACAAAGGGGGATCGAAAAGACCCCTTAAAACACAATCTAACTGACTCACACGGAATCCACCCTTCACCTTCTGGGTTTCGAATATTAAGTCTAGTCGCCGATAATATCTCCCCTGGCTCTGGACAAGAAACACGTTTGACAATATCTTCCTCTGTCATGTCCATGTCAACATCTCGGATAACACCATAACATTGGTTAACCTCCATGGCTCTTTGGATTCTCCAACCCTTATTAATAAATGTCTGACAAGTTTGAAGTTTTTTAGCACTGCTGTTATTCGCCATGTCAAGTCGGATCTTATATGGGTTGATATATCTTACTTTCTTAACCTCATGAATACCTTCATTCTGAATAATTTTTGCCAGTGCGAATTGTTTCGGCATAATTTCACTGGATGAAATGTATATCTCAATCAACTCGCTATCCATCTCGGTTTTGCCATTTTGGCCGTCAATTTTATGCTTCTTTCCCTTCTTCATAGTAAACCACTCTCCTTCATCAATCTGATCTACTTTTCTCTTACCGCCGCACTTCTCATTTTCGGTAATGTCCTCCATTTCCTCCTCGTACTCTAACCCATCTTCTCTTATTTTGTCATTTATATCCTGAACACTCGAACAGCTCAAGTCACTACCTGATCCTCTGTAACCACTAGCATTCTCCTCTGGTAACACTGACTCTTGCATTTCGATACTTATCGGAGGCCGGTACGGCCGGCACACGTAAGCGGGAACCTAGCGCTACCCGCAATTAGTCGCCGCGGCGACATAAAATGTAATAAACAACTAATACAATAAGGTGTACACGCGCACCTCGCCCGAATGCCGAGGCGAGACTGGAGATTACTTGTATGAAGAAAGTGAGGTTAAAATTTGATGCCATAAAATAAAGTACGGCTATTTATATTATCTATAAACTACACAATTATAATAAATAAAATATAAATAAGTATATTTGTATTCATGGAAGAAGAACAATTTATATTGCTGTGTGAATTAGTATTTGAAGTATAGTACGAAGGATAACTTAGAAAGGCATCCTTTATAGCGGGTATTACTGTAGTGTTTTATGACGTCACGTGATTTAAATGTTAACTGATATTTTTTTATAACTTCATAGACAAAATTACAAATCGATCGAAACGAAGAATAAAATACATAATGATTACTATATTTTCAAAATATTGTTGTTTTTTTATATATTTTATTTAGCACCAACTTCAAGATTCAAAGCCATACTGAATCCAACGCAAAAAGAATGATTGAAATCGATTTAACCTGAAACAAAAAGTTACCTATGGCTGAACATACATGAAAAGTATTTACACGAAGAATTGATAAATTTCTCCTTTTTTGAAGCCATAGTAGACTTAGTACGGAAGCCACAAAAAAGAATACATAGATAATAATATATCTGTGCCTTAAAATTTCGACAGGAACAAGTGTCAATCTCCGAGGCTCAATTGGTGAGAATATTCAGAGCAAAAGGATGAGCTTTGAATATTCATGTGACTTGTGGCTGCACTCACTGACACTCCAGAGACAAACGCTTCTTTCCCCAATTTCAGGTCACTTAAACGTTTTAAATTATTTATAAGTAATCTAATATTCGTACATCTACAAAAACGCTTACCATGAATAATAATATAATACGAACTAAATAAAATTTACTTGTTGTGTTACCCCTTTACATAGTATAAAACAAAGTCGCTTTACGTGACTGTCTGTAAACACCTCCTCAGAATTTTTAAGCGGTTTTCACCATCAGTTAGATAATTATTTACTAAAAGCTTTTATATATAAAAAAATAAGTTTTTACGTACGTAAATTAGAGTTAGTTCCTAGGGTTTCACCCACGTTAACGGTGGGGGGAAAACACTTGTTATTACTAAATATAATGTGCTCTTTACATAATTATCTTTGTTTACATAAACATAAATTACTTTTTGCTTGGCTGCTTAGTTATTATTTATAAAATTATTAATAACAGTCCTTAAATGTCACGCTGCTGGGCTCGGGCCTCCTATTATGGTGGGGGGTTTATCATTGGTCAGATTAGGATGAAACTTTGGTAGGGTGTTTTGAAGAAGCCCGAACAGGTTTCTGGCTCAAAAAAATCTTTGTTAATAATAATAAAAATCAATGTTTGTATATTTGTTCAATATGCGTTCCTAAACCATTGTCACATTGTGGTAAAACTTTGGTAAAGTTTGCGGAGAACGCCCGCGAGGGTTTCTGACCCAAAAATCTTTTTATATTTTTACGAGTCGTGAGACTCGAATTAAAATGCCGTTAGAATTACTATAGAGTTTATTAGAACTGTACGAACGCGTATAACACAGGTACAAATATAACCGAACACAACGAGTCCAAACGTAATGTAGAAGGTCGTAATTTCATAAAAACGCGCAAAGTCCGTCACTAAAAGTTTCCCGAATGCAGCACACACACTCACACGTCTTGCTTCGCTCATGGTTATTGCTCGACTGCCTCGTCCCTCAATCGAGGCACTGCTTTTACTGCATAGATGCAATATGTCTTCCCGGCCGCGTGGACCGAATTTCCTAGTTTGTACTTTAAATCCGACACACTTGGCTAATGACTGCCATAAAAATTACAATACACAATGGGCTGTTTTATAATCACAAATTTTAAACACAAAGTAAACAAAAGAAGTCCAAATGCCGAAAGGTAATAAAATGTGTTTTCGCAGGTATGCAGGTGTGAATTTGTTTTTGTCGAGACCACAGTCGTAACAATATTAAATTCTTCTGTTTGTGTGTGTCACTGAACTCTGAAAACTGAATCTAAACGATTAAACCGATTTTAATGAATTTTTTGGTGAGTCTTCAAGTTGGTCCCGGAATGATTCACTTGGACCCGGTAGGTTTTATAAGGGCAGGACAAGTCCTGCCAGGTACAGCTAATTAAATTATAAAACTATGGAATAAAAGTACTAAGGAGTTACAATCGTCCAGTAAAAAATGTAATTCGTTACGACGGATGTTGTACTGTTATATCTATCTATATATATAAAAGAAAGTCGTGTTAGTTAGACTATTTATAACTCAAGAACGGCTGTACCGATTTGGCTGAAAATTGGTGGGGAGGTAGCTTAGAACCAGGAGACGGACATAGGATACTTTTTATTCCGTTGGAACCGTTAGGTGGCACTGAGATCGGGTTATAGAATCCTTCTAATCACCTGGACCGATTTTGGTGAGTTTGTTTTTGTGTTTGAGTGGGTTCCCGGATGGTTTAGATTCACAACTAGAACCGGTAGGTGGCACTGAGATCGGGTTATAGAATCCTCCTAATGACCTGGAGCGATTTTGGTGATTTTGTTTTTGTGTGTTTGAGTCGGTTCCCGGATGGTTTAGATTCACCATTAGAACAGGTAGGTGGCGCTGCGATCGCGTTCTAGAATCCTCCCAATCACCTGGACCGATTTTGGTAATTTTGTTTTTGTGTGTTTGAGTGGTCCCGGCTGGTTAAAATCCACAATTAGAACCGGTAGGTGGCGCTGGGATCGGGTCTAAAATTTTTATTTTTTCAGAGCAGGACAACGTCTGCAGGGGCCGTTAGTGTGTATATATATATAACAGTATAACATCTGTCTGTCTTAGGGTGCACTTTAATACCAGCGTCAGGGTCCTTTTGCCTGACGTATGCTTAACTGCACCTATATGGTACCATCGCGACTTTTTTTTTATATACCTCCCTTGCTTAATTCATTGTCATTTGTCTAAATAAAATAAACGTATATTCTTTCTTCTTCCCTTAGAGGTTAACATGTAACTGTGGCTGAAAGCATAAACCACGCCAAACCAAATCGTGCAAAGAAAAAGAAGAACTTTAGAGTAGATATTTTCACTCTTGCGACGTAGGTGGCACATCCTTGTAATATAGAAAATCTCAATAAATGTTTGCGTCAACTTATTACCTATTAATGTACATTTAAAAAATATATATAAATTGAAAGTATTTAACTCCTTTTCAGTGACATGAAATTTACATTATCTTGTAGAGAGTTAGTTGTTTTTTTTTATGTTTGCGTGTAGGCAAACTGGCAGACGGGTCCACTTGATGGCAAGTGGCTACCGTCGCCCATGGACATCTGCAACACTAAGGGAGCCGATGCGTTGCCTACCTCGTTGAGACTTTAAAAATCTGTTTACGCCCTTTTTGAAGAGCCCCATATTGTAGCGCTCTGGGAAAACCGCAGGATAGCTTATTCCACAGCTTGCTCACATATGGCATAAAAGAGCGAGCGCCACGTACAGTGGATAACTTCCAGGTGTCGAGGAAGTGTGGATGAACTCCCAGTCGTCGGCGAGCAGTGCGGTGGTAAAATGGCGATGTAGGTACCAAACCAAACAGCTCCTCAGAACACTCCCCATTGTACAGACGGTAGAACGCGCTGAGAGCGCCTACGTCTCTTCTGAGACTTAAAGGTTCTAAGCCGTCTGTAAGTTCGGGATCGTCGACAATCCGGACCGCTCGGCGCTGCAAGGAGTCAAGTGGGAGTAGCTGGTACTGAGGTGCCCCAACCCAGAGATGGGAGCAGTACTCCACATGGGGACGGACTTGGGCCTTATATAATAAAAGCCTGTGTCCCGGTGTGAAGTACCGCTTAGCCCTGTTGAGCACCCCAAGCTTTTTAGAAGCGAGTTTCGCTTTGCTCTCCAAATGACCCCGAAATTGCACCTCGCTCGAAATGTCGACGCCTTGGATCCCGATTGAGTTCGAGATCTTGAGGGGAGTGCCCTGGAACTGTGGCGCTAACAAAAATGGGGCTTTTTTAGCGGTGAACGCGCAGACTTGTGTCTTGTTGGGGTTGAAAAGGGCGAGATTTCATCTACCCCATTCCGAGACCTGCTCCAGGAGGAGGTCGGAGGTCTCGATTTCAGACACAAACCGGATTCTACTTTCTTCAACTTCTGCATGGGGAATATTTACGCGGCCAGTGTAGAAGGCATCGCCCGTGCTGTCATCTGCATAACAATGAAGGAGGTTGCTGGTCTGCAACATGTCATTGTTATGCAGAATGAACAGTGTGGGCGACAACACTGAGCCTTGGGGTACGCCAGCATTAATAGGCTTCGTCTCCGAGCATACACCGTCAATTAGGACCTTGATGCTCCGCCCATATAAAAAGCTGGCTACCCATGCGCACAACCCCTCGGGGAGTCCGTAGCTGGGAAGCTTGGAAAGAAGTGCCCTATGCCAGAATGAATGAAAACACTTTAATGTTCACCAAAAATTAAAACTGCGTTCTTAAAACTAAATATGTATAGTAAATGTTGAAGAAAGAGGGGCCTTATTGCTTAAAGCGATCTCTTCCAGGCAGTTGAAGTAGTTAGTCCTAGTAGACAAAAGAAAATTCTGTTCGCACAATCTTGGGAATGAGCCGATTTTCATTATATTTAACCAAAGGTAATTTTTATCCAGAATACTAGGGTATTTACCATGGGATAAGGATTCACATCACAGTATAATATGCTAGTGACGATGGATAAAATGCTCGGTAAAATTATTAAAAAATATTGCTTTGGTGAAGAATTTACAAATATACAATTTGGAAATTCTTCAGTGATTCACGAATTTCTAGCGTAACACGACATATTTTAGATAGAATTAACGATCTACCGTTTAATACATATTTCTTTGATTTATTAAAATCTTTCGTACAGTATATTGGAGGATAATAACCTGACTCATAACTTTTTATCGTAGTCCTTATTCCGGTTTAATATCTTCTTATAGTTTCACATTAAGATCGCGTTTATTAAAAAAAATCTATCGATATCTGATACGTTATTTACGTTTGACAGGATATTACTAAGGAGAACGTAAATAAATAATTCTTACTGGATTATCTTATGCTAGAGCTTAAAATTAACGGTCTTATTCATATTAAGTTAGAGTAAGTTTGTAGGTTTCTTTAAGAACCTTAAAGTGTTCGGCTGTGGACTAATGCGTCTTATTTAGTGTTAAAAAATAACGCTGTTAATTCAAAGTTATGTCACATATCAAATAACGCATTAAGTCCATTGCCATATTTGCGTGAAATGGCTTAAATCTTTAACACTGACACAGATGAAGCCCCAGCATAAGATTATCCGGTAGGAATTATTTATTTTCTTTCTCCTTAGTAATATAATGTCAAATGTAAATAATGTCTCAGATATTGATTGAGTAACATTATAATTGCGATAGCAACTCTCTGTTTGCCTGTTTGTATGTCGGTCTGTTCCATTTTCACGGAAACAGTAATGGACCCATTTGGCTGAAATTTGGTATATGTGTAACTTTAATGCCGAGGTTGGACAAGAGATACTTTTTATCCCGGATAATGAGACAGATTTATATAAAAGTTATCCCAAAAAGTAGGTTAGGTTTTTGTGTTTTGCCATTTTCGTCATTTTTGTCATTCTGGTCATTTATGTAGTTTTCATAGACGGTAAATAGATTAATAAAACTAGGACGGTTTGAATTTGAAATAGAGTATGAAAGTTTGGATGAAACCAATAATTTCTCAAGTTTATAGATATAAAAATTCATTGTGTATAAAAAATACGATAGTAACTTGATATGTCTTTCTGTTAAGCTTCCACGGAAAACTACTAGGAATACTGAATCGATTTAAAAAAATATATATTGCAGGAGGTCAGCAGACAAGCAGACGGCCCACTTGATGGAAAGCGGTAACCATCGCCTATGGACATTTGCAACACCAAAGGTGCTACAAACGCGCTGCTGCTCTCTTAAGGAAGACTGGAGCCAGGTCACTAATGCCGGAACACAAATCAAGGTTGTTATGGCGACATACTTTAGACCAGGGGTGGTAGTCATCCAGTCGGGCAAATACCCTAACACCTGGCTGTGGGTTGTCTTGTCGCCTCTTACGACAGGCCGTCCGGCCGCCTCCAATGCCTAGTACGCCCGTAACAACGTTTTTTCAAGCCAACGTAAACCACTCCCCCACCGCCCAGGACTTGTGCCTGCAGGCGATGGCGGAGTGGCAAGCGAACTTGGCCGTAATAAGCGAACCTTATTACGTTCCTCCTTACGGTAACTGGGTGGGCGATCTCGACGACATGGTAGCGGTGGTGGCCAGAGCCGGGTCCGGCACACCGCTTACATGTCTCGAAAGAGGAAAGGGCTATGCTGTGGCGGAAAGCGGGAGTATCGTCGTCATAGGCGTTTACTTCTCGCCCAACCGCCCCCTGGCGGAGTTCGAGCTTCACTTGGACGCCATCGGGGCTGCCGTACGCAGACTGTCGCCTAAAACGATTTTCGTGATAGGCGACTTTAATGCAAAGCACCTCTCCTGGGGAAACGTATTCACGAACCTTAGGGGTCGGATGGTCGAGGATTGGGCTCTTCAAGCCGGCCTGACCATATTGAACCAGGGGTCGGTCCAGACCTGCGTGCGCGCGCGGGGTGGATCACTCATCGACCTGTCATTCGCCACTCATGCGGCCGCCCGCAGAGTCGTCGGATGGAGGGTGCTGGAGGAGGTGGAGTCGCTCTCTGATCATCGGTATATCAGATTTGAGCTTACCACCCCCTCCTCCAGTCCGAGCCCTGTTCATCGCTCCCCTCTCCTCCCGCGTTGGGCCCTTACCAAGCTCGATCCGGAGCAGGCCGAGGAGTGGGCACTCACGGAAAGCTGGGCCTACCCAGCCAAATTCGCGAATTTGGATAAGCAGGCAGAGCACATGCGCAAGACCCTGACGAGGGTTTGCGACGCGGCGATGCCTCGCGTCTCCAAGCGGCAGCCTCCGTGCAAGCAATCGGTCCACTGGTGGACCGAGGAGCTGGGCGAGATGCGAAAGGCAGTTCGCATCATCAGCCATAGGCTCAAACGCTGCAGGGCGCGCCGTCCTACGGACTTCCTCGCGGAAAATGGACTCGTGGGCGAGTTTAGGGAGGCCAGAAAGGCCCTTTCGATTGCAATATTGCGATCGAAAGCCCGGGCTCGGGCCGAGCTCCTCGAGACGCTCGATCGGGACCCTTGGGGGCGTTCGTACCGTGGGGCCCGCAACACGTTGCGGCCTTGCACATCCACGGTCACGGAAACGCTCGAACCCGAGGTGCTCCGGTCGGTTATCGACGGGCTCTTCCCGGATCCGGGGAACTTCACTCCCCCCAGTATGGGTCCACCCATTCCCGACACCCCCACGGACGAGGAGTCTCACTCCGTCTCCGAGGGGGAGCTAGATGTTGCTTGGACCGGCTCCGGGGCAGGAAGACGGCACCATGACCCAACGGGGTTCCAGGTCGACTCTACGCAGCCAGCTGCGGGACCTTTTCGAAGCCTGTATTCGCGCAGGTAGGTTCCCGTCGCAATGGAAAGAGGGGCGTTTGTGCCTTATTCCCAAGGGAGGTCGGCCTCCCAACGATCCGTCCGCCTTCAGGCCCATAGTGCTGCTGAACGAGGTCGCTAAGATCTTCGAAAAGATCTTGGCGGAGCGGCTCGTGAAGCATCTAGACGCTATGGAGCCGGGGCTCTCAGATACGCAGTTCGAGTTTCGGCGGAGGCGCTCCACGTTGGACGCCTTCGAGACGCTACGAGCGTTGACGGACGAAGCCGTCCAAGCGAAGGATGTTGTTCTTGCAATGTCGCTAGACATAGCGAACGCCTTCAACAGCCTCCCTCATGAGACGATCAGGGAGGGGCTCCGCGCGCATGGAGTCCCCCCGTACCTCACGAGGCTGTTGGGCGAGTACCTGCGGGATCGGCATATCCTTTGGGAGGGCGGTGAGTCCGCCAATCACGTGTTAGGTCGGCGAAGTGTCGCGTGCGGTGTTCCACAGGGGTCGGTCCTTGGGCCGATTCTTTGGAACGTAGGTTATGACTGGATCCTTCGGGTTTCGGTCCGGCCCGGGGTAGGGCTGATCTGCTTTGCGGACGACACCCTACTCACGGCACGCGCTGCGTCTTTTGCGGAATCCGTGGACGTCGCTAACGACGGGTTGGCGATTGTCGTAGATCGAATAGCTAGGCTGGGCTTGAGGGTCTCCCCCGCGAAAACGGAGGCCATCATGTTCCATAGGAAGTTCCGTAATCCCCCCCCGGACTTGTCCGTTACAGTTCAGGGGGTGGCAATCAGAGTAGGGCCCAAGATGAAATATCTTGGGCTAGTTCTTGATGGGAAATGGCTTTTCAAAGCGCACTTTGAGCAGCCAGTTCCCAAACTCGTCAAATCCGCGGGCGCACTCTCCAGGCTACTTCCCAACGTGGGGGGCCCGGGGGGTGCGACGCGGAAACTTTACTCCGGCATCCTGAGGAGTATGGCGCTGTACGGTGCGCCAGTCTGGTCCGAAGCCCTTCACCGCCACAACAGAACCCTGCTGCACCGCGCGCAGCGGGTTCTGGCCGTGAGGACCATACGGGGGTATCGCACAGTGTCGTGGACGGCGGTGACTCCTCTGGCAGGCGAGCTGCCCTGGCATCTCCAGGCAGACGTCCTGACCAGAGTTTGCCGTACCCGGCAGGATGCCCTAGCTAGAGGCCTGACCTTCTGTCAGGTCGAAATCGAGACGGCCAGGAAGCGGGAAACCGCTTGTTGCCTCGTCGAATGGTCACGAGACCTCGAACACCCTGCGGCCGGCGGCTTTACGGTGGACGCAATCAGGCCACAGCTGGAGGAATGGGTCACCCGCACCAGCGGAACCCTGACCTTCAGGATGACACAGATACTGACCGGACACGGTTGTTTCGATCAGTATCTGTGTCACATTGTGGGCTGCTTGCCTTCTCCGGACTGCCGCCAGTGCGGCGCACCCGACACTGCGTTACACACGCTGGTCGAGTGCGCTGCATGGACGCCGCAGCGTTTCGATCTCGAGGCGCACGTAGGAGTCGTCGGATCGCTCGGTGACTTGGTAACGGCCATGTTGCAGAGCGACGACCGCTGGGAAGCTGCGGTTACTTTTTGCGAGGCAGTAATGTCTCTCAAAGAGGCCGCAGAGAGGGACAGGGAGCGAAGTCCTTCGGCGCGTGCTACGGTCTCTTCTCGAGGTCGCCGGCCTTCAGCTGGCACCCGGAGAGGCAGGTACGCGCATTACTTCCCTCTCTGAGTTAGGTTCCGTTACGGGGGGCCCTTAGCTGCTAGGTAAGCAAGGGACTCATCTGCCCCCGTCTCGAAGTGGGGTGTGTTCTCCCAGGGCACACTCCAGGCACTTTATTGCGCTGGATCGACTGTTGCGTAACTATGTTCTATATCTCAGTCTTTCCATCACAAACAAAAGCGCAGGGTCGACAGGGAGGAGGGGGTTTTTAGTGGGTATTGAGGTTGCTCGCTCGTGTAGCATCGCTCGGAGTCTTCCACACTACTCTGTGTCATCGATCGCGGACGGAGCACAAACAAATTCTCCGTTCCTGCACGGATAATTTTTCCTGTAATTTTGTTTAAATGTAGTTTTAATACTGAAATGGACATAAATACTTTTCATGCCAAGAGATGGTATAGTTTGCGATATAAAATGAAATTAATCTTCCGGGTGCAAATAGCAATAACATAAAAATTTAGTACAATAATCCCTAAGATTAGCTAAGTCATTGTCAACTATGGGTAAGGTGCCCAGAAGGCTGGTTACGTTAATCGCCGTGCTGCTCGAACTAAGGCACACTAACACACTAACAATTAGGCAATATAAGAGCTCCAGATAAATAAACTTAGTAAATAGATAGTTGGGTTGACACATGTTACAAGAAATTCTAAAATTATTTACATACAAAAGATTGGGCGCTAAAATATCTTACTTTTAAGTTTTAATCATAAATAATATTGTTACGACCGACAAAGACAAATTCAAACATGCAGTTTATTACCATTTCAACATTTGGACTTCTTTTGGTTACTTTGTGTTTAAAATTTGTATTTACAAAAACATCATTGTGTATTGTAATCTTTTATGGTAGTCATTAGCCAGGTGTGATTCTTATAAATTCAGTCTAGAGACATATTGTATTTTTACATTATAAAGCCATGCCCCAAGGGAGGGGTGAGGCAGTCAAGCGATAAACACAAGCGAGGCAAGACTTGTGTGCATTTAGTGACGGACTTTGGGCGTGTTATTGAATTGTGCATTACGTTTGGACTTATTGCGTCCGGTTATATTTTTACCTGTGTTATACGTGTTTGTATAGTTCTAATAAATTCCATAGTAATTCTAACGGCATTTTAATTCGAGTCCTGCAAATCGTAACAATATAATATACCTTATCTCTCATTCTATAACTGTGTTGACTTATTTATGCCGAAAGAGCAGTCCTATCTTAAGAGTTATTAAACATACATACATATTTATATATGTATGTATGTTTAATAAATCTTAAACATAAATACATATATAAATATGTATTGTAAAATCATATTTCTGTAATGTTGTAATTCTGTAATGAAATATGATTTTCCTTCTATAATCCGCATTTTAAAGGATCCGCGTGTTTGATACTGAAGACATATTTTAAAGTCACTGTGAGTGTTGACTTAAGCTACAAAAGCCGTTCACTGCGACAATAATTATGATTAAGTATAGTGAATACGGAGATTGCTCATATCGATCTAAAGATAAAAATCTTGAAATTATCTGGGGGATACAAGAGTGGCGAAAAAATCGTACACTCAGAGGGAGCGTTCAGCTGACACAATGAAGTGGTATCGAGGGCGGGGGCACGCGGCCGCCGGCGTACCATTGCCCGCTATGTCGGCGGCGGCTACTGCTACGAGCGGAGCGTGTGTGCAAAGCGGAAACGACAGAGATAACAAAACTATTATAAAGCTGCCAAAACAACAAATGCTATAAAGCTGCCAAAACTACAAAAATTACCACAACTACCAAACCCTACCGAAATTAACGAAACGACCAAAACTATCTAAACGACTAAATGGATTAAAATGACCAAATTGATCAAAATGAACAAAATGAACGCCAAACCACCAATAAAAAAGCTGTCATATTTTCTGGGATAACCTATACATAAATCTATCCCATTATCCGTGATGAAAATTGTCTTTTGTCTACCGTCATTATTAAAATTAAATATATACCGAATTTCACCCAAATCGGTGTAATAGTTTTTCCATAAAAGCATAACAAACAGAGAGACAAATATATTTTTATCCCGACAACTATCCCATTTTTCGGGATAAAAAGTATCTTATGTCCATTTACGGCAACGAATACTGAGTTTCAACCAATCGGTGCAGTAGTTTTTCCGTGAAAACGGAACAGACAGACAGAGTTACTTCGCATTTAAGTATAACATTAATAGGAATGAAGCCGCGCAATAAAAAGACGTTCAAACATTTGATTTTCTTGTTCTAAATATTTAAAAAAGAAGAATCCATCAATTTCAAAGGCGATATAATCGAAATCGCTAATCGCCTGTACGCACTACGTGTAACATCGGATGCGAAAGCCTTCACGCTCGCATCTGCACCCCGCCCAGCCCGCACCCCGGCCCTCCTCTCAACCGCAGAAGTGCTGGCTGTGGTCGTCGAGTCAGCCGGAGACAGTCGCAGCGCTGACATCGCAGGCCTGGGGCCTATGCAAACATAATTTTTTTTAAACATAAATTACACTCAAAGTGAACAAACATGGATGTGGAAGAGTTTCGAGTTCGGGGCAAAGAGATGGTGGATTATATTTGCACGTATATGACTACTTTGAAGAAGCGACGTGTGACCCCTAGCGTTGAGCCGGGCTACCTTCGCGCCGAGCTACCTCCCGAAGCTCCATTCCATCCGGAGTGTTGGGACGATGTCATGAGAGATGTCGAGAACAAGATCATGCCGGGTGTAACCCACTGGCAACATCCGCGCTTCCACGCTTACTTTCCATCGGGGAACGCATACCCTTCCATTCTTGGTGATATGCTGTCCGCAGGCATTGGATGCATTGGATTCTCATGGGTGAGTGATAAATTTAACTCAAGGTTACTTATGGCAATGCAATAACTGTGATCTTGAATTGATACTTTTCTTTTTTGTACAACGGTTAAAGACGCACCTATCAGATCCTATAAACCCAGGAAATCAAATCAAGGGTAGTTTGAGGCCAATGACTTCTGTAAGTACTGTTTACCCTGTAACATACCAATCAACTCCTCCTGTAGTTTAAAAAAGTTTGATTCTATATTAATAATAAGATCATTTAACGTGCGAGTATGACCCGCGCACTGGGGGTTCCTCTATATAATAAAATACATAATTATATTGAAAAATACTCACTAAGGAAAAATATTTCTGATTTCTTAATTTTTCTTCATTAACTTCGGAGATAAAGGTAGGGTACATTTCTTTCATATGTCGTGTTTCCAAATAAGTAAAAAATAATTAAATGCTCCGTGTATTTGCTACCCCTTATTATTTCATGATTTCGCTGTAAAATGGTACAGCCGCCTCTATCTAGTAAAGATTACATGTTTCTACTAAACTTCAATACAACCACATAGACCTAGTAGTTTACGAGAAATATGATCAAGACCTGGAATGAGAGACGGACATAACCACTTCATACAGGTTTTTCCGTCCCAAAAGGGCTACGGAGCCCTAGAAAGTATCGTCAAAATTTATTATTGAACTAAGATATGCCTGTGTCTTCGTTCACGTTTAACTTGAAATTCTCACAGAATTCCGGGGACTCAAAGTAACGCAGCTATCGTTTTAGTGAAAACTGTGTCGGAATAAGCTAATTTTTATGCACCCGGACAATTGCAAACCGCTCCCGGCAAAATTCCCGCTGGATTCCCGGTATAAAAAATATCACACATTTTATAACATAAAATTTGCTATCATCGATCAGTAAAAAATCACATTGGAATAAATGGTTTATTCCAGTTGTTTTTTTAAATAACTTCAATGTACAGACACGTGTTTAAAATATTATAATATTATAGACATGTAGATACTATTACAGATATTCATTGAAAGCTTATTAAAACCCTCTGTTAAATAAGGCCTTCTCCTAAGGCATATCACAAGTCCATTTTCTTCAACTCGTTATATTCGAGTCTTAGTCTGCATTCGTAGTTGTCGTCCTAACCCTTTGAAGGTGTTTTACACTGTTGGCTGGTTCCTAATCTTATCATTTATTCACCGGCCTTACCGTCGATAGAAACTTGGCATTAATTGTGTGCAGCTTATATAAAATTTTAACCGATATTGAGGCAAATAAACGGTTAGTCAGGTGTAGGAACCGGCCCTTAATCGTCATCATCAATCTAGCATTAACTGCTACAATATCTGCAAAAGGCACAACCTCTGTTTTATTAATTTTTCCTCCCCGATTTAAGTAGCCTTCTGCATATCTCATTATCAGTCTATTAACATACATATCATCCCTCTCAAAACGAAATTAGTATCCTTTGGGCATATTCCTTTTACTGCTACCTGTTGGAGACGACACGGCGTTTACATACCTACAACGGTAGGTAACAAGGTTTTTTGACGACGAGAAATCCGTACTGCCGATTGACATGTCCCGATGTCCGATTGCGACATTGACATTGCGATTACGATTTGTGAGCTTCGCCACGTTGGAAAGCCAATAGCATGCTCGAAGATGTGCTATGCTCACCTCAGTCGGAGATACCGGCTACTACTGAGCCACGTGTAAACGGCTTACCAACTCCGTGGGCACTGACTGGCATCTGTCTCTTCCACTGTCAAGAGGCAAATCCTCGGCATCAACGTTCTTTATCGCGGAGTGCAAAACGCCCCGCAAAGACAGGATGCGGAACATAACTCGCGCCCACACACAAGGCCGTGTGCAAGCGAGGTCCTCCCCAGAGTCCTACTCATAATTAGCCAGGTTCATAAAACGCAGTCGTACCAGCGTAGACAACTCTCTTGTAGTTTATCTGTTATCAGTTATGAAGGCTGCCGCAAATTATGGGAGTCGTTCTACACGAAGTTTTATGTTGTCCGTTTTTCAGCAGCTTGACCGGTTGCTACTTCAGCTGATTCGGGAATATAAATAATAATAATAATCAGTAGACGAACACACACATTTTTACGCTTCCGTTGCTCTTGTGGGGCCGATGCCAGACACCCAGACCATAGTGAATAACAATAAATTCGGTAACGAAATTTTGCCATGCAATCAAACGCGAAGCTTCTGCATTACAGTGAGCTAGGCCGGCAAAGACTTAACCCTGAAGTATAAATAAAAATTTCTTGATTTAAATGTTTTGTAAATACTTATTTAAACCTCACTCTTTACTCCTAGTGTAAATTACAAACAAAGCGTGAAATTAAATGACTGGCTATTTAATATTTTACGTCTATAAATCGTCGGCGATAAGTATTTAATATTGTTAAATGTGCAGAGTCCATAGGGGCCGTAATAATCATACTACCTTTATCTTCACTCATGATGGATTGGCATATCAATGTCCGATCAATCATTCTTATAGTAGGAGCCAACAGTTTTAAACTTTTAAAAATATATTGAGTTCAAAACAAAAGTCTTGAAGCTTAGCACAACCGACCAGGTTACAGGTGAAGTTTTCAATGGCCGAAGTTAAAAAGACGTAAATTTCAAATTAAGTTTTCTGAAGAACGTACAAGCGTACGAAATTACCTTTTCATAAACAGTCTTATAATATATTTACAAGAGCATACGTCGCTTTACGTGAAACTTTATAGTGTATCATTAACTTTTTTCATTAACTTCGTTCATTAACTTTTTTTAATAAATCATGTTGGTGGATTTTCTCCAGTTCGTATACTTCAAGACATAGGAACCCTTAGCCTTATCCGTTGTTTGTATGTGTTTCACAGTCAATTATTTCAGGAACTACTACGGGTAGAGAAAAATGTTTCTATTTATCTTTCTTTAATTAATTTTTCCCAAGTAAATACTTTCAAATAAATTATAAATACTTATAAAAGTAATATGGAAAAAAATGTGTGTGTGTAGTTCACACGCAGTAGAAGTGAAACTTCAGAGAATATACCCACAGACGATTCTTCTCTAACTTTTATTAATAAATATAATTTTGCCTACATTCATCAATATATTATAATTCAAAATAAACTTCTTAAGTATCACTTAAAATATTTATTTACTGTTTTAGTCTAAAAAGAATTATTATCAGTTTTATTTCGGTCCAAATTGGACCTATGTTTAGTCATCGGTCTTATTTGGTTCCCTAACCTGCGCTGCTCAGTTTAAATTTCGTATCTCATTCTCTCGCAGGCTTAGCCCTATAGATTTATGTGTTTATTTCTTTTTAGTGTCGCTTTTTCGTTTCATCGAGTTTCAAATCAAATCAAGAAAAATTACTGTCACTGCGTCTGATTAAATTTAGAATGCTTCCCATTTTATATCGTTTTTGTTATACTAGAAGCTAAAAGAGTGTGAGGCTTCAAGTAATCCATCAGTGAGAGTAATAGTATGAAGTACGTTAGCTTATTCACCAACCAATTTTTAAAAGTAATGATTGAGGATAGACCAATCTCATACAAATTATCTTCATTTTCGGGCATAAAAATTATCTCATGATGTGGCCATCAGGGTTTTCGAAAATAATGTCTACCAAATTTTGTAATTTTTTTATTGTGTGAGTTCAGCAGAGAGGTAGATGGCTCACCTGATAAAAAGCGGTTACCATAGTCTATGAAAATTTTCAACATCATAGATGGTACCAACGTACTGACGCTCTCTAAATAAAAGACTGGAACCTAGCCACTAAGCCGGAACACATCTCAAGGTTGTTATGGCGGGATACTCTAGACCAGGAGTGGTAGCCATCCAGATTGGCAAATACCCTACCACCTGGGTGTGGGTTGTTTTTTTGCCTCTTACGACAGGCCACCCGGCCGCAGGAAATTGAATTCTTTCTCCGTTCCTGCATGAATAAAAATTATAATTATAAATGATAACTGCTTTACTTCGAAACCCGTGAAAAAGGAACAAATAAAAGTCCAACAATATCCACACACATGTTTCATTTACTTAGTATGGATGTATTCATTATAAAAAAAAAAAACTTCGTTTAAAAAACCGACTTCAAAAACTAAAAAACTAAAATGTATAAAATAACTTATTTCTAAAGCTATTATTATTAATATATATTATCTAAAACATCTTAAAGTCGGTGCTTAGTAATTTGAAAATATAGTAATTTTTATGTTTTGCTTTGCACCGACTTCAAGATGTTTTAGATAATATATATTAATAATAATAGCTTTAGAAATAAGTTATTTTATACATTTTAGTGTTTTAGTTTTTGAAGTCGGTTTTTTTAAATGAAGTTTTTATTTTTTATTTGTTACTTTTTAGTGTCTAGCTATGTATGGGTGGACCTACGAATGGTGCCGCGCTTGTTAAAAAATATAGGTCCCAAGAACCGGGAACAAAAAAATGTTCGTAAAATGAAAACTACTGGGCCAAACTATGTTAAATTTTTAGGGGACCACATGGCAGCTATTCCGCGTCGACCAAAAAAAGAATCACGTAAATCGAATCATAAATCTCAGAGTAATCGGTGTACATATGGAACGGAGTGAAAATTATTTCCATGAAATATGTTCATAAAATGAAAACTACTAGGCCAAACTATGTAAAATGTTTAGGGGACCAATTGGAAGCTATTCCGCGTCGAACAAAAAAGAATCACGTAAATCGGATCATAAATGACGGAGTAATCGGCGAACATACATAAAAAAAAAAGATCCCGACGAATTGAGAACCTCCTCCTTTTTTCGAAGTCGGTTAAAAACACAAGTCGTTATGTAAATTTTATACTAATGTATAAAGCTGAAGAGATTGTTTGCTTGCTCGAACGCGCTAATCTCAGGAACTGCTGGTCTAATTTGAAAAATTATTTCGGTGTTAGATAGCCCATTTATCGAGGAAGGCTAGAAGCTATATATCATCACGCTAAGCTAGGAGCGAAGCAACAATGAATATTTTTTTCTAAATCGGGGTTTTTTTAAATTACTTTTTTTTAAATATTCACTATTCTTCGCGGACGAAATCGCGGGCAGAAGCTAGTTAAGGTAAAAACTTTATAAGTTTAGTATACGCAATATATAATGCTGGCGCTCCATTTGCGAAAATGCCACAAACAGGTAGGTACAGGTCGTGTCACGCAGTATGGCGTAGGGTTTTTATTGACGTTGAATATTGGCAGATAACGTACCTAATCAGACCTAATGTGGCTATTCGTTAACGGCGTTATTTTTTAACGCTTTAAATAAGACGCATTCGGCCAGTCTGCCACAATCAGCTTCTTTAACATTAACGCAGATGAAGCCGACCATGAAACTGTTTTATATTAATTGTTTCGATTTGATTATAAACGTGAAATGTATTTCGCATACGAACATAATCGAAATGAGATTTTCAAATGTAAAACATACCACATCATTGTATTGTATGCCTTATCATTATACTAGTAAAGGTATCAATATAATTAAAATACTATAATATATAATGTCAATATTTTATAAACAACATTGGAATGGCTCTTTTACGAGTAAAGGTCCAAGTTTCACTGGACTAGGTACACTGACCAATGTTTAATTCACATGTTCAATATTTTAAGTATACGTAGACTATGAACGCCCAAAGGAAATTTTAATTTTGCCCCAAGACTTACTTTGTACTAAAAGAAATTAAAATACGCGTTAGTGCCCGTGGCAGCTATCTGTACGGTTATAGTATTAGTTATTAAAGCAAGGTTACTTATACCAGTATGTTTGACTAGCAAGATTTAAAGAAGCCTGAATAATCTGCATGCAAAATTTGACCCTTCTTTAAATAAAGTTTCTAGAAATAAATTCACATGGTATAAAATAAATTACTTTTTGTACTATCCTTTCTCCTGTATTTTAAATTACATATCTATGAATACGTAGAATATGCCATTGCAAGTAGACTATTGATTTTTCTGTAATTGGCCTTTTCAATCATTCATGCAGTAGCACTAGCAGGGTTCCATTGCTCACCTGCGCTCATGCACCAAACTACTATGAACTACTATGATTTCTAATTTGAGTCTTCATAATTATGACGACTAAACTACATCGTTAGTATGATTAATAAAAAATGTTCTTTCTCAGGCGGCCAGTCCAGCATGTACAGAACTAGAAATTATTATGCTAGACTGGATGGGTAAGTTTTAAATGTTTAATGATGTATTTATAATAATGATAATATTTTTAACAATAAGTTATAAATATTTTTATTATACTTTAAAACGTAATGGGTAAGAAACTAAAGTTAACTTAAAATATACAATCAAAAACTAAAAATAAAGTAAGGGTGTTAAGTCATATTTAAAAGTAAGCGCTGTTACCAGTAAAGCATTGCCTATGCCTCTTTGGGCATATCACTTTGGACGTAGACTCTGCGGGCGGACTAACATTATTATACGGGGCAAGACCCATCTCCTAATTTAATTTTGTATTGTAGGGCTATATTTTTCTACCTATAATAGTTTTTGTTTAAGATTATGCAATATATCCGGATTGTAAATATCTGGATTCTGGATTGTCTTCAACAAAATTGTACTTGTATTGCACTTTCAGGAAAAGCAATCGGATTGCCACCTAGCTTTTTAGCGCTCGAGGAGGGAAGTAAAGGTGGCGGTGTTATAGAGGTATTTTTCTGTAACTATAGTATTAATCGATTTTCCATAGACGAAAATTATTATTATTTGCCTCTTTGTTAGCGTTAAAGCGTCAATACTTTATTGTAATTGTAAATTAGTATATAATAAAATAAAATATTTTTTACCATTTATTTCTTGTTACATATTTAAATGTATATTTCCTATCGTTTATAAAGGAAATAGAGAAGTTTTACATTAAACAAGATTTTCAATATTTAATTAAAAGTCCGTTAGATCGGTATCTTTTAAATTAATTATTAAATTGATTTTTGCTATGTATACTAATCTTAAAGTTTGTTTGATTGTTTACCATAGGGTTCAGCGAGCGAGTGCGTACTTGTGTCGATGCTCGCAGCTCGAGCAAACGGCATCAAGAGATTAAAACATCAATTTCCAAATGTGGACGAAGGCCTTCTTTTATCTAAACTAATCGCGTATTGTTCAAAAGAAGCTCACTCGTGCGTAGAAAAAGCAGCCATGATATGTTTTGTGAAACTGCGCATTTTACAACCAGATGAAAATGGATCATTGAGAGGCGAAACGCTGAAAGAAGTGAGTAGAATTATATGTGCCATTAGCCGTGTTTGTTGGGATTGACTATTGTTTCAATTTTGAAATTGGAACACGCGATGAGCTGCAAAGCAGGGTGCAGATAATCGAGCGGTAATTGAAGCGACAGGGAGCATGCCAGCAGCGGTACGGCGGCGCCGCTTTCCGCTTATAATGACCCGACGGTGGATGCCGGAAATACGTAGCGAGCCAGGCGGTAATGGAGCCGCATTGTGCGCTACTTTCTATGCCAGAAATATTGAAATTTCATGATGCGATAGGAATGAACCTTTTGTGTAAAAAAATATTTCATTGCTTTCAAAATTGAGAACCTTGACAGGTACTGAAATTATTTATTGAGTGTTTTTCTGTTTATAGGCTATGGAAGAAGATGAAGAGGCGGGTCGTGTTCCATTCTTCGTTTCCATAACCTTAGGCACCACGTCGTCGTGTTCTTTTGATAACATGCCGGAAATTGGGCCCATAGTTCGTAAATTCCCGTCTGTATGGCTTCACGTGGATGCGGCTTACGCTGGAAGTTCGTTTCTGTGCCCGGAACATAAACATCATCTAGCTGGAATCGAATATGCAGACTCGTTCAATACTAATCCTAATAAACTGATGCTTACCGCCTTCGATTGTTCGCTATTATGGGTTACTAACCGATATCTGTTGACATCGGCACTTGTCGTAGACCCACTTTACCTCCAACACTGCTATGATCACACGGCCATTGATTACCGCCACTGGGGCGTGCCATTGAGCAGACGATTTCGCTCTCTGAAACTATGGTTTATGTTAAGAAGCTTTGGCATTTGCGGCTTACAAAAGTACGTACGGAGACATTGCGAATTAGCTAAATATTTTGAGAAACTGGTCAAAAAAGATGATAGATTTGAAGTATGTAACCAAGTGAAGGTTAGTTACTCTTAAATATAACTTGCTAAAATTATTTATAATAGTAAAGACTGGTCTAATGAGAATTTAATTTGTTAAAGTTGGGGTTGGTTTGCTTCCGCCTTGTTGGAGGGCCAGACGAAACCACAGAACAAATAGATGAACTCAACAAGAAGTTGTTAACTAATATTAATGCTTCTGGTAAATTACACATGGTCCCAGCTTCTGTACGTGAACATTTTGTGATTCGCTTCTGCGTAGTACAACAACATGCCACCAGGGAGGATATTGGTAATTTAAATAGCTTATTTTTCTCAATTTCTAAATGTTTGACATTTATTATCAAAGACGTTAATTATTTCGATTACTTACATTTTTGGTATAATAATATGATAATTTATTTTAAATACCTATCTGTATTGTAGAAACAGCTTGGGATATCATATCTGATTTTGCAACGGAACTTTTGGAGGGACCCGACAAGGAGAGGGTAAGTATTTCTTAGGTTTAAGAGTGGAGGGTAGTCCAACGAACACCCAACCAACCATGATAAGCAGATAAATATTACAATCTTCTAAACTAGTCCAAACTACCTGCTGCACTAATGACTGCGTCCTTCAAGTAAATAGACTCCGCCATCTATATAAAGTTTTCCACGCGGCTTTGGCCGTATAAACTTCTGATTTTGAAGAAAACACGTATTTTCCAGAATTCCTAAAATTTTCATTTTAGTTATAAAGGTCATTTAAAGAACGTAAATGTGTAATGATGCTTTTTATTCCGAAGAACGATACAAATATGAAATTATAGTTTACGGGAAGCCTCAATATGGAATAAGTTGCTTATAATTTTATCAACTACACACAAAAATTAAAGGAGTAAAAAAATATCGTTTTTTTCAGTGATTGTTAACGAGCTGTATCTCAGCAAAAATTGGTCGTATCGAGGATTTAAAAGAGCACTTTGAAAGTGCAAAACTCTAGTTTCTAGACCCTTAGGCGAATAAACGAAAAAGGACCCTTTTGTCCATCGATATCTCAGTAACTAATGATTGTAGAGAAAATCAAAGGGCAGTTTCGTAAACTGGAACAAAACTTCAAAGAGAATCTGTCCAGAAATTGAATTAAAAATATCATACATTTTATTGCACAAAATTTGCTGTCGATCAGTGAAAAAATAAGATTAGAATTCGTTTTTTTTTAATCTGATCAATTTAAATAATTCCTAGAAAAATTCCCGCGGATTCCCGGAATAAAAAGTAGCGCAGATTTTGGATTAAAGAATTTACTGTCGCACAGCGAAAACTGCATCGAAATCGGCACAGTAGTTTTTATGTGTATCCCGAACAAACAGAAAAACAGACAAGAAATAAAAAAAATGCGTCGTGTTCTCCATCCTTTATAAAGTGTACTCCAGTTCTTTTTTTTAATAGCTTTAATGTACAGACACGGCATGTTTAGAATGTTATAATTATAGATAGATATCATATTAGTGTACCTATTGTCTAGGACTTGAACGAGGAGCGCACTCGCCGAAGCCGCGCCGCATTGGCTCATAAACGGTCGTTCTTCGTGCGAATGGTCAGTGACCCCAAGATCTACAACCCGGCGATCAACAAGACTCCGCCACCTGTAGCCACTTCCCCAATCTCCCCGCCGCCTTACGCTGTGCCGGACAAACCTGAGACACCTACCGACACCGACTCTTTGCAACTGCAACCCCCGACACCGTACGTATATATGGTTTATAGTAAACAAAATATGCGTTGTTCTTAGACATTCGGCTAATTGGTCATTGTACTAGCAACATGAGCGGCGGGAGCGCAAAAACCTATCGCCTGAAAAACTGAAAGCTCTTAACGGAAACTAAAGTAACTTAAAAAATTAAAAAGAAACTAATTTATAAATTCGTATTCGTTTCATTCATTCATCATTCATACATAGTAAAATATATTTGTTTGTATATTACAGAAAACAATCGTCTTGGATTAGCTGGCCACTGGGATTTTTCTTCCAAAGTGTTGATCACGATACAAATGATCTACCTCTGAGGTAATAATAATAATAAATAAAACAAATCTATATGACTATGATTTTTTAGCGTATTTTTTCCCGCTGAACACGAATTGGAATGAGCAAAATAATAACTATGAGTTAACTATGTTATTGTTAATATAACAGAACGACTTGATTATGATTTTTATCGGTTCTTTTTTGGGTTTTTCTCGATTATTATTTGCTCATTGACCCCCAATTCTCACTTCAGATTCGTGTTCAAAGGAAAAAACACGGCCAGAAAATCATACTTTGACCCAGCACATACAACTATTTTTTTGTGGTCCTGTGTATCGATAAACACAAATTTAAGTTAAGTAGTTGATAAATTAATATTTAAACTACTAGTGGTTCCGGCAGACGTTGTCCTACAGCCTACACTGAAAATAATATCTAGAACCTGACTCCAGCGCCATCTCGGTAGGTGGCGTTTTAAAGGTGTCTAATTGTGAATCAAAACCATCCCAGGACCCACTCAAACACTATTTTTTCACACCTTGGGTGGTTATTGAAGTTTAAGTTGGGATCCCTAATTTTTCTAGTAATAAATATAGCCTATATTAATCTGGGATAATGTAGCATTCTAATAGTGAAAGAATTTTTGAAATCGGTTTAGTAATTTTTGAGTTTATTTGTTACAAACCTACAAAAATACAAATCTTTTCTCTTTATTGATAAACTAACTATTAATCATTTAATGTTTCGATCTGTAAAACTTGTTATATAATAAAATAGTTAATGGATTTAGCCGTTTTACATTAACAACATAATTGTGAAAACGTGAATTTATCATCCTTGTGTTCTTTCAGTGCGTCCGATTTAAAAGCTTGGCTTGGCTTGGCAAAGCTTAAATTCCGTAGCCATTTTGCCAAAAACGGGATCCTGAAGTAATGCCATATCCGGCTGTCCCTGTTTGTGTATATATATCAAATTACATCTTATCCGTGCAGGAGCGGAGATAGAATACAATTCCTGCAGCCGAATGGCTTGTCGTAAGCACCAAAACAACCCACAGCCAGGTGGTAGGGTATTTGTTCGTATGGATGGTTAACATCTCTAAAGTATGCCGCCATAATAACCTTGAGTTGTGTTACGGCATTAGTGGCCAGGCTCTAGACTCCCCTAGAGAGCTGCAACACATTAGTAGTACCGTTGGTGTGACAAATGTCCATTGGCGATGGTAACCGATTTCCATCATGTGGGCCGTCTGCCTGCCAGCTGAACTCGTGTAATAAAATAAAAACATTTACTCGGAACTTTGATACTTGTCTCTTAGAATTTCCAACGTCCCTTCTCTACTATTGGTCATTATTATTCTTTAATTTCTTTCAACAGGAATGTTCGCAACGATTTTGAGATTTGGGATATTTTCGTTTATATGCTTCTTTATTCATAGCCAAATGACGAAAACAGCCAATATCTTCTCTTTCTCGCGCTGTCATTATGAAACAATTGGCACGCATGTCGTTTCACAATGTCAACTCTCTATTTCATGAACCTACCCTTCTATCAGGGTCTAGCAGAGATGATATTTTTATATAAACTTATTTTTATATTAGGTAGTGATTAAGATATATGACCTTTTTTATATTAGGTAGTGAATAAGAAGTCTTCTTGTTTTTATCGATAACATGTTGTTTTAGATTCCGCCATTTGGACACGATGGTCCGGCTGAAGAGTCCTGGCAACAGCCGCCGCGGGTCGTCGCCATGCGCCTCCCCGGAGCACCGTGCCTCCTCCCCATCCGCACATTGACGGAACCCAAGATACTTTAATATTATTATATATAGTAGCCATATTTATATCTAAATCATTCTTCAACCAGTATTATCAATGACAAATAAATATCTATTTGAGCATTTATACTTTGTTTGATTCGCGACCTGTTCTATATCTACTATTCATTTACTAGCGTTACCATCTTAAATGTTGACATTACTTGTCAAATTTTAACACATAGCGCCCGTGTGCAACCTATATACTCTCGTGCCCTCTATCACGATTAAAATTGAATGCAGTTGCAGTTATATTTTCACCAGAGAACGGAATTTTGGGGCACAAATATTGCAATTTTAAATAATGTCTAGAAACAATAGGTACACGTTAAGAAGAGAACTCACATAGAATCCGTGCTGTAATAGCAACAACATAAATACTCTTGTTTCATTTTAATTTATGACACAATTTGGTGTATGCAATAGAGAGTTTTACACAATAATTTAATTATTTCATTCCCAAATTGGCCCATAATGATAAGTAAAACACAGATATGGTAACGAAGCATGCCTTTTTTAACCGATTTCGAAAAAAGGAGGAGGTTCTCAATTCGTCGGGTTTTTTTTTTTGCTTTTTTTTTATGTATGTTCGCCGATAACTCCGTGATTTATGATCCGATTTACGTGATTCTTTTTTTGTTCGACGCGGAATAGCTTCCAATTGGTCCCCTAAAAATTTTACATAGTTTGGCCCAGTAGTTTTCATTTTATGAACATTTTTCATGGAAATAATTTTCACTCCGTTCCATATGTTCGCCGATAACTCCGTGATTTATAATCCGATTTACGTGATTCTTTTTTTGTTCGACGCGGAATAGCTGCCGTGTGGTCCCCTAAAAATTGACATAGTTTGGCCCAGTAGTTTTCATTTTACGAACATTTTTTTGTTCCCGGTTCTTGGGACCTATATTTTTTAAGAAGCGCGGCACCATTCGTGGGTCCACCCATACATAGCTTGACACTAAAAAGTAACAAATAAAATTTAAATACTTCGTTTAAAAAAACCGACTTCAAAAACTAAAAAACTAAAATGTATAAAATAACTTATTTCTTAAGCTATTATTATTAATATATATTATCTAAAACATCTTGAAGTCGGTGCAAAGTAAAACATAAAAATTACTATATTTTGAAAATAACTAAGCACCGACTTTAAGATGTTTTAGATAATATATATTAATAATAATAGCTTAAGAAATAAGTTATTTTATACATTTTAGTTTTTGAAGTCGGTTTTTTTAAACGAAGTTTTTTTCCTTACTTCTATCTATAAGAGTTCTTGTTCTGAGGGTACAGATTGATATGTGTCTAGTAATCCTGGTAGTTATACTGGTTATAAGACTTATTATAGTTCGATACAAACTTTATGGTGACTACGACATTAGCTGCAAGCACAGGCGCGCGCAGGTACAGTCAAGTTGAGAATAATAAGGCCTAATTAAGTTTCTACTCTTTATACCCACTTTAAAAAAATCTATCTTCTTTTTCGTTATGTAATTTTTTATGTATGTTCCACCATAACTTTTTTTCTGAACCTTTTTTCATGATTCTTTCATCATATTTACTATATAGTATTAAAGAGAGACAAATGTATTGATCAGAAGGGCTTCTAGGTGCGATAATTCAGCTTATTTATTCTCGTAATATATTTTTTGATAAAATTCTTAGATACTTTTTTGCACCTAAGTACCTATTCCACCACACGGCTGTTGCGTACGTTAAATTGAGTGAGAGTACTTATTTTACCAAACGTTCCGTTGTATGGCGTGTAAATTTTAACTACATACAAGCTTCGTAAATGCACTGTTTGAGCAAACATTTATGAAATAGAAATGATGATCTTGTTCTTGATACGATTTAATGATTATTATTGTTCAGCACATCTAATGGAAAATAGTTACCGTTACCCGAAAATAGTAAACGTTTGCAAAATCAGTGCCGGAGCCAACGCGTTGCTAGTCTATATAATGGTTAAAGTTGATGTAATAGGAGGGATGGGATTGGGGAATGGATTGGGAGGATCGGATTAGGAATATAGTATAGTGGGAGTGGCAAGAAACACATTTAACTCAAGGTT
Organism: Dendrolimus pini; assembly: GCA_949752895.1. NCBI lineage: Eukaryota > Metazoa > Arthropoda > Insecta > Lepidoptera > Lasiocampidae > Dendrolimus > Dendrolimus pini. The sequence continues at coordinate 13,950,540 of OX457128.1, read as the reverse complement.
AACTGTTTCAAGCCGATATTCTGTGAGAGCGTGGTATCTCACCAGTCGAGCTGCCCCTAAGAACTGTAATAAAGATAACGAATGAATGATTCTAACAGAACTCTGTCACGTTTTAAAAGCTGTAAAATGCTTTCCCGCCATCGTCGTCAGCCTACCGTAGTCCACTGCTGGACGTAGGGCTCCCCATGTTTGCGCCCCATAAAACTGCTTTATTTGCCGAGAGGTAGCAAACGGCTACCGAACTGTTTACCTAAATGAGAACTGTCTACCGAAATATTGATTTGCTTTATTTTATTTGGTTAGCAATGGTGGTTTGGTTTGGTGTTTAGTTCTTTATCGAACCACCATTAGTGCCAATGTCAGGTGTGAACAAAAAAATGTTAGCAGTTTAAGATATTTTGAATTTGGCGCCATTTAATATTCCACGACTAGTGAGAGTCTAGTTCTAGTCAGTGGACTAGACAGTCCATATTTTGCTACGGAACTTATTAGGTGAACACTCTTTTACATTACTGAAAAAAGAAAGATAATTGACAACTGACAACTGACAATTGATATATATGTTTAAAATTAAAATTTAAAAAATATATATTTGAGACATGACATGACACGTTTCTTTACTCTCGACATTGGCAAAATCAATGCATAAACGGCATTGCAGCCAGAAGTTAAAAAAAAAAAAAAAAAAAAAATTTGAGACATGACGTTTGACGGCTTATACATTACATTTCATTTTATTTGGAGGTTAGATTAAACAAATTAAATAAAAAATATATAATTTGTGTTTATTAATATTATTTTACGAGTTTTGTATCTGTCCCTTTCTTTTAAGCGTAATAAACTACAATAAAGCCTTATTAGGAGGAATCAATTTAAAGTAAGTATACATAATATTAGTAATGTTCAAAAAAATATTGCAGATCTATATGCTAATTAATGTTTGATTTAATTTAAATTTATCAATATTAGTAATCCAGTATAAACAATTTTACTAGCTTATAAGTAAAGAATATTACTTAATACAGACAGAAATGGTGAATCTAGAATTATCACAAACCTTGACTGGTCACAAAGGAATAGTTTGGAATGTATCATGGCACCCTCAAGGGAATGTTATTGCATCGTGTGGCGAAGATAAGACAATAAAGTTATGGAGTAAGGAAGGAGTACAATGGACAATAAAAACAGTTTTGGTTGATGGACATCAGCGAACAATTAGGGAAGTGGCTTGGTCGCCATGTGGAAATTTTCTAGCTTCAGCAAGTTTTGATGCAACTACTGCTATATGGGATAAAAAAAGTGGTGTGTATTGTAGATGACATTTATAGCAATACAAATAATTGATAAGAAATTTAATGATAGTATTTCAATAGGTCAGTTTGAATGCAATGCTACACTGGAAGGACACGAGAATGAGGTGAAGAGTGTGGCCTGGTCGCCTTCTGGACAACTATTAGCAACCTGCGGTCGTGATAAATCAGTGTGGGTGTGGGAGGTGGCTGGGGATGATGAATATGAATGTGAAGCAGTCCTCAATGCACACAACCAAGATGTCAAGAAAGTTTGTACAAATCTCATGAAGTACCTTATAAACCACATTGAAAAATTATAAAATAAGTGATTTTGTTTGTAGGTGGCTTGGCATCCATCTTTAGATATCCTTGCATCTGCATCATATGACAACACAGTCAAAATGTATAAGGAAGACTCTGCAGATAATGACTGGACTTGTGTAGCAACACTTCAGTCACATGACTCAACAGTCTGGAGTTTGGCTTTTGATAATACTGGGGAGAGATTAGCCACATGCAGTGATGACAAAACTGTTAAAATTTGGAAAGAATATAAATCAGACAACCAAGAAGGTGTAATTGTTACGGATAAGGAATCAGTTTGGAAGTGTGTCTGTACATTATCTGGTTACCACACCCGCAGTGTCTATGATATTGCCTGGTGTCATAAAACTGGCCTTATAGCAACAGCATCTGGGGATGATATAATTCGAATTTTCAAAGAAAGTGAAGATTCTGATTTAAATGCACCTACTTTTGATCTTGTGTGCACCAACCTTAATGCACACACCCAAGATGTAAATTGTGTCAAATGGAATCCACTTGGAAACCAAGAGTTACTGTCTTGCAGTGATGATGGTGAAATAAGATTGTGGAAATGTTCAGAATAGATTATTATACATTAATAGTAAAGAGTTAGGTTAACTATAGTGCACATGATTTGTTAAATTTGACCAAGAAACATATATATGTATATGTACTTTTGCATGATTATGCGATATTATTGTTAAATTTAATCTATGTGTATGTAAACAGTAGTATTAAGAGGGACTTTTCTATTAAATTAGACTTAGTTTCAAATGATTGTTTAATTCTCTGTTTTTTAGCTACAACATAATTGTATGAGTCTTTATTGTTACATGTGGTACTTTTGAACTTTATAGATTTCTTCTAATGATATTCAAATTACTAAGGAGTGTGCCATCAAATAAAGTCTTATTGAAAAAGCATTATTCAACTGTTGTCCCAAAAATGTCTGCTGGAGAAAACACTGGAGTTTCTTTGGACAAAGTAATATGTGCTCTTGAAGAGTTTGCACCAAAACACTTGTCAGAGAGTTGGGATAATACTGGGCTATTGGTAGAACCATTTACAGCAAGGTATGTTGTGTTACCATTTTTATTGTGGTAACTTGGGCTAACATCCAACATAAATATGTACTAATTGTCAATGTCGAGACAAGAAGGGCCAGCCCCTTGACCTTTGACATCTAAGGTTATGGACAAAGAATTAAACACTTTCACTTCATATATGTTTTTATTTGTATTAATTTATTTTCTAAATAAATTGGACACTGATACCTTTGATTTGGCCTTACTGTTTAAATCTTGCAATTCTCAACTTCTGTATTTCAAGAAATATTATTACCATTCCAGAAATATCAAAAAAATTATGCTGACCAATGACTTAACAGAGGATGTTGCTTTAGAGGGCTTAAAAAAAGAATGTGAAATGATTATCTCATACCACCCACCAATATTTGCACCATTGAAGTCTGTAGTTCAGAAGTGAGTATTTCAGATTGCTTTTTTAGTAAGGTAAAAGGTATATAGCCTTTGTGGCAAAGTGTTTTTGTATTCAGTAGTCACTTGATGGGTAATTTTGATTTATGTAACTAAATATACATGTGTAAGCCTGGCCTAGGGCTTTATCTGAAAGTTTTGCTTGTGTGCCTCTAAGGGTAGGCATTATTAATTAATACTGAATTTAGACCTTCACAGCTAGGTCTGGTATAGACAAATCAGTGTTAGCACAGCTTTAGAGGCTTGAGCGAGCAAAGCAGGTGTAGGCTCGTGCTAATAATAGTTCTTTTATTATACATTTAATGTAATCTAGCATTTTTTGGTTGCTCTTGGATAAGAGTATAACTTATTACTTATTTACATGACCAGTTTCAGGCAAACTATGTAATGTTTTAAATTTGATGATAATGATTTATACATATGGAGTTAGAGTAAGTTTGTATGTTTACAATGGTGTCTGTGGTTGAGCGGGCTAACCCTTTGCTGGTTTATCTCACTCAATGCAGAGGCTCCGGTTTCAATTCCTGGAATGGTAAATGAATTTATGGTCAAGCTTTCTGGGATTGATCCTAGAGTAGTCTGTTGTAATAATTGTCTGGGTATATCCATAACTGATGTTTATATCATATTATTATTTTTCATGGTACTTAAAGAAAACTTGAAACTTACTCTAACTCAATATGAATAAGACTATAAATATTTGTTTATCAAATAGGAATAAAACTAACATATTACTAAGAGCTAAGTTAAATGATTTTTTTTTGTACTAACGGAAAGGATTGAAAGCGAAATAACTAGGAATTTTGGTAACTTGATCCAACCTACCCTCAAGTCGTTTTACCCTGGTAAATAACAGAAGCCATTAATAGCACTTATACAACATTTTCCCATAAATATATAGATTTTATAAATACAGAAAGGGCAAAGGTGTCAAAACTTTTTTGAGTTTACTTTTAGTAGAAGAGAACCAAATGTTACATGAAGCAATCAATGGAAAAAATAACTATAGCATAATATTTATTTTTAACAACATAATATTACAAATTGACTACTTTTCTTAAAAATTATTACATCTATATTATTTTCTTTATCTGCATCTATTGTGCTTTCAGTATTAGTCTCATTTTCCTCACATTCACAATATTGTGTCAAGTGCAGTATTTTTTGTTTGCAGGTCTTGGAAAGAAAGGATTGTGTCTATATTGCTTGAAAATCGTATAGCTTTATATTCCCCACATACCAGTTGGGATAGTGTAAAAGGTGGGGTTAATGATTGGTTAGCCTCGGCATTCAATGTTTTTGAGTCTGTTCCAATTGTACCAGGCAGTGAACCTCATTTTGGAGCTGGAAGGTAGCGTGTTACGAAGTCAAACTGTCTTTTCAAAATCTTAATTTCATATTATATAAAAAGTAATTGAAAGTTATTGGTAATATACACAACTGATTTTATGTAATATGCATTTGCAGATTTTTAAATTTAACATCAAAAGTAACATTATCAGAAGCTGTTACCAAAATTAAGTCACTCACTGGATTGGAATATGTGAGATTGGCTCTAGCCAGGGGAAAAGAAATTAATGATGAAATTAGTACAGTAGCTCTTTGCGCTGGTTCAGGAGCTTCTGTCCTAAAAGGAGTGTCTGCTAATCTTTATCTCACAGGTACTAATATCACAATAATACCAAATGTAATTACTTTTTAAGAATTCTTATTGTACAACTACTTACATGATTTCAACAAGTATCTTCGTAATTGCTTCAAACTTATTGTTTTAGGGACATTGATTCAATATTTTAAATAGTATCTGTTATTCTTATTTAAAACCGTGCACAAATGTAAAAAAAGATATGCATATAATTAATGTTATAAATCGTTTATTCTCAGGGGAAATGTTGCACCACGATATTCTTGATGCAAGTCAAAAAGGTATACATGTCATACTTACAAACCATTCGGACTCTGAAAGAGGATTTTTACATGGATTTTCGCAAGTTTTGGGAAAAAGACTGGAGAACCAAGTTCAAGTCATTGTTAGTAAGACTGACCGTGATCCCCTTTTAACAGTGTAAATTTATTTTAAGTGCAATTAATTAAGTAATAAAATGCGTTAATATGTTTGATTATTTTATTTATTAATTGAAGTGTTAGTTAGGGTGTAGAAGAAATATTAAAATTACATAAGTACAATTTGTTATGAGATCATCATTACTTATTCTATTATAGGAAATTAGTTTTTCAAACGCACATAGGGTCCCCAAATTTAGATATAAACTAACAGTACTTTCGCTCTACAATAATTGGCAAGATCTGTGTACGTGAACTTTCGTCTTCCATTTCCTATCTCTGTGTTTCAATCTGTTTATATCTTCTTGATGATGATCGAACTGCACTGAAAGATTTTCACTTTATACATACACATTATATGTAATATGTTACTCAATTAGTTAAGATTTTATAATTTGCATGCACACGGCTTACTTACGCAGATAAAATTTATTTTCTTTAGTATTGTCTTTTTCCATGTCAATGGGTATTTTTCTCCTGGACGAATGTGAACCTGATTTCACTTTACATAGTGATGACATTGTTCCATTTTTGTCATCATAGTTTATAATATATTCCTTTCGATTGGGTGTAAAACTATTAACCAGTTTAGTGTTAGAACTTTTGCTTATTATATTTCTATCAGTTGGTTTTGATTGCGATGATGGCAGACGTCGAACTGGAGATTCTGTATCAGATTTTCTATTTTTAATTAGCACCGGCTCCTTTGTTGACCCTTTTTTTTCAGGGTATTTAACTGATTTCCCATAAATGTCGGTTTCTTTAGCTTCTTTTAAATTTGATTTTTCCGAAGAATCAGCTCTGGTCTTTATGTCATGTTTGTTGGTTTCATTTGAATTTATGATTCGGTGTGAGGATCGACTCCTATGTTTGTATTTTGTTAAAGTTTTATTATTATTTTCTGTTGTAAGTTGCTGTGTAAATTCCTTTTTAGGACTTTTCTCGCGTTGAGGGAGTAAAACTTCACCCTTGCGACTTTTAATATTTAAATTATGTTCATTTCTTTTGTCTATCTGAGCAGAACAGTCCCTTTTAGGAGAGTTATTTATGTTTTTAAAGGAAATGTTTCCATTTTCTTTGCTATACCGAGTGGATAATTTTTCAGGCGATTTTCCAATTGTATTACTGTTATTAATAGGTGTGTTTGGTTTAAGATCATTTTCTTTAATTTCATTCTTTTTTAGATTTACATGTTTCTTCTGCCGGTCATGTAGTTTCGTAGAAATTTTTCGTTTAATTGATTTTTCATCTTTGATTTCAGTATCGGAGTTTAAATTCGCATACAACGGTACTGCAGCATTGCACATTTTTTGAATTTCAATTGCATCTGAAGAGTTTATGGAAATATCTTTTTTGTCCCCTTCTTCAGCTTCTTTTTTTCCTACTTCGCGATACCTTGCAACGCTGGAATATAGAAAGCGTCACTAATTAATGATTTAAGTGATAATGTATGGGTTAGTTGTTGTTACGAAAAGTAATAAACATACCGAGTTGATTTCGTTTCTTGTCCACGAGATTTACTTGGTGAGTGGTGATAACTTTTCCTTGGTTCAGACCGACTTCTAGACATAGACGTAATGGTTTCATATTGTTCCCTAGATTTTGTTCTTCTATAAATTCGTTTTTCACAGTCATTTGTAATATTTCGTTCACGTGTTATAGTCGGTTTTGAAATGTTAATTTCTTCAATTTCATTTAATTGATCATCGAATTTTAAACTATGTCTTGGCGTTGGTATTGGAGCATAACTTGTATTTAAAGGAAAGTTTTGATATTCAGGCATGTCTTCAGACTCTGGTTCACTATTACTCACACTATGCGAAATCTGCTGTATTAGTCTTACAGAACGAAAGTCGTCGTCTTCCTTAGCGTTTACAGTCGATAGTCTATTCTTAATTACTCTTTCCGGTGTTACACTATTTGATGTGTTGTCTACTCCAAAATACGTTAGATCACTCATCCTTAGTTCTCTTGTTTTTAGTCTATTTTGTACTGGAGAGCCCTGCGAATGAACTTTTGAAATATCAGTATTACTTGTAATATCTAAATCGTTGCTATAAAGTTTTTCAGATTTACCAGTTTCTACATCCTCCTTTCTGTTTGGACCTGAAACAAGATAATATGTGTAAATATTCAGATAAGAACTGTACACAAATAAAATTACAGCATTCTAATAAAATGTATTTAAACCTTGCATTTTATTCAATTTCGGAAGTGTTCCACAAATATAGGATAAACCGGTAATGGAAATTGTTTTATGAAAATAAAGTTATTTAAAAGTTATGCATGCCAAACTCCATTTATATTGACTACTTTTATAAAAAGTATTTATATTACCTTTGTTGATTGTCCGAAGTGCGTGATTGTCACTCAGTCGTGTATGAATTTCTCGTGGATAAATTGAAATTTTATCCTCGTTATGTCGTTTATCAGCCTCTAATTGTTTGTTTATTAACGAAACTGCTGTAGTAACAGAAAAATCACTTGGATGATCTTTACTTTGAAGATCATCTTTTAACCCAAACACCATGTTCTCCCCTAAGAGATATGGCTTAGGTTTCGGAATTTTGTTTTTGAGAATACTTTTTGTAGCTGCTGTATTCTCATCAGATTCACCGCTTTCGCTAGTGAATATCTCATCGGGGTGATTTAATTCGGGATATTCTTTAGTTTTGTCACCAAATAGGGTTATGGGTTTATCAGACATATTTTGAATAGGCAGGAAAACACTGCGTCTTTTTCTAAAATCATTGGAAGGTGGAGGTTTTTCATCTGTTGCAATTATGTTCACCTTTCCTGATTCCGCGGCGAAATGTAATTCAGTTTTGCAAAATTCAACTCTCTTAATTTTTCTGTGACCTTCATCATTTAATTGTGTTTTTCTATTTTGGGGACCTTCATAACCCTTTTCAACAGTTATTGGTAAAGTAATAGACACTTTGCCAGTTGCTTGTAATGAAATACTATTTTCTACAGGATCTTCCATAACAACCTCATGTTCTCTATGTGATTTAAATTTTGTGCCTTTATAAAAAGAATTTATTTTATTTTTAGACAACCAATCTTGAAATGATTCATCACGTAAAGTATTTTTATCCCTATTTTGAATGTATTTTGAGTTCATATTTTCATCAACTTGATCACTTACAATTTCAGATGATTTGCAAATGCCGCTGTCCGTCGAAGATTCCATTGCTAGTGTTTCATTGTAAAAAGGTGTTTCGTTTATGGGAGAAGTGTCTTCAAAGCTGTAACTTTTTCTCCTGGTCGTCCATTCGTTACTATTGTTGAGCAATGATTTATATTTAAGTGTGCTCAACGTGACAGGAGCATCTAATAAGGGTGATATGCGGGACGCGTTTCTTTTGTTCCAATGAATATCGCTATTTTCAGAATCATAAGAGTGTTTCCTGTTTAAATTTCTACTGCTTGATCTTGAATCTAAGTCAATAATGCTGGCATTGTCAGTTGAAGACGATTCCTCGCTTGGCATTCTTATTCCATTTGCTTTAGAAGATCCTCTCCATTTAGACGGTTCCGAAATATCTATGTCGTCCGGCTCTGTTACTTTATATGTTTCTGTTTGCGAATCTGGTGATGATTCTAGCGGAAGTGAAGATATTTCTAAAGGTCTACTTGGTAACGATGGCGGTTCTTCTAAATTAAAACCCGAGGACAATATCTGGAATATAACAGTTTTTTTTATTAGGTATGATCTTTCGTTTGGATTATATTATTACATTTATAAGAACCAATATGCGGCTTCATTAGCATACAATTCATGTGTCTATTAGGGACAACAAAAATGAAAAAGATCCATATTCATCTGCACAACAGATAGTAAATGCATTCCAGCTTTCATGATAATCAATTTATTCCCACGACCGTGAAGAGAGAATACACAAATTCATTTTCACGATCATATTTAGATTATTCATTTTTAACATTCACCCCACAAATACTTTTAGTTTGAACGCTAGATACACTACTTTTTTGTAGTTTAGTAGACTGGGTTCATTCATTTTCTTTACTACTAATTAAAAATTGACAAAGTCCATACAACTAAGGTCAATTTTCTACCATTGGTGAGGTAAAATAATTGATATTAAAATAATATAGAAACCCGACATAAATGACAAGGTTACTTTTACTACTTACTCTACGTGACGAGTGAAGCGTATAAGAAGAAGCAGGAATCCCAGGGCCAGAAGTAGAATGGTAGGCGGCACGCATGACGCGGACCCGTGCGCCTGGCCCACTCGCGTGAAGCACTTCCATCGCGCGAGCTACCCTCCTAGTAATGCCCCCTTCTGTCACCTGTAAAATTTAGACAAATTTATGAAACCCGAAAACCTTAACTCATTTCTTTTGTCGCCCATAGAACTGAACATTTTTAGGGTACCATCTTGATGTTAGCATCAATGGGAAACTGCCCATCTATCATAGCATTTTTTTTTCAAAGCTATTAGGCGTACATATGGATGAAATTCAATAAAATAATGTCTATACGCTGATACACAACTGTGTTATGAAATCACGAAAAACCTAATAATTAGAAGAGTCAGTATAGAACATGTATCTGATATCTGAAAGTTTTTTCCGTGAACGAAAATCGTTTTAAATAAGACCCACTGAGTATTTATAGCTGGAGTACAGCAGACAGACTGACGGCCCACCCGGTGGAAAGCGGATACTATCGCCTATAGACGTCTGCAACATCAGGGGTGAAGCCAACACGTTGCTAGCTTTAAGGATGTAATGCGATAGGGGTTGGATTGGCAAGATAGAATAAGGGGATGGCGACGTAGGCCATCGGAAGTCCCACAAATCGTACGAAATACGATTAGTTCTTGGCTAACCGTTTTTATTATTATTATTGCTTGAGTGCAGCAGACAGGCAGATGACCCACTTGATGGAAAGCGGTTATCATCGCCTATGGACATTTGCGACACCAAAGATGCTACAAATGCGCTGCTGCTCTCTTAAGGGATACTGGAACCTGGTCACTAATGCCGGAACACAACACAAGGTTGTTATGGCGACATACTTAAGACCAGGGATGGTAGCCATCCAGTCGGGCAAATGCCCTACCACCTGGCTGTGGATTCTTTAGTCTCCTCTTACGACAGGCCGCCCGGCCGCAGGAAATTGTATTCTTTCTCCGTTCCGGCACGGATAAACGATAAATTTACGCCGACATTCTGTGATAGCGAGATATCAAACCGATCGAGCCTACCCAGCGAGCTGTTTAAATAATTCCAGCATGGCTCTACCAGATTCATTAGATGAGAACCGGTAATATGTGTTTGCCACGATTACGATACGCCTTGGCAGGTTTCACACATCTTTATTACTGGTGTGCCTACTTGTTAGTTGTTTTCTTTCTCCACCAGCACGCAGTAATTGTAACAAGTATGTATTTCAGAAAAAATAACTGCCATTAGGCAGTACATGCTCTGTAAACCATCGAGACAAAAACAGTAGAGCATGGTAGTAATATTTTGACCGTAACACATTAGGAACTATTAATTCAGCTCTGTGTCTATCCTTTTATGTCATTGAAATAAACTTTCAAAATACTAATGGATATACATAATATAATTTTTCATTGCACAATCATGAGAAGTGGGCGTTCCGGTAAAAATATTTAACAAAAACAAACACCGAAGAACACAATACTTGAATAACGGACTTTAGAAAACTCAACCATTCTTGTACTATGAAATATTCATATTTTTTTTCCTCGACAGTTATTATAACTGTTTTCAAGTAGTTGATAAAGTAATATTTCGTAGTTCAGTAACGTACAGTAAAATACAGGTCACGGAATGCTGCCCCAGAAACTCGTGCTTGGTTGTTGTGACGATTGTAGTGAAATGACTTTCCAGCTCTGTTGGGTTCTGAGATTTTTCAGTTAAAAAATTGAAGGATATTTTTAGGGTTTCTTAGCTAAAGGGCAAATATGGACCCGTTATATTTTGGAATAGTTGTCACTTCGTTTAGTCTATATTGTCACAGCCGTGTTAATCGGAAAATATAGATGAAATTTGGAGGGAGTGTCTTACTGCGCTACATTACATCGCTGTTTAATGGTTATACAACGATGTAGTGAAGCCAGGAAAAATCTAATGGATGCTTATAGATACGGGAGGTGAATTAATGGTGATTAGATTTAGGGATATACATGCGGTTTATTTACAAACAAAATAGTATGTTTAGACTTTATACTCACAATAAAAAATTACATTTATCTGTATTATATAGGGTTAATTTACTACGAAAGTGACTCTTTATTTTTCTTCCTTATATTTCCAAGGAAGAGTAGCCTTGGAACGAAAACTAACAAACAGCACAATTTTGTTGCGCAAATTGGAACAGGTTCCGCGAAATACTGAACCGAATTTAAAAAGATGTAGCTTCTTACCACAGTTTCATTTTCCTCCTTTCGAGGCAAGTAAAGTGACCTATTCGTTTAATATGATGATTTTGCGGCTTATGAGAGGAATTCTTATAAGTTACCGGCGCGTCATACTTCGTAGTAATTTCCGGAAAAATATCCAAGTACACTGCAGGCGAGTGATACCATTTTGTCTGAATCAGAAATATTGATTACTTTTTAAAGCCATAACTTACACAGCACAATATAAGAATAGTATGACCTTCGTAGGAATTAGAGAGATATTTATTTGCTCCGAGTGACGTGATCCCGCGGAGGCGTAATGAAATTGCAGCGTGTCTTGTCGCGATTGCGATCTTTCAATGAACGCCAACTTCTACGGTTGGTACGGTAAGTAGGTGTCAAACACATTGTATATAATATGCTAATCATAAGTTTAATATATCAACAATTATATTACAACCTATCAATAACTGTTAAAATAATTTATACGGGAGACTGATTATATTTTACTAAGAACTCACATATTGTATATACAGAGTATTAAATCCAAGACTGTGTTCCTATTGAAATGAATACGTACCAAGTATTCCTTTATGCAGCGGCTTCATCTGAGTCAATGATTTAGGATGTTGCCGAATACGGTTTATTTAAAGCGTTAAAAAATAATTCCGTTAAAGCAAATCGACATTAGTGTATACACATCTGTTAATATATAACGTCATTAACAATGTCACATTTCAAATAAGGCATAACATCTGCGTGTAACGGCCTATAAGTCTCATACTATCCCAGATGAAGCCCCACCATGATAAAAACTAAAAATAAATTGATGAAATTATATTTTATTATCTGTAGCTTTTTTCCGTTGTTCTATTCTAAATTATAATTTGGTAATACAAACTTCTACTTTACAAATGTTTAAATAACCAAACTGAAACAAAATATACTTATCTAATTTATAAGATACGTAACGGTCGAGGAACTGTTCAAGACTAGTGAATTTAATTTAAATTCTTTAATAACTGTAGCGGTGGCAAAGATTTTTGAATAGAGCGAGCCTTTTACTAGCTTCATTATGGCTCAAGGCGAGTTATTTCAGAGGATAACAGAAATGACGTCAGCGTTAAAACTGACGCCAACTGCTTAACTCAAAACTGAGGTCGCATATTGCGATCCAGTAGCACAGGTTTAAGATGCGTCATAATTATGACAAAAAAGTCCTCAAAATAAGTCTACTCCCTGTTTTCTGCCAAACGGAAGCAGTTTGCTAGTAGTTTTTGTATGAAAAAACATTCAGAAATATACATTGGTCAGAAACGGAGTTTAAAGAATAGGGCGATATAAAATAATAATATCAGCCAACTGACATCCCAATGTTGGGTTTTGTCCTTTCCAAATATAGGGAACTTTGTTCTTGCTTGTACTAGACTTGCCGGTGGGTTATTCGAGCATTGGTTATATTCCATCATCATTACGTGGTTCGAACAGTAAATCAATACAACTGTAATAATAAAACTACGTTTTAACGGTTTTAAGCGGGGTATTTTATTTGATTATGTTTATTATTCCGACGTTTCGGCTACTTTTTAGTAGCCGCCATCATGGTAGACAGAAATGTCAAGTGACAATGACTTTTGTAAAAGTTTTATTTAGCCTACTCTTAATTCGTTCATTTCACTTAACAACTTTGTTTTCCGTGATCACGGCTACTGAAAAGTGGCAGAAACGTTGGAACAAAAATTAAATAAAAAGGTCGTTTTATTATATGTACGTGTATTAGTCGCGTAAAACTTAAGAGAATACTATGTTTAGATACTTTACTAACCATCTGTTTGCATGACGATAACTTTTAATTCGTTGACAAAAACATGAATATAAACTGATTTTAAAAAAGCTTTTTTTATTTGACACAAATATACAGAATGTATATCTACAAGTTACGCTTGTGTTATGGGTAATACACAACGGACCACTGGAGCCGGTCCCAGACACCCAGACCATTGTAAATAACAGAAAGTTCATTTCCGAAATTAACTATGCCAGGAATCAAACCCGGAGCTTCTACGGTATAGTGAGGTCGCCCTTCAAAGGCCAGCTCAAGCACAGAGACTGTCTTGCGTTTAAATTAGCAACTACTTACAATACATTATTACTTATAACTCCAAAAACTTATAGACGCGACTCGCACTTCATTATATTTTTCTCGATAGTAAAATAATATATGACACTATGGTAATGTCTCAAACCGTCCATAATAGTTTGCCGTAGATATTATAATCTGTTTGCATGACGATAACGGTTAATTCGTTGAGCAAAAACATGAATGTAAACTGATTATCAAAAAGTGTATATTGGTCCCGAAAATCGTGGTGATCATATTAGCGAATGGAAGATTGGAAGCGGTACTTGACGCGGGTGCGGGGGGCTCGCAACGACACGCGGTCGTCGACACCGGCAGAGGCGCGGGCGCATCGGGGGATTCGGGGGCGATCACGCCATAACGTGCTACAAGAAACCCAGGAAAACCTTTTAGGTAAATTTATATCGATGATTCATCTAATTTAACTTGGCATTTCATTGCCATTAAACTTACGTATTCAAGAAACCAGTGCACGGGATTTTAAATTATACACGACACATAAAACATAAGGAAATACCTCTGAGGTCAATACTGTTTAATTTAAATCGAATTACGTGTCTTTTCTTCGGAAAATACTGGCTTAGAATAATTATAGCTTTATTTATGTCATCAATATGCATGCGACTAATGAAGCTGCAGTGTGAGTTTCTTTTTTAATTTAGAAACTAAATTAACATTTTAAATAAGTTGAAATCGTACTCAATAAATAACCTAACCAAAACTATTTTATTATAGCTTTATAAATAGAGTCAATTATATGAACTGCAAAATTCATATCTTCAGAAACATGCCAGCATTTATATTGCCATGCTAAGCAAGTTACGTTTATCTCAAGACTTGCCCGTTGTAAGTTAATATAAGAGGCAAGTCTGGAGATGTTCCTATATACTCAAACTGAAGTAAATAAGGTAAGGTCCGTTTAGAAATTTTACCCGGCCGAAGTCCAGTCGGTCGCCTCAAATACCAATGGAAACACAGAGAGGAGGCTGAGCTATGCGAGCTCAACAGGTCAGCTTCTTTGGCTTCTTGACAACTGCACAGTAGAGAATAATGTGGCATCTTTTCGCTTCGGAGGCCAATACATATTTTGGGTTGCTGAACCAACGGAATTAATTAGTTAGAAAATTTACCCAGCTTAGAACTGCACGTGGTATTTCTGCGTTCCACAGAGCAAAACAAGCCAACACTCGGACCATTAAATCACAGAAGTCACCATATAGTTTATTTTCCCGAAGCTATAGTCATCATCAAGCAATGTGATATGTAAGTAGGATTGCATGTAAGTAAGCATCGTCAAATTTGCACAACACTCTCAGGTACTTTTCCTATTTAGTTCATCTAGTTATTACCTGCAACGTTTGCCATAACTCAATCTATCAATCTCAATCGCCAAGATTCAAACCATATTTTATAAATAGCTTGGTAAAAGTCAAACAAGTGACTTCGATCGTCTAAAATTCTAAATTTTGAATCCGTATCCCGCGGAAAAAAACTCTGTTTCAGGAATAAAAAGTAATCTAATTTTAGCGCCACTATTAAAAGTTTATAATTATAATTGCATGATAACTTTTTCTATTTTGGTTGCTTATTCGTAATTCAGCTGTGAGAATAGAATAAACAAACACACAAAAAAAATCAAGGAATCTTTAACATTTTTATGTCAGGACTCTAATACTATAGTTTATAATAAAACCACATTTTAACGGTGTTAAGCGCGGTAACTTATTTGATTTTGGTTATGCCGACGTTTCGGCCACGGCCACTAAGAAGGGCCGATAGTACATATCGGCCCTTCTTAGTAGGTATACAAGTCGCGAAAACTTAAGAAAATATTACTATAGTTAATCTTGATTAAATTCAGAAACTACCATAATATGATACGGTTTCCGAAATTCATGAAAGTGAGGCTTAGACCTAATGCTAATATTAGGTTTCGTGCAGGCTTTCGGAAACTTTGGAATGCACTGTCATACGTAAATATACATGTATTACGTGTTTAATTATATATATTTAAATAAAGAAATTTTAAAATTACGTTATATCTTATTTTTACACCGCGATCGTCGCTAGGTTGTTAAAATCTAACATTCCACCTATTATCCAAACCATTGACTCAAGACTGAAGTCATTAATCCAAACTATTATTTTAATATTAATAATGCTTATTCCAGTGAACAATAAAGCGTTATGTATCTAACCATGAGTAGTATTATGATAGATTGAATCCGTTTGCACTAAAGATTCATGTTATTGCATATATATGTTCATATGGTTTGTTGAATAAATACAGAGAACAGAAACATCGGCGCGGGCGCAGCCTCGTGCGTTGGCGGCCTTTGCGCAGGATTTCCGGCAGCCTGCACACGAACCCGAACAGCGAACCAACTAATAACGACAATCGTATAAACACACAAATGCCGTTTTCATCGAAACAATAATAATTTAATGTCGTTTTGATTATTACAAGAAGGTTAACTCTATCAAATGAATGGTTGCAATAGATAAATCAGGGACATCTTTATTATATACTAGCTGATGCCCGCGACTTAGGCCGCGTGGTGCGGTTTTTTAACTATCCCACAGGAACTCTTAAAATTTTCGGGATCGGTCAAATCAAAACTATCCTATATGTTGACCAAGGATATAAGCTACCACCATGCAAAATTTCATTTAAATGGGTCAAGTCGTTTCGGAGATTAGCCCGTACAAACTGACAGACAAACAGAGAAACAAAAAAATTGAAAAAAGTCTAAATTATTTCTATTTCACTTCTTACATCCCCCTGACTCGGTTTTAGCATATTTTTTTATTGTACAGAAATTCGACCTCTACAGTTTTATTATATGCATAGGATTAGTTTAGTTTATCTTTCTTTATATGTATATAGAATTCTTCTATTCCTTGTGTATGTCACTGAACTTCTCCTAAGCCCTTGGACCGATTGTGATAAAATTTACTGGGTGTGTTGAAGTAAATTCGTCAATGGTTTACTTTCATAATTGGAGGCGGTAGGTGGCGCTACAGTCGGGTTTCAAAATTTTGATGAAATTTTTATGTGTGTTTGAATGGGTCTCGATGGTTGGATGGATAGTTTGGATTCATAATTGGATCCGGTAGGTTTCGGCTTTAATATTTTAGGGCACGACAACATCAATCGGGTCAGCTAGTACGAGTATAAAACAATCAAAGTTCAGGTTTCACCACGGAGAGTGAGAAGTTCCACAATGGCGAAGAACATTCACAATTTTTCCCATTTGCTTAAGAAACTCACCAAAAAGTAGATAATCGGAAATATACCAAATCTCAAAACCTAATTGATTTTGTATTTTTATTTTCGCATACTGTCGTTTTGAAAATCTGAACTAATTAAATTAAAAAAATATGAATGAAATAATAATGTTGTTTGGGATATATTATGTATCCTTCAGCAACTTTAAATGTCACAATTTTAATAAAATTTATTGCATAAGTTTAATCAATTATGTATCCTAATGAGATTGCAGATAATCCGAGTTACTAAAGTTTTATGGAAACGTACTGCCACGTTTTATAGAAACTGGCTAGTAATATGGGATCAAATGGCCAGGAATGCCGCCTCTGTCAGGACCTAGTGGAATGCTGGCTTGACGTCGTGAGAGACGACATGTACGCCAACAGTCTTATAATTAAGGACGCCAAAGCTCGCACAAAATGGAGAGGAAAAGTAGGAAAGCGGGAACGGAGACAGAATACAACTAGAATTTTATCCGTGCAGGAACGGAGAAAGAATAAAATTTCCTGCGGCCGGGCGGCCTATCATAAGAGGCGACAAAGCAATCCACAGCCAGGTGGTAGGGCATTTGCCCAACTGGACGGCTACCACCCCTGGTCTAAAGTATGTCGCCATGACAACCTTGAGTTGTATTCCGGCATTAGTGACCAGGTTCCAGTGTCCCTTAAGAGAGCAGCAGCGCATTTGTAGCACCTTTGGTGATGCAAATGTCCATAGGCGATGGTAACCGCTTTCCATCAAGTGGGCTGTCTGCCTGTCTGCTGAACTCCTGAAATAAAAAAAGAAATGGAGCCCCCGAGGTTCAAAGCGGGCGCTTCAAATTACAATCGACATTTAACCCAATAATGATAATGATGTTTTAAATATCATCTAAATAGCATCTTAATTCAAGATTTGAAAATTAAAACATCTACACAAACTTTGTTAAAATTGTTTAAAAAAAGACATCAACGCGTCGCGATATTTCGAACTCGTTAAAATGAAATTTTCCTCTCATAATTTCGTTAGATCTACTTTCCACTCATTATATATTATATCGTTGGAGAAACTATAATGATTCGAAATTATGGAAACAAGTTAATAACCGGAAATGAGTATGAAGTGACACGTATGTTGGAAATAGTTATTGCACAATACGGGTAATCTTTTACCAGTTTCTCCATTAGCTTTACTCACACAAAATGTGGCAAAAATTTTGTTTGGGCCAAAGAATAATAATAGTAAATAGGTAAAGAAACATTTATGTTGCATACAAACAAAATCGCTTTCCACGTCTGTCTGTTTGTATATCCGCTAACTCCTCCTAAAACACATAAGGGATTTTTAAAATGTTTTCACAATCAGTTATATTTTTTTAAGGAAGGTTAATATATATAATAAATAGCTTTTACCTGCAGCTTCACTCGCGATATATAGAAAACCTATTTAAGCTTTTATGTAAATAAAATAAAGCTACTCGCCGACGTTTGATTCAAAACTCAGAGAAAACTCTTTGATTGTATTCTTATATTTGATTATAAATGTTGAAAGCTTTATAAATAGGGTAAAGAGGAAATATGATTTTAGGAATGAGTCTAATGATAGAAGAGCGGGATGGAATGCTACTCCATCTCAAAGGGAATATCTTTCTCCAAGGTTGTTGTTTTGCTTAGCAGGCCTAGGTTCGGCTATTATTATTGGAAATTGTGTATATTCTTTGTACCTGTCGTGAAGGGTTTGCGACTTTGATTATTACACAGCGCCATTTATTGGCTGGTAAGTATTCACACATACCCGTGCTGAGCCTCGAAGTCGATGGTAACCGAATCGAGAGTTGTTCATACTGTTAGTGCTTCTAGTAGTATGCCCATTCATTTGTCACTTGGCAGTCCAGTGTGTCGGGTTGGATGCAGTTCCAAAGAGTCAGAACTTTATTTGTTGTTCCAGTGAGTCGGGAGAGCAGAAGGTTTGTTCCGTAGTTCCTCAACTAGTTTCCCAATTAGGTGGAACAGCTCGTTCGTGTGTTGGTTTCCAATGCGTATGGAAAGACGGTTGGAGTTGGCGATTCGTTTTACGCGGGTCACATGGCTGGACTGTGTTGGTTGTTGAGTGGGTGCCCATTCACAGGAAGCGTACAGCAGTCGTGATTTGGTTGCCGAAGTCACCTGAGTGCGTAGCCGTGATAGTAGGGGTGGAGGTACATTGTGTTACAGGTGTGCGATTAAATTTGTAGTGGCTACCAGTGATGATTGGCCGTGCCGGCTAGCTGTAGCTGGATATACTCGGAGACTGAGTTTGCGGGAGTGATACTGATAATGGCGCTCTAATTTGAAATAAAGTTCTATGGAGTGGAGTGGAGTGGCTTGAAGTTGTAGGAAAATCTTGAGGTTAATTTTTGAGATTTTATTGAAGATAGTTTGAGATCTAGAGGTTATTTAAATTAAAAGTTACTTGATTTAAGGTTGAATGAAGTTATTGAAGGTTGAAAGTTGTTCAAGTGAAGATTTGCGAGTTCAATAATCCACAGCGCCACCTATTGGCTTATGAGTGTTCCACGCCACGATATAGAAATAGGTAGATAGTTAACACTTTAATGCTCGTCGAAATAAAAAACATAAGACCTTGGTTACAATATTTTTAGGGAAAAATATAGACGGTCTGATCGCTTCCAGGGAACCTAACTTATGTGATTTTCTTAGCTAATCAGGCGATGTGGTGCCTAGATTCAGATGTTCCTAAATTTTTAAGATAAGTACATACGAGTACATATCCATGAAATATATTTTTATTTGATAAACAGTAATCATATAACACAAATAGTTGCATATATGCAATGTAGCTATAGTTAACATAACTCGTGGTCGAAATTCGACCATAATAATTTCTTGTCAAAGACTTTACTTCTATAATCACAGATTTCGCAGATTTAGAAGGCAATAATCAACGAAAGTGTATTTATATGCGTGTGTGTGTTAAATACATGGTAGTGTGTGTAATTTTTTTTATTGAGTTAATGTATTTTTTAGGCGTAACTTTAAAAAAATATTAGTATTCGTAGATTCTTTTCTATATAAACTATAAGTGTGCGAAATGTCATACTCCCCCGTCCGCGTAATTTTCGTAAAAAGGAGAAGGTACAAACTTTTTGTTTCACTTATTAATGTATACATTGAGAACTAGTTTATGTATTTTTTTTATCAGCAGACAAACGCGTTGTGTCTACAATCTACAGCTAAGCATAATATGCTTGTATTATTGGTAATGCACAAAGCTGGGGACAGGGGTCTACCTTAGATATCCAGACTAATTAAAATTAAATTTGCCCCGAATCGAACCTTTTAGTTCCAGTAAACTAGGCATCTCATTTTTCGAGAAACTTAAATACAGATACTATCTGATTTTTGAATATTTGTTGTCGGTGACTAATTTAATAAATTCGCCTAGCTGCTTTTACGGCTTATTATAACTCAGTAACTCACTGTAGATGCACATGCAGTGACAGTTACCGGCGAGACTCGAAGTTTATTCGTAACCGTTATAATCGTCAGTAATTAAAATTCATCAATAAATCAAATGTAAATTGGGAACTGGTTTGTATATTATACAAGAACCTATCTATGCGAGTTAATTCTTTATATATGCACTGTTAAAGTGCTTATATAACTATTGTAAACTGTGATTTCCATAAAATAGATAATTAGTCCTGCTTTTCTGCGACTATCTAATGCTAATTAATTGATAGCTTCCTCACGTAAGCCACTTTCACTACCTATTCGATGTCGGCGGAAAACAAATAATGTCTATTGTATTCGCACTAAACACCATTTCCTATGGAAACAATTCACTTAGAAACGACTAAATGTAATCATGTCGAGAAGCTGCCTTATGCCAAAAAACCAAACTCTTCCCTGTCAATTGTTCTGTGAACTCTGGTGGCAATAAATATGTGAGTAATTTAGAGTTTATTTCATAATGTGAAAATGGAAATTTCTGACAAAAACTGTCAAAAAGGCATAATTCTTTATACAGGAGGAAACTTGAATAAAGAATTATAAATAAATAATGAATATTGTGTAGAACGTGTGAAGGTTGCCTGTTTAATGCAATAGATTTAAATATCCCAGGTTCGTCTCTTCGTACTTGATCTGGTATGGGTCCTACTAGGATCGGTCTTGTAGTTATCCCGTGTTTGTTGTATGATACCCATAATAAAATTATAAGTTGGTCAGTTCGAGAAACGAAAGTACTTAAATATCAATTTTTACAATTTACTTCAAAGGCCGTGAAAATGAAACGCATAATCACATCAATCTACAGATATTAACTTTCACATAAATATTTGTTATTAGTGTTGAACTTGTGATTATGTTCCGAAAAATTTAGTAAGGAACAACTGAAGTCTTAGGAAATTAGTCTTTGTATGACTGTGTACCTTATGGATTTTTGGTTTCCAAAATAATTGAAGCAAAATCTTTCGTAACTTTACATCAATTGTTTTAGAATAGTCGTACTTCAAAGTTATAACAAACTAATGCATCAGAATAAGCTAAGAAACTAGCTTCATACTTACCCGAAAATTTATAAAGAATGCCTTGTTTCTTAAAAGCGCTATAGGGACTAGGTTTTTACACAACTCGGCCGTCTAGTTAAGCTCAATTCCCTTGCAGTGCAAACTTGACCTTCTCGTAAACATTTCGGAGAAATACAAAAAAGACATGCAAAACTGGCTCAGACAGGTTTTATTTCTATTTTTATTGCAATGAACCTTACGTTAAGCGCACATAAAGTGTGTTATTGAAAATCTTAAAGATATATTACATATTCCATCGTCTCGTAGGTTTAAGTTTTAAAACCGTATTTGGAAATGACCACTTCAGCCTTTGGTAATGACCGCGTGAGCTGCTATCTAAATCGAACAAGACAACATTACTTTGTTTGAAACTTTTAACTGCTTAATGTTAAACATTACAAGCACCTTTTAATGAAATAACTGTTACATTATCAGTGCTTAAAAGGTCGTTCATATGATGCGCAAACAAAATGTATTGATTGAAAAAATGACATTTTAGTAATTTACAGTTACTGACTCAGGAATTTTTTAAATTGACTGACCTGATTAAAAACACAAGAGTAAAATTTGAACTCCAATCGTCTGTTTAAGCTTTTATGTACCTTTGTTTATTTCCTTGTAGCAGTACCAGCAACTCTAAAAACAATAACTGTTGCGCCTATATTGTTCATATATTTGTTATACATTTTTTCTCTGAAGCTTATACACCACGTTTCACTCGACTATTGGAACAAGTTTGAAATTACATTATATTGCAGCGCGCTTGAAAGTTTAATAATAACAAAGTATTACGTCATTAAAAGCTTGCGTTGTTCTTAAATAACGTTTTGTTTGATATATTATTTTACCTTTCCATATTCAGCAGTGCCTGCCCACTCTCGTTGCCATTGATCTGCTACTTCCATTGTGTTAAGTTGATCGCTGCAGCTACACTCGTAAGCACTATATGCTCGTTCGGTAAAAGCGCGCGCGCACGTTCAGATAGCGCGCTGGCTTGAAGCCTACTGCCATTCGTGTTTTCACTACGGGCCAATTCAACTGTGCACGTTGAATATCTATAAAATAAAATAAATATTTTCAATTCGTCATTGCCTTCCGATGGCAAAAAACCATACCTACACGATGTCAACGCCCACTCTTTAAAGGTAGCAAGCTCGAAAAACAGTCGTATATCGCAGCCTACACACGTCTAATAAGCAGACGTTGCATCAAGTGGCCAATAGAACACATATTTGTTTGGTCTTTTCTTCATTCCCTATACTCTTAAGCTCTTAACTAAGTAGACTAGTACCGAAAACATAAGAAAACACGAACTCTTAACAATTGATTTCCTAGTCTCATTTATCTAGACATAAGTATTCGATAGCAATATTCCAAGTAAAAGAGAGCTTACCATCAATAGAAACAGTGATAAATTGAAAAAATTAACTTTAAATTATCTACTATGAAAATTATAAGTTGGTACTTGCGTTATTGATCATCCTGAATGATTACGCTTCTTGGGTGTGTTACCAACTTTCTAAGGTGCCAGATTTTTTAAATAAATTGCTTTGAGAGAATTGTCACAGAAAGTTTAGTACCTATGTGTTTTGGTATGGTTTGCTATTCATTCGCTACCTATGAGGTGGACTAAACTGCAAGCCATTCTTTGCTATATATAGTTGGTGTTCTGCATTAAGGCTAACCACGGCAAGTGGTTACTATCGCCTATGGATATTTGGAACATCAGAAATATTACGAACATGCTGCTAACCTTGAAGATATATTATAACAACATTTTTGAAAAACCCCATATCGTAGTGTGGCGTGAAAACCAGTACATTATTAGTCTATTGGAAAAACATTGCCCAGAAGCTTATTCGAAATCCCTAAGGGACCTATACCCAAGATAAAGGGTATGACTATTAATTAAAATTATAATGCAACTTTTACATGCTATGCTGCAGCTATGTCTGTCTGACGGTTACATTTTCACGGAATATCTACTTGACCAATTTGGCTCAAATTCGGTATATATATATATTCGAGGACGCCAAAGATATAGTATACCTTTTATCCAGAAAAATGGGACAGTTTCCGGGATAAGTCTCTGTCTGTTAAACCTTTATGGAAAAACTATTGAACTGTATTTTAACCGACTTCCAAAAAGGAGGAGGTTCTCAATTTATTTCTGTTTTGTTTGCGTGTGTTAATGTGTGTCGATGTCGAGTTCTCTGTCAATTGTAAACCGATTTTCAAATGTTTTCTTTACGAGTAAGTACATACTCCTGAGGTGGTCCCATGGTCACCAGGTCAGGATCTGATGAGTGGATCCCAAAGAGAAGGTAATCGAGAGCAACTCTGGTTGAAGAGCATATACACCGAAGAGTGATATGGCAAATTTGTACACGCACGCCTGTAATACAATTTCTACAGGTGCTTAATATTATTTCTTAAGCTATTGAAGTATTTGCGCAACTAAAAAGTAAAAAATATAATTTTTTTAACAAAAAAACTGATATCATACTATTATAAAACCAAAAAATTTTTTTTTACCGAGGGCCGACCTCTTTCTACAACATCTTAAAGTCAGCAAGCAAAACATAAAAATTATTATATTTTGTAAATTTGTTGTTTTTTTTGTTTTGCTTGGCATCAACTTCAACATGTTGTAGAAAGAAATCGGTTATATATTTATTTTTTGGTTTTTAGTGCTAAATCGGTTTTGTTTTTGTTAAAAAAATGGTATACTTATGTTGTTGCCGTGCGTGGACATGGGATATTGTTGTCCCGGAATATTGGTTACATTTATAGAGCCTATTACTCGTATTAGTAATTACTATTTAGTATTTTTTCGTATTAGTATTTTTTGTCCTTTTACTCATCGGTCATTTTTTACCTTTTGTTCCTTTTTGGTCGTACTTTTGACCTCTTAGGACTTGTTATTGGTTTTACTAATATACTAACTCATACGGACTGATTTGGCTGAAATTAGGTATATATCATGTAATTTCAAACAATAATAATTTTCATCTCGTAAAATAAGTTTTTGGGACTAAGTAAATCCTTTGGGAGAAATAGCGCCTACAGTTTTTTTTAATGCAATATAACCTAAGTGAATGTTTGTGCTCTAAATGAAATATAGCCACTTGGTAGGGTTTTGTTGGGGGCCAAAACCCTGCCAAGTGCCAAGTGGAAAACTAAATATAATTAGTAGACTGATAAAAATGCTACATGGTCCTTGCTATGATTATTTTTTATTTATTACTTGTCTTGTTTACTAATGTTAATTGGGAATTCCTATTCCATAATTTCTATCCCATTTCGCCATATAACTTCATGCAGTCAGTGTTATGAAGTTTATCTTATTATTCTTTGTTTTTAAATTCTTCCTAATGGCTTAGCCACAACTTGGATATGTCGCCTTAATAATTAACAATCAACATATATTTAAATTAGGTGGTGTGTGCAAGATATTTATAAATATTGTCCATTCAAATTTTTGAATATGTGGTCATTTTAACAATATGCAAATAAGACTAGGAACACTGCCATATTGTGTGCATACACCCGGGGGCATGCTCCCAGGTCAGGACTGAGAAACTTAACATGGGAATAAGAAAATATGCCTGAACCATTAAGCCACCACAGCTCAAAAGTCAGTCATGAATTATCATCATTAGGGTTAATTCATACAGCTGGGTTAGTAGAAGCAATAAATACAGTCAAATTATTTATATATAATCATGAATACTAATAACATTTACAAAAACACTGTTAAGACAACTTTTCATATTTTCTAGAACCAGCCACAAACTTTATATAAACACAAAATATTAGTTTTATGACTCTTTGGGGCCATTCACATATTACATCACATGAATTTCATGATTGAGACCTTCCTCGTCCTTGTGACAGCTGATAACATTCGTGAGACTCCTCCCTCCCTAGTGTGACATCACATATTTTCCAATTATTACATATTGTACATCAAAATATTATTATTATATTAAAATAAAAACAGAGGTTCTATAATTTCTATAATTCAAATTATTTTTTGAGTTTAAAAACTATGCACTTACACAGTGATTCCCAAAGTGGTCTATATCGACCCCTAGGGGTCTATGACAACCTGCAAGGGGTCTACGTCAGCGAAAAAAATTTGGGGGTCCATCAAATGAAAATGGGGGTCCACGATAGTGGATCTCAACACATACACTGATAGTACCTATTTACTTACATCATACTATCTTATAATATCAAAACATATACATTATTTATAAAAGTACCTATGAAGTAAAAAATTTATTATATATGTTTATAAAATTGTGTAAGTTGTAGGATGTTGGTATTCGCTTTGTGGTCGCAATACATTTTGAACTTGTCAAAACCTGAGAGTCGCAGTCTCAGAGCTTCGCTACCGTGCACTGACTTGTTCAATTCGTCACTCTATAAATACGAATGTGGGACAAATACGTTTATTCGTTTCCTGAATCTTGAAAAGGAAAGTGCTAAGAAAATATTTTAAAAAATATAAACAGATAGTATATCACACAAATTTTAGTGAGTCAGTGTTATTTGGTGTTATGTATGCGCGATGCGCTTGTCATTAGGCTAAGATTATTTTAAAAATAAACCAGTGCATTACAAGCTCGAGTTTGACTCACACGCGCCCGTTCCGTACTTAGCATTTTGTTTGAGAGTGCTGGAGAAAAGTAAATACATTATTTTTTATTAAATTTTAGTTTTATACTCATAGTTAGCAAAGATAGATAAATTACGCCAATCATGACTTTAGTTATTAGTAGTTTAATATTCAATCATGCAAAATTACACGCTCCTCAATAGTTTCTTTTTGAAAGTTTTAGCAATCGGTATTATAATTACAGTGCAATCTTTGTAATTCGAGCTAATTGTTGCAAGAAGATGTTCGAATTATGGAATGTTTTCGGAAAAATCAAAAAATATTTTTAATATACAGCTGCTGGATTTTCTGTCTTATTTAAATAATTTAATTTTGCCAACAGATGACTGATGTCATGTGTCATGCCATGTCCGAATCTAAAAAGAAATGTAGACAGTACAGTGTTGATTATTTGAAATTTGGCTTCATTCCATCATTGCCGGACAAACAATCGCCTATGTGCCTTTTATGCAACCAAGTTTTGGGCAATGACGCTATGAAACCATCTAAACTACAAGATCATCTGAGAAGATGCCACCCTGATAAAACAGAGAAAGATTTGAAATACTTTCAAACACTCAAAGATAAATTTCAGAAGAGACCTACACTGGACAGAATGTTCGCTTCGACGTCACAAAGAAATGATGACGGTTTGCGGGGCGTCTTACAATATCTCGTTACTTATAGCAAAATCCGGAAAACCGCATACTATCGGAGAGAAGTTAATTTTGCCAGCCGTTGAAGAGGTTTTAAAAACTGTTTTACACAAACCTGCATCTGATATCATTAAAAGAATTCCCTTAAGCAACAATACTGTTGAAATACGTATTGATGAAATGAGTTCTGATATTGAAAGCTTCTTATGTAATTATTTGCAAACGACCCATTTCTCTATACAACTGGACGAGTCAACTTTACCTGATAATGCAGCATTATTATTGGCATATGTTCGTTTTATTATGAATCAAGAAATCTACGAAGAACTGCTCTTCGCAAGAACTTTGATAACCGAGACTAAAGGTGAATCAATATTTCATGTTTTGAAGGATTACTTCATTGAAAAAGCAATTCCTTTGTCAAATATAATATCAGTAGCTACAGATGGAGCACCTGCCATGGTTGGACGTTATCGTGGATTTATAAGCTATTTAAAACAACATGTGTCAGGGGTGTTAGCAATACATTGCGTCATCCATCAACAACATTTAGTTGCAAAAAATTTGAGTGTTAGATTGCATGAATCACTTCATTTAGTCATTGATGCAGTAAACCGAATCCGAAGCAACGCGTTGAATACGCGGTTATTTGCGCAGTTGTGTGAAGAAAATGACGAACACTTTCATTAATTACTCCTTCACACTGAAGTACGCTGGCTGTCGAAAGGCTTATGTTTGACAAGATTTTTTGCACTTTTTGAGACTATTTTAGAATTTCTGGATACTGAAGATAAAATTTTAAAAGAAAATTTAATGAAGAGGAAAACAGACATCGCCTATTTAACAGATTTGTTTACAAAATTTAATATGGTTAATTTGCAATTACAAAGTCCATCTTATCAGCGTTTCTTGCCAGAGTTAAACTAATGAAGCAAAATATTGGATGGGGCGAATTTTCTCAGTTCCCCAATATGTCACAGACAAGCTGCCAGGAAGACGACGTTTCAACTTACGTTCAACATTTAAATGCCCTCTATTCAGATTTTGAATCTAGTTTTGGGGATATTTTGACTATGGTAATACCACCGTGGATAATTAATCCATATGGTGACATAGAAGAAACGAATGTCATAATACAAGAGGAACTGACTGAACTAAGTACAAACGAAGAACTTAATGTTCAGTTTAAAAACGGATATCAGCAATTCTAGCTGCAAAACAACATACCCGTTACTTATCCCGTATTATGGAATATAGCGAGGAAATTTTTAATTTCCTTTCCATCGTCATACCTAGTGGAAAGGGGGTTCAGCGCTGTTACCAATCTCCTAACGAAAAAAAGAAACAGACTGGACATCATTAGCCGAGGAGATTTAAGATTAACTTACAAAATTGACGCCAAATGTTGATAATTTATTATTAAAGCATCAGGTTCATCCTTCTCACTAAAAATATTGACTTATTGCTTATGTTATTTTATTTATAGTTTATTTTATGTTTATTTAATGTTACGTATATTTTACATAACAGATACAAAATTTAATTTTGAGTAGTTTTAATTTAAATTCAATTAATAAATGTATAAATTAACATGTGTTTTTACTTTAAGTTCTTAACACTAACTTCACTACAGATAAAAATTTACAGGAAATCAATATCAGGTAAGTAGGGAGTCTACCCAACACAGAAAAACATGGCAAGGGGTCTACGACACAAAAAAGTTTGGGGAACTCTGCACTTACAGATAGACCTGGAAATAAGATTTTCCTTGATATTTCAAATTTTGACTTTTGAAGCTTAAAAAACATTATTAAGAAATGTGACATGTCAAAATTTAGGACCCCCACCCTGTATCACACAATGTCACACTTCATCGACCTAAATGTGTGATATAATTTATGGATGGCTCATATGTTACTATCAGTTTAAGTATGTTTAAAATAAAAAGCAAAATCTTGGTGTAAACTGATAGCTGTAATTTTTATATTCATATATATCAAATGACCCATTATTCAGTTACAGATTTATGCTTTTATGAAAAATTCTAAAAAAAAAATTTGTGCCACTGTCCATCAATTTACATTATATATCAATATATTTACATTGATTTTTATACTTCATTGTTACTGTACAATATCATTGGTAACCAATATTACTCTTCAATATCACTTGCTAATGAAGACTGACACTACCTATTCACTATCAAGAACTGTAGAGTGGTAAAGCTATATTTTGTTTACATCTTCAGATTGCAGTCTTAGTCTCTCAATATATAAATCAAGCAAACTAGAATTACATTTCCTTAAGTCAATGATATTAAGTAAAGCCTCTTTTTTAAACTTATTTCTAATATTTACACATCTTTGAAATTTGGCTACTAATACATTATGTTTTTGGTTAGTCATACAGAAATTATAAAATAACTTCTGTTCTAATCCAAATGTTTTGTTCAGACCTTTCTTAAAATATCTGTAAAATAATTGCTGTTCAGGACCACACAAATTTTCCACTTCTGTCCATTCCTTGGGAGAAATTCCAAATAATAAACCAGTACATGGTCCTTTTACTACACATGTGATTTGCCCCGACCTGTCACCGATTCTTAATGTAGCCGCTGAAACCTTTACTCCAGGTTTAGGATTGTGAATTTTAACAGATTCAAGGAAATATTCAGTTAAAATTCCCCAACCTACTGTATGAAGTTTACATTTTCTGCCTTCTGTCAATTTTATAGGCGCAACATTTTCGAAAAATAATAAGTCGCTTTTACTTGCACACATGTAGTGTTTTAAAATCGTTTAAAATTAGATGATTGTTAATATTCTATTCTATTCTATTCTTGAAGTGTTGGCCCCAACGCCTTTGGCATTGATTTTGCCAATGTCACAGTTAAAAATTGTAGATACATAAATATAAAAAAATGACAGGTGAACATAAAAAAGCAAATTGAGCTGTTTGTAAAAAGAAAATAAATAATCGGTAGATATTATAGTTAAGGTTTTCTGTAGACCTGTGGACAAAACAAAACATATAGGTTAGACTGTCTAAACTACAAATAAATATTGTTAGTAGATATAAATTTACATAATACATATACATGAGTTTTGTTTGCCAAAGTGAGGAGAAAGTTCAAGTTAATAGGGCGAGGAAAATCTTTAGGTAACATGTCATACACGGGGGTAATTATTTTGGGGCAGTCAAAGAAGATATGATGGAGTGATCCTTCAGCTAAACCGCATTCACAGATCGAGTGGTCGCGAATCCTAATTTTGGCTAGGAAGACCGGTGAGCAACAGTGGCCTAGCCTAAGACGAATAATTGCAGAGATAGCCTTTTTAGGCAATTTTCGGTGTTCAAAAAACCAAGGTCTTGGACGTAGGACCGGTTGGAGATCGCCATAGTGCTTTCCGACAATCTGTCGAGATCTTTGCCATAGATCACTCCAAGATTTAAACATTTGGGGCTTGGCAAGAGCACGCAAATCACGAGGAAAGCTCTTATTATACTTGCTGGTACCTGTAGAAACAGCTTCCTTGGCACAGCAATCAGCAATCTCGTTGCCGCCGATTCCACAGTGACTAGGAATCCATACTAGTATTAAATCAAGACCAGAGTTGTGGCAGCGGAAAAGAGCTTCTTTGATCTTGATGGTTATTGCCCAGTTGTCTTTAGCATGAAAGGGCAGCTTAATAATATCTTGCAAACAACTTAAGGAATCAGTGGCAATGATAGATTTGCTTATGCTGTGTGATTCGATGTAAAGGATAGCTTCCAGTAAAGCGATTGATTCACCTGTATAAGTGGAACTGGGCGAAGGGATTTTGAAATTTAGAATTATTTTGAATTTGGGAATCCAGACTGCTGCACCGACAGGTCCATTCTGCGTTAATTTCGATGCATCAGTGAAGAGTTGAAGATGATCTGGCCAATGATTTTGAACAGCGTCACAGAACAGTTGATCAGCCCCAGGAGTATTTTTATAAATGCCGAGATCAAATATTACCTTGGGTACAAAAAGAAGGCTGTCGAAATTTGACTTGAATAAAGGCAATTTATCATTCTGGAAAATACCGCAAGGTAAGCTTAACAGTTTTTTGTAGGAGTTGATAATAAGAGGAATGGTTTTATGGGTCCAGTAGGAAGATGAAGTTAGTTGGTAGAGTTGTTCCAGGATACCTAAAAGGGGGTGATCGGAGAGCTCCATCACTTTACATAGGAACCTGTCTGCCAGGAGCTGTCTACGCAGGGCAAGAGGTGGTTCTGCGCACTCTACCTGGAGGGCATTTGTAGGAGAAGATCGCATAGCACCCGAAATGATTTTAAGACATTTAGCTTGTATGATGTCTAACTTTGCCAGAATAGTCTTGTTGCAAGGTTCTAGTAAAAAACTACCATAATCGAAATGGCTTCTGATAATGGCGTTATATAATAGTTTTTGGGAATAAGGGTGAGATCCCCACCTAACACCTGATAGAGCTCTAATAATATTTAAATTTTTCTCTACTTTCTGAATAATATAATTTAGATGTAAGACACCAGTGAGCTTTCGGTCAAGGTAAACGCCTAAAAACTTAACACTCTCAGAAATTGAAATAGACTGATTGCTAACATGGATATCCAGGTCTGGGACTGTTCTCTTACGGGAAAAAATGACTGCTGAGCTTTTTGATGCAGACAGGGACAAACCGTGCTCTGATAACCAACCATTTAAGTAATATAATGAGGAGTTTATGCGATTGGATGCATCGGTAAAAGAATCAGAAGTGGCATAAAGAGCTATGTCATCTGCATATTGAAGGATTTTGCAAAAGCAATTAACAGTGGTATCCAGATCGGCAGTATACAGATTGTAGAGGAGGGGACTAAGGACTGAGCCCTGTGGTAAGCCTTTCCAAACTAAGCGGGGTGAAAGAGTTTCTCCCTGAAAACGAACGGAGATAGTTCTCTCCATGAACATATTGTAAATAATGTTAACGATCTTCATGGGAATACTCAGCTGGAGTAATTTCTCCCTGAGTAATTGAAGGTCGACATTGTCGTATGCAGCGGTGATATCTAAAAAGACTCCTACGACATGTTCGTTTCGGGAGAATGCAAGACGAATATCTGATATTAGAAGGCTGAGACTGTCCATGGTGCCCATGCCTCTCCTAAATCCATATTGAGACTTGGAGAGTAGACCTCGATTTTCAACTAACCATTCTAAACGGTTTTTTATCAGATGCTCCATGACTTTGGAAAGAACAGAGGAGAGGGCAATTGGTCTATATGAACTGGATTCTGATGCGCTCTTACCTGGTTTTCGAATGGGGACTATGATTTGATGTTTCCAAGTATCAGGGACATAGCCAGAAAGGAAGATTTGGTTTAAAATAGAGAGAAGGAGAGCTTTGGAAAAGTGGGAAGATTTGATTATGAAAGAGTAAGGAATGCCATCTGCCCCAGGGGCAGAGTCGTGAAGTTTATCTAACGCACAGACAAGCTCTTCATACGAAAACATAGAGTCCATAGGATTAGAGTTAGCCCCAGAAGATGGATGAATAGCTAGGTAAGGACTGGGGGGAACGAATGGGGGGGAAAGTTTAGATATAAAATCAGGGAGCCAGGACGATGGATCGTTAGAATTTATATTATCATCAATCTGAGACTTCCGGAATGCTTTTAGTTTACTCCATACTAGAGAAGCAGGGGTTCTGGGGGACAAGGATTCACAGAAAGAATGCCAACCTTTGCGTTTCTTTTGCCGCAGGAGTCTTTTAGAGGCGGCAGAAGCTTTTTGAAATTCAAGGTAATTTTCCAAAGACAGATCTCTTGAAAATTTTCGTTCAGCTTCCTTTCGTTTTTTAACTGATAGGGAACACTCTGCATCCCACCAGGCTGGAGAAGAAATTTTATTTATGGCTGAGTTTTTCTTTGGAATAGACTCCTCTGCAGCAGATAAAAGAGTGGATGTGTACTTAGTATACAAAGAGAGGAAATTTGAATCAGAAGTGGGAGGTAAGGACTCTAGTTTATTCTGGACAATATCTGAAAACATTTGCCAATTTGCTTGTTTAAGTCTAAATTTTAAGAGGGGTGGAACTCCCATAGGAGGAGGAGAGGAATTGGCAAGAGAAGATAAAATTGGGAAGTGATCACTACCGTAAGAGTAAGCAAGAACAGACCAAGAAATAGAACTTGCAAGGGAAGGGGATGAGAGCGTGAGATCAGGAATACTTGGGTTTTGGGTGGGTGACACTCTACGGGTAGGAGACCCATCATTAAGGACACATAAATTTAGATCGTCCAATAGGTTAAGGAACACCGAGGAAAACGCATCGCATGTCGCTGAACCCCATAATGTATGATGGATGTTAAAATCACCTAAAATAATGAGGGGGGGTGGAAGAAGAGATAGAAGAGAAGAGAGTTCATGGATAAGGGGGACATTTGGTTGAGGGATATACACAGAAACGAAAGTAGTATTAAATGAACGAGCAGCAACAATATTAATATTACTAGAGTGATGAGGGAAGAAGATACGAGTAAATGTAATGTTCCTTCTAACAAGAAGAGCACAACCAGCCCATCCATCCTCTCTGTCCTCACGCAGGCATGAATACCCTGGCACTCTGAAAAGAGAGCCTGGTCTTAGCCATGTCTCCGAGACGGCAAAGAGAACTGGATGGAACTGCTTAATTAAGTGAAGCAATTCATGTTTTTTATTACAGATACTGCGGCTATTCCATTGTAGGATATTGGCCATTTGTAAGCTGGGACTTGAGAAGAGTAGATACTACAGACATAATAGTTTCCAAGACATTGTTCGGTAAAATATCTCCGAATTTTGAGAGTATATTCGAGAGAGTCATTGATATGAGCTCTGCTAGGTTTTCATTTGGGGTAATGGTACTCGTAGAATTGTACCTAAGAGCAGATCCATTTGGAAGGGAAGAAGAAGGGAAGGAAGTAATATTGTCATGAGCTTGGCGATCATATGATTTGCCTAACTCTGGTCTAGGGCGTCTCTCAGTCAGGACAGTTTTTCTGTATGATGTAGTAGATGATTGGGGATGTGAAGGTGATAGAGAAGAGTGAGGAAGAGATTGCGAGTGACTGATGAAGGGATTAGGACTTGATGGTTGCTTGTTCCAATAAACAGGTTTCTGGGGGAGTGATCTATTTGTTATATCTGCATATGAAGTACGGACTCTGGGAAATTGGCGTTCAGCTTCCAAATAACTGATGTTTTCCTCAGACATAACAAGTTTTATATTACGCTGTCTGGAATGCTCGGGACACTTAGAGTCTGTGGCGAGGTGGGCACCAGAGCAAAACAAACATGATACTCTGTCATTTGGGACGCTGCATATTAAACTGTCGTGTGGGCCAGCACATCGTGCACATCGAGCGTTGGATCTGCATTGATCTCTGATATGTCCAAATCGACAACATTTCAGGCATTGGATGGAAGGGAGTGTGTATAAGTAAACAGGTAAGGAGTAGTGACAACAATAAATATGGGAGGGTAATCTTTGACCTAGGAAGGTAAGGACAACTGTTCCTGTGGGTTCCCAGGTGACTTTTCCATCTACATGTTTTTTTTATTAAGTCTACGAGCTTTAATGACTACGCAGGGTTCAGGACGACATTCAGACCAAGAAACTAGGTCTTCCAAAGTCCAGTCAAGTGGAATTTGTCTTATGACACCCATACGGGTAACTTGGAACCGGGGGATGGTTGCTGTCAATTTATTGGATTCAAGAATTGGATTAGATATGAAAGAATTAGCATCATTAAATGTTTTAAAAACTACAGATATTTTGTTTCTTCCTAAATTTTTTATTTCCTCTACCCCAGGGACTTTGTTATTATATATAATTTGTGCTATTTTCAGTGCTCGCATACCACTAGAATAAGGGGAAGAATCATTTTCAAGACGGGCCACATGAACAACGAACGGGCCTGTGTCTGTCTCGTTATATTTCAAGTCGGTAGTTGGCTCATAACCTGGACGGGTGAAAGTATGTTGCGTAGAGGCCGAAGCTGGCAGGGAAATAGTTCTTTTTTCAGGAATCTCTCCTGAATCATCAATACGTCTTTTAGGCTTTAATTTAGACACTTTGTCGATAGGTTGGCATACGGCCGATAGTTCGGCCATCTCTGATTCCAAAGAGTTCCTCCCCCTATCAGGGGGAACCTTCTCACCCACTGACTGGGACATTTACAATGCAAATGACTTACCTACCTCTAATAAACAGGATAATTATTTACCACCACCAACACAAAAAAAAAGACAACACAAAAGCAGGGAAACAGAAAAACTTAATAAATCGAAGGCAACTTTCGCAAACACGTGTGGTGTGGATTCTTAAACGACACCTGTCACTTTTTTCTCCATAAAAATTCACAACTCTTACAAGAATTGAAGAAAATCTATAAAGGGATCGGAAATTTTGACAGCTGATGCGATTGTTAATATAATATTATTTCAATATTAGTTTTAAAAGTACTTAATGGTACTTAAGTAGGTACTAAGTATTTTTTTACTATTTATTCATGACCATAGAATCAAAGTCTTTCAGTCGGAAACATGTTAATTAATAGGTCTTCGTATAGTAGCGCAGTTGTATTGCAGGCTACAACCGACGCCATTCAATGGAGTTCTTGTGAAAACTCGAAAGATCACATCTGACTATACAGTTCACATTTCTCACAAAAACACATAATTTCTACTAAAAACTATCAATATCCTGCAACTATTGTTCATTTTAGAGTAATTATACACATTTTTAGAAAATAAAACTGCACAGCACAACGTCTCCTTTCAGTTCCCGCCAAAAACCCCGGTACTAAGTAAATAAATTTGCAGGGAATCTCCCCCATCTGGCAACGCTGAGGTATTTGTAAATTATTCTGGAGTTTTTGGCGGGAACTGAAAGGAGACGTTGTGCTGTGCAGTTTTATTTTCTAAAAATGTGTATAATTACTCTAAAATGAACAATAGTTGCAGGATATTGATAGTTTTTGAGTAGAAATTATGTATTTTTGTGAGAAATGTAAACTGTATAGTCAGATGTGATCTTTCGAGTTTTCACAAGAACTCCATTGAATGGCGTCGGTTGTAGCCTGCAATACAACTGCGCTACTATACGAAGACCTATTAATTAACATGTTTCCGACTGAAAGACATTGATTCTATGGTCATTAATAAATTATAAAAAAAAAATGTAAATTATTCGGGAGTTTTTGACGGGAATTGAAAGGAGACGTTGTGCTGTGCAGTTTTATTTTCTAAAAATGTGTATAGTTACTCTAAAATGAACAATAGTTGCAGGATATTGATAGTTTTTGAGTAGAAATTATGTGTTTTTGTGAGAAATGTAAACTGTATAGTCAGATGTGATCTTTCAAGTTTTCACAAGAACTCCATTGAATGGCGTCGGTTGTAGCTTGCAATACAACTGCGCTACTATACGAAGACCTATTAATTAACATGTTTCCGACTGAAAGACTTTGATTCTATGGTCATGAATAAATTATAAAAAAAGTAAATTATTCGGAGTTTTTGGCGGGAACTGAAAGGAAACGTTGGGCTGTGCAGTTTTATTTTCTAAAAATGTGTATAATTACTCTAAAATGAACAATAGTTGCAGGATATTGATAGTTTTTGAGTAGAAATTATGTGTTTTTGTGAGAAATGTGAACTGTATAGTCAGATGTGATCTTTCGAGTCTTCACAAGAACTCCATTGAATGGCGTCGGTTGTAGCCTGCAATACAACTGCGCTACTATACGAAGACCTATTAATTAACATGTTTCCGACTGAAAGACTTTGATTCTATGGTCATGAATAAATAATAATAAAAAAAATGTAAATTATTCCATTTCCATTACAATTAGGGATGGCGATCTATGATTGATTAATCATAGAATCGATTTTTCGGCAGATTTTCAAATTGGACAAGTACACTAATTACAAGTTAAAATTTTGTTGCGATTTATTTTGCCACTTGTCCGTTAAAGTTTTACTTCTACAATGTCTCCCAGCACACATTTAGATTTTTCGCAGGTTTAATGCAAATTATGATTTAGTTAGGTTAGGTACATTTTAATAAATGCATTTTCTATTTAAACATATTTTATTTTATGAAACAAAAAAAACAGATGTCTGTAAAGTCGGTTTACTGACGATAGTTGAACGTGACAACGTCATAAGAATACTGATGGAATGGTTTCAATTTTCAAAAGAAAATTTTAATTTTATTTGTTTAACGTTTATGTTTTAATTTTTTGAAATCATAGCTACGCTCGGTAATTATTTCGATCGAATAGTAAAGCAATTGATTTTTTACTCATTAAGTAGGAGAGAGACAGATGTCGAACGCTGCCGAACGCGGAGGCCGATTGTGCCTCTTTGTCCCTCGTTCCGCGCTCTCGCTTGCACTTCAAGCCTTAAATGGAACTCCTCAGAGCGAGGTAACGCCGCATGAGTCATGTTTTTTCGTGCGTGCAGCCACCTCCTTCGAATTATAAGACGTTGTCACGTCAAAAAACTGAATTCGATCCGGAACCAACAAAAACATAGATAATCTACTCCGGCAATATTGCAAGTGGTGAGTGGAACCACATGGATCCCAGTAGACTTGACAGACTGTTGTTTTTAAAAAGCTTGATATTAAGCATTAGGAACTATAAAATATTTCATTTTTATCTATGTGACTGTGTTTTTTTGTATGTATATTACCTGAATACTTGTAAAACGCCTTGGCTGATTTGGAAAATACTTTTTTGTTTGAAAGCAAGTGCTTCCCATGTGGTTATTTGTGGATTAAATTTCATCAAAAACTGTTCAGTAGTTTTAAAGTTATAATTTGAATTCACTTTTTTGTTAAAATTATTAATGTAATGTGGTGTAAATCCTTCTTTATATGATAGTACTAATTTGAAGGTGTCAACTTGTAAAAGAAATATTTTGACATCATTCCTTCTATGATTTTGATTAGAATAAAACCAAATATTAAATTGGTTTTGTCTTTCCTTTATATCAATTTATTCTAATCAAAATAAACAATACGATGGAATCTAAAGCACGCTTATTACGTCCGGACAAACTCGAAATACATCCAATCTCACCGGCGGCTGATGTAAATTACCAGCACTGGAAGGTAACTCTCTCAAACTATATTGACGAAAATGCTTCCGAAATCTCTGAACAAGTCAAACTAAAAGTATTAATCAATAACATATCTGCTAAATTATACGCATACATACGGGAGGCTAAAGATTACTCCTCCGCAATTAAATTGTTGGATAAACTCTATTTAAAGCCAAAGAATGAAGTCCACGCTAGGTATATCCTCATGTCGACTAAACAGAAATCTGGACAAACTGTCGTTTAATATATGCATACGTTGCAACAACTGGCACACGACTGCAGCTTCAGTGTAGTTGATGCGGAACAGCACAAAAAGGAGTATATACGAGACGCTCTCATAGCTGGTCTCTTTTCTCAAGAAATTCGACAGCGGTTACTAGAAAACCTTGAAATAACTCTAGAGGAAGCAACAAATCAAGCAATGTCCCTTGAAATGGCGAAAAACGACTCCAACGATTTTAGTACTAAACCTTCATTGGAGTTCCATTGTGTAGACAAAGAAATGGAAAACTCCACAAATTTGGCTGCTTCTAAATCTCGCAGACGATGTTTCTTTTGCGGTGGAAATGTTCATCAAAGGGTTAAATGTCCAGCTTTTCGAGCAGTTTGTCAAAACTGTGGTAAGATAGGTCATTTTTCCAAAGTCTGTAGGGGTGAGTGCCCTGCAATCGAGTCTACAAGCAACTCTATGACCGAAACAGAACGTCAAAACCTTGGGGCTATTCTAGCTGCGTCTCCTGGTAGTTTACGGAAGATACGATATACGATTTCCGTATTCGTTAATATTTATAAAGCTGATGCTCTGATTGATAGCGGAAGCTCTACTAGCTTTATTGACAAGAATTTCGCTAATTTGTTACACTTGAAATGCTATCCTTGGGAAGAAAAAGTAACCTTAGCTTCTAAAAATAACATTTCTACCGTAAACGGAGTATGCTATGTAGCTCTCCAAATAGACAAGCACAATTATAACAAAAAACCACTATTCATACTCGACTCTCTCTGCGCTGATATTATTATCGGCCATGATATTTTAAGTTGTCACTCAACTCTTGTACTTAACTTCGGGGGTCCAAAGGAACCTCTTAAGATATGCAACGTTATGGCGGCGTCGGTACCTGAAGTTTCGTTATTCACGAATCTCACGAGTGGCATAAAACCTATTGCAATCAAATCTAGAAAACACTCCGATGATGTTATGTGTATACGAGAAGAAATTGACAAACTTCTAAGAGATGGAGTCATTGAACTGAGCAATTCACCATGGCGAGCTCAAGTCCTAGTTACTGGAGGACAGACGCATCGCAGGCGTCTCGTTATAGATTACTCTCAGACTATAAACAGATTTACTGAATTAGATGCCTATCCCTTGCCTAACATTGAGTCAATTGTATCAAAAGTTGCTGAAAATAACATTTTTAGTCAAATCGACTTGCGGAGTGCCTATCATCAAGTACCTATTCTGAAAATGAGAGAATCTATACTGCTTTTGAGGCTTGTGGAAACCTATACCAATTTACTCGTATTCCTTTTGGTGTAACTAATGGAGTTGCAGCCTTTCAAAGAACTTTATATTACATTATAGCTAAAGAAAAGCTGAACGGTACATACGCATACCTTGATGACGTTACTATTTGTGGAAAAACAGATGAAGAACATGATCAAAACCTGAAACAGTTTAAGGAAGCGGTCATAAAATATAATCTTACACTAAATGAAGAAAAATGTGTATATAAGCAGCATTCTATTAAATTGCTAGGCTACAAGATCGAAAATAACACTATTCAGCCAGATGAGGATCGACTCAGTCCTCTAATGAATCTATCTATTCCAACCAATACGCGATCTCTTAAAAGAGCTCTTGGTATGTTCGCCCACTACGCTAAATGGATCAGAAACTTTTCTGAAAAGATCAGCTCTCTTACGAAAATAACTGAATTTCCTCTTAACAAAAATGCGATTGATTGTTTTCAAAAGTTAAAACTGGATATAAAGAAATCAGCACTGACGGTGATCGATCGAAATGAGACATTTACTATTGAAACAGATGCTTCGGAACACTCTATAGCGGCGTCTTTGTCACAAAATGACCGACCAGTAGCTTTCTTCTCCAGATCTTTATGTGATGCTGAACGTCGTCATTCTTCAATTGAAAAGGAGGCTAGCGCTATAGTTGAAGCTTTAAGAAAATGGCGCCACTATCTTATCGGACGACGCTTTCTTCTAATAACTGACCAAAGGTCTGTCTCCTTTATGTTCCAACAAAGTCTTAAAAGTAAAATAAAATCGAAATGTGTGCTGGGACACATATTAGAAGTGAAACTTCAACGGACAAGTGGAAAAACGAATCGCAACGGACAAGTGGAAAAACGAATAGCAACGGATAAGTGGCAAAACGAATCGCAACGGACAAGTGGAAAAACGAATGGCAACGGATAAGTGGAAAAACGAATCGCAACGGACAAGTGGAAAAACGAATCGCAACGTACAAGTGGAAAACGAATCGCAACGGACAAGTGGAAAATCTTCAACTGACAAGTGATAAAATGAATCGCAACAAAATTTTCACTTGAAGTTTTACGGGCAGGTTTTCAAATTGGACAAGTACATTAACAATCTGCCCGTAAAACTTCAAGTTAAAATTGTGTTGCGATTCATTTTATCACTTGTCAGTTGAAGATTTTCCACTTGTCCGTTGCGATTCGTTTTCCACTTGTACGTTGCGATTCGTTTTTCCACTTGTCCGTTGCGATTCGTTTTTCCACTTATCCGTTGCCATTCGTTTTTCCACTTGTCCGTTGCGATTCGTTTTGCCACTTATCCGTTGCTATTCGTTTTTCCACTTGTCCGTTGCGATTCGTTTTTCCACTTGTCCGTTGAAGTTTCACTTCTAATATGTGTCCCAGCACACATTTCGATTTTTCGCAGGTTTACTGCAAATTATGATTTGGTTAGGTTAAGTACATTTT
This sequence comes from Dendrolimus pini, assembly GCA_949752895.1. Classification (NCBI taxonomy): domain Eukaryota; kingdom Metazoa; phylum Arthropoda; class Insecta; order Lepidoptera; family Lasiocampidae; genus Dendrolimus; species Dendrolimus pini. Next base: position 13,909,596 of record OX457128.1, on the reverse strand, counting down.
AATGGTGTATGTAATACGCTACCCACGCACCGACCATTTTTTACGTCAACACTTTTGTTGTTCGTTGTCGTTCACTTTTGTTATGACTTTCGAAAAACTGAACAGTTGGCAAAGTTTTCTTGTTGTTATTTTTGTTAACTCAACAAACTCTATTTATTTATTTATATTTTTTTTACACATACCACAAATAGAGGCAGTGATGCCTTGTCACGTGGAGAGCAGAGCTATAGTTCGATGCAAACTTAAGTTTGCCTCCATTAATAGCGGCTCGGAACATCGCACTTTTCGATGCGCAGAACGCAATTTTAGGTATTAGAGGGATGAGGTAGTCTGAGGACGCGGTATATCCTCGCTCGCTCTCTCGCTAGCTTTCTCGTTTACGAGACTTTCCCGGCGCTTGGCTCACCAGAGCTGCCAATTTAGCGCTTTAGGAGCTAGATATAGCGCTTTTTAGGGCAATCCAGCTCCCAATTTTATTAAACAACTTCCAGCGCAAAATCTTGCGCTTTTTATAATATGCAAATATCTAATTAATTTTATAATAAATATATATGAATATCTATACTAATATTATAAAGAGAAAAGATTAAATTCTTTGTTTGCATTGAAGAGGCTCCAAAACTGCTTAACCGATTTGAAAAATTCTTTCACTGTTGGCAAGCTTCACAATCCCCGTGTGACATAGGCTATATTATGTTTACAAAAAAATTTGGGATCCTTACTAAAACTCCAATAACGTAACCCAAGGTGTAAAAAATACCTAAAATCGCGAGCACTGCGAAAGCTATTGATGATAGAATGAAATAATGTACTACGATTTTGCAGAACACATCATTATCTACAAAAAGTGTCGCGACAGCATATGTCTAACTATTATAGTTATGCCACAATAAGTGTCCTTTTATTTCAATAAATTAATTAAAATGCCGCCGCTAGAACAGGCACTTTATTTGTATCTTGATATTCATCCTTATCAAAATAAATTACTTCATATTCAAGACTGCTTCAATACCTTTATTATAACTTTTTGAATTATTCAATTCGGACATTCCATTCGAAAGATATCACGAGTTTAAAAAGTATTAGAACACGCGGCTTTGATGATTTATATTGACAGAAAAAAAGTATTTCAAAAAATATTTCAAATATACTTACACACCGCGGAGAATACCAACAGAGCAGATGTAACTCCTATAATATATATTTTGTCTGTATAGTGTAATACACTACACACGCACCGACAATTTTTTTCTGTCAACACTTGTCGTTCACCTCGTTGTGACTTTCGAAAAACTGAACCGTTGGCAGTTTTCTAGTTGTTAATTTGTTTTCTTATTGGAACATCCCACTTTCCGATGCGCAGAATGCGATTTTAGGTATTAGAGGGACGAGGTCGTCGGAGAACGAGGTATATCCTCGCTCGCTCTCTCGCTCGCTTTCTCGTTTGCGGGACTTCCCCGGCGCTCGGCTCGGCTCACCAAGTCTGCCACTTTAGCGCTTTCGAAGCTAGATATAGCGCTTTTTAGGGCAACCCAGCTCCCGATTTTATTAAGCAACTTCCAGCGCAAAATCTTGCGCTTTTTATAATATGCAAATATCGAATTAATTTTATAATAAATATATTTATGAATATCTAGACTAATATTATAAAGAGGAAAGATAAGATTGGTTTTTGCTTGCATGAAGAGGCTCCGAAATTACTGAACCGATTTGAAAAATTCTTTCACTGTTGGCAAGCTTTTTTTTTTTTTTTTTGTTTGAGGCGAGGAAAAATGCTGACCGATTTACGCACTCTCAGGGCCGTCACTAGGAAACGGCGCGCATCCATCGGGGGCGATAACGCTAGCAATAGTATGCTTTGTTTGCGCTTCGTCCGCGATGGCTTGACACTGAGGAGTGTGGAAGACTCAGAGCGATGCCGCACGGGCGAGCAACCTCAATACCCACTAAAAAACCTCTCCTCCCGTCGACCCTGCGCTTTGTTGTGAAGGAAAGACTGAGATATAGAACATAGTTACGCAACAGTCGATCCAGCGCAATAAAGTGCCTGGAGTGTGCCCTGGGAGAACACACCCCACTTCGAAACGGGGGCTGAATCCCTTGCGTTGCCTAGTAGCAAGGGGCCCCTCGTACCGGAACCTAACTCAGGGAGGGAAGTAATGCGCGTACCTGCCTCTCCGGGTGCTAGCTGAAGGCCGGCGACCTCGGGTGGAGACATTAGCACGCGCTGCAGGACTTCGCTCCCTATCCCTTTCTGCGGCCTCTTTTAGAGACATTACCGCCTCACAGAAAGAGACCGCAGACTCCCAGCGGTCGTCGCTGTGCAACATGGCCGTTACCAAGTCGCCAAGCGATCGGACGGCTCCTACGTGTGTCTCGAGCTCGAAACGCTGAGGCGTCCATGCAGCGCACACAACAAGCGTGTGTAACGCCGTATCGGGTGCGCCGCAACTGTTGGCAAGCTACGCTATCCCCGGGTGACATAGGGTATATTATATTTACAAAAAAAATAGGGATCATTACTAAAACTCCAATAATGTAGTCCAAGGTATAAAAAAAATACCTAAAATCGCGTGCGCTGCGAAAACTATTGATGATAAAATAACAAATAAAATAAATTACTGAACCGATTTGAAAAATTCTTTCACTGTTGGCAAGCTACGCTATCCCCGGGTGACATAGGCTATATTATATTTACAAAAAAATTAGGGATCATTACTAAAACTCCAAAAATTTAATCCAAGGTATAAAAAAAATACCTAAAATCGCGTGCGCTGCGAAAACTATTGATGATAAAATAAAATAATGTACTACGACTTTGTAGAACACATCATTATTTACAAAAAGTATCGCGACAACATATATCTAACTATTATAGTTATGCCACAATAAGCGTTTTTATTATTATAAAAAATTAATTAAAATGCCGCCGCTAGAAAAGGCTTTTTATTTGTATCTTGATATTAATCCTTATCAAAATAAATTACTTCATATTCAAGACTGCTTCAATACCTTTATATAACTTTTTGAATTATTCAATTCGGACATTCCATTCGAAAGATATCACGAGTTTAAAAATGTAAGAATTAGTGACGGTGATCACGTGACTGTGACATCTTTTCGTGAGTCAAAACTCCATAAGACCCCCTCTATATAGAAGTTTCACTTCAAAAATGAGAAGATTGAGAGATGGCGCCTAGAATTATCGAGTTTTAAATATGACATTATTTATCGCCCAGGTAAGGAGAATACTACAGCTGATGCTTTGTCACGTGTCTGTTAGAACATAATTAGATTACTTACATTTATATTAGATTAGCAGATGGCCGAGAGACTACCGTGTCAAATAGACAGCTCGCTCCCCTACCAAGAAATCAACATATACACGATTCAAGTGACCAGTTCTCAGGTATTGAAGTTCATGAAGAGGTCGATACAGAATCACCATCGACCGGTAATGAGGATTCTTCAGCTGAAACGAGCGAGCTGCCGATACTTCGACATTCTACGAGAGCTAGGCAAGCTCCACGTTACCTGCAGGATTACGTAGTAGGAGGGGTGAATGTGGTGTAAATCCTTCTGTATATGATAGTACTAATTTGAAGGTGTCAACTTGTAAAAGAAATATTTTGACATCATTCCTTCTATAATTTTGATTAGAATAAAACCAAATATTAAATTGGTTTTGTCTTTCCTTTATATCATGTAACAAATACATTCAAGAAATAAATGTCTTTTTTGTACCTGATATTTGATATGGTTATAAAAATAATTGTGATTATCGAACTCCCAAAACTAAAAAAAACACTGATTTTACTAATAAGAAGTAGTTTATTATGGTTTTTCATAAAATGGATTTATATTTTTACATTATAGATTCGGACTTGAAAAAAACTGATTGTTTTTAGAAATCAATCTTTTAGAGCTCAACATTTTATGAATTTATTAAGATTCGAATCGATTTAATTATCGTTTTTTTTCGGAAAAAATCGCCATCCTTACAATTAATTACATACAATACATCCCCAACCATTGAATTGTTTTGACAATTGACTTTTAACTACAGTGTGACCACCATAAATAAATGGCTATGGTTCACTTTGTCAATTTGGCTTTTTGAATAAGTATTTCCAAGAATATTGTATAATACTGTTGTTAATCATTTCTGTTTAGTTAAAATTATGTATAATTATACTCTTTAAAAATATAAAACAGATAGATAACACTTTATTGCACAGCAATACAAACATGAACTAAAGACTAAAATTATGTCTAGTTATGTACAAAGGGCGGTCTTATCGCTAAAAAGCGATCTCTTCCAGACTACCTCAGTTTGAAAATACAAATATTGTAATGTTGATGTCACATTACTTCACTTTTTTATGGCTCCAACGCTCTTAGTATTTCTTTTGCTAATATCAGAGTACGAGCGACAAGTTATTGTTTTCTATCGGTACTCGTTTTCTGAAAACCTGTCGTTAAACAAAGGGTTATATTAGACGAACTACATAGATAGTTATTAGTGTCAATAGGATATATACTAGTAGACAAGAAAAAAGAAAGTTTCCGTTTAAAGACAATTGTGCCAGAATATACCAGATATTCAACTCACAGATTGAGATCGCTACGTTCCAAAAGAGACTCGCAACGACCATGTTCACAACCCCGATTTTCCCGTTCTACTTTCTTGCCAGCGTGGCAATCGTAAGCCCAAGTGGAACAGTTCTTCGACCCAACTCGTGACATGGTCGTTTTGAGCGTTGTTTAATCTAAAATAATGACGTCATTAGTGACGTTTTCACTACGACCACAACGACCGCGGTAGCTTTATGGAACGACTAAAGGAGCATTTTAGGCGTTGCGAGCTACTGCTAGAACGTGCTCTGAAGGAACGCACTGTGAAGGAACGCGCCCTAATAATATAAAATTATTAAAATTCAAGGAAGAAAAGCGCGGGAAACTTCCGAAATTGGCGGTCGTGTTTTTATTAGAGAAAATTTAATTAATTGATATCGTGAGAATTCAGTGGAGTTACTTATTCTTATTTCTTAAGTACTTTATCTAGTAGTTATTTATTGTATATATTAATATATTAGTGTCTCTTTTAGTGTGGTAAGTTAGTTTTCTTTTTTATTATGGGGGTTGATCCCCCTGACGACCCCGGCGGAGGCCGGGATCGTTTTCGAGTGCCTCAAGTAGGGATGGAAGTGGTAATAGATGATACATCGTCCATGGACACAGACGGATCTTTCCAGCAGCTTTCTGCGCAGCAGAAATCTGATAGGAAACGTGTGAGAGCCTTGCGTAAAGTATGCAAACAGTGCAATAAAAAGCGTAAGAAGAAGGACGGGAAAAACATTTCAATTGTTGGCGGTTGTAATTGTGTTGATTCTGACGACAGCAAGCGACCCCTGTTATCAACTATACCTGATCCTCTTCCTCCACCAACCATCACTACCACTGAACCTTCTACCCACCAACGTCAAGTTGGAAGAAAATATGTGTCTACAGACCTTGCACCTTATGCAGTTTACGTACATAAAGAAGAGACTTCTCCTGCCGATCCTGTCACACTTCATCCTATAGAGTTTGGCAGTTTTCTAAAGAAAAATAATTTTAAAAACATTGTAAATGGAAGCTTAAAGAGGATCGGTAGAAATAGATTGTCGTTAGCTTTTTCTTCCTATATTGATGCTAACACATTTATAGATAGCCAATGTCTCTCTTCCCACAAGTTCAGAGCTTACATTCCAACATTTAATGTTACAAGAATGGGTGTCGTAAGAGGTGTCCCTATGGACTGGTCTGAACAGGAGATTATGGAAAATATCTGCGTTCCTATAGGGTGTGGAAAAGTAATTAAAACTAGACGAATAAGGAGCAAAAAGTTTATTAATGGTTCTTCTCAATTTACTAACACTGAAACAGTGATTTTAACTTTTGACGGACAAGTTTTGCCCAAACGAGTATTTATGTGTTACACTCCATTGACTGTTGATTTATATATTTATCCAACAATACAATGTTACAACTGTTGCCGCTTTGGGCACACTAAACTCCAATGCCGTTCAAAGCCTCGGTGTTATAAATGTGGTCAAGGTCACACTGGTGACTCTTGTACAATAGAGCCAGAAGAAGGGTCATGCTGTCTGTGTTCTGGATATCATTTTGCTACTAATAAGACATGTCCTGAATTCTCTAGACAAAAGAATATAAAGGTGTCAATGGCCCAAAACAGTATTTCTTATTTAGAGGCTTCCAAGCTTCATCCAGCTGTTAATAGATCTTTTGCTGATGTTCTTAGAACTTCTCAACATAAACAGTCCTTAGAAGAGAGGGTTAAACCTTCAACCTCTATTTCTCCATCATCCAGCTCATATAAGAAAACTGTTTTCCTCAAGCCTCGCGTTCCACCTAAGTTATCAGCTGGGTATGATCGCACTACACATGCATCTCTGATAAAGGAGTATGACATTCCTCTTTCTTCCCCAAATGGTTCTGCCCTCAAAAAAGATAATACACAAAATGAAAAAACAAATCAATCCATAACAGATTTAATTCTGTATCTTATTGAGCTTTTATCAAAATCCAATTTAATTCCTTTCAATTCTATACCGTCCCACGTTGCACAACAAATTGAAAATACTGTTTCCCTTAACACCAATAATGGATCAAGTACTCCTACAGTGGAATTGTAGAAGTGCTATTGACAAAAAATCTGAAATTATCTTTTTAGTGAACAAATACAATCCTTCCATAGTTTGTCTCTCAGAAACATGGTTGGTATCTGCATATTCTTTTAGAATATCAGGTTTTAATACTGTTAGAAGGGATAGAGCCTCTGATAGGCATGGCGGTGTTGCTATTCTTATCAATAGCTCTGTCCCCTACAAACTTTTTTCTCTTCCCCCATTAAGTGATGGTATTGAAGCCATTGCTATTACTGTAAATAATATTTGTATAGTTTCTGTATATATCCCTCATCCTTCCGTATCTTTGTATAGTGAACTAAGTGATATGTTACAATCATTACCAAAACCTTTTCTAGTTCTAGGCGATTTTAACTGCCAACACCAGGCATGGGGAGGTTCATCTAGAAATAATTTTTATGGTGAAGAAATGTTAAATATTCTAGATTCACTTAACTTATGCCTTTTAAATGACAGAATTCCAACACGACGTACTCGACCTGATGAAGAGCCCAGTGCACCAGATTTGTCAATATGTTCTCCAAATTTAGCTAGTATACTTTCTTGGTTTGTTCACCCTTCTACATGCGGCAGTGATCATTTTCCTATTACTATTACTTTTCCTTCTTTACACCCAAATATAACTCAGAAACCTAAACCCCGTATGAAATATATATTGCCAAATAACTGGTCAATATTTAGTCAGGAAGTTGAAAATAGAATTTCTAATCTCCCTTCTAACTGTCCTGGCAATGAAGCAATTTGTTCTGATGCTTTAACTAAACTCATGGCTGAGGTTGCGGATGCATTATTCCCAATTAAAAAAGGTGGATCCAGTAGAATACCATCCCCGCCTTGGTGGGATAGAGAATGCACAGAGGCCATTAAAAAAAGAAAAGAAGCTGAAAAAGTTTATTCACGTTCAATGACATCTGACAACTTTGAGCTGTATAACCAAGTAGCATGTGACACTCGTAAACTTTTAAAAAGGAAGAAGTTTGAAGGATGGAGAAATTTCTGTTCTAATATCTGCCCAGATGTTAATGCTTCAATTGTTTGGCAAAATATTAAAAGATTTAGAATGGGTATTAATTCATCGTCTAAAGGTAGCTTGTCACCTAAACTGGCTGAACAATTTCTTGACAATTTAGCTCCTTCCTCAGTTCCTGAGCTGCAAATGCAATGCTCATTCCCTATTTCAGTTCCCAATAATGCCTCAGGACTCAATGCCCCATTCTCCATGTCTGAATTGAAAGGCATTTTAACAAGTTTAAAAGATACCTCACCCGGTCAAGATGGAATTCCCTATTCTTTCTTCTGTAATAGCAGTGACATAACCTTAAGTTATTTTTTAAATGTTATAAATTCCGTTATGTCTTCTGGTTGCATTCCAGAGTCATGGAGGTCTCAAATAGTTATACCCATATTAAAACCAAAGAAATCACCTTCTGATGCATCTTCCTACCGGCCTATTGCCCTGTCCTCTGTGCTGGCTAAGTTGTAAGTTGGCAGAACACCTAGTCAAGAATAGATTAGAATGGTTTCTAGAAAGCAATGGACTTCTTTCTGAAAGCCAGTTTGGCTTCAGAAAAGGTAAAAGTACTTCTGACAGTTTGAGTATCCTTGTCACTGATATTAGAGTGGCCTTTTCAAATAATAAATCGGTCCTTTCTGCTTTTCTGGACATCAAAGGTGCTTATGATAATGTTATAATTTCTATTCTTCACAAAAAATTAAATTATCTTAATGTTCCAGAAATGCTTACTTCCTTTATAATTGGAATGTTGTCAGAGAGATATATTAACATTAATATACAAGATGGTTCTCAGTTATCTAGATGTATTTGGAAGGGTTTACCTCAAGGCTCAGTGTTGAGTCCTATACTTTATAACATATACACATTTGACTTAGAAATAGCTTTAAACCATTCAGTTAACATTTTACAATATGCAGATGATCTACTACTGTATAGTTCAGATCAATCTTTTTCTAGATTATGTAATTCTCTTACCAAATCTCTTGAGTTACTGAAGGGCTGGCTTGATGACAATGGCTTAGAACTATCTGTTCCTAAAAGTACTGTAGTTCTTTTTTCTCGAAAACGCACTTCTCCTGAAGTTAATATTATTTATGATAATATTCCTATGCCTGTTAGCACTCAATGTAAATTTTTGGGAGTTGTATTAGATACTAAGCTAACTGGTATTCCACATTGTGAATATGTTGCAGCCAAGTGTGAAAATAACATCAATATCTTGAAATGTCTCACGGGTGTATGGTGGGGTGCTCATCCCTTCTCTTTGAGACTAATCTACAATGCCTTAATAAGAAGTGTAATCGATTATGGCTCCTTCTTGTTAGAACCCTGCAGTACTGCTGCTTTGAATAAATTAGACAAAATTCAATCTAAATGTTTAAGAATTGTCTTGGGAGCAATGAAAACTAGTCCAATTAATTCTATGCAAGTGGAATGTGTTGATCCCCCTCTGCATCTTAGAAGGCAGTTTCTCTCAGATAATTATTTATTCCGCTGCATACAATCTGGTAACCATCCATTATTATCCAAATTGAGATCCCTTTCCAATGAGATTACCTCATCTAGTTATTGGTCCCAAAAGTCCTCTCCTTGCTTAATTAAAAGCTTTCATAAATTGTTATCTATTGAAGCCCCTATTCACAACTCGAAACGTTTTCCTCTCTACACTTCTGAATATGAAGCTCTGATTGTTAAGCCTGATGTTCGTCTGAATTTGGGCATTAGTAAAAGAACTTTTGAATCTTGTCATGCTTTCAACTCTGTTTTGAATTCTGAATTCAACAGCGCTAGTGACAACTGGCATCATATTTTTAGTGATGCGTCCAAACGTTCCACAGATGGTATGGTGGGGGTTGGGGTGTATCACTCACAGTATGATATAGTTCAAAAGGTTAAATTACCTCCTGAAACCTCGGTTTTCACAGGTGAATGTTTGGGTTTGTATATAGCAGTAGAATATATCCTTCTTTTAAAATTAAAAAAGACAGTTATCTTTTCGGATTCAATGAGTGCTCTTCAATCTTTAAGTAAATATCTATTTAAAACTAAACTTGTTAGCCCGTTAATTGTAGAAACTCGAAATTTGATTGTAAAATGTATACAAAGCGGTTATTCTGTTATTTTTGCGTGGATACCAGGTCACACTGGCATACGAGGAAATGAGAGAGCTGATAGGCTTGCTAATGATGCTACTGCCTGTGGCGATAAAGCTTACTACAAAATATACGCTCATGACCTCGCAGCCCTACCCAAAATGTACCTACATAGTTCATGGAGTAAGGTGTGGTCTAATCTCTCTAATAATAAAGGCAGATTTTATAAATCAGTTCAATCTGAAATTCCTTTAAAACCTTGGTTCTCCAAATTGACGTTGGGCAAAAGGGTGTCCTGTATCTTAACTCGAATGAGAATAGGTCATGTTTGTACATCTGCCCATCTAGCTAAGTTTGGTATAGTTAGCAGTGAACTATGCGAATGTGGTGAAGTGGAGGATGTGAATCATATTTTCCTGAACTGTACGAAATACGACCACTCACAGCTCTTCCAAGGTCTCACACAGCTCCTCATTCCTTTACCCACTTCTATCCAAATCCTTTTATCATCAAATAATAATTTCATTTATCGTTTATTAGGTATGTTTATTGTAAATAATGATATTAAGATTTAATTTTTTTTTCTTATTTAACTATTTATTTATTTTCATTAATAATACATTTGTACATAAATATATAATATATAACTATATTTTTTCCATTCTATTCCTTCTCTGAACCTCTCCTTTTCCAAATTCCTTTGTTAATGTTAATGTTTTTTTTGTATTTTAATAAAAGTTTCCTCGTTTTAATTCTATAGTAAAAGTAAAAACTCTGTTTCCTGTATATATGATATTGAATACGTTGAATAAGCTCATCAAGTTCATCAAGATTTGTTGTTGGCTCAACGCTAACCGCGGAAGCCATTAAAGAAGAAAAAAAAAAAAAAAAAAAAAAAAAAATTCAAGGAACATTACACACCAACTCTCCCACATTGCATCGCATACGTAGCCGTAGCGTACGTGGGATCAGTTTGTTTTTACCTTTATTTGCAGAACTGCAATTCTGAAATAGAGGTTATGTTTTATTTGAATAAACAACTATAAGCTCGCAATAAATTTTAATCATATTTCAATGAGAATTGGGTGGTTTCAAAAGTTAGTCAACAAATGGCCGGGAAAGAAGGCTTTTGGAATGTATAGATTCCTTCCTATGTTTTTTGTACTCGGAGCTGGTTTGGAGTTTTCCATGATTAATTGGAAGGTGGGTGAAGTTAATTTTTACAATACTTTTAAAAAGCGAAGAGCACACGAGATCGTTGAAGAAAAAATTAAGAAGTATTCAGCAGCCTAAAATGCCTGCTGGTGTAACTTGGGGACAGTATATTGCATATTCTTCAGCGGCTATGCTGTCTATGTTAGCTGGGTCGCAAGTTGTTCATCAATACTACAAACCTCTTAAAAATCTTCATGAATACATCAACAATGAACTGAAAAATTTACCCAGTCATGTACAGGCAAAAATTAGAAAAGAACTTCAAGACGAAGGGATCTTAAAATAGATATATTAGATATTTAATTTTCATTGTAGAAATGTAAATAAAATATTATTTATAGTTCATTTGTGATATTATTATTATTCCTTTGAGGCCCTGGGAAAATCTAAATATTTATTCATCTATAAAATATAGTAATTTTTATGACATAATCCAATAGGAATGCTGACACATGTTACAATAAATGCTAATATTTTTACATAAACTGACGGACTCATAAACTGCATCAAAGTTCAGGATTACTTTGAAATGATTTTTTTAAATAAGTATGCAAACTTTTTAGATTAAATTATATAAATATGGAGAGACTGGCTCTTAATCTCAAAAAAAGGAAAATTTAAAAATAGAACTGCAGTAAAACAAATGAATATAGCCGGGAAAAGAAAATTTACTCCTAGTATCAGATTTGCGTGTTATTTATAGCAAAGTTTTAAATTGATTCTCATTGATTTTTTATTCTTTTGTCAATTAAATTATTGTTACCAGCAGAATTGTTGGGTTAGTTTTTTAACTCATCGAGAGTTTTTGAACCATAATATGGATACTTCGTCCGAACAAGCGGCTCAAATTGTAGCATTGGTGCGGGAGGGCTTGGATCAACGAACGATTGGTAGAAATTTAAATTTAAACCAGTCTACGGTTTCTAGAATATACAGAAGGTTTGTGGAGACAGGTTCTTACAGAAGAAGACGTGGTACAGGCAGGACTCGAGCAACCACCGGTCGTAATAACCGATTTATGGTTACAACTTCCCTGCAAAATCGTTTCCTCACGTCTGTTAACATCAAAACAGAGCTTAATGAAGTGCGTGAAGTAAACGTGAGTGCACGAACAATAAGAAGAAGGTTAAAGAAAGTGGATATCACCCCTTTTAGACCAGCAAATGGTACAAAGTTGTCTGTAGCTCACAGACAAGCTCGCTTAAGATTTGCGCGTGATCACCTGAATTGGACAGAAGAGCAATGGAATGGAAAATGGAAGTGTAGGACATGTTTATATGGTGCAGATGGTCGCAGAAGAGTCTATCGTCGACGTGGGGAGCGATATGCTCAAAGTTGCATTGAGGAGCATGTTCCTTTCGGAGGCGGTTCGTGTATGGTCTGGGGTGGCATATCGATGAACGGGCGAACAGAACTTGAGTTCATAGACATGGTCCGTCAAAACGGTTATAGAGGGGGTTTGACTGCACATCGCTACATAACAGAGATCTTAGAAGATCACGTGGTGCCTTACATGGGATTCATAGGCGAAAATTTTACTTTGATGCAGGATAATGCCCGGCCGCACGCTGTTGCACAAGTTCGACAATATTGCGAAGAGGTTGGGATACATACAATGAATTGGCCAGCATGCAGCCCGGATCTTAATCCCATTGAGCATGTTTGGAACAATTTAAAAAGAGCTGTATATGCGAGAAACCCTTTGCCCACGACAGTGGCAGCACTAAGAACAGCACTTTCAGAAGAATGGGACAATATTCCGCAAGATCTTTTAATAACCCTAATAAAATCTATGCGGAACCGATTAGAATCCGTAATAAGGGCACGTGGAGGTAATACACCTTATTAAAATATAAATAAACCCTTGCATAAAGTTTGTGTCTATTGTTAAAACCAATTTTTTAATTAAACCAATTTTCCTTAAATTTCTGTTTTTTCTTCAAAAAAAGTCTTAAAGTCCTTTCCAGTACACAAACTTAAACTTAAGGACCCTACGCTGTTTTAAAGTTCACGAACCAATCTAGAGGTTTCAATTTAAATCTGTATAGAAAGTTTGCATACATGATTATAGTACATTATGGTACTAGTGTGTAACATTGGTGATTACCGCCGAGGCGCTATTGAGACTCGAGCCGTAGGCGAGGGTCTTAAGAGAGCCGAGGACGGTAATCATATCAATCAATAGAACAAATAAATTAATGTTCCTATTGCTTGCTCATTTCATGCAACTTCTTATTTAAATAGATAATTTTAACTCGTACGTGTTTAATAAATAAAACTTTCACTCATATATAACTTTTTTTTTCTCTGTAATAAAAGAGAACTTTAAATTCCCCATTTTGTACGTGGCAGAATAGGCGCAAACCCTATGCGCGGAAAAAAAACCTCATCCCTTTAGTCTGTGGCCGATCGCAATGCGCGCGCATAGGAAAACTGTTATCTACTAAATAAAATGAGTTTTTGTTGTTATTTTATTCACAAGTGTGTTGAAAAACGTCGTATGATACACGTGTGTATTGATGATTACCGTCCTCGGCTCTCTTAAGACCCTCGCCTACGGCTCGAGCCTCAATGGCGCCTCGGCGGTAATCACCAATGTTACACACTAGTACCATAATGTACTATATTTCAAAGTCGTCTATTACTTTGATGCAGTTTATGAGTCCGTCAGTGTATAACAGGTGATAAAATAACACTGGCATCTATGATTTAAAACATTCTGATAGAAATAATTTTCAAACAATTATTAGTATGTCATTAGACTCTTTTTACTTCTATAGGTAAATTAGCTTCGAAGAAGTTGTTGCGTTTTTAGTAGTATTTGTATATTTACAGGAATTCTAAACTCGAAATTTAACATACTTGCAAAATCAGCAAAAAAAGGTTGCTAAATTTTGTTTGTTACATTTTTAATTACATTATATTACTTTTATGCAACATAGTTTTAATACAACATCTTATTACTCAATTTATATCCTCTTTTATTATTAAAAGAAATCACATCCCTTGCAAACAGAACACAACAGCCTTCTGTTGTGGATTATTTTACTTCCTAGTGTGTAACTTATACAATAAACTCTATATATATGTAATGTAATGTACTCTCTACTAGCACTATGTTTACCTATATTATGTTTTTATCTATTAACACTGAGGGCTTTGGTAATAAAACTGAATAACTTTGTATAAAACACTATATTTAAAATATACTTATAAATTTGGTATATTCTTAAGATAATATTTACAATGATTTTATTAACAAACTGCATTTACAAAACAATAAATTACCTTAGGTTGTAACAAATTGTCAATCTATCTAAACATTACATTAAATAGAAGAAGTATACTAGGTATGACATCTGCCCAGTAAAACGACATATAATTTAACAACAAGCAAAAGAAATGTGACCTATGTGTGGCACCATCTTAGTGTTAAGAGATTATTTTAAATATGTTTACTGGACAATTTTTATGCATAAAGGTGGTGGGCTTCATCTGTGATAGTGTTACAGATATACATAGGCTGTTTGTTTCTGATTGATTTAATGCGCTGAGTTGCGACACTGTTAGGTAATGAAGTTAAAAACTGACAGATAATGTTTAACAATGGTATTTTTTATTTTTTTTAACACTTTTAAATAGGACACATTTGGGTACAGCCTACATCTTTAATAGTGATGCAGATGAGGTCCCAGCATTATAGATACTACATTTTCATGCCTCAAACAAATATTAAAATTTTAAACATGTAAAACTCATTACAGGGTTTGAGTATTTATCATATTACCTAAATCTAAAAGATAAGCTTTGAAACTAAAATAATTATAGTCTATAAACACTTCTTAAAAATAGGTCAAAAAATTGAAGCAGTCTTAAAAAAGTTTTTCATTGAAATTATTTTCTCAGCTCATCATGGTAGGTATAAAGCGCAATACACACCAAAGCCGCCGACACAACCTGGTGTCTATGTGTAAAGAATCATGTCGGCAACATGCACCCGAACGAGTTGCCTGCCGACATGTCTGCGGCTTGCGTATGCAAATGCTGAGTTCTGGCGACACTTAAGCTGTGACGTGCTGTATTTTTTGTTCTTCATCTCGGTTCTCGAGCCGCCGACGTGTCGGCAACAGTTTCCCGATTTCCAATGGGTGAAGCCGCCAACTAGCCCGCCGCCCGCCCGATAAGAAGTTACATAGGTCGGCCGGTCGGTGGCTTTGGGTATTGCGTTTAATACATTCACCATAATAATATGGTTCATTTTTTAATGGCAAGTCGGATTCAAAATATATAGTTATACAATAGTTAAAGAATATAGGGTTGGCTCTCTTTTTGCGGTTCTAATGGTGTAACCCCATTTTTTGGGATAAAAAAATATCCCATGTTTATCCTCTACTGAATGTGAACATATTATACCATATTTCATGTACATTAATGGGATAATAATTCTCTATGCCGTGGCCCGTGAAGTAGAAACAAACAGAGACTTATTAAAAACAAAAAAACGTTCAAACTTGACAAAAGCCTTTGCGAGCCTTGGGAGCCTGCGAGGGGCAAGCATGCCGTGGCCTGACTCGTGTATTTTCTGCAGCGCTAAAACACTAGTTATATCGTCATATATATATATATATATATATATATATATATATATATATATATATATATATTAGGGTGGTCGTTAAAAATTAAATTCTTTCAGACGCCCAAAAAAAATCCTTCCTTTTGACGAAAAACTAAGGGAAAAATTTTGCTTTTTGATTTTTAACAAAAATAACACGTGCCGGCGGCCAATTTAAGTTCATTTTTCGATAAAATTATAGTTTTTTGGAATATTTATTTATGGAATATATATATATATATATATATATATATATATATATATATATATATATATATATATATAGATGTTTTATCGAGAATACGACAAGCTTACCGGTGAAAAGTCACTCGTTGACTTTGGTTTGAGTTTCTTGAGTGGTTTTATCAATAGCTTAATAGTTACTGTTCACTCAAAGACGTAAAGTCTCGACAACAGCCCGGCGCAGACCAAGCGAGTTCTTGTCTAACTATGGACCATCACGACTGTTTCAATAAGATAGTTATGGACGCCTTCTCTAGTACGTTGTACATTAAACCTCATTGTGTACATCCATATAAAATCATCTTCACATTTATATCTTCTATTATATGTATGTACTCATTTATATACCTGTAGTTCGCGACATGTCGATAGTACAATATTTTATTTATGTAACATCATTTACCCGGTAGTCAATATGGAATTTTTCTGTATGCAACAAAATAAGACTAAACTTATTACCACCTTTTGATTTCATGTAATATTTTCAAACATCTAGCGTCTGATTGACAATGACAAAATAAACTGTTATAAATAACAGTTTATTTTCCGTTCAATGACACTATTTTGTAATACTTTTCCTAATAATTTAGTTCTCGTGCTTAAGAATAGATTACGTACTATTTTTATTTTAAAACGCGATGGAGAGGTATCACTGGTCTTATCATCGGTTGAATTTTGCCATTACTTGTATGGAGCTTATGTGGAACTTTAACCGATAGTGGCAGATAAACGGTCGGTGAGATATAGGAGCCGGGTATAATAGATGGCGCGGGCGGTGTGCGACACCCCCCCCCCCCTTGACGACTTCCCTTATACCTCTATTGCTATTTCGACCTGCTGTGAACTAAAGACATTTAAATGATATATATAATTAGCTTATAATATCTTTTGGAATAAAATATCCTGTGATTTAATATAGCTGTAACAACGGGACTCTTAACAGTCTCTTATGTTAACTATAACAAATATACATGATGTGTATAACTTGGATATATGCCGTACAGATACAACATATACAAGTGTTTTATGTTAGACAAGCCATTATATGAATATTTGTCTGTCGACTCCTAACGCATCTTGGTTAGTTGCCTTTTGGTAACCTGATATTTGTTCAGTCGATGTATAAAGTACAACATATTATTTAATTTACAAAGGCCTTATTAAAAAAAAATGTGTGACAGCCTTAGAATAGGCTTCTAACTTTGAGCTCCCTTTTCAATTTTGTGTATTGAGGTCACCTAGCTGCGTTAGAAATTGTTCGGCGGATCCAGTCAACATGCGATGTGATGGAGTCATAAATCCTTGGTCTGCCTAATCCTATTTTTGTACACGCAATGCGCCACCCACTTACTCCAACTAACGACCAACGTTTAGATCTTTCATCAAGGCACATCATAAAACTTCCAGCATATTCTTCTTCCTGTAAAAAATATTTATTTTAAAACATTAGGTTGGGTTCCCAACCGGAACCTACCGTATAATATATATTATCGTACTATATTTTAACCAATACCATATATTATAGAAAAATAATATAGTATGAAATGTACTATATTTTTATCACTAATTCAAATGTCGCGCTTTTTGTAAATATTCTTATGATTATTTTAAGAATAATAGATGTTTTCTGGCCAAAACAAAAAACATTAATAAATACCTATTCATTGAAAATTCAACAATGAAACAAATTAAATATAAAATAATTAATGAAAAATAAATTTACACTATTTTCCCCTAAATATCCCAAAAGTACTATATTTTTTACGGTAAAAAAAACAAAAATACTATATTTTCTTTAAAAAAAACCCTATAATTAGGTGACAATTAGCAGAAATACTGCTAATTTCTTTCTATCAAGTTGGATATGTTGCAGTTTATAAGAATACAAACAAAAACTGAGTTTACCATTTGTGTTGTAATATGAGTGTGATAAACAAATGAGTAAATATGATTCGAATAATGATATTTCTTGCATTAAATTGTAATAAGATGTTTTGTGTTGTACATTGATTAACTTACGTTGCAGTCGTCCTGATCATAAAGTGGTTCAGCGCAAATTCCGTTAATGGTGACGATGCTAACATTTTCACACGTATTCATAGAACTGGATATAAGATGTACTCTTTGCAACTGATCTCTATTGCGCGTCCATCCTAGAGTATTGCAGGTACTTCCTTTGCCATTACTAACATCGCTGTCGGGTAAACAGATTGGGCGGACAAAGTCAGTCATCTCCACAGGCTCTTCGAGTCGCACTAATGCAAGCATGCTGCCTTCCACAGGGGAGCGCACCATGCCCACTATTCTTCTCTCTTGCTGCCACGGTGTTGTGCTTTGTATTCTTACGGTTCCAAACCGAGCTGTCCATTCTGCTTTTGGCTGTCCCTAAAAACAAAGGATTCATTAATAAAATTTCAGAAAATCGTAATCTTATAAATTTTAATTAGACGAAACTAATATTGTCCTCACATATTACTCAAAGTTTGATTCATATTTCAAATACCTGAAAACAAGATGCAGTAGTAATAAGCCAAGAAGAATGTATCAGGGCAGCATCGCAAGCATGCACGTACGATCTCAAAAGTGCAGCGTGCCAAGGCCAATCGCCTGGCCGAGCCGTTCGCGATAGACCTTCTACTCCGTCTGATGCTTTATCGCCTCTAGCTGAAGCTACACCACATTCTAAATAATATAAACATACAATTACTACATAGAAAAAATATTATTATATCATCGCCTTTCTCAAACTTAACTTTAAAAATTAGTTTTACTATCGCCAATTGATTTTTACATAGCTTCAATGTACTGAGACACGACATGTTTAGAAGTCTATAATATTATAGATTAAACAAAAAAAAGATCCCGACGAATTGAGAACCTCCTCCTTTTTTCAAAGTCGGTTAAAAATTCATGTTGTTATAACATCCTCTATAAAAAGAGTAAGAAAATAAGATGACGATATTTCTAGTGTATTCTTTTACTACTACTATAAGTAGATATACATACAATATTACTAACCTAATTGATCGCAAACAACTTTAATAACTTTTCGATGTGTGCATTCACTTTTTACAAACGATATTTCAGCTGCAAAGGGATCAACTATTTCGACGTATTGTGGGTTTTCTTTCTTAATAAGTCTTGATTGATCGTCTGTTTCATTAGACTCCTCGCTATCAGGTACCACTTCGGCAGTTATGGCTGCTCTGCAATTAAAATTATTGAAAGTATGAAACAACAAGGTGGAAAATGTTATTATGCTTCCCTATGGTAGTATGTAAGACATCGTTTTATAGCGCTAAAGTTACCCATTGTAGGTACGATACTCATTTATTTTCTTATGGCTTATACTGTGGTGTAAAAGGATTAAGTTATCTATTTATTGGAGTTCGGGCAAAAACTTTGATTATCATCGCATTTAAAATTACTTCACATTTTGGCTTAAACAAAAATCAAAAAGTATGATATAAATACCTATATCTACTTACTGTGGTCAAAATAAAATTAATTTTGTTTCAACAAAGTTAGCCATATAGCACTGACATGTTGTGTATATATATATGCTAACACTTAATACAATTTCTTTATCAATCTAGGGCTTCTAGGGCGTATCTATGCTGAGGTTCGATATTTTTAATCACTAAAGTCCAATAATGTTTAACATCAACAAATTACACAAAACTGATTTTTACTTGAAAGTCAGCTGTCTGCATAACGAAGTGGCGACACTGGTTAGAGCCTTTTTGTCGTTCTCGTACGGAGTTGCACATATTTTCCCGTTCCGGCCTCGTTCAGTCCACACTGCGTACCCTGATCGGCTGCGAATTGCTCCGAGAGTAGTTTCAGAGTTTTCACGTCGCCAAGAACTCAATGAGCGTGTTATCCACACTGAGAAGCAAAATTTTCTATAATGCGTTAAGGTTTCCTTTAAAACTAAAAAAGCACTTAAGTATAATTATGTGGAATATATCTTCTCATAAGATTTAAAGTGTTTAGATTTCATATTATAATAGTATCAGAAAAATACGTGATCACTATCTACGTATCGTATTCACAAAGATGTTTGGATCGTAGGATTTATCAAGTTAGGTAGGTATGTAATCTCTAAATTCTAATAATTATGTAGGTAAATATGAAAGTTGCTTTGTTTGCATATTTCTTTGTTTCTTTGCGTCTTAAAATTAACGTGTTATTACGACATTGGATATAAGTAGAACTTAGGTAAGGTACTTTTGACAACAAGCTATGAATAATAAAAAGTTATATTTTATGTGAGATATGTCTATAGAGTTATGTGTATATAATATAAAACTTGCCAGTAATAATTTTGATAACTAATGATTTAATGAGGTAATACTAAGCATGTCTGAACTTCTTAACCAAGTCTCTCCTTGTGTCCTATAGTCGCCACTATCTCCCTCTTGAATTCCGCCTAAATATTTTACTGTTCAGGCTATGACTATGTAATTTGATTACTACTATTATACTTACAACAACCGGTTTCATCACTGCCATCAGGGCAGTCAGGGGTGCCGTCGCAGCGAAGGTGCGCTGGCAAACACCTCGCATCCAGTGCACACCGCACTCCACTTTCTTTAGCATTGATGCAATGCGCGCAACTCCTCTCATCTTCCGCATCAGCGCAATCCGGTATACCGTCACACGCTCGTTGTGACAACGCAAGCCGTTGCAATCCCGCCGCACAACCTATGTTGTATTATCAAATTTACAAACAACCGATAGGTACATACTACCTAGATCAGCAATAGGTCATATCATTGTGAAAAAATATATAATCTATAAAAAATTATTAATCTCTTACAAAAAGTATAACGGACGATTAAACAAAAATCGGTTTTTACTAACTGCCGCGCACAAAGTTTTGATAGTATTTGTATAAAATTAACAGCGACACGAGTTCCTTTATAAGTAAAAACATGAGTTGTTACAGTACTGAAAAAAAGACAAAGTCAAGTTTTTATATTATGAATTAATAAAAAAAATTAACTTTTAAATAATCGTTCTATAAGCTCTTTGAGTGTACAGTTAGTAACTTTAACCCTTGTTTACATTATGTACAAGCAGGAAAGTGGCGAGGGAAGTGGGATCAACAACATACTCGCGGTATGTAAAAGCAACTTATTTGAACATTTGATACTTGCGGCATCCACTTTTCTTTTGTTGCCATAGAAGCGGACATATGTAAACGAGGGGTAAGATGGCATACCGATCTCGCTCGCGTCACAAAATATATTCTCGAACTAAAAAGTATAACTAGTCTATAAAAAAAGTCACAAGTAAATTTTTAAAACATCGACAAAACATAATAGGCTTTGTTGTATTAAGCAACATTCGTGACTTTATTGACCTCGTAAATATATTAGAATTCAAATCGGTCCCAGAATGGTTTGTGTAATTGTAGGTATAGAAATTGAAACTAACTTTGAAATTTTGAGTAGAGACTTGTGAGATTTAAAAGACAGTCGAAAAATATCAACATAAGTTAACGGCCAATAACGGATGAAGTAATCCGTCCATATGACTAACTAGGATATGCCCGCGACTTTGTCCACGCTTGATTTGAAATTACCGCAGGATTCCTGGGACACAATCTATCGCATTTAAAAAAAGAATATAAGCTACCGTCTTAGTGGAAACAGTCTCGGAATAAGCTAATTTTTATGCATTTGTACAACTTGAAACTGCTCCCGGGAAAATTTCCGCGCGGGATTTCACGGGATAAAAAATAACACATATTTTATTACAATAAATTTGCTATCAATTGATAAATAATCACATTGGAATTCGATTTATGTCATTTGGCTATTTTAATTCCTTCCCAGAAAAAATCCCACGATCAGCGAAAACCGCTTCGAAATCGGCCCAGAACAAACAGACAAGAAATCTAAAAAAATGCATCGTTAAGTATTTATTTATATATATTACACCGTTTATATAGTCTATTTCAGTTGTTTTTTTTAATAGCTTTATGTAAAGACGTAGATAGATGGATATATAACACTTTATTGTACACCATTACAGAAAACTTACGAACTAGTATTATTCTAATCTAGACGCAGCACATGTATAGAAATTTATTATATTATAGATTAATTGGCAGACAAGCTGTATATTCCCCAATTAAGCAAGTTACGCTTGTGCTATGCGTAATATTCCCGGACTCCCAGACTCCCAGACCATAGTAAATAACGGAGAAAAATACTTCTTTTTCGAAATGTACCATATCGGGAATCAAACCCGGAACCTCTGCGTTACAGTGAGGTAAGCCGCAAAGTCTTAGAGGCCGTCAAATGAGACAGTCTTTCAAATCTGATGCGTTACTCCGTGCAATGGAAAATATTATCGACAGATTATATAATCTCAAGTGCTGTTTTCTATCGCTTTTAATTAGATTATAGCATCATATTCATGTTAGCAAAATAGTTGGTAATAAACCCACGCGTAAAGAATAGTTAGACTATTATAAATACCTGGTTCTGGATCGCAAGATGACAAGCCGAAGTAGTCAGGAAATCTTGCGCAGTCGAAATGTGGCCGTAGGCGTTCTGGCAGTCGGGAGCCGCAACCCGCATGGAAGGTGCGACAATAAGCTCGACAGGGCCGGACAACGCGATCATCGACGCAACGGGGTTGAAGCATTTGACATACAAAATCCTAAATTTTTTCGAGGTAAAACCATTGTCAATTAATTTATAACATAAAGCTTCACTACTGCAACTTTTAGAACCGTATCATCATCGTCAGACTATTTTTATCCCATAATATTAGTATGTTTATCCCCGTTATTGTATTACATGCGTATAAAATTTCACGATAGGTCATTTTGGAAGATTGTTGAATTCAGAATGAAGGCGATTTGTAACACGCAAAGTTTTCTAATGTAATTTAGCCCCAAAACATTGTTCAGCACGGCGCGCTAGCTCTGTGCTAAATTATAAAGGTATTTTTTTTTAATTCAAATTCAATAGTTTTTATTCGAAGTTCCACTAGAGAACATTTTGGAGACAAGCAAAATATCTTCGTTGTGACAAGACATACTAAAGATTCATACTGCAACATATGTCCATAAATTCTTTACATGTTTGGTTAAATAAATTTATACAGAATATAGCATGAAAGGTAAGGGTGCTACGTAAATGCTGATTTATCACTAAAATCAACAAGTGTACCGTATCTACTAATAGAAAAAGTAATCTTTACAACCCCATAATTTCATTAAAATGAAACAATTTCCATTTCCATGCGATTTTCCTTCACCGACAGCATATGATAAATAATTGTAACAATATGCACATTATGTCAAAAACCGCTTAGTCTGTTTAAGCATGCACCGATTGGACAGACTAGCAGTACCTACAACTGCAAAATTTGCTGCCACGTTTCGAACTTGCTTTTGCTATTGAGCTACTACGGCTCAATCGCTTTCAAATCTATTGTATTATTTAGTTTATCGTTTATGTATTTTGATCTAAATAAAAAAAAGGAAATGAATTACAAAATCAGCTAAATGAGTAACGTCTACGCACAGCGAAGGGTTCTTTAGTGGCAGCGACTAATAACTTTGTAAAGGTGTAATTTATATCCCTCTACACAGTGATGCGACGGAATCCCGAAAATAAAATAAAAATAGTGGTGCTGTATATGAAACTGGCTGGAGAGATATCCACTTCCTTTAACTATGATGCGTAAAAAAATTGAGCTTAGAAAATACTCAACAAAAATTAGTTTGAACAAAATGCGTTAATTATTTTAATTCCTTTTAAGGTTCCGTAGCCAATTAACAAAAACAATGGACCTTGTTCACCTCTACGAAACCCTTCAAAGAGCATGAACTACTACACATTTGGCCGACTTTTTATTCTAACTACCTGAGCAAGACGTGAACATTCCGCATCTAGAAGTTCTCTGAAGGCAACTAGATCCCGCAACAATGCCTCTTTGGTTGAATGGCCTACGAGGTTCGGATACGACGTAATATTGTACGGCAAATGTGAACACAATGACAAGGTCATGGGCGAGCATTCTCTAATCTCTTCATCAGAATCTGTCGCAGTTTCTTCTGTAGTAGTTGGCTCGACGGACGTTGTTTCTGGCTCCTTTAATTGCAATGACGATATAACTGAGCTTTCCTGTAAACAGTAAGAATGTACTTTGTAGAATTACATAGCTATAGAATAGGTAGTTTGAATTACGTGAAACTTGTATTTAATGGCCCAGAAAGCCAGTTGTATTTCGAAGATGATTCACTGTGTGACGTAGGAACAGGCCACTAGGTCATGGCTAGTACTAAATAGTCCTGCAAGTTTCTTTGAAGAAACTTCACTTCTTATAATCCATTTAATTACAATAAATAAATTCGACAGACAAACATTCAAAATCCCGAATTAAGGAACTAAAAGTTGAATTATTCGGTTCAACCAAACTGAATAGTTGGGTTGGAAAAGCGTAGAAATGAAAGGAAACTATGACATTCAGTGACATTGAACAATGCTATTTTATATTTACATGAATGACTTTGGTTGCTTGATTTAAATTGTAAAACAGAAGTGAACCGTAAGCTATAAAGTAATATACTCTTGTCGAAAGTCGTTTTACATACTTCAATGTGTAGTGTCTCCCTTAATGTGTTCAAATGGGTGAAGTAGACCGGTGCTTCGAGCTCCCGCGTCAACACTGTTGTCACCTCCGCTGTGTTCACCGCCGTGAAAATCGGTTCAAATGAAACTTCGAAATGCACCCGCATTCCATCTTCTACACTGTTATAATAAAAAAATAAAAGTATATAGATTCCTTAATTATATAAAGAGATAACTTAATAACTAATTTAACTTTTGTTTTTTACTTTTAACTGTTTATTATTATTTATTTATTTATTTTTAACCGTAAATGAATTTATGTTACATAATTTACCTATTCTAATAGTATATATATGTACAACTTAATTTATAAAAGATAAAAACTACAAATAGAAAATAGGTCTCAAATCACCGTCAGTTGGGAACGTTCCCAAAACGCTGGCCTCATTACCACGTTGTATGGCAACTCTTATGCGTTGCCCAAAATACAGGCCAGCGTTCTGGTTTCGTGAGACATCTATCAACCGTTTTGATAGGTCTCGATAAAGGCGATGGCCTTCTGGACCCCATGGCCCGAGAGTTTTGACACCAAAAGCCGTAAACATGTATCCACAGGTAAATAATTTAAATTATTTTATTCACTGCTATATTTACTTAAAATATAATTATATGTGCACATAATATAATAATGTTTATTGCTTAGTTCTCTTAGATAATCAGACTAAAATTATCTGAGCGCAGAAGACAGTCCACACCAAACTTATTACCTCTACAATTTTGTATAGGAAAGACCTTTATACATGAAGCGAGGTCATAAAGTTTGACTCGGAATATATATAGAGACAACGAGCTGATCCTTTAAAACTTTGTAGTCCAAGACGACTTAAGTGAGTGAATTGTAACGGCGGCTCAAAGTAATGCGACTTCAGACTTATTTTTTTACTATATCCACGATAACATCATTCATTTATCGAGATGAATGTAAACAGAGATAAGAAATCCTAAGTTTTAAACTTATAAGTTAGCTCTGTGTCTTTTAAATCCATTCAGTAGTTTTTACGTGATGCTCTGTAATCCTAAATATGTATAATCAAAATTCACTAGTGCGAATTATCCCCTTGATGTTTATCCCATTTTTTCATTGTAAAATCTCGACCCCTTTACAGATTTATAATATTATAGATTGATAACGTTTTGATTGATAGTTTCTCTTTGTAGTTTAAATCCGAGAACTTATTGTTTCGATTCAGCTTGACTTGTTGGCACTATGAATATTTATGGAAGTGGTTTACGAGGCTAATCTCATCAACTCATTGTTTCAAGTTATAAGCTTTCTGGTATTTCAAAGTGATTGAATTACCAATAGGCTTCGATGCCGACTTTCACTCCAAACCTCCGGAATAAAAAAATAATAGTTATTGTTTTATGACAAAAAAACATAGTAAAAGTGTTATTCGAAATGGTTGTGGCTTTTATTTGTGTTTTGGTATCAGTTTCCTGTTATTAGGTAAATTGCAACTAACGGATTTTCTTTTAATATTTCACTACAACTTACAGTAGGCCCAGATCTTCTTAATTGTTTTTTCTTCTTACAGTAAAATACATGTTTTCCTGCTAGGTAGCAGTGTTACATTAAGTTTAGAATTATACGGTTAGAATAGATTTTTCCCAAAAAATGCAATCTAAGAAAACACATATGATCAGGATTTTCAGATTTAATTTACGAAAATTCCCCATATCCATCAAATTTTTCCGAAAACGAGATTATTTCAGAAGCTGTTCCCCATACATACTTAGGATTAAAAAATCTTAGGATGAACGAGTGTGTCTACGTCGTCGTATCGTCGTACGTATACGTCGTATGAGTCCACATACTGTGTAGAATTTCGTATTTTCGATATTTTTTTACCCGGCTTTAAAAAAGGAGGAGGTTCTCAATACGATTATATATGTTTTGTTTTTATAATTTGATTACGTAACCAAAAACTATAAAAATTATTGTATATAGACCTTTTTAGATTTAATTTTTATTAGGAATTTTATGATATTATTACTTTATCTCTAATATTTTATGGTATTTTAGTAAGGTTAGGAGAATAAAATCTCCCCAAGAAGTTCTTGTCCTCGCTGTTCTCCTGCTCTCTTGACCCAAAATGCGGACAAAACCCCCAATCCGGAGACCTTGCATACGATTATTTTTCAAAATAAATACTCTCATGTCTATGTAAAATATTTGATTTTTCACTAGCATATTAGGGCAAGATCCGAAAATAAAATTTGAAGTAAAGCTATAAGTTTAGAAATCCGTATTTGCAACCAGCGTCATGTCGTAGTCATAACAGGTGCAAATCTTAATTGGGCATACTCAAAATGTTAGTTCAAATTTCAAGTACAGATACAAATAAGTATTGCCATACAGCGTGGTAATGCATGCAGCCAGCCTTCTGGGCACGCTCCCCGTTTGCAGTGATCTGCTACATAATGTATTTTAGTTTCAATGTCTTTGTTTTTTTAAAATAATCATTTCTTTTATATCTAACTAAAAGTTTGGATAATTTATCCATGTATCATACTGCGAGAGTCAAAACAAGGAAGAAATATTAGGAAGTACTTACTAATATAGGTTTTAAGTTTTATATAAACATGTATATTGTAATAATATAATGAGAGAATTTTTCTGCTTCCTTTATAACATTTTATCTCGTCATTATTATTTGAGTAGCAACAAACTATATTCCCACCCTACTAAAACAATTAAGCTTTTATTATTAATACAAATATAAATAATAAAGGTATAAAGTTTGCCAAATTATAGTAAAAATGTAGCACATAATTCTCAAGATAATAATCTTAACGTACAGCAATAAAACTACTGTTCGAGTTAGCTAAATAATTGCTATATCGCCTTAATTGTGTAATAGTTACGTGACTACTCAAGAATTGTAGGAAACCACTGATAAAAATGGCAACCGAACCATATCAATCACGTAAGATACAAATAAGCACAAAAACGTATAGGTAATAGGTACGTAAAGTTTGATAAAGTTTTACACAGATATCATAACAGCCTTTCCAGTCTATTTGGTAGCGAACATGCTTGCTGACCGTGATGTGCTGGTATTCATTCTACGATATTTTTACAACGCCTTTTGGCAAAAACGAAAACCTTATAAAATGATTGTGTCCGTCTGTCAGTCCGTGTAATTATAGCCTGCGTTGCAGGACGTCCCGATTTTGGCGGGAGGTCTCGATTTCTAAATCAAAATTAAATGTCCCGCGCAGGACAGGCTCAGTCCCGCTTTCAGGGATAACTGGATCGTGCGTGTAGCGTGCTGAAGAAGCGGAAATAAGTCATCCATTTTAATCTACACTTGTCCTGTGAAGAGTTCTTCGTCTTTATTAAAGAGGAAAAGGATACCTTAAAAGAAGTCAAATCTTCACAGAAATATCATGAATAAGTAATTCTTAAAAATAAAATTATTCTCATATTGTAAATTGCAATTTGTAACACTCACTCCTCAGACTATTAATGTTTGAAAAGTCATATTTTTACAATGAATAAAACGTTTTTGGTTTCGATTTCTGTTTTTTTTTTATTCAGAAGACTGATAAGACTCAAATATTTAACGATAAGGTAAATCTCATTTAAAATATCATGTTTTTATTAAAATATTGTTTCAATGCCTTTTTTTGCCATCTATTGGCATGTTAACGTAATTTCAACTCAAATAAAAAAATAAATATTCAAAAACTTTTGAAAACATATGTTTTTTTACTATGTCCCGTTTTCAACGAAAGAATCCCACTTTTATCATTAAAAAAGTACCAAAATCCCGACTAGGCAAAAAAAAAACTGGCAACGCTGAATACAGCCATTTTGCTCGAACATCACAATCTGTGGCATAAGGTGGGAAGGTGTACTCTATAGGTATCCTGTGGGGTCGGAGGCAAGCCATTATTAAATACTTTAGTGAAATTGCGGAAATAAATAACGGAAGGATAATTATTTGTTCTGTTGTTGTTGTTGTTTGTATACAGTCGTGGTATGAAAATGTTCGCCAGTTTTCATATTGATTCATTTAACATTCCGCGAGCACTTTACCTTTTCAAACTAAGTCACAGAACAGACTGTTTCACGGATAATCATGTTTACAAAAACATGATTTTCATGTTTGACAACATGTTGTTGTTGTGTTAGAAGATTGTTTAGGCATGTAAAACCTTTTTATTGGTTTTAATATTTATGTTAAGCGTAGTCGTACTGATTATATCCCATATGTTTCTTGTTGTTAGTCGCAGCGTCCGTCACATTGCAATTTTCTTTCTTCACGTCTATATTTTGGGCGCGATCTTTTAGTATCTCACAACGCCCAAAATGCTCCATCTAGCGTTCTACGTGGCGACCACGGTCGTTATAGTCGTCAAAAATGTCACTAAGACGTCATTACTTTCGATCACACAGCGCTCAAAACGACCCATGCTAAGAGCTGGGTTGAAGTGGGCGTTGACCACAGAGCATTAATTTTTTCTATCGCCTGACATTGAAAAAGATGCGATTTTCAAATTAACCAATAACATTTGTGTATTTCGTCGTTAATGACATCAACGCTCCATAATCCGTTCCACCAGAGTTTATTAATTTTTTTATTTCTGGAATAGAGCAGACAGGCTGACGGCCCCATTGTGATGGAAAATGGTTGGAATTGGAAAAAAACCCACTAAAGGTGCTACCAATGTGCTGCTGGACTCATAGATGGAACTGGAACCTGGCCGCTAATGCCGGAACACAACTCAAGGTTGTTATGCCGGTATGCTCTAGACTAGGGTTGGTAGCCATCCAGTCGGGCAAATCCCCTACCACCTAGCTGTCGGTTGTTTTGTCACCTCTTACGACAGGGCGCCCGGCTGCAGGAACTATTATTCTTTGGTTTATGATTGTAACGCCCGCAAGCAAGTGGAACGTGAAAAATTGCGGTCGTGAACGTGGTCGTTGTGAGTCTCTTGTGGAATTTATTCTTTATAAACGCAACATTTATTAAAATGTTGGCATTATTGTTTCTTGTACTCGTGCAAGCAAAAGGCGACTTTGAGATGACGAACATTTTCATTCCGCAACTGTCCATAGGTGTTTAATTATGAAATATTTTGTATATTATGTATATATAATACCTACATCGATTTACGGATTAACAAAGAAGAATTGCAATTACAATAGAATCAAGTACGATGAACGCACCGCCGCGTCTTTTGTGGCGCGGACTTTAAAGTCGTAAAATTTTTACCCTTTTCCAACTTTAGCACTTCAGGATTCTAAAAAAACTGAAGTGACGGAACTTGATATCTTAATAAAATTTTATTAAACTTCTTTGGAGCGTTAATTAGACGTTTTAAATTTGTGGACAAGCGTGGCGGGTGGGTATACTATGCCTAGAGAAAAGCCTGAGTCCGGTGGTATGTTTGTAGGCTGTGATCGAGTCAAAGCGATCGACTATTATTATTATTTATTTGGCCTTTGACTAATATAATAATATCTAGTCAATCGCTTCAACTTAATTATTTTAAACAGATTTAACGATTTGCACAGAGTATCAGAACTATTTAAATAACTTTCCACATATAATGTGCACGGAAAATTATTCAAATTCGATACTACCGACACTGATATTTAGTGAATAAGGTGAAACTAACTATCAAGGAAATAAGTTTAAAGTACTAAGGTTGGCATTCGTAGTCCCTATCTTAGTAATATTTCTTCCATGTTAATAATATCAGATTAATATTGCGTCAGTAAAGAACATAGTGTAATTGATATAGATATGTTTAGGTTTAATTTATTTTGCGTAATTATCATTCAGAACACGGAAAGAAAGGACCCTAACATAAATACATCGGGAACACAACCTTCAATGTGGATTACCTACATAAAGCTACGTGTGCCGCATAGAAAGTGCTATAAAACTCTAAACAGATCACGTATTATGAACTTTCTCATGTCAAATTATACCGACATTGTTCGCAGCAATCAGAGAACATCACACGGTCGATCGATAAGTATCTTCGTATAATCGTGTCATGATTTTGGTTATTTATAGGGATACTACTTTCTTCGGGTGCGCGGCAGTTCCAACACTAACATATATAATATTTACTAGTGGTCGCCCGTGGTCGAAATTCGACCATAATAATTAATTTATATTATAAGTTAAATTACATACTATTGAATACAATGTAAGAAAACTTAACTTATTTGTATTGTATTCTACCCATAGTCCCTCAAGACTATAAGTAGAATACTGAGCCCAGATCACCGTCTTCTATGGGTAAGGTGCCCAGAAGGCTGGCTACGTTTCCTCGCTGGATCGCCATACTGATCCGTTGGCCGAGGTAGGCACCAGCCCTCTGATCACCTGAAGAGTCGATGAGTCGTTTTGATAAATTTTGGTAGAGGCTCATGGCCTCAGGACCCCACGGTCCAAGCGTCTCGACAGCAAACGGCACAAACATATAACTCTCACTGAGGGTTGCATATTTCCGCCGCTTGAGCGATTCCGCTGTTTCCGCCGCCGAACCGGCCGATCTAGAAGTGTTTGGTAAATGGGATGCGGCCAACGTGTCTACGCAAGTCGCATCCCACACCAAAGGCTTGCCACGCTGCCAGGGAATTAGAGTCATTCCGTCAGGGCGCCTGCCATCATCACGTGCAATACCGTTCGGCTCCAATAGAGCCGGCACGTTAGCGGTGGCAAGCGCCCTCCGTAAGACATATATTATAAGTTTGAACATTATTAAAGTTCTGTTGTCAAAGACTTGTACTTCTATAATCACAGATTTCGCCAAGGTTACACTGTTAATTTCTCTTTAACAATAACCAAAAGAGTATGCATGTATACTCTTGTGTGTCGAATACATATTAGTGTGTGTAGTTTTTTTTATTGATTTAATATATTTTTTATGCACAATTTAAAAAATTATTAGCATTCTGCTATTCTACACTTCTTCTCTATGTAAACTATAAATTTCCTACTCCTCCATCCGCGCAATTTTCGTAAAAAAGGGGTACAAAGTTTTTGCTTCACATATTTATATATTGATTTAGGGCCTCTTAACGATATTGGGCACCAAGGTGGGTGAATCAGGCTGCTTTCTAGTAACAAAACAATATAGTAAATAAATTTGAGTATGTTTGCTTTTCATTGTTTTCAGTGATCAAGTTGAGATAACGTCAAAAAAAATCAAAATTAGCAGATTAAGCAAGGTAGGTAAGCATGTGCAAGTATAAAGTCATGGACTTGCGTCTCCTAGGTCTCTGCACCCAGGTGCATCCCCTTACACCGTCGGAAAACATGGCCCTGTATTTATTACGTAAGAAAACTATCACTGTCACACACTTAAACAGACATGTGAGTAAGAAACGAAGAATGATTCATAGGATGGACGGAGACTATTACAAATGATATTGGTAGTGATGTGTGTTGCCTTGATAATTCCACTTTTACTCTGAGTTACATTTTTAACTACCTCATAGTACTAGCCGACATTTGTGGAAACTTATTTTTAGTTCCGTACGTTTCCTACGTTTACGTACCTATAAAAATGAAATGAAACTAATTAAGACTGAGTTGTTGACTATATCTGTCTAAAGAATATACTTATTCAAAGTGTTATTATAGTTTATTTGAAATTATTATAAGCAAGAGCGTGAAAGATTTGTGACTCGCCGATTTTTAGAGATACATTTTCACTGGGAAATTGTTTAATATACATTTAATATAATATACAAAAATATAAGAATAAGTTGCCTTGGATATTAATTGCATACATACCTATGTATTAGTTTTTTCTTTTTGGCCTTGTAAATGAAACGGTTGTAGGTACCTAATGTAAATATACTTTCGAATTGGAGGTAGTCAGTGGACAACGAAGATATCACTTATCTAGTGAGATAAGTGACATCTTATGTAATTTAGAATCCTGGCCGAGAAGCATGTATCACTTGGGCAGTTTTCTATCTTAAAGTGTATATTGTGAATTACTACTTGCTAGCGATGAAAACATTCCGAGGAAAGCAGCACATCAAGGGTACCCGTATTTGAAGGTCACATTTATCTGTGTTGAACAAATGTGGCGGCTATACTGTCCGTTGCCCTGAAAGAGCATTCGTGCAGATACGAAGAAAGAATACAACTTCCTGCGGCCGGGCGGCATGTCGTAAGAGGCGACAAAAGAACCCACAGCCAGGTGGTAGGTTATTTGCCCGTCTGGGTGGTTACCATCCCTGGTCTAGAGTATGCCGCCATGACAGCCTTGAGTTGTGTTCCGGCATTAGTGACCAGGTTCCAGTCACCTTTAAGAGAGCAGCAGCGCATTTGTAGCACCTTTGATGTTGCAAATTTCCATAGGCGATGGTAACCTCTTTCTATCATGTGGGCTGTCTGCCTGTCTGCTAAATTCCCGGAATAAAAAACGGACAAGTGGAAAAACGAATCGCAACGTATAAGTGAAAAAACTTCAACTGACAAGTGACAAAATGAATTGCAACAAAATTTTACCTTGAAGTTTTACGGGTAGATTGTTAATGCACTTGTCCAATTTGAAAACCTGCTCCTAAAACTTATTTTGTTGCAATTCATTTTGTCACTTGTCAGTTGAAGTTTTTTCACTTATACGTTGCGATTCGTTTTTCCACTTGTCCGTTGCGATTCGTTTTTCAACTTGTCCGTTGAAGTTTCACTTCTAATATGTGTCCCAGCACACAATTCGATTTTTCGCAGGTTTACTGCAAATTATGATTTGGTTAGGTTAGGTACATCTTAATGAATGCATTTTCTATTTAAACATATTTTATTTTATCAAACAAAAAACTGAATTCGATCCGGAACCAAAAAAACATTCATAGTTTACTCTAAAATTATACACATACAACGGAACATTAACAAATGCGCATCTTTCGTCATCAACTTTATTCGGACATCAAATTGTGTTAACAGAAAAATATTTCCAAAAAAAAACCCAATAAAATTTCGTTTGCTCATGTTTTGATGAAGAGGCTCCGAAACTACTGAACCTATTTGAAAAATTCTTTCGCTGTTAGCAAGCTACACTATTCCCGGGTGACATAGGGTACATTATATTTACAAATAAATTAGGGGTCCTTACTAAAACTCCAATAATGTTACTGAAAGTGTAAAAAAAACACCTAAAATCGCGTGCACTGCGAAAACTATTGATGATAGAATAAAATAATGTACTACGACTTTGCAGAACACATCATTATTTACAAAAAGTGTCGCGACACTATATATCTAACTATTATAGTTATGCCACAATAAGCGTTGTTTCATTTTATAATTTTAATTAAAATGCCGCCGCTAGAAAAGGCTCTTTATTTGTATCTTGGTATTCATCCTTATCAAAATAAATTACTTCATGTTCAAGACTGCTTCAATCCTTTTATACAACTTTTTGAATTATTCAATTCGGACATCCCATTCGAAAGATATCACGAGTTTAAAAATGTAAGAGTTAGACCACGTGACTGTGACGCTTTTTCGTGAGCGAAAAATCGTAAGACCCCCTCTATATAGAAGTTTCACTTCAAAAAGGGGGTGACTAAAGCACAGACTATATTATGTCGGATATGAGGATATTTTTATCAAGAAGCTAGTAACAAAAGCTATGTGAAAACACCTACATAAAAATAAAATTAAATACAGGATTACATTGTTCTCCTTATTGAAATAAGAAAGCAGCTAAATCTGTTCAGTAAATTATGATCAAAGTTGTGTTTTTAGGTTGACGTTAACATCAAACAAATGCATTTTCAGTACGTATACTCACGGCAACTCTCTGTGATTTATTATGCATAGTATAAACCGCCAACTTCCAAACCAGTAATACTTGTTATGGCAAGTACATCTCCCTTTTGGGACGAACATGTAGCTTGACTTCCATTTAAATTCCAATATCTTACAAGCTTACTAGTGCTATGTATTTATATGCAGATGTAGATTTAAAAAAAATTATAGATAAAAATGAAGACACGTGATATATTCCCAAATTAAGTAATTAAGGTAGTTTATGAGTAAACTAAAACGGGCTTATCTTAATAACAGCCAGATCATTTCCGAGTTCTAGTGATGTGAGGTCCATTACTTAACAAAAGCTGTCAAAACGCTACCTATTTCACTAGTACAAGTGATTTTCTACTATGTGAAGTCGACGTTGATCTTACGTTATATTATAGTAATTGCGTGACTACTCGCAAAGCATAATCATTAACAGCATAGTGTTTTTTTAATTAAGCATCAACACGATACCACTGTAGGCTAAAGTTTTTGTGAAAGTTCACTTTCACTGACTTCTTATATCGACAGGGGAATAAAACAGTCGCATAAATCTATAATAATATAAAATTCTATACATGGCGCGTCTGTACATAGAAGCTATAAGAAACAATTGGAATAGACTATACTCGTATAAACGACGGAGAGGACGTTGCAATTTTTTGTCTGTTTGTTCGAGATTTGCTAATCGACAGCTAATTTTTAGGCTTAAGCTCTGCACTTTTTATCCTAGGAACCGCGCGGGAATTTTCCAGGGGACGGTTTGAATTTTTCCGGATGTATAAAAATTAGCATTCCGCCAGTTTCCACTAAAACGATAGCTAACATTCGTTTTCTAAATGCTGTATTCCGAGAATCTCGCGGAAATCAAGCATGGACGAAGTCGCGGACGTATCCTAGTATTAAAATATATAAAGCTTGTATAGACGTTCATATTTAAGTCAAATATATGATTTTTCATATTTCTTCAAGAAGGTCCCTAATAACGAAAATATTTGCAAGATAAGGACCATTTCAAGTAGGTAGATAATAATTTAATTAGATTTAATTTTGTATGGAATTAATAGCCGTGTCCAGAACATTGTTCGGACGGGACTTGGACTGTATATTCATATCTTGCAAACCCTGTATGATGTCGAAATATCAGATAAGCGAGCACGGAAGGTGCAAAGGCTTATATATCACTTATGACGGTTGGTTTTTGCAACAAATTAATGTAAAATATCAGCCCTTAAAAATCCCAGTCCTGGGTTGGGGCTTCCTCAGTCTAAGAGAACAAATGTTAGTCACATTGATCGGTTTCACATATAGATCATCTCGATATGCAGGTTTCTTCAAAATATTTTTCTGAAACGTGAACCGATTGTAACAATACTCATATTAGGTCAGAAAACAGCCAAATAGTTCCTGGCCACCAGTAAGGATTCGAACCTGTAATAAAATGAGATTCACATACGGATAAATACAATAAATTCAAAGTATAGCTTACTTGTCTAATGCAAGTATGTCTGCAGACACAAAGCAAGATCTCAATTCTGAGTTTTGATATATGCTTGTTAGTTTTTGCTGCAATTCGTTTTCCCGCGTCCGATTTTCTTTCCAGGAACCCGTGTTGAGATCATTCTCTTCTGCCTTCCAAGATGACACCACAAATGACCCCCGGAAAGTTTGTCTATTTAACGGGTCGCCAAGCAGGTACAAATCTGTAATCAACAAATTATTTGGATAGCACCTACATATGTAACAGTACATCAAGAATGTGCTTTATTTTTACAACTGGAATGACACTAACAGAATAAGTTAGAAATTTCATCTTTACGGAAACCATTAGGGTGTGAACTGACATGCAAGTGGTTGACACTTTTTTATTAAAATAAACATCAGTTTTTACGTAACAGTATTTATGGCCAAACCAGTTATAAAACACGATACCTATCTTTAAAGTTGTAATATATGTGAACAACAGAAATTGAATTTTGATAATCTTAATCGAAATTAGTTCCACTGGAGATTTTTCCAATTACAAGGTCAGTTAATTATATTAAAGTCTACTTCTAAACATTAAAGTTTCTATAATATACTAAGATCCCGCTATACAACGACCTTTACCGAGTGTTAATTTGATGAAACCTATTTTATATATAATTAAAGGTGTCAATAAATATATTGCATATGGGTTGCCTAAAAAAAGTCAGTCCAGTATATGATTAATTAATAATTAAAAAAAATATTAACATTTCACCGGTTTGTTTATTAAACCAATTCTATACCAATCGAAAGTATGAAGCCCACAGAACATGCAAATGTTAGGTTGCCTATTCTTTTCCGGTCACAACTCTCGGGTAGCCAGGTATAAACAGGTAAATCGATACTAACATTTTGCACCGGTCTGATTATTAAATTAAAATTAAATGAAAATAAAGATTATTTTATTATGAACACGGTGGTATAGGGTTGCCTGCGAAAAATCAGTCCCGAATTCCGGTTGTCGAATTTTGAAAAGTGAAATATTGCTGCGAGAGAATATGTGTGGCTGGGAGGTCCCAACCAACCATAATATCCCATGCAATAGAAGAGGACACAGCATAGCAGCTGTTTGAAGTCTGTCCATTTAAAGAAAGAGAGTGCGCATGCTATTTGATCTTGAACATGAAAAGGAATATAACTGGCTACCCAAGAGTTGTGACCGGAAAAGAAAAGGCAACCTAACATTTGCATATTCTATGGGCTACATACTTTCGATTGGTATAGAATTTGTTTAATAAACAAACCGGTGAAATGTATTTTTTTTATAATTATTAATTAATCATCTACAGGACTGAAATTTTTTAGGCAACCCATATGCAATATATTTATTGACACATTAAATTAAATATAAAATGGGTTTCATCAAATAAGCATCTCGGTGAAGGTCGTTGTATAGCGGGATCCGGGTTGGGTTTACATATACAGGGTGTTTGGCGCATGGACCGACAAAAATTTTTGGGGGATTGGGTGGATCAAGAGCTATCTTTAACCCATAGATACCTACGTCCCAAGTGTCACTGTAATCGAGATACGATTTTTTTTGTTTGTTTTTGAAAATTACCTGGTTCATCGTCTTTAAAACGACATATTTTTCTAGTTTGTTGTTGTAATTGAACCAAATAACTTCTATCGCAGTCTTTAATGTATGATTATTCTAAATTAAACATCAATTCTTAGCATTAGACAACAAAACGTTCTTGACGAGCTTTCAAACTCTTAAAAATGAATTAATCTATGAAAAAGGTCAAATTCAAAATTAATTATAAAAAAAACTAAAAGGTATTAAGAATTTCATTTGATTGAAACAAAATCTGTACTTAATATCCTTTCCAACGATATACCACATGGCCTTGTAATTATTCATGTGATCACAAAACAAGGTATTACTCAACCAGTGTCAGAATAAAGAAAACACCTTGTTTGTATTTTACGACGTTTTAATTAAATTTTATTCACAGATTGGGTTCAAAATGACGGCCTCCATTGTGAATGCATGCACGACATCTTTTTCTTATTTCCACAGTCGTCGTTTTTAATCGCATTTCTTCTTTCATTATGCTAAAGGCGCTATTTATTTTTTCTATTAAAATTTCCCTTGTCCGTACTTCTGTCGCATAAACAATTTCTTTTGCGCGCCCCCAAACATAAAAATCCAGAGGTGTTAGGTCTGGTGACCGTGCAGGCCAAGGAATCGGACCGCCTCTTCCGATCCACGAATTGGGAAAACAATTGTCCAAATGTTCTCGAACGTCTCGTTGGTAATGTGCTGGGCAACCATCATTTTGGAAAATAAAATCTTCTTCTTCTACTATTGGTAATACCAATTCAGGTAAGTCATTCATTAAAAAAGAAAAATAACTTTCTCCGGTTAGGCGCTCCGGTAAGAAATGTGGACCGATCAGGTGTCTTCCAATAACCCCAGCCCAAACGTTCACACTAAACTTACTTTGAAATGAACTTTGCCTTTTATTGCGGGGATTTTGTCCTTTTATCCCCCAATGATGGAGGTTGTGGAGATTCACAATCCCCTCATGATTGAAATTGGATTCATCGGTCCACAAAATTCTTTAAAAAAAAATTGTATCTTCTACGTCTGTATGCATCATAAACCTGCAAAATTCCAGCCGCCTCCTATGATCATCGTCTATGAGACCTAGAACAATCGATTAAATCCGTGAGAATTGTACGGACGCGATTTATTTCATCTGTGAGCTGACCCAAAGGCCACAATGAATAAATTATTTTTTTGAACAAAAACAAACACATTTGTTTTAACTATTAGAGTAAGAATTTACTTGTTAAATTGTTGTACTTGAAATTAAGTTGTAAAAACACATGCAATGAGTTTTGAATTGTTTAAAAAACATACCTTGAACAGGAGTGTAGTGGAATGCATGCCTTCCATCTTGCCGAAGAACTGACCAGACTTTCCAAAC
Source organism: Dendrolimus pini (assembly GCA_949752895.1). Classification (NCBI taxonomy): domain Eukaryota; kingdom Metazoa; phylum Arthropoda; class Insecta; order Lepidoptera; family Lasiocampidae; genus Dendrolimus; species Dendrolimus pini. Next base: position 13,870,803 of record OX457128.1, on the reverse strand, counting down.
CGACAAGTTAAGTCTTTTAGCTACAGCTCGAATACTTGTCGTTGGATTCTCATCAAAAGCTTGTAAAATACTCTCATCCACTGCAACATTATGTTGCCTCACATTGACTCGAGGCTCTAGAATATTTATGCTTCCAGTCTCCCTCAGACGCCGATAGGTCGTAGAAAACGTCTCGTGGTGTGGTACACGCCGATTAGGATATCGCTCCTGGTAAATTCTACGCGCTTCACGAGCGTTACAATTGGCGCTGCCATACGCCAACAACATATCAGCATACTCTTCGTTACTGTAGTTAGACATTGTAACGAGAACAGTGAAGACAAACACACCAACAGTTTAACAGAATAGTTCAACCAAAGAAAACTTAACAAAAACAGAACGTAACAAAAACAAAGTTAAATAATGCAGATGTGAATCGCGACAATACCGATAGCAATGATAGTAAAATCTCAACTAATACTAAACAAAGACCACGACACAAATTACGATCCAATGACAGACAAAGACAAGGGATATTTTCATGTGCAAGAAAGAGACAGTGTTTACCTGCGTACTATTGTTCTAAAAAACGGGTTTGGTGTTAGAGTGCGTGTTCGTCCCTACTTTGATTTTGATAATTTGGTCACATAAGGAATAATTTCAAGGCCATGTGGTATATCGTTGGAAAGGATATTAAGTACAGATTTTGTTTCAAGCAAATGAAATTCTTAATACCTTTTAGTTTTTTTTATAATTAATTTTGAATTTGACCTTTTTCATAGATTAATTCATTTTTAAGAGTTTGAAAGCTCGTCAAGAACGTTTTGTTGTCTAATGCTAAGAATTAATGTTTAATTTAGAATAATCATACATTAAAGACTACGATGGAAGTTATTTGGTTCAATTACAACAACAAACTAGAAAAATATGTCGTTTTAAAGACGATGAACCAGGTAATTTTCGAAAACAAACAAAAAAAATCGTATCTCGATTACAGTGACACTTGGGACATAGGTATCTATGGGTTAAAGATAGCTCTTGATCCACCCAATCCCCCAAAAATTTTTGTCGGTCCATGCGCCAAACACCCTGTATATCGTCGGAAGATTTCCTGGATGATTTTAATGGTTAATGTGTTTAGAAATATATTTAAGACTTATTTATAACAACTGAAATTAGTTTGAGTGGAAAAAATACATATTCAATTTATTATCGAAGTTTGAAATTCACGACAATGATCTGGTAATTTTGTCGTCGAGAGGATTTTTTACGTTTTTTGATGGGATTTATTTAAATAGGAGACTGTATGTATCCGAAAATTTAAATATGTGGAGTTTTAAACAGTCGGTTAGGTTAGGTTTTGTGTAGACCAAAGGACCGCCAGAACCGACTGGTAACCATTCACTATTTATCTTATATATAAGTGAAAAACAGAAGTGAGGTTAGATTGACAAAAACATTAATAACTCAGGAACTATACATTTCCGCCACATGGGAGTTGCAGAAGGGGTAAGGTTTCCTCCCTGCCCCTCCCCCCTTCCCCCTCATTACTTATGATTCCGGGGACATATGTGTAAATCACACCCGCGGGATCCTATACTATAAGAATAAAAGAACTTTTCTCGCGCCATTTTACTATATTATGAATTCATATCCTATGCAATCGAACCCACATTCACAATAAAATACTTATTCTTACAGCTTCGTTCGCGTAATTGAATGAACCTGATGTGGTAACTTACGGTTTCCTATATTCCAGCATAAAGGTTTTTCATCTCCAATATCGAAAGCACAATAATAATAACTGCCCATGAACATCCCGCTGCTGGGCTCTCACTATAGGGGAATGGACAGTATACCCGCCACGCTTGTCCAAGGCGGCTTCGCAGGTTTGAAACGTCGGTTATCACGATGTTTTCCTTCACCATTATTAGCACGTGGTTATTGTAAAAATAAGCACATTAGGTCAGAAAAGAATCCAAGTGGTGCGTACGTTCCAACCAGGATCGAACCCGCGCCCTTTGAGTTTGGGACGTGTGCTCTAGCCATTACCGGCCTTACTTATAATAATTTTGTTAAGAAACGATTAGGCATCTCTTAAGTAAGAGAAGCAGAATCAGTCCCTAATCAATGAATATCTCTTTTTTTCACTTATAAACGTCTATTACCTGTTGTGTACCTATGAGGAGCACAGATAAACGAAATTTGAATGATTAACGTGGGTTGTACCCAAAATATTCGACTAAAGAGGAGTTTATTGGTGAGATGTTCATTATTCAGTTGCGGAAAAGTTTCTTTAAATTTAAGAAACGATTATAAGTAAGGCCCTACGCTACCACGACTACACATATCTAACAATATTCGACTGTTTTTGCTACTAAATCGTGGCTTTGCTCGTTTGCTACTAAATTGATTTGATTTTATAAAATTAGCGCTAATACTACGAACTTTAAAAACGAATGTGAGACGTAGTTGGCTTTATAAGATAAAATCGAAGTTTCTCGGAAAAATATTCAATATTATAAATAGGAATCGATATCGTTTGGCATGATGTTATTTAAGTATATCAGTCTACATCTCGCACTTGTCGTAGACCGCGGAGAAGGCAGCAAGGCCATCGGTTGCATGGCCTTTAGTCAGTGACGGGCTAAATGTCGCCAGTCCACGCCTAGATCAGAACACCGCTGTTTACTAACAAAAGAATTTAATAACCGGATAGTTGTTTGCATTCTTTGTCACACTAAATATTATATGACCCTCATAGACTTGCGTTATCAATCTCGTTGCTAAAGATCTTGTAACGACGATCGTCTTATCCCATTTGGAAAATTTTACTTACAGTTGCTACAATAAGTTTTTAAGATTGATTATTTGTAATAATATCCAAATAACTCGCTATGAAATTGTTTAAATAGATAACTTAAAATGTGTAGTTTTGTTTGACAGATAATAGTTGGTAGGTACTTATACTTTAGTATCCACAAGTACATTTTGGCTGTTTATTTATTACTTCTTCCCAGTTTTGAAGCCTTATTTTGGCGTGAACTTAAAGAAAAAAATAAACAACACTTAGTTGTAGGATATCGATTGGTTTTCAAACAACAATTTTGCCATAATTTTTGATAAAGACCATGAAGCTATTTTTTGTACTATATGAATTTCGGCAAGATATAGGCCCAACGATTGGTAAGAAATGTGATAAGCAATAAATAATAGTAGTTTTTAATTTTTTAACTTCATTTTATTATTTAATCATGACATCATATTTTATTAATGTAGCTTTTAAATGCCACGCAATCAATACGAGGGTTTACGCGTGTTACAAGGACTTGTATACAATACATTCAAAGTGTAAATTAATTATTCCATTATTTGAATTACTTGGTTAATGTTATTTTAAAGTAGGTTAGGCCGTATGGGAATTTGACCTAAGTGATCACTAATCACGACATTACGGAAGCTAAAGTTCAACAAAACAGTTTTGCGTTCACTTCGAATTTGGTCGGAACCTTCTAAGCAAGGCTTTCAGTTAAGTATAGCAGTTGCTCAACAAATGTTGCAATACTTTTAAGTTCAAATAGATATACTGTTGCCCCACGGCACAGGAATAGTTTGTCGTTTAGGAAGTGAGACTTAAGCAACAAAAACTAGTTATTTTACATTTATAAAACTTTAAATATCCTTCAGAAAGACTGACAATAAAGCATATATTCATTTAAACATATTTTAGGTATTTATGTGTAATATATTTGTTAGTCAAGAAATTAACCTCTACGAAGGTAATTCTGACGACCTTCTAGTTCTTATTAACTGTCCTACTGCTGGGCTCTACAGTACATATACCCCACTTGCCTAAAGCGGATTAGCGGATTTGACATTGGTCATCTCTATATGCAGGTTACTTCTCCCTTATCTTTAAACTATATTTTATGTTCCATTTCATTAATATTTTGATATCTTGCAGTATTGAGTAGATATAAACATTTGTAACTTTTATTACCATTTAGCGGATACTTTATTTAATTGGACAAATAAACAGCTACATTATTACAGTTTTATTAAGATACTAAGTAATTTAACCTACAGCAATGTCCTCAAGTTAAGAGAAATAAGTTACGGGTAGAATTTGACAGTGTTATCACTAAATATGTGCTACCGTTTTGTTTAAGTTATGCGATACACGCAGTCGCTGGCACAGCTAGTGTAACACCGTGAAATACGTGTATGAATACTTACGTGCTAAATAAACAGCGACTGCAGCTAAGAGTAGCAGCACAAGGAGCACTGCCAGCGCTGCACAACATCCGCGACATGGTCGACTAAGTTTTCTTCGCGTGAATCTTATGTCGCTGCTCACAGACATCGTTGACTCTGGCGCACGGTGCCGCACGCATCTCTGCTGACCACTGCGTGACCACGCGTATCCAAGCTGATAAAAAAAGTTTGTTTCTTTATAATGTTAAGAAAAATACAACTTGAAATTAGAAAATAATGCAATAAACCAAACTTAAAGCCTGATTTACACTTGCATTAGTTAAGTAATTACTTAATCAACTTACGAAATTGGCGAATCATCGTTTGGAGATAAATTATTATTCATTTACTTGATAAGTTATCGAAATTAGATGTTTGTCCAAACGAAAACTAAATTATTAATAAACCGATTGCATTGTTACCTTAAGACAATAAGTAGGACACTGAGCACATACATATACCTATAGGTACAATAGTTAGGACTGATAGCTTGACCGATCTAATGTAGTCAAGAAGTCTTCTATGATCATATTACATAATTATATACGTATAAAACATCTGCTTTCGTATATTTGTGGACACAAACTCGAAAAGTATCGGTGAATTGACATCTCTAAAACTAATACTAGAGCGGACAGCAGCAAAGCATATTGTAGACCTTTATCCGTGCAGGAAAGGAGAAAGAATACAATTTCCTGCGGCCGGGCGGCCTATCGTAAGAGGTTTGGTGTTACAAATGTCCATAGGCGATGGTAACCGCTTTCCATCAGGTGGGCTGTCTGCCTGACTTAAGTCAAGCAACTTAGCACTAAAAATCATTCGTAGATCTGTCACTTTCGTGATGTTTGCTCATTTGCCTATAGACAGATAATAAACCATGTCATAACCATTTTTTGCCAAAATGGTGTATTGTGTATGCACATGTGTACGAAATTGCAATAAATACCAATTTGGAATGACTATTATGTATATAGCTGAAGAGAGATGAAAATCAGAATAGGTAAATACATAAGAGTGTGAGATATTGTTAGAAAAATCCTTAACAATGATAACAATAAAGAGTGACTTTTTTATTTAAGTCTTTATGTGTTGAGATTTTTGGTTTCAGAAAGGTAGAAGTTGTCCTTTTATATAACTATAGCGTGGAAAAGTCAGAAAAATATCAAAGTGGTAGAACTCAAGAAATTGGAAAACTATGGCTAACATATGGCTGACGGTGAATATAATCGAGGTTAGCAATGTGTAAAACACGCCAATCTGCCTTAAACAAACGTGGAGAGTATACTGTCCCTCCTCCTGCAGGACGGTCAGTTGCCTTAAAATAGGGAAGCCAAAGCCCAGCAGTGGGAAATCTAACGACTGGTATTATTACAAAACGTTTATAAACAAATGAATTGGCACCGTGACACAAAAACTTAATGCATAAAGTAAGTAATTGCTAATAAGTACTAAGTATATAATTACTCTGTCATGTTTATAACCAATTAGTGGTTAATAGGTGTTATTTTTGTCCAATCCCAATCAATCAGTCACTCGCCTTTTAGTTGTTTCAATGAAATGGCTTACTGAAGATTTAATGGATGGATACACTCTATCTCCTTTTGTAATCTACAAGGCATTCAACAACTCAATGCCTGAAGTAATTCTCTTTACAACGACTTACGTAAGCTAATGGTTTGACACGAAGTAGTTGCACCAGTTGTTTTCTATTTATTTTGCCACATTGAAATGATCCAATCTAAGCGGGTTGTTGTTTGACAAAATTAACTTTAGATAACGATCCCGATCGATGTTTCCGAAACTCCAGTTTTATTCCCTAAATTTTTCATTGAATTCTACTGAATCCTTTCGAAATCCCTTCGAGACATATTTTCAGTGAAATTACTAAAAATGTTAATATATGGTTAAGATAGTAGGTACCCATCTGGTAAATAGCAGCTTTCACTTAAATGTTGGCATTTATTTGAAAGCACAGACAGTCTTCAATTTAAATAATTGTAATGGATTAATACAATAGGCATTTATATTTTTCAACTGCTGCGGTCCCTAAACATAAGGTACCATATCAATGGTACCGCACCATGTTAACGAATATCTCCAGTTACTATTGTACAATGTACACAGTTCTTATATCGAGTACTTTGATTATATGCAGGTCTACAGTTATACGAGTGCTTGAGGAGAATCTCAAGTCGGCACGTTGTCCCATCCTGTTTTAGAATGCATGTTCAGAGCTGTCTGAAAAAAATCAAGACCGTCTTACACTACAGTGATGTAGGGACCCAGTACAGAAGGTGAGCATGGCCACGCTAAATATTTAGACTCTCTAATTCTTATCACACCACACTGATTTGTTTGAGTTTTCTTTTTGAGTCTGACAGGGTCGTCTTTACCCAAGGGATGCAAAGGATGCCTGGTTTGGGCGCAGGTAGGCATTAGAGGGCACAAGCCGATCGACTTGATATAAATAGTCAATAAAGTTCCAGATTTAACTAACAACATCCCACAGAACAATCAAGTGAAAACAATTTCAACCCTTAGTAATATATATAACATTCCTTACTTTGAATAGTTTCGCGGCTTTAATGCACCAATGTGTAGCATCATATAGATTATATCTTCCTGTCAAATTTTAATCATAGCCATAAGAATCAGTAGTTTCTTAAAAAATTACTTACATACAAAGACCAACAGACGAACATAACAATTTTTGCACCCGGCGTCCAATATAGTTAACACGGCCCTGCTCTTTGAGTTTAGTCAAATCCAAAATCAATACGCAACAATTTTCTACATTTGACAAACATCCAGTACAAAGCGTGTCTGACAATCGCTATTTGGACAAAAACAAACCAAACAAAGAGAATATTTTGAAGTGTTGAATGTTCCTTTTCATAGCTTATTGCAGACAAGGTCAAGCTTATTGTGTAGATCGCTTATGAAGCTTTTTAATATAGTGATTTGTTTGCTTTACATTTCCTGATTAAAAATATTTTCGTCATGTTTATTTAAACCGCTTCTTTTATATATGAAAAACCAAAATTTAAGATTAAAAAGAGATCCCAGACACCCAGACCATAGAAAATAACGGAAAGTTCGTTTATAAAGTTTACCATGCCAGCAATTGAACCTGGAGCTTCAGCGTCTCAGTGTGTTCGGCCAGCAAAGGCTTAGCCCACGCAATCACAGCTGCCACCGGAACCCATACCATTGGAATGAAAGGCGGATGCTTTAGCCACTAAACAAAGTGCTTATTAACTTACAAAAGATATATCGATATAAAGAAAGAAAATATTAGGGAATTACTTGGCAAAAAGCAGATCAAAGAATTTATAAAATACGCAGTAAAAATCTCGAAAACAGCAATTAAGAAAAAATGGGTCAACAAGTCACACTTGTGATATATGATTGTATATATTCACACAGCGTGAGAAACAAATAGTAATAAAAAAAATGTAAATAACTCACCTGTTAAAACGATCAATGTAAAAATAGGAATAGTATTAATATAGGTAGAGTAATAGATAAATATGTAGCAGTAGAATAATAAATGTAATAGTACACATATGAGTCGTATAGTTCCAATACCCGCCAACTCCATTAAAAATCAAAATTAAGTTATGTATGTTCCTGGATAGTCTATGAAATTTCTCGTATGTCATTTTGTTCATTTTATACCTAAAACCGCCAACTTCCAAATAATTTGACATCAAATTTACGAATTTGTTCCAAAATCCGAGATATTAGAACACTTTTTTGCTTTCCTGAACATATGTTGCGTGTGGAGTTAGCTGATATATATATATATATATATATATATATATATATATATATATATATATATATATATATATATATATAATATATATATATAATATATATATATATATGATATGTGTATGTATATGATATGTAAATTATCATGTAGATCGCAATTTATTTGACAGCTGGCGTTTCACAAAAGCAGATGTTTCTTGCGAACAAACTTCGATTGTGAAATAAGCCAGAATGCCAGAAGGCAATAGCACATTTTATTTGTCATGACAGTTGCAAAAAAGTACCCGAGTTCGTTGCATACTAACGATTGGCTATAAAACAAACAAGTATTTGAAATTATGCGTATTTGCATTTTAAGTTTTCTTGTACAATTAGAAGTGTGTTGAAAAATTGACTAAACCACGTATGAACTCGTATGAGTAATTGGAATTTCTTAACATTTCATGTAATTTTGTATAGGTAACATTTTAATAGAGTATTTTTGCTTACCTCATTTTGATTTCTTATTATTACTCATACAGGTACATTGCATTTTATGAATGTGATAATGATTTGGTTTGAAATTTATTGCAATAGCGCACACCTACTTAGAGATAGACATAAACTTCGTTAGAGCCTTTGTAATCATGCTTTTGTAATTATAAATATACGCAACATGTAGCCTAGCCTACAATATACTTAGTTTTTTAAAGGAATCTAATAATAAATCTACAATCTTAATAGGTAGGTATACCTAAATTTGAAAGTTAATCTGTTTGAATGTTTGTTTATTCCTGGTTTACGGCCTTGAAAATGAACCGATTGTTGTAGTCTTCAAACATGATCTTGATAGGTGGAAAATTGTCATAGATTATTTTTTTATTTGCGGGAAAATGGTATAGCTACTACGAAATAATAATTAGATCATGTGTGAAAAGCTGAATAAACCGATTGTTATTAAAGTATGCAGGCGAAGTTGCATACGTATTAAGTTTTAGTACAATAATACAAGTAATGAGTAAGCGTAGATACAAGAATTTGCAAATATAATAATAATTAACAGCCCATAAACGTCCCACTGTAGGGGCTCAGTCCTTCCATTTATAGGCGAATAGACAGTGTACCCGCCACACTTGTCTAATGGCCGGTTCCTATATTTAATCACTTGCCTTGCCATCGCGACAGGTTGAATTTTAGACATTACTTGTATGGAGCTTATTAATGTCAAATTTCAACCGATAGTAGGTGAACGGTTCAGTGAGGATAGGGCCGGGCATAAGGCGGATTGGCAGGTTTGCCACATTTTTTATTTCGATGTATAGGTTTCATTCAATTGTAACAATTCAATTTTCTTGCAAATTCCATAGGTTCAGTTAAAATAAATAAGAGTGTTTAACAAATTGTTAATCGTTGTGTCTTTTTTTTCTTTTTTATTTATTGCAGGAGTTCAGCAGACAGGCAGACGGCCCAATTGATGGAAAGCGGTTACCACCGCCTATGGACATTTGCAACACCTAAGGTGCTACAAATGCGCTGCTGCTCTCTTAACGGAGACTGGAACCTGGTCATTAATGCCGGAACACAACTCAAAGTTGTTATGGCGACATACTTTAGACCAGGGGTGGTAGCCATCCAGTCGGGCAAATGCCCTACCACCTGGCAAATACAAAGTATCTGTCTTGAGATAAATACTTTGTATTTTATGTTCAGAAAGCTGTTCAAACAAGACGCATACGGCAGCTAGCTGCGTGCACTTGTCGCGACCTACATCGCGTCGCGGCCCAACCTCACGTTTTTGCTGCAACAAGCAACAAAGCCGATTCTAGCTCTCGGTGCACGCCATAGCTTTTCGCTGGTTTCTATTAAAGTCTATGACATTAACAATGCTGACGCCCTCACTTTCGTTCGGTACGTGCTCATTTTCAGATATCTCTTAACCGCCAATTGTACATTGGCAAACTTAAGTTACAGTTAACGACATCTCGCCTTTACTAACACAAGAATAAACTTTAAATTACAAAATGCTGACATTCGAACGGTAAACTATTTTGCGAATTACAGTTTTCTACATCCACTTAATCGTTCTATGTAGTTTAACGATTTTAAATACCGTAAGTTACACGTTGAGGGAGTTTCGAGTTTCGTTACTTCCACATCCGGTATTCACCATACTTTAAACTATATTAAGTGTGTGGAAGTCTACGCATAACGACTTTAATTAACGAAAAACTCAAAATATTGCCAACTACTAATAATTATTAATCATTTCTAGATATAAATTTGCAAAATATGTGATGGCACACTAGGAGTGAGGAGTTTCACAAAAATGTGGCCAGCTGAGACAAGGACGAGGGAAGGGTTAAAAATAAAAAAATCGTGTGACATAATTTGTGGCTGACCCCTTATGGTGTAAAAAAGCCAAAGATTTTGCGTTATCAAGTCATGACGTCAAGAAATCCCGAAGTGTCTGGTCTCGACATAGCGCGGCGAAATTAAACCGAAACTCGGGCAATTTTTTTATTATAACCAAATGTTTGGCCGACGTTCGTATTTGGTTCAAACCACATTCGGCCCATCCCTAAATATTATTATAATTATTGCAGACCCGTTTAGTCGGTACCATCAGTACCTTGTACTACACGCCTATGTACACTAATAAAATATAGACGCAAATGACGAGGCTGTATGGTCTAGCATCTTTGACTGTTCTTCAAGTATTGAAGAACAAAAGTACTATTGCTAGAATTGCTACTACTTATAAAATATGGACGAACATGGCGATTTCATAAGTGTCCCATATTTGCCAATATCGTTACCGAACGCTTAAATTGCTATCCGGATAGAAACATCCAATTAAAATCAGTAACACATGAGTTTGCTGATGTGAAAGTTGATTTTCATTTTGTCAACGAGTTGAAATATTCATCCGTATATACATCAGTGAATATTAGCGATGTTATGTAAGTGCTCTGAGCGAGTAATTTAACGAGCTTTTATTTTATTCAATACTTTATACATCTGCACTTTCGTTTGAGTGGTTGCATTTTTTTCATTCTTAGTGCAGACTAACATGCTAGCCTACATGCCTTTGCTTGCTAGCTTACCCAAGTTATGACTATTGTTAAAACCAGACATATAAGGCAACCAACCAAAAGAAACGCCGTTATTAAAAGTACGTTAGTTTTGGCCAACAAAAGAAATTTATCCGTCGCCTATAGATCATCATTTTTCATATATTTTTTTATTAACTTTTAAAACTATCTACAGCCTCCAAGTTCATTGACACTAATTGAATTACGAATATCAAACTCGTCACATCATCAACAGCACACGCGAATATCACATAAAATATATCGACCAAAAGACTGGTCTGTATTTTAAGCAACGCTTAGCGTAGCCTAAAGTAGATCAAAAATAAAAATAAAGCTTATACTACTAATATAAGCACAATATTGATTTTATAATTTATCAATGAAACCCGTAATTCAAAATTGATCCAGCCGTTGGGAAGATAAGCATTTACTAAAACATAAACGAAAAATAACTGATATAGTTTTTATTTCCTGAAGCATGCAAATAGGCAGATGAACCTTCTAAGGTCAGTCTATACTCGCTTGCAACACTGGAGCGATGCCAACACGTTCTTAATCTTATACAACCCCAGTACCACGATGAGCATGTGTATTAATGACAACAATTTCTAGTAACAAAAATAAAAAGTAAAAGACTTATTTAAATTTATTATTAAACTAATACCATCGAAAAAACATCTTCATCTATGCTATTAACATTTAAAATTGAGAATAGCCGATATTTATTTAACAGCAATCAAGTTTAAATACATATTTAATCGTATGCTCAAACTCGCGAGCGAAAGCTAGCTATTGAAGATTTGAATTGCAATACGCTGTGGTTTATTACCCACAGTGTATTTTGAAATATTACACTTTATAACCATTATTAACAAGAAAATTAATGTATTCAAAACTCACCTAGTTCTCAGTAAAGTATAATATTAAAGTGCACACATTACACATTGGGCAAAAGTTACGAAAATTGTTATTTTTGTTAATTGATTGTACTAAGGTAAAACGACATTTCGTCAGAAGGCATGATGTCAGACTTATATTAAAATAATGTAATGAAGGGAAACTTTGCACTACCCGGCTCGGGCCCGCTTATTAAATGGAAACGTAAGTTAAATCCGCTATACATTGGCGCTGCCACCAATATTATTTTCAGAGAGGTGCATCTGTATTTACAAACTAAACAGAAAAGTAAGGAACGAAGGAAGACGGGAGGCTAAATTACTTGAGCAAGCTCAGTGTTCACAGAAAAAGTGGACATTCAGTCACAACGTGGTGACCAAATGGTGACTACAATCTAAACGACTTTGATTATTACTCAAACAGTGATTTTAAGCACACATTTTTTTTTTCACTACAGAGGGGTGGAAAAATGCACCCTCTTGCACTCATCTTCCGGCGCCTTTGCTGCTTTACTCATCTAAAAGATTCAAGCACTAGTAATATCAATGTATCGATTTTCTTAGCGGTATATATTCTTCACTAGAATTTGAAATTACTTGCTGAAATAAGACACGATTGCCTAAATCACTACGACACCGCCATCTTACCAACCTTGGTATCTAAGATATCGATCGACAGAAACTTTTTACCAAGTAAAAGCACCGTCTCTTTCTTGAAGTATGATTTTAGAAATTCGTAGTGAATTCCAAGCATAACTTTCGATACAAACGTTTGAAGAAAATTTGTGGTTGAATTGCAATTTTATGCTCAAAATGCGAGTAAAGTGCCGAACTACATACTATGAAAATTGTTAAGAGAGCAATAAGAGAATTTATTAATTCTTAGTCGTAATTTGTTTTTCTAGACACACACTACACAGCAAGTTTTGGCAGCATGTCTGTATAATCCTGTATGATATCTCAACCACACATTTTCAGAGCTATACACCTACTATTCACAATATGGTAATATATCTAACGGAAACAGAGTAACTTTGTAAGGCTTTTCCTACCTTAATTAGATAGTCTATATGTTTTTATCTTTTTACAAAATCATAAATATTTCCTCATTATATTTGAGTAATTCTGAAACTACGGTAACCAAAAATTCATATAATTATTTTTTCGTTTAGGTAGTATGGCTGACACCATGTTGTTGCAGCCTGTTTCTTAATAGTCATCTATATATATAATAAAATTGTAGAGGTCAAATTTCTGTACAATTAAAAAAATGATAAAAACCGAGTCAGGGGGATGTAAGAAGTGAAATAGAACTAATTTGGATTTTTTTTGAATTTTTTGTTTCTCTGTTTGTCTGTCTGTTTGTAACGGCTAATCTTTGAAACGATATATATAATAAAATTGTAGAGGTCAAATTTCTGTACAATTTAAAAAAAATGCTAAAAACCGAGTCAGGGGGATGTAAGAAGTGAAATAGAACTAATTTGGATTTTTTTTGAATTTTTTGTTTCTTTGTTTGTTTGTCTATTTGTAACGGCTAATCTTCGAAACGACTAGACCGATTGAAATGAAATTTTGTATGGTGGCAGCTTATATCCCTGGTCAACATATAGGATACTTTTGATCCCGAAAAATTTAAGAGTTCCCGTGGGATAGTTAGAAAGCTTTAATTACTTAAACAGCTTATAACAGACTAAAAGTAATTTCTCTGCAACGTAACATAATAGAAGCGGATAATTTGATAGGGTGTGGTGTCAGTGAGAGAGTTTTGTCTTATATATATAATATATAAAGCAGATAAGTTTGTTTCTTTGTTTGTTTGCTTGAACGCGCTAATCTCAGGAACTACTGGTCTGATTTGAATTTTCAGTGTTAGATAGCCCATTTATTGATGTAGGTTACAGGCTATAAACCATCACGCTAAGAGCAATAGGAGCGGAGCACCAATGAAGAATGTTTCAAAATCGCGGGTGTTTTTTAACTTCCTTTCCACGTGTACGAAGTCACGGGCAGAAGCTAATCTTATATATAAAAACGAATCGCAAAATGTGTTGGTAAGCGCATAACTTGAGAACGACTTTACCGATTTTGATGAAATATTGTGTGTGTGTTGGAGTGGGTCCCGGGATGGTTTAAATCCACAATTGGAACCGGTAGATGGCGCTGAGATCGGGTTCTAGAATCCTCCTAATCACCTGGACCGATTATGGTGATTTTGTTTTTGTGTCATGAAACAAAGTCTTTAGGAATTCATAAAATATGGCGGTACGAAGTTCGCCGGGTCAGCTAGTATATTATAAGTTAGAAATTTAAATTAGGGAATAAAATATTTATGTCATATAAAAAAAACGAACCGTAATGAATTCTTATAGAAATCTTTAAAGAGTTAACAAGAGTGCTTAGAACACAAGACATGCACAACTTTATATTTAAAATATCAAAAATGTTGTTCATATTTAAATGTGTAAATAACTTGTTTGGTCACTTTTCATAATCTTGAACAGGAACCAATTTTTGTAAAGTTTAATCAATATACTAGATATAAAGAAAAATAACATAAATTTATTTGTATACTTATTAAACTAATTGTAAGATATACCTATAAATATTTGTAAGTAGGTAAATATAAATTACTAATCGATACCTTTTGCTTATAAAATGTATAGGAGGCAAAGATGAATTTGTAGGTTGCGAAACTACAGAAGGTCGTGAACTTTAAAATATTGTTCACCTTGCTCAAATGCAGGTTTTAAGTTTCAAGTCATCGAATAAAAATAAATGTAGGTACGTAAGCGATTCCAATATGCAAATAAACAATGACGTAGAAAGAAGTTTCCCAATCATTTCTCTAAAAACCAGGATGCACGACACATAGAAATAAAAAAATTAAGAATTGATAGTATTTAAGTAAGTAACCTACCTAAATATGTCAAGAATTAATAATATATAAATCATTGTTATAATATATGTATATTTATATATAAATACTACTGTGTCAAAAAAATACCAATAAAAGTTCAATATACACAAAATGTTAGTTATTCATACAAATTTATTTTATCACTTTCAAAGTATGCTCCTTCAGAAACCATATATTTATGCCAACGAATAATCCAATCATAAAAACATTTTTTAAACGTTATTTCCGGAATTGAATTAAGTTCTCGTCGCGAACTCTCCTTTATGCCTTCTACCGAATGAAAACGGGTGCCGCGAAGTGGTAATTTGAGTTTAGGAAAAAGAAAGAAGTCGGCTGGAGCCATATCTGGTGAATAAGGTGGTTGCTCGATGTTACGTATTTGTTGAGTTTTTGGTCAAAAATTCGTTCACAATAATCGAATTATTCGAAGGCGCATTATAGTAGCGCAAAATCCAAGAATTTGCTTTCCACAAATCGGGACTTTTTCGTTGAATTTGCTCTCTTAAATGCCGCATGACGCTCATATAATATACTTTATCTTCCCTTTGACCTTCTGGTAAGAATTCCGAGTGCACAACACCGCGAAAATCAAAGAAAACAGTCAACATGACTGACTTTAGATCGACTTTAGCCTGGTTTTTTTTTCGGTTTCGGTTCAGTTGGAAGGCGCCACTCCGAAGCTTTGACTAGTATGCATATCGAATTCGTAAACCCACGTCTCGCCACCAGTGACAATGGGTTTCATGATTGTTGTTTCGGAATTAACTCGTTATAGCATGTCCTCAACGACTCTTATGTGATTGAGTTTTTAGTGAAAATACAGGTCTTTTGGGACTAGCTGAGCGGCAACGTGTTTCATACCCAAGTGATTATTTAAAATGATACGGATCGACTCGTGAGACACCGAAAGTTCAGCAGCTATTTCTCTCAAACCTAAATGAGGATTTTCAGTCACTATTTCTTTAACTTTTGCGATGTTAACTTCAGTTGACGACGTTGATGGCCTACCAGGGCGAAGCAAATCTTCCAGCATATCTCGACGGATTTTGAACGTTTTCACCGTAAGCCTTCTGTAACATTTTCGCAATACACACTAGTATCATCTAAGGAAAACAGCACTGTATTTAATCTAAGTGACCTAAGCAACTCAAATTCTCGCTAAAATGGAAAACAGTTGTGCCAATCTAACAAAAAAAACA
This sequence comes from Dendrolimus pini, assembly GCA_949752895.1. NCBI lineage: Eukaryota > Metazoa > Arthropoda > Insecta > Lepidoptera > Lasiocampidae > Dendrolimus > Dendrolimus pini. The sequence continues at coordinate 13,854,707 of OX457128.1, read as the reverse complement.
TTGAATTTGGAACCATGTAAACAAATCATCCATTCCCGATACTTTTGATACAATGTATATATACTATATAATTTTATTTCATGACAACAAAGGCCCGAAATAAATGCCTAGCTTTTGAATTTAAGTTATAAAGGAGCTTCAATATGCTTATTATAACATTTATTGCTATATGGTTTTATGTTACCCATAACAGATGCGTGTGATAGATTATATGAAAATATTTAGTAAATGAAGTTAAGTATTTGCTGTGCTAAGACACACTATGTTGTATTGTAATTGTACTACATATGTCTGCGGAATTTAATGAAAACTAACTTATGTGGATGTAATACATGCTCAAAGGTTATCTTCGCCTTTTAAAATAAGGTATTACGCGGTGTGTATATCTAGCTAGAGATACATATTCATAAACATTTATATTTAGTGTAATGTTCAAAAAAATAGGCTCCAAGCGACAACAAGATGTATACAACCCCTAATCCCAGGTTTAGCCAAAATATAGATAATTGAGTTATGCAACAACGGAGTTTATATTGCATCTAGAAGTCTTATTTCTACAAAAACCTAATTCTTGCGTAAAACGTTCGACACTCTAGATATTGTTCAATTTGTTAAACAAACATAAGTTTTTGAAAATAATACTACACAGATACATCAGTTTTTAAATTCCCGCCAAATATCATGTAAAGATTATCGTAAACTCGTTCTAGATTAACGGAGATTAAACTCCAAAAACAAAACCTAGACAGTGAAGAAAAGTGTTACACCTGTATAGTTATTAGGTTAAGACCAACCCGGAACTTGACGACACTGTCCATCGCGATTGTATACCGATACGCGGCGCAAATACAAATATCGTTCCACTTTTTACATATTTGCCTTTACTTGGTTTATGTATTTGATCCTCTAAATAGAATTTCACGCTGAAGAAGGTCGCACCTTGTTCTTAATATCAAAGACACGTTCGATTCGGTTAACCTGATTTCTTGATTTTATGGCTTTTTCGTACCACCTTCTTATAAGTATTATTTTATGCTATGAGTTCCACTCGCGTTCCCGCAGAAGAATGACAATTAATAAAAATAACTTCTTCCACGCCATTAAACTTGTTGGAACTTTTTAGAATGTTTTATTTTTCATAATTTAAATTTAGTTGTGATATTATTTGTTTGTTTTTTGGTTGTCACTTGTACGAGAAAAATTGTAAAGGCTAATATAGGCTAGTTTCCAAATTAATGAAAATTGTGCTCCTTCCTCAGACCAAAATGTGTAATTTATTAGTCTAAGGCTATTCACGTCAAAAAGGTTTTATTTTATTTTAGTTTGAATTCAAATAATTTAAATATATTATATTAGAAAAAAGTCATTCACAAAAATATATTCTAATACAGAAAACCTTTATTTCTTTTATTATAAATTCAATAATTCATTCCCCCGCCAACAAAGGCTCTTCCCTTGTGAATTAGAAAATTCTGAAAATAATCAATGTATTAGAGTTTTAAATTATTATTAACGAGTTGAAATAAGATCTGTAAAATACCTTTTGTATGATTCTGTAGCCTTATGACGAAGACTGCACGTTTGATCCCTACATAATTCATATATTTCCATGCATTTGCCCAATTTTATTGTTGTAAATAATTTATTCAAAAAGATTAAAGCAAGGCCTAAATGAAGTTATTACAAGTACGTTTGGTACGTTACGTTACTGGTATGTTCCACTTTTAATTATAAGGTTTTTTATTTTATCAATAAAGTTAAAAAGTTTAAGCTTATATTCAATTTCCTGGTACCGTATATAACAGGTTTTGCATATTGATAATTTCCTGCTCACCATGAATATCTATTTGTTAAAAAAGGCTTAAAAGCTCAATTTAAAGAAAATTAATATATTGTTACCTTCAGTAACAATTATTTTATGGGTAAATTGGTATATACAGACCAGTTAAAAGACATCAAAATAATTATGATTGACTTGGCAAGAATACCTAACAGATTTTTGATTAAATGGTTATAATTAGTCCTAAATCCCACAAGTGTATCCACGGTAAATGTAAAGGGTCGTCAAATTTAAATAATATCTAATAAATATTTTTCTGAGTAGCTAAATATGTTACTTTCTGTTGTACCTTTATTAATCCCAGTTTTTACCAGACCGTCATATTGGCATTCACGACATATTTCAATAACGTAGGTTCGGATCCAAGAGTAGAATGTGTGTCATTTATAGTCTTTCTAGTCTAGAATCTAGAATAGTATTATATTATTAAGATAACCTAGTGCAGATATCGGCAAACAAACATAATGTATATGTCCAAATTAAGCAAGTTACGCTTGTGTTTAAATAATAATAATATACTAGGAATCGAACCCGGAACCTCTGCGTTACAGGGAGGTAGGCCGGCAAAAGCTTAGACCACTCAACCACAGAGGCCATCGAGAGAGAGATATCGAAGGACAACTTCGTGAGAAATCGAGATTAACAATGTATGAAACCCGCCAAAGTGTAGTGGGCACACCGCCTCTTCCCCTGAAATATAGACATTTGAGCATAAAAGTTGGTACGTTTATAGAATTAATAGGTCTATCTTTTATTCAGTCTAGTCCACTTATCACGAATTTTAACATCATGAAACCTATAATATCGTGTTAACTAGGCTATTTTTGATAAGTGATGTGTTTTTGAGAGCAAACAATTTAAATAGGATATAAGGGTAGCTACTAAAACTTCTTAAGTACCTCTTTGTAAATGTTTTTTTAGTGCCACAAAAATATTAATATAATATTTCAATTGAATACTAAATATCTTTCGTTTTAGAACTTCGGTTTTTTTATAATTAAGTATACATTGTACATTCATTCTCGTATTTGTATGATATAGACTTTGTTGTTCTAATATTTCCGGCAAATCGGACTATATTTACAACGAAACACGCACGCACTTGTCCTATTTTTATTTAATTTATTATTTCTCGTTCTTTAGATAATACCAATCAAAAATGAAAGTTTCGAATAATAAATTTCTTTTCTATTTGTAATCTTAATTAATATTCAAAAATAGGTTTTAATAAAACATCAAAAGCGAGAGAATGATCTGTAATGCCATCAAGGAATTTAGAAACTTTTATATTACTGAGAGATTTCTATTATAAGTTTTATGTTCCTTGTCAAGTATCCGGTTTCAGGAATTATATATTTACTACTTGTTAAAATGCTGGCTTGTCTTAGCCCTATCTTCGTTACGCTAATGCAATAACTCCTCGGTTGTCTAAAAGTACGTCAAAATTAAATACAATCCACGGCTTCAATAATTTTTTAAATCTTTTATGCCTAAACTCATTCCTCATGCGTCTGATTCTTGAGTGTAATAGGATACACAGTATTTTTACACGACGGTAGGTACATATATACTATATTCTATATTATAATGTCTACAAATAACAGGAGTAAGTGCCTGATCTTTTTTCAGAACAACGTGAATGTATCACAAACGCGTATTTTTGGAAAATGCGGAATCTACAAAATTCAACTTGTAAAAATTATAAAATATTAGCACTAAATTTCGATCAAGTACTTTTCTTCTAAAGAGTTTTGGTGCAATATGTTAGTTTTTTTTTTACGTTTCTACAGACACTGTAAAATACTGCATGAATTTCGATCAAGATTGGATACCTACATAAGTTTATGAAAAGAGCAAATAATTATTTTACAGACAAATCATAGAGCTTTGCTACCATATTATGTATAATGCCAAGAATAAGTAGCTTTTTGAAAAGTATATCGTGTCTTTGAATGTAAGAATTAACTGTCGCACTCAGAGAGCATAAACATGACATTTGTGCCACTTAAAATTTGTACAAATGTATTTATTGTAATCTTTAATTTGCTACTAACTAAAACAAATTACACACTTATTGGAAGTATCCCCTGACGAGTAACTAAATCTCCAAATAAATACCTATAAGAGATATTGAACCGTTGCTGTTTATGGTTAATAGACCATTATCCGGTTTAATGACGATTATAACTTCTTTGAAAAGGTAGTCAGTAGCTTATAGCGAATTACAGTTAAAACCATTTAATAGAAAAACAAGACGTAAAACTAGGGCGAATTCCATTAACACCCTTACCAGAGCACATAACGGTAATATCGTTGTACAAATATGCCCTGCCGGGAAGTCAACTTGAGCTTTAAAACCAAAGTCAAGCGGCCTATGCTTTCATTCCTGATGGAATAGCTGTAAGTATCGCATTTATATACAACATACTTTTAATTATTTTTTACGTATATATGTATATAAATAAATAATAAAGCTTTTGTCATAAAAAGGGGAAGGGAAGGGCCGATAAACGGACAGTTGAGCCGGAACCAAAATGAAATAAGATTGATTGGATAAGAAAATAAACGTAGTAGGTATAAGACGTTGCCCTAACCGGCTCTGACCAGGGGTGTCTGGAAAAGTGAAGGGGAGGTCTTTGTCTTTAAGAAAATAATTAAAACTATATAAATGTAAATATCCAGTCCTTAATATCGAAATAAATATATTTTATCAAAGCGAGAGTCAAGAATTTTTCAAACTTCTAGTATGCAAATGTAACGCCACATAACTAATTAAAGCTTCGATAGAAGAGAAAGTGATGACTAAAACCTACCTAACTGTTTTACGAGATCATAATATGTGAGATGTCTCATTAAAAAACGTCTTACAATGCAGATGATCGTAACAATACCATGATTCACACGCATTCAGAGCGTTATAATGTCGACACACAATACGATAATTACCTATTAATTAAAATAAAAAAAACTAGTTTGTCTTACCTCCGATTCCCATGTGTCTTTTACGTTCCGCTGTTTATTCTCCTTCATGTTGCCAGAAATGGTCATTGCAAGTGATCCTTTGTGCAAGCCGTTGCACTTTTACACTGTCCTTCGCCAAAAAAGCTCACTCAGCGTTGTTATTTTAAAGCACTGTTTACAGGTGTATATCCACTATATAGCTCAACACTGTCGCTTTCTGTTATCTCTTTGCCGGATCGTCGGGTGTAGCGTAAACATTGCGGTGCGCGCGCGCGAGTGCACGGGTGAGTAAAGCCGCGCGGATCGGTCCTTCGGCCGCCGCAGACTGAGAGCGCCGCGTCGCAGTAACGGGCACGCACTACAGTTAACTTTCTCTCAACCCAGTCGTACTGCCATAAGTTAGCGCCATCGAAAGTCGCCACCGACACTGGCTTACGGGTCAAAGCATTCATTAAAATATCTTTTCTAGTATATACCACAAGTCGGATATGGCAATTACTATTATATCCAGTTACATTTATAAAGTAAATACTATACTCACTAGAATGTCGACATGTGAACTTTATGTAAATTTACTTGGCGTTTATGGATAATACGAATTTGAGTCGTATATTTCTACAAAAATATATCGCGAAAAAATACTGCCGCATTCTTGATTTAGGCAGGGCATCAATATGTAAACGTGAGATTCTGACATTGAGCGCGGAAGCGATTGATTCGCTTTAGCATATTTAATGACATGACAATAATTATATGGGTGGGAAAAAAACACTAGTCAGGATATGAAACAAAAACCATCGAGTATAAAACTTAATGTATAATTATGATATTTACAGACTTATTTTATATAAAACAAGTAGTTTTATGGCTATCATTACATACTTATAATAATGTCATTAATAATTTATACAATATTAAAAATAAAAGCAACAGTATTAAGATCACTGAAGATAGCAATAATTATAATAGCACAAAAATACTCACGATATAAAAAAGGAAATAAAGGAGATTCCACAATTTACATCATAATTATATACAAAAAATCTAAAATGTTTATCGATATAATTGGACTGTGTGGCATGCGTTTCATTTTCTACTCTCGTGACATGAGAAACACAATTTTAGTTATGTTACGTCTATTTATGTCACTTTGTAAATAATGCTATTATTCATCGATCTATCAATAATAAAACAATTGCCAATTAAACATAAACGCAAAAAATAAAAATAATAACGATAATTTAATTAGACAATACAAATGTGTTTGGAATTTTTACTAATCAAGTACTACGTATAAAATTAAATGTCATTTATTATTAAATTCAGCATTAACATTTTTGATTAATAATAAATATAATCCAACATTAATTATAGAAATATAAAAAGATAGATTCACATTACATCCATCTAAAATATATCAGAAAAAATTGTTATCACTTTTTTTAATAAGTTTCATAGAGCTATGTGATGTTAAAAAGTGTAGCAAGTTTTTAACTCGCGAGGATTTTTTTGTAAGAATCATATTCATTGATACACATTATGAATGACAATACATAAGCTATCTAAAAGAATTTAGTTGAGCCTTAAATCTTTGGAAATCTGATGTCTTACTTATCATTATAATATATCGATAAACATCTACTTTTTATAGTAATATTTTAATTGCAAATCTAACAAAATTATTTAGAAAAATAAATCGTCATTTTGGCTTCCACTTTATTCTACAATGGAATGGTCTCAATTTTAACCATTATAATTATAAACATTTTGTAGTTGTTTTTTTATTACTATTAGCAAAGATTATTTATTATACTCACTGATTCCACGCAGCATATTCACTAATACGTAAGCACCGCGTGTGCGTATAAACGGGGTTAACCCGTTTTCTTAAATGGATCACAGTTCTTGTTAACAAAGCCACAGCCTGAGGCTGACCCGAATTATTCTACTTTTTATGGGGAATGGTGAAAAAACATTGCACGACTTGTAAAGGGCCACGCCCGTCAACAAAGAACAATACACGCCGCTAAATCACCCCAATAACGATGGGCAATTAACGCAGTACAATAATCTGTATTTTCAAATTTCAAACACTTCACAACAAAATGGCACCACTACTGAACAATATATTTCCATTAATAAAAATATTTATAACTGATTCCTATCTATGAGTTTATACTAAGAAGTTACCTATACAGTATTATATAAAAAAGTTTTCAACGCTAATTCGAAACCCATTCACATCAAACCCGAACAAGCCGACAGCATATTATTGCTCTCTCTACTAAATGTATATATTCAATTTAAAAATATAGCAAACGTCTCGACAAGAAAGAAAACATGCAATTATAATACCAAATCATCGTATAATCTCAAAAGGCGTATAATTATTTAACAGCTACTGCTTTATAAGAGCTTAATCAATCGTTTAAATAGTGTTTATTTTACTCGATACTTCGCTCAAGTTTGAATAACTTATGCTAGTTCTAGGCTAGAGCGACAAGATGATTAACAAGTTGTTCCCGCCGAGGTTTCTCGTATCTTAAAGGGGCCCGATTTCGTAACTGAAAGTAATCATCTGGGCTTTCCTGTGTGGTATTCGTATCATAAATTTACTTCATTGCATTTTTGTGATGATTTTCATAAGAGTAATTGAAAACAGCGTATTACAAAATCTATTACAGTTTTCCTACACCTGTGCATACAAATCTACAAAATTTAGTCATCTTCCGTATGAAGAGTTATTATAGCGATATATTGCAATAATGCTGTAACATCACGTGGACCATGATATTAAGCCGAGAAGAATACCTTGAGTAACGAACTGGGGTCCCAGGATGCACATAACCCATATATAAACCATTCTTTTCGACTCATATAAATTGAGCTGTATGACAATAAAACATTCTCGTTATTTTAACATCGACACCGATACACCAAAAGCTACCCGTTGGTCCGAATAGTCTGTTTGTCATAATCCTGGAAAGCATGTAAAAGTAATGTGTTAGCTCACGTTTTCATTATGCCCACTTCTACGGAAACAAATAGAAAAGTGACAAGAAAGTGTGCAGCGCCAGTATGTAAACGAAATTTATTGGAACACTAGCTGCGCCCCGCGGTCTCCCCCGTGTGGAGATTGAAAATCGTCATAATTGCAAAATAAAAGACTTTTCTAAAATAAAAGTAGCCAAGTTACTCCTTATTACATCAGCTACCTGCCAATAAGTCCCGTCAAAATCGGTCCAGCCATTTCAGAGATTAGCCAGAACAAACAGACAGACAGGCAGACAGACAGACACAAATTGTAAAAAATGATATTCTGGTATGTACCGTATATATATTCGTATGCATGTAGTAAAAAGCGGTTATTTCAATATTACACACAGACACTCCAATTTTATTTATATGTACCTATAGATTTTATAATCCTAAGTTTCTACGACATTATTCTACTTGTTGCCGTGAAAGTGAGCGTAATGTAAACGAGAGATTAGCATTGTACACACACCGGCAAAATCAGCGGAACGCTAGTGGAAACCACAAAGAAAAGAATTGTTTTGTCAAAATTTTCACTGTTTATATATTTTTTCGTATTTAGCCCTTATTTGAAAAAATAAGAAAGTTGACAAGCATTTTTTATTGTTTGTTTGATTGATTTGTTCTCGTTTCCCGCCAACATAAATTAGTGGAGTAAATCAAAGTTTTTTTCTGTTCCACTAATTATTTTATTGCTCGTTGCTTTAGAATTTATTGTAAAATGTGCCATATAAGTACCTCACTGGTCATGGTCAAATTATTGTTGTGTTGATTTGCTAAAACTTAAAACATTTATAGCTCTCTCTTATTGTGCTAAGCATTTTATACTCGAACCAAGTGGGTAGCTTTTCGTCAACCAACATTTATTCTGTTTCTCATACACAGCTTCTTTCCCTGTAGTTAGGAATCTCAAACTGGACCAAATCACTTACAACGTAATTACGAATACAATAGAATTATAATGTTTTCAATATTTCTTATTAATTACACTGCATTAATATATAATTATTAATGTTTACAACATTACTATTCAGAATTTTAAAAACATTAACACTTCGATTCAGTAATATTTTTGAAAATAAGTGCTATATAAGCTGATTATGTACATATATTCAATAGTGTAATTTTCCCGATATGATATTAGACATAATTCAATTATCAATATTAAATAAAGACTTCATTCAGTACAAAAAGCTATATTTTTTGAAAAAGCTACATTTACTTGTAGTTTGACTTGAACATTAGCACTTCAACTGAGAAATATCTTAAAGTTATTATAGCTGATTTATTTCAATGACACTAGTAATGTTATCTTAAAAACGGAATGTATTTGATCAAAACAGCGACTTCACGGTTATTAAGCACGATTTTTATTAAATTTTTCATTTCAATTTTACGTTTCGTTATGTCAAATTCATTTAGAAGTTGATTTTTACTTCTTCACTGACAGATAAAAATATAGCTGTCATGGTTTGTCGTTATATATAATTCCAGTGTTTTATTTTGTTCACAACTGAACTAGCGACCATTACCAAATTTTTTTACATTACCGCAAGTACAGGAGAATATATTGAGGTTAAACAATATCAAAACAATGCTTGCTTATATGTCACCTATTTTCGTTATCAGTCAAGTATTTCACAGAGATTTCAGTGTGCTAATTTAGGTTCTTAATTTGTTTTAAAATCATCAATACTTCAGACGTGGGTTATTAAGAATATAGAATAGCCCACCTCCAGTTTCAAACTATCGCCGTATGTTGAATAAATAAATTGAATAATTTATCATTTTATTCGTTACAAATGTACATACGCTGGTTGCAAATTATACATCATGTTAATTTCTAGTAACGAATAATTTTAAATTCCAATGATCTAACGTATCAGACACGTGTATATATACGTCGTTAGATAAAAATTGTGACCATAAAGTAATACTACGTACATAAACATTTGTTTTCATATATTATCAATAAATAAAATAGTATTAGTACAAACTAGCTTTATGACTACGAAGCTAAATAAAGCTAGCAATATATTAAGAAAAATCACAAATTTGCTATGTTCCAATGTCGATTACGTGTCGCATTTATTCAAATTATTCACTCGTAAATGTTTACAATTCACAAAAGTTACAAAGCGCATAAACTCGAGCACAATAATAATCAGTATCACTAACCTTTCTCGAAGGTCAATCAAAAGAATGTATAGGTACGCTTAGAATACGATAACTTAACATAAAACGATATAATAATAATAATAATTGTACTCGGCAACACCTACGATACGACGAACTATAATTTAAAAAAAACAAGATTGCACTTACGGCACGTACTGCATATACAAAAATAGAACGTCGAAACGGCGGCGTAACGCAACTTTAGAATATTCAACACTTTACCGACGCATTCTGGCGAGTTGTTGCAGTTGGGGAGCCTCCGCGGGGAGGGGGCGGGGGCGGGGGCGGTCGTTCGCGTAAACAGCGGCGAGGGGCGCGGGGGCGGGCGCCTCACCCGCACGCCCTCGCCGCGCACTCCACCGACGGGCTAAGGCACGGCCGTCATGGTCTATGGAATCTGATGGGAACAAACAATTTTTCATTTCTCATATTCTCAAAGTAGAATAGAATATACTTTATTGTACAATAACATTTATGAAACAATACACAAAAACAGCTTAAAATTAAGTACAAATGGCGGCTTTATCGCTGGCAGCGATCTCTTTTAGACAACCTTGGGATGGAGAGAAAATGGCATAAAAGCTAGGGTAGGGTTTAGTTGTACAATATTAAAGAAAAAAACACGTGTGCGTCTCTGGACGCCCGACGAAATAAATAACTTATACTAATCTAAGTTGAACTGTTCTATCTAAGTTGTTTAAAATGAGAAAAGCTTAGGTTATTACTAAAATTTTACGTATATAGCACGTGGGTTAGAGTGAGAGAGGAGGAGCCTACCTACCGCTGCCGTATGCGTGAGAGAAAGGAAAGCCAGATTGCGTTATCACTTAAAAAAAATACGCTTGGAGTTGCCTGATTACAGGGATGAAAACTGGTCTTTTCGTCCCTGGGAAACGTTATACTGCGGCCAAAAAATGTAAAAACTACGAACCATAGATAATACATGTGACTAATATACCAATTTTTTTTACAGCTTTTTTAGTTGTAGGTAATAAAAAAATATGAACAATTTTGTAATATATACTTATAAAATTAATTTTCTCAAAATTATTGTTGAACTAGGATATGCCCGCGACTTTGCGCTTGAGTTGAAATAAACAATATATTTTTATTTTTATGTTCCTTAGGAAACAATGTCAGTTGTTGACCTGAAATGACTACTATTCGTAATACATAGCAGTCAGGCATAATTGAATTAACTGCTGAAAACTATCACAGGACAAATCAAGAATGTGTAAGCGTTTTTGTTGCATGCATTCATTTATAGACTCTTAGTAGAAACATTAGAAAGATATGAACCTGGTAAGGTGTTTGCTCTCCTCGTGCACGGCCATCTCGGAGCTTTTGAACTCGTTGAGCTCGCGGCGGATGGCCGCCTTGTCGCGGGGCGTCAGCCGCGTCCACGGCTTGTCCGCGCGACGGTCGTAGTCATGCGCCTGCACAATAACAACAATAACAATCAAGTATTTATGTCTAATGAAAACAACTCGGAAAAAACAATGAATATTAATAAACGTTTAGTTAGAGAGTAGCAATTTTTTATCATTGAAAAGTACTTAGAACTTAGATTATAATTTATTATTACTCTGTTTTTAACCGACTTCGAAAAAAGGAGGAGGTTCTCAATTCGTCGGGATCTTTTTTTTTGTTGCTTTTTTATGTATGTTCGCCGATTACTTTTACAATTATTACAATTACAATTACTCCGTGATTTATGATCCGATTTACGTGATTCGATTCGATTTTTTGTTCGACGCGGAATAGCTTCCAATTGATCCCCTAAAAATTTTACATAGTTTGGCCCAGTACTTTTCATTTTATGAACATTTTTCATGGAAATAATTTTCACTCCGTTCCATATGTACACCGATTACTCTGAGATTTATCATTCGATTTACGTGATTCTTTTTTTGTTCGACGCGGAATAGCTGCCCTAAAAATTTGACATAGTTTGGCCCAGTAGTTTTCATTTTACGAACATTTTTTTGTTCCCTGTTCTTGGGACCTATATTTTTTAAGAAGCGCGGCACCATTCGTAGGTCCACCCATACATAGCTAGATACTAAAAAGTAACAAATAAAAAATAAAAACTTCGTTTAAAAAAACCGACTTCAAAAACTAAAATGTATAAAATAACTTATTTCTAAAGCTATTATTATTAATATATATTATCTAAAATATCTTGAAGTCGGTGCAAAGTAAAACATAAAAATTACTATATTTTGAAAATTACTAAGCACCGACTTTAAGATGTTTTAGATAATATATATTAATAATAATAGCTTTAGAAATAAGTTATTTTGATATAAATATCGCATAAATTATAACTATACAAAGATTATCTGTGGCTTAACTTAAAACATGTTTTGGTTTAATAATAAAATACCAAAAAATTAAGAGACAACATAAAAAGGTCAGTCTCACAAAAAGTGGCATTAATTGTTTCTCCGGTGGAATCAAATGATGACATATTTAAATCACTGCATAGCTCGTCGTCAACTAGCCGTTGATCTCAATTACCTTGAGCCGCTGCGCTCTTTTGAAATATGTTTTTTTTAGACTCTAAGAATCCGTAAAATCCGAAGCGTTCTCAATAGTGACACGATATTTTTTGTCGATTTTTAAAAACCCTTCAACGACATAGGCAGAACGTTGGTAACAATCTGTTGTATTACAAAATCCCATATACGATAGTAACAATTTCCATCACTTAAGTTGATTAGCCTACTATTATACTCCAGCAATAACAAAAATCCTACAATTACATAATAAAATATTTTAATTACTTAATTGGTAAACATATGAGTTCAGCATATAAATAAGAATAAAACAGCAATAATAGCCCCATTCTCAATTAATACTTTGTATAAATCACAAGAAAAGTGAGTAGTACCTTTGCCTAATATCTATTAAAATAGCAGAAAATTTACAAAATGTGAAAATCAAATTTCATATTAGACTGCGTTGTTAAAAGTTAAATACCTGAGTGACTTCTATATAATCGCTGAACCGGATAATCTTCTTCTCTTTGAGTTCATCTACCGTAGGTCGGAAACTAAGTTTGCGCAACAAGTACCGCTTCTTTTCTTCTTTTTGCTTTTTCTCTTCCGCTGGTGATTGGCCTATTGTTTGGATTAAAAAAACAATTATTGTACGGTTTATACATTTCCAAAGATGCTGGGCTTAATCGTCGTTAACGATGGACTCGGTTGAAAGGGTGTTGCCACGCCAAACCACGTTGAGTTGTTGTATGTTGTTTATTAAGGTCGTTTGATGACCTGAGACGCACAACTTTCAGTGCACAAGTGCCGCACGTGACGGTGATGTTAATTTCTCTTTTAGAATATTATTTGTTGCGTATTTAAATGTAAAATACGCGGCACGAGCAACATTGGCTCGTACAATTATCTTCAAGTAGTTTGAATGGAACAATAAATGGATTATGATATAAAAACATACTTTAATATACAGTAATAAAAATTAACCGTCTTTTATAGAATAAATATGCTATAAGATTTGCCTACGTAGTTAAAGAAAATAATTTTGCGACTAGATTGATCCTTGAATAATATTTTTTATAATTTTTAGTCAGTACAAACATAATAAATTTTATTCTAACAGGTGCGGATACACATTTTTTGAGTCTTTAAAGAATTAAGAATCAAATTTATTTTCTACGCTATGCAGGTACGCCGTTTAGCAACGTGTTTTTCTTGTTTTGTAGAATATTAATTAGGATGTTAATTTCTTTGGTGTTTATGTGTTTGCTATACATAATTACAAACAACGCATTAATTGATTGAATATTAGTTTCAATTATAACATTATAGTACTTACTTTTCAGTATGTTTCTCTCGACAAGCTCCTCGGCCGTGGGGCGCATGGAGAGGCGTCGGATGAGCCTCGCGCCGATGGCCTCCCACGACTCCTGTCGTTCGTGTTCACTCTGTACCACCAAAATATTTCTGCAAACAAAACCATTCATATGAATACATCTGATATCAACTGTTCACTCAAGCGAATACTCACTCGAGTGAATGTTATTGTTTCGTTTACATTACGATCTCACGAAGCAGCAAAATCACGTAAAAATCAACGTTGATCCGCAATTTTTTCGAATGTGTCGTCATAAGAGGATAGGTATTATGGACATTTCAATACAATGTATGTACAATGTCCAAATAAATCGGGAAACACAAAGCACCAGACCGAGTGAACGTTCTCTGTACGTTGAGAAGTTACTTTTTCATTCGTTAGGAGCCATTCGAGCGCGAGTGAATAAATTTTGAAATCCAACACCGTTAGTTAGTTCACTAATTAATTCACTTTTGAGTAATTTTGTGCTGAGACACTGCATTTCAAGTAAACGATGCTAAATGGATAGGCACAAAATTTACCAGCTTGACCGCAACGGACGAGTCTTCATAAGATTAGGATTGCACTGACGTAACTTTCTCTCTAAGATCGAACATGATCCGAACTACAAAATTTATGCTCAACACTTGTTCGCGTGCACTAACGACGGACAACCAACATAAAATTTGCTAAAGTCCATGCAATACTGAAATTATTTTCATATTATCGGATGAACACACCCGCTTGGCTGATTCCCAAGCCACATCCAGCACTAGATTTTAATTAATAATTTACGCTTGTCGTAAAATTTCTGTTTTTACACGGCTGATTGTACTAGAAATGTTATCGTTAACAGCTGACATGATTTGTTTAAAAATGAAAACGCGTTATTATTTCTCGATTAGTGTGCTCATTAGCAATGCCAGTGCCAAGAACAAGATCGAAAAAAAGCAGGAAGAAATAGTGATAACAATGACTTTGTCAGACGATAGTGACGCAAATAGCTCTCCCAGGCGTGCATTGTCGCCAGGCGAGCCGCCACAGTGCACGCTGCCTGTCACTATTACAGTGACCAATTTATTACATAACCGTGACGAGACAAACATCTACTACATCCATTCGCACAACAAGTCCTTCATTTAACTAATTGTAATCATCATTTTAACAAATTAAAAGTGGTCTTCGTAAATTGTACGAAGGGCTTAAATTTTAAATCGAGTAATATTACATCGCATACTGCATTTGACTCCCGAATTGGCGTCATCGGAACGGCGGTGACTAACGATACTAATTGCTTTTGTAGGCGGAAATAATGGGGACTCAATGACAAATAGTTTCAATCTGCTACGAAACATCCGCAATTAAAATATTTGACATTAGATTGAACACGTTAGTCTTCAGTAATAGCAAGAAAAACCAGTGAGTACTATTTCTATTATTCTATATACATAGCGAAACGCAACATTTCAAACTGTATTTGTGAACTACTTATAGACAGGAGTCTTAAAACTATGTACTCCAAGAAAGCCATGCATTTCATAAGCGAATTGTGTACAGTTGGCTACAGCTGCAGGCCAAAAGTAGCAGAAAAATAGTTTGAAAAATGTCACAACCACATACACATATTCTAAACATATTATCTTATAGCTAAAATCCTTTATGCTGGGCTTTTATATCTTAATATCCTTACTATTGGTAGACAACTGACATATTATGTCAAATTTAAACCTGTAGTAAGGGAAATGAATTAACAGTAAGATATAGAAAGCCAGCACTGGACGGCGCACTGACCTATTGATAAGCTCCTGCCGGTCGGGGCGCAGCGCCAGCTTGATGTTGAGACTCTCCTTGCGCGCGAGCTTGGCGGCTACGCGCTCCGACTCCGTGGCGTACTCCTCGCGGTACTCCACCCCCCCGGAGCCCCCGCCGGACCCCTCCCAAGGCCGCGCGTTCTCCTTGTTCTCGACCGCGTTCCCCGGACGCACCGGACCCCGGGTACTGAACATAACACACCACGAACCACATTCAGATTACGCGTTCATTAAAGACCACAGAGCACAGAAAATCGTCGCACCTATATCGCCGAACGACTGGCGCAGCGACTTTCCATGCTGTGTTTAAAACGTAAATTAATGAAAAAAAACTAAGTATTTAAGCGTGTTTAAGTAATATTAATAGTTTTTTATTTGTAACTTGATGTTTCCATTTCTTAAGCTAGTTCGAATCAAAACAGGTTTCAGATGAGTCCTGTGAAAATGACTACAAATGAAAAATCAAATAAAAAACGTTCTTAAACTATTTAAAACGCCTGTATTTGACGCGAAGAGCCTACAAAGTACTACGAGTATCTAAACTGTCTACAGTATTAATCATTTTGAATGAGACTTATTTTTATTAACTTGAGCTGAAAATTGGTTCCGAGTTAAGATAAAGTTTTAATTTAACATTTTGGACCTTGGGTTGCACTCTAGATTTTATTTGTGAGATCGAAAGCATACATTTTCAGAGACCGGGGCAACTCACTTCACACCTTTTGTTTTGGAGTCCTCCATTGAGTTTTTAAAATTAAAACGGACTCGCATGATTTCCCTCTTTGTTGTCTCAATCTTATTTGATCGAGGTCCGCTTAATTGAAAATAATATTAATATCTTAAAATAAAACATGTACTAAATTTAAAAAAGAAATCGTTATAATTTATATTAATATTGGCTATTTTTTTAAGTGCTATGAATAGAAATCAAGCAAGCACTAAAGACAAATTTCTTAACAATACCAATGACTATCAAGAAAATACATTGTACATGCAACACAAAACACCAATTAACAGCGAGATAATAATAAACATATCGTTTACATGAACGGTTAAAATCGCAATAACATAATATCGATTACATGTAACTGTAATTGAATAAATTATACCATTTGTTATTAATCAACAACTTTTATGTTTTTAACGACGGACTTTCAAATTGTTTAGAATTATTTTCATCTCAACAAGCCTCGTATTTTTGCTTATTTTATAACGTCATCATAGATGTTTGATTGTCGACAAACAGGCAGACGGTTCGCCTCATGATAAGTGGTTACCGTCGCCCGTTTGTCAGTGGGTGTGGTATAGTAACAACGACATGTGGACAGTCAAGACAGAAATGACAGTGGGAAGCGTGCAATGCACGATGCATGGTTTAGAGCAAAGCGGACCGTCGTCAGGTCTCTGGGCGAGATGTCACGGAGGACAACACTGACTGTACTAACCGACTAACATAATTAGACAAATGTACCAAATCAAGCCCCGTCCTGTCTGAACCTAACAGCACCAATCAAACAAATGTTAAAATGGTTTCCGCTTACCGTCGCTTCAAAATAATTACAAGTTTAAAAAAATAACGACTTTTAATAATTTCTTATTTATTGTAATAAATTTAATGTATTTGTAAAGTGGCAATCTTTAATTATTGATAATTAATTCATACTTCCTGAGGATAAGTGTCCGGTCTTAACCAACTATCCAAAGGATAAATAGATAATGAATTAACATTTAGAAATTAAAAACAAAACTTATATTAGCTGCATAAATAGTAAATGTATATAAATTATAAATGAATAGTTATTTTTTTATACATTCTCGTTAATATTTATTTTCGGCTCTATGTACAAGCCTTAACAAGAAATGGCGTAACGTTTGGCAGTTGTCTAATCGAGTCTGTCGGGTAATAATGTGGGACTGTTACCATATGCGGATCCTCGGCTTGGGCGGGGGCCGTCTGCTCGCCGGGCATGGTGGAAATAAATTTACAAATTCACAATCACGCCCACAAACCAATACCAAATAAATATACTTATAACAATAGCCTATTTGTGCATAAGTGATCATTTAAGCGAAAAGTTAATGCGTGATATTATCCTACATAAACACTATTTATACACAGCTAATATTATAATCATATCTGATTATCAAATCTACGAGAATTGAATTGAAGTTTTCAATAATAATTGATACAGAATATTAAACATTTATAAAAACACTATTTACTACAAATTAACACCCCTTGTATTAAGAAGTCCCTGGATGACGTTAATACACACAAGTTTGTTACAACAGTTCATATAGTTTTTAACAGCTTAATTAAGAACTACATGAAGTGTTATGTTATTCTGGTGTTTTTTAAGAATCATTAAAATTTATACATTACGAACAGACTTTAACGCAAACGTTTTAACTCTTAGGAGAGTGCTTAACTTTGCCAAATATTACCTAGTTATTATGTAAAAAAATCATCAAAAGATCATTAGAATTCTCCCAACTTTCAAGTCAACATAAATATTTATGGACGAACGAAGTTAAATCCCAGATGAAATAAAATTATATTAAAGACAGTAAATAGCTACAACTTAGCGTGGAGTTAAATCTTTTTTAGTTGGTTGGAGTCTGGCATACAAAATTACTATTAAATAAATTATTTTAAAAATTACAGATCCATTTCAATAAACAATATCAAGACTTTCGACTTTGGCTGAATGAATGAATTTTAATTAGTAAAAACTTTGGACTTTGTACACAAATATTATTTTATAGCATTCTATTCTTTAAATTTATTGTATTAAATAGACACCGAACATTTTGTGCTTGTTACATAACTATTTGGTTTTTTTTAGAAAGAGAATAAATAACAATACGTCTGTGGTGGCGAAGGCTTGTTTATAAAAAAATAGAGAACGATTCACAAAGAATAATTTCAATGTACAACTAAAAACATATGACTGCGATCAGACCCCTTTAAAATTGATAATATTCTGAAGTAACTATAAAAATTGCAATGTACTTTTGGGAATAATAAATGATATACGAGTGTAAAACATGTATCTGTAGTGTTCTGAAAGGTAATCCGGTAAAAATCGAGTCGAATGAATCCTTCGCCACTCTGTCCCTATTAGTTGGACAATGGAATGAAAACAAGCGTTAAAATGTCAAGTACTGACTTGAAGCTCGCATGGTGATGGTCCTGCCTGGGCGCGAGCGGCGTGGGCGCGGGCGAGGCGCCCTGCTGCGGGCGCTTCTTGAGCGCCGACTTGAGCGGTACAGCGTTGAAGAGGGGCTCCTTGGGTGGGATCTCCTCCACGCGGGACGTGTCCGCGCCCAGCGTCAGCTGATCCACCTCTTCCTCTTCTTGGTCGTCCTCCTCTTCCGCTAGTGTCACATTATAATTGATGACATGAGTAGTTATAAATGGCACATGTTATAATTGGTACAGTGGGAAAGTGGGAATCGTTTTACAGTGACAGTTTCTATGTTTATCTTTAGTAGAACAGATTTAGTTATGTATGTCTTCAGTAACATTACTTGTCCCGCATTTTTGACGAGAATCTTCGGAATTCATGTATTTTCATATTATAAAATCCGTTGCCCTGCTGAAAATATCCTTTGTATTTAAATACTGGCAAAATAAAATAATAAACACAATAGTCTTAAAGTGAAAGATTGGACGAAACGTAATATGATGGTCTTTGAGTGCATGATATGTGATTGACAACATCTAAGTCATGAATAGAAATATATCGAAATAAAAGATCTGATTACAAAAAGCCAAAGGCAAAAGGAAGCTTATAAGCTTAATAAGTGCACTCACAGTCGGAGAGAGGGTGCTGCGGGATCGCGTGCTGGTGCTGGTGGTGGTGGCGCGTGGGGCTGGGCGAGCTGAACATGGGCGGCGGCGGGATGGGCCCGATGTCGGACACCGCGATCGGCGGCTCCGGCAGCTCCGACAACATCAGCTGCTCGTCGCTCTCGCTACCGACGCCGACATTCACGCCGCCGCTGCCACCGGTTGAACCATAACCCCCTACTGGAAACAAGGTTCCCCTATTTCAACCCTCTTATATTTATTTTGTATTTTTTAATTATCTATTTGCAAATACGGTTTTCCACACTATTTTGCTTGCTAAACCTTAGACCGTATTATCATAATTATATATTTATAACTATAAAGACGTAAGAATGACGAAATTTAATTTTACATTTACATATTAATATGATATAGATTCAGTCATAGTGTAAATATAAAACTTAAAAACGATATTACTCTCTAATAACTAAGAAAGAATTTAATCTTCTATAATTCATATTAGACGACTATCCACCCTGCCTGTTTTTATGTGCAGCGAGCGATCAGCATTGTATTGTATTGCTGTTTCCAGTCACTCAGCATATACCGCTCAACAAAGAGGCCAGAAAGCGTACTTAAACCTGAAATGTTCGCAGTGCAGAACCAACAACCGAAGCAGTAACAACTAACTACATTATACTACACATATATTTCAAGAACTACGATGAAGTAAACATATTAACTTGACAGATTTAATTGTATTTCTTATGTAGAATACTGCACTTAAAAATTGAGATTTTAACTAAAATGTGCATTAGCATATATAAAAGGAAAACATAGGCTAAACAAATAAACAGGACAGATTACATAGTTCGAATTAAAATTGCACATTAAATTTAAATAATATGTTAACGGTAAACATAAAATAGTGTAAGTATTGCATGAACCATATCTATAACTTAGGATAGATTCAGCACAAATCAGTCTGTAAACCTTGTTCAAAAAACGTTACTTTATATTTATGAAGATAAAAATTAACCAACTCTCCCTGTGAAACTTGCTACAAAACTGAGTGTTTTGCAAGTTTAAATCAAAAATAGTTCCATTAATTGATTCTAATTTTGGGTCAATGTGGTGCTTGTTTTTAGCAACTGAGTAACGGAACAAAAATTGGTTTCCTTTATAATGTAATACAAATAATCTTAGGTATTAAAACATTCTTATCTACACATAACTGACTAATAATAATTTTCAAGATCTATAAGCCTCGTTATTTATATGAAAGCATGTACAATCATAATATTAGTGACCTACCAACATCCCCTTGATAACATATCCGCCGTGGTATTTTCCCCGCTGTCAGGGAGTTGGGCCTTTCAGGCCTCATCATCTCTCCACCATTCTCCAACTTGTCCTTCTTTGGTTCTGAAAAATGAAACGATTATATTCATCAATATCAATTTATATATATACACGACTATAATAATTTACATAGATGATGATAATCCTACGACAAAATATAGAAATATGTATTCTTGTTCATATATTTTTATAGGAACAATTGGAAAGCTCCTGGTTTGAGCACAAATTGCACACCTATGAGAATGTAACATGGCAACCGACCTACAAAAACCCCACGCTACAATGCGTTTTATATTCTCTAACAACAAACTAGCATAGAACGAGTACCGAGTATAGTTTGTACTGATAAATAGCCACATATTTAACAGCTGCATATTTAAAAGAAAGTTTGTTAAAAGTGTATACAAACTGACAGATGGTATAGAATATAAGCGGTCTAATTACGTTCATCGGCGTCATATTGTAACGCGTTAAAGAACGCCCATAGTGTAGAGATGGGCCTAATAATAGACTAAGAGTGACGGCAGCGTGGCACGCGCCTCCATTCACCGCCGGGTGCCGCGTCGGCGTTGGCCTTGGCCCCGCCATGGGATTGTGTTGATGCATCTCAGTCGCTACAAACATTGCTCATGCTGGTCACGCAGATGCACCAACATTTCGGTGAGCCTTAAGCGATCTTGAGTGATCTCGATGTATGTACATTAACATTAGCCGGGTTCCATTTTTATACATTGCTAATACAAAAGAATAAATCATTCTACGATAGATAATTTAAAAAAAATAAAATTTCCAAAATAAAATAGGAGCAGTTGAACTATCTATAATATTATAAAATTCTAGACATGTCGTGTCTGTACATTGAGCTTTAAAAAAAAGGAACTGGAATAGACTACAGACTATAGAAGGAGAACACGATGCATTTTTTTTTACATTTCTTGTCTGTTTGTTCGGGATTCACGTAAAAACTACTGATCCGACTTCGATGCGGTTTTCGCTGATTGCCAACACATTCTTAGACTTAAAATTGTTCTATCCTAGGAATGATTTAAAACAGCCATATTAAAAAATTACGAATTCCTAAGTGATTTTTTCACTGATTCATAGCATACTTTACGTAATAAAATGTGTGATATATTTTATTCCGGGAATCTCGCGAGAATTTTTCCGGAAGTGGTTTATAGTTAGTTATTCGGGTGCATAAAAAATAGCTTGTTCCGACATAGTTTTCACTAACAAGATAGTTTACATTCTTTTTAAATGCTGCGGTACTTTGTGTCCTGGGAATCCCGCGGTAATTTGAAGGCGAGCGTGGACGAAGTCGCGAGGATGTCCTAATTACTACATATAAATGATAAATTACTAAAACGTTTCCACACAACAACTACATATTTGATGTTGTGCTCAGTCCTAACGTTGAGCAACACTGGTTAACATAGCGCACCTGGCAACACCAGCATTGCAATTTTCATGATCGACCTACTGCGACATAGTTCCTCGAACAAATTACGACACAATACTACTGCCTATTAAAGTAAGTTTTACTTTAATAGGCAGTAGTTTATTACACTATTTCTTAAATCTCTATAAGTGCTAAGATTGAATAGAATATTAATTAAGAATTCAAATTAATTGATTACTCAACAAAACTTTAAACGTGAAAGCGTAGTGTGCGACAAATGATCACATCAAGTATAGCTAAAGTTTAACGTAAATATCAATCAAATTGAATGATTAAGATATTTCCGCTTCCTATTGATCTATGTTTGTTTCAAGAGACAGATATGTTGCGCCAGCGCAGTTCGCCGCTCAGTGTGGGCGCGGGGCGAGCGGGGAGTGCTCCGCGTAGTGATCAATGCAGCCGCCCTTGGCCGAGCTACCCCAGTCCCCAATGCCGCCACCCCGAGGACAACGATCGTTGCCGCATTATGTAATCATTTCTTTCTGATACACATTTATTATCAATTTTTATAAATAAAACCCAATAATTTGAAGACCTTTCAAATTATTGGGTGATTATCTGTCTATACTATAATAAATCTGTAAATGGTTCGATTGCATTTAAAGCTGTGAAAAAAATCAGGAGCGATAATTCGGTCTAGGAGATTCCGAAAATGCATTTTTTTTTTGTCTGTCTATTAAAGCATCATGTAAAAACTACTGAAGAAGAAAGAAAGAAGAAAAATACTGAACGGATTCAAATTAAATTCGTAACGGAGCTAACTTATATCACGGGACGTAACTTAGGATACTTTTTATCATGATAAATGTCGTTGTTTCCATATATAATAGACGAATTAGCTAAATAGATGGCTGGAATCGCGATGTAGACAACCAGCGCTCAATTCAATAACAAATACGTCGTCAGATTGCCCACATGTCATTAATTACATATCAGACTTCAAATCAGGTTGGATGCGACTTTTATCTATGTTTTGCTGTGCAGTTGTCTACGCTATATTGACTTAGTTTCTTTGTAATTGTAGTGAATTGAGCAAGAAACTAAAGTATTTAAGGTTTATTATATATAAAACACCTAATTAAATATTTATGTACGTAATATAGAGCTACTACCTAACTCTAGTCCATAATATAGACAAAGTGGGATCTTTTGTTTTCTTAAGATTTTATCTATTGTGCTTGTTCGGAATTAACGTAAACACTACATGGCCGATTTTATTGTGACTGTCGCAGATGTATACCATATGACTTAAAATTTACGGTACTTCAATCTACCGGTGTTTTTGGTGAGATCATCAAATTAGCCACTGCCCTATTTCATTCGACGGCCTCTGCTGTTGAGCGGGCTAAGCCTTAGCCTTCCGACCTTACTGCAACGCAGAGGCTCCGTATAATGAGATAGATGACGTAGATTCCTGGTATGGTAAATTACGGAAACGTACCTTCTCCGTTATTTACTTCAGTCTGGGTATCTGGGATCGGCACCAGAGTAGTCCGTTGTGTATTACCCATAACACAAGCGTAAGTTAATAAAACTACGTTTGAACCGTTTTAATCCAGAAACCCTTTTGGGCATCCTCAGAATACTTTACCAAAGTTTTATCACAATCTGATCAACGGTTTAGGAACGCATATTGTATAAACATACAAATATTGATTTTTGTTTATATAGATTTTTTGAGCTAGAAACCTATACAGGCGTCCTCAGAATACCCGGCCAAATTTCATTGTAATCAGCCCAAAGATTTAGGAGAGCCCATGAGGACAAACATACAAACATTGATTTTTAATTGTAAGAAAATATAGATACTACATACATATAGGAAATATGAAAAATTATTATGTTACACTTATATAGAAAATCATTCGTGGAATACAAGATCCAACATAGCTGTTCCGGATTTTTACGAATATTACAAAATTGTATCGTGTTAAAAAATATCACCATACTTTTAAATATTTTCATAGGCTTTGATATTTGCCATTAACAATATCACGGGAAATCCTAGTAAAGAATATAATGGTTTTGTATGCCAAATGATTTAAAAACGTTGTTAATATGTATACAATGTCAAGAGTACGCGTGAGCAATGTGTACTCCCAAGCGCACAAAATGGCCGCATGCCCAAAGTATTCGTCACCAGCTCCAGTCACAACACGTAAATTATTGTCAAACTCATTATGACGATATACATATACATACGCTATCATTTTTACATTGTACTAAATGTTATGAACTTGAGTTTTAATTTTAAACCGCATGTTTAACTTTCTCTTATTACTTGTCTTAAATAAAAATCCGAGTAGTAAAGGAGTTTCCTATCATACAACAATCACCAACATTGCCAGCAAGTAAAAAGTAAAAATGAATTGTCCGAAGCCTTACATATACCGGTGGCACTCAAGTATAATTAGCTACGCAAACTTTCACCTCCGTAACTTTTATAGGAATTGCGGAATTTAAATAGAAATCGAACAAACTACATAGTCCGTGTATGTAGATAATTATTCAAACGACACTGAACTTTTTGAGAGAATACATAGGGTAATGTTTAGAACAACATCAAATTTTTTTTTTTTGGCGGAAACTTGTAATGCAGTTGTGTTATGCAGTTTTATTTACAAAACAGATATAACTTGGTAAAAATGAAAAATAGTTTGAGGACATTGATTGCTCTTAAACAATTATTTTGTTTCATAGTCGAATTGCGACAACAACTTCCTTGTAAACCATCAGTTAGACCTACTATCTGCTGGATGCTGAAATTATGTGTCATTGAGGTCTGGCTTTAGTGTGGTGCCTATTTGCTTGAAGGTGAATACTTAAATATTCATCAAGACTTAACAGTGGCTAGATCTACGAACAAAATGAGAAGAAAATTAATTAAATGTTTATTTTCATATGCATAATGATGTCTTAATATAATTTAATAAATTAGATATTTTTAAATCAACGAGTAGTACTAGGGATCTGATGATTCTACGAGAATATAAAGTAGGTCACCAATTCTGGCTTCAGAGGAATTTATGTGAAGACGAGACAACATTAACATTAGTGACATTGACGGAAGCCATGTGGGCGAGTTGCGACTCGTTGACGCGTGAAACAATATTTTGCATACTTTACAGTGAAAGAAAATAAATATTTCAACAAACCTATAAGACAAATAGTTGATCCAATACTTATTTTAATTACGTTACATTATAGTAGAAGTTTCGCACGACTGCGAACATACGCATATTTGTTTTATTTGACATTTACGTAATTATGCAACCAGTACTGTAACGTTATCACTAAGTAAGTTCTAGTTATGTCGTTCTATACTGTAACAATTTTTCAACGATCAATTTACAACAGTTCATTTGGAAAAGCAAAATCTCTGCATTCATATTTGCAAAGTAATCCGAACGTTTGTGTATTTTATAAATATCTGTATTTTTTTTAAATATTCATTGGTTCTATGTATCGTTCCATAACAACAATAGAGATAGAGACTTAACAAAATTGTTATGACTAAAAACATCAACCGCATTATGATAATATATTTCTGTCAAGTGGCGTACTCAATCGAAATGATCTCATTTGCGGAGGAGTTGTATTTAAAAACAGTCTAATCAAATTGCGAATGTGGCCGGGAATCGAAAATTGGGTTATTTATAAATAAAATTGGTCATCCTTGTACTATAATTCCAATAGAATTTATTATACTGGATCAGTTTATGATTCATTTCAGTGCTTAAATTTGAATGAACCAACTAAAGTGATCCATATAAACAAACTTAAATCCATTAATATCATGAAATATCGTCGTGTTCTTTCAGTTTTGTGCCTCTCAAAAAAGTTGATTCAATTTTTTCTAATATCATCATTGTGTAAAAATCTATACCTGAGCATATATGCAATATATGCAATTGTTTTATAGTGTCATGTCTAAAGTACTATAGAATTACATTTAATTGGCTCTACTCTAAAATATAAAATTTTGAATTACAAGCACAGCAGTATTGACTTTTCACCTTATACAAAACACTGACATACTAACATATGTTTCTTTTCATGTAGGTGTAGGTATGCGTGTAACCTCGCCTGGACCATAAACCAAGGAAGTTCTTCGCATATATAAATTTATGTTATCCCGAGGGATATTAGATAAAGAGACTGTGTCGTAAAAGGGAATTTTACCCAAACCGTCGTATTATAGGAAGTTTGAAAATGTTTAGCAAAAGTAACAATCTCATTTATAATCACATTCACACTGAGTACATTAAACGATATCTAAGCCGAAATCAATTAAGCCAACAACGCATCGGTCAGCTCAATAGTAAAATTTCATCGGAATCTCTTATATAATATCCAGCACAACGCGGAAGTAAGAACCGCATCATGATTGACGCGTATGCATCGAATCGGATTGTACACGCAATTCTCATCGGTACCGAAAATGAAACTAGACTAAAAAGCATGCCGCAAATAGTTTCCACAAGGTCGTGCGACGCCTCTGACGGTTATTTATTGAGATGCTATCAAACGTTGAACTTTTCTTCCACACCTCGTAGCGTTCACAAATTTTCTCTTTTTTTTAATCACATTCGTAATACACTATAAACACGCTCTGACAAAGACTACACACATTACAATAATAAATAAATAAACAAACACATAAGTTTCAAAGTGATAGTAAAGTTTTTCAAGATATTTTATCTATAAAAAATACATGTATATTATACATTTCAAGAATGATTAAAGTGCGCATTATTTTAATTTAGGCTATTAAATATTTTAAATATTGCAATCATCTATCTCATTGTTCACATAAAAGCTAAATTTGACCAAGGATTATGAATTTAGCATGATTTAATTATACAATACCAGTGGACTGCGAAGTCTAACAATGGCAGAAAGATAATTTACTTTGTAATGAAAGGAGTCGGTTAGTGTGGGCGGTTCTGCCCTAGGGAGCACTATTAATGAATAATTTAGTTACAGTAGTGAAAATGTAATCTAGCTTTGTCGCCGGTAATGGAATTTTTAATATCAACCTTTTTGGTGGTTTATTTAAAGCAGTAAGTTCAATAAAGTTCTTGATTTAACACAAAATAAATATTATTATAAAAACCAATCCTGTAGTATTAAGTTTATGGACTTAGGAAGTTAGACTTGGAGTGATGTATCTGATAAACCTAACACTTGTTTTAAAAAAATATGTTCGACTAAAATAGTCTAAATTGAAAATAAAATAAACTAATTTTAAAACCTATTTCGATCGACAAGTTATTGTCATGCAATAAATTTAGTATTAAGAAAATAATTTTTAAATTCGTTTTGATAACTTACAATTACATAGTTTCCTTTGTTATACGCGTTTCTTACGAAATAATACAGTTATGTCTGATATAACTTTGACTGCGCAGCTTAGTGCAGACGGCTTTGAAACTCACATAAAATTCGAAAATTATACCTTAACATGATATTAGTATATAGCGATCAATGGCAACTAGTGCCACTGTTGCTGCAGAGGAGTGACATTGACATTGTGAATAGGTGTCGCTGCGGCGGAGGTCAAGTGATAGATTATAACAATGGGATGCCTGAAGGGCGAGTGCATGTGCAGGGACGTGATGATGAATGGGTGTTCGTGCAGTGCACGTGCAGGTGGAGGTTTCGTGTTTTGGGGGTACCGTTGTTTCTCGCGAACAGCGTGAGGTTGCCCGCATGCTTGGGTATTGGCGACTTGCGCCGCACGTAGTAGTGGTCATGGCGCTGCGGTGGCGGTGGTGGCACGAAGGGCGGCGGCGGTGGCAGGCGCGCGCTCCTGCGCCTCGCGCCGCCCGCGAACGCGTCCATGGCGGCGAGCGTGCCTACGTCGCTCATGCTCGCGGCGCGCTCGCGGCTGGAAGACTGCGGCCGGCGGTGCGATCGTTACTTCGCCCCCCAGCCCCAGGCACCGCGCGCGCTCTTCGATCGCCGCCCGCCCTCTGCGTTCACCGTCCGCCCGCCCTATCGTCCGCCTCGCTTTGTTTTGAATTTTTAATATGTCGTCATTCATCTGGTCTCTCCACCAGATGCATAAGCAAAATAATAAGTGTCAAAGTATACAGGTTCAATGTTCTTATATAATTTGACATATGTCCCACTCAGGGCAAAATCTGTTTTCTGTATGCGCAATGCAAATACATTGATTTATCAAAATCCCAAAATAACGATAAAATCATTTATTTATAATATTAAATCATAGCGGCAAATAAAAATTATTTATTATTTTTCAACAAGATAAGTGCTTTAATAAGCAAAGATGAGCAAGTAATGAATTCAACGAATGTATGTATCCAATGAAGAAAAAGCATCAAAGTTGTATGAAATACAACTGAATATCTATTTTAGCTATTGTAGCTACTGCACTCCCATGAATGCCTTGCAAGGGTTAAGTAACCAGTTTTAGCGAGCGCTATGTAGAGATATAACCCTGTTAACGTTCAATAGCTTTATGCGGAAAGGTAGAACTTTGAAACTTATTCTCAGATATATTCAATAAATGAGGCTAATACGAAAATTCGATATATTACACTTTTAGCACAAAACTAGTGGAATTATGAGCTTTAACATTGATTGTCCGGGCTTATGCGGAATTTACCAGAAGTTGTTTAATTGTCTTAAAAAGCCCGTCACCATCCCAAATTGCGTGAATAGGCATTAAATCTTTGCAAATTATACAACCTGGACAATGTCGTGAGAAATAATAAAAAGTTGGATTAAGTTCAGCAGATTAGGATATGCGTCCCTGGAAACGACAGACCAATATTCGACCAACTAAAGTATTTTAACCAACCACCAATTCGTCTGCATGTTTTCTTGTATGTGTGTTACGCAGTTACTCTGTCAATTGTGTACCGGTTTTCGAGAGAACCGAAATTCGAGAGAACCCTCGAAAATTGTTAACCGAGTTTTTTTATTACACGATATCTCCCTAAATTTTGGACCGATTTTCAATGTTTTTGAAGTTATACTTCTTTTGGCAAGTTACGGAAAAATGGTGAGAGTAAATTTTTACGATGCGCGCACACACCGTCACGAAAAACCGTCACCCTGAAGTTAGCTATAGTCAACATTTTAGTTTTTCTATTGTTAGTGTCGTGTTTTCTACAAAAGTAGAATAAAGCGAAAGATAAAATTTTTGAAAAGATTTTTATCTTGTTACGCCAAAGAAGTATAACTTCTAACGCGTATACATAAGTACACACACACTTTTTTTCTTTATTCATAAGTGTATACTCCGAAGTGATCCCATGGTCACGAAGTCAAGATCAGTGGATCCCAGAGAAATCGTGAGAAACAGTTCTAAATTGTTTGTTACGCAATTTCTCCATTAATTCTGGACAGTTTTTCAATTTTTTATCTTGTTTGAAAGAGTATACTCCCGAATTAATCCCATTGTCAACAAGACAGGATCTGATGAGTGGATCGAAAAGAAATTGAGAGTAACCTTTGTTGACGAGCGTCTACACCGAAGAGAGAGAGAGACCTTGGGGTGTTAGTAGTACAATTCTTAGAGGCGCTTAATATATTATTTCGAAAGCTATTCAAGTATTTGCGCAACTAAACAGTAAAAAATATACAAAACTTAACAGACACAAAACCGACTTCACACTAAAAACCAAAAAATAAATATTTAACCTACTTCTTTCTAGAACATCTTGAAGTCGGTGTCAAGTAAAACATAAAAATTACTATTTTTTGTAAATTCGTTTTTGTCTTTTATATTTTACTTGGCACCGACTTGAAGATATTGTAGAAAGAAGGATAAATATTTATTTTACGCTTTTTAAGTTTAAAGTAGGTTTTGTTTTTGTTAAAAAAAATGACGAAGTTCTTGCATGACAGCTAATAAGTAAATAATCAATTTATTTCTCTATTCTATATTTTTTATATATCTACTGTACATAATGTAGTACTTCTACTGAAAAATTGTTTCAATGTAGTACTTTTAGGGTTGGAATTATGAAAAATAAATTAAGTTAAAGCCTTTTGCTCTTAAGTCCACATTTTATTCCTTAAGCCTCGTAAGAACGAACATAATTGGAATACAACTTTATACCTATACTTTACCGAATTTATATGAATACTAGCTGACCCGGCGAACTTCGTACCGCCATATTTTCTGAATTCCTAAAAGACTATGTTTCATGACACAAAAACAAAATCACCATAATCGGTCCAGGTGATTAGGAGGATTTTAGAACTCGATCTCAGCGCCACCTACCGGTTCTAATTGCGAATCTAAACCATCCGGGAACCCACTCAAACACAAAAAAACAAAATCACCAAAATCGCTCCCGGTGATTAGGAGGATTCTAGACCCCGATCTCAGCGCCACCTACCGGTTCTAATTGCAAATCTAAACCATCCGGGAACCCACTCAAACACACAAAAACAAAATCACCAAAAGCGTTCCCGGTGATTAGGAGGATTCTAGAACCCGATCTCAGCGCCACCTACCGGTTCTTTTTGCTAATCTAAACCATCCGGGAACCCACTCAAATACACAAAAACAAAATCACCAAAGTCGCTCCAGGTGATAAGGAGGATTCTAGAACCCGATCTCAGCGCCACCTACCAACGGGATAAAAAGTATCCTATGTCTGTCTCCTGGTTCCCCACCAATTTTCAGCCAAATTGGTACAGGCGTTCTTAAGTTATAAATAGTGTAACTAACACGACTTTCTTTTATATATATAGATATAGCTGTCCCGGAAGACGCCGTCCTGCCCGGTAAAAAATAGGGGTTGATCGTAGAAGGTTGAAAACTTAGGGTTGTATGTATTTTTAAAGCTATCATAAAATAAAAAAAAACTAAACAAAAAAAATTAAATAAATATTTAGGGGTGGACTACCCTTAACATTTAGGGGGATGAAAAATAAATGTTGTCCGATTCTCAGACCTACCCAATATGCACACAAAATTTCATGAGAATCGTTCAAATTAAAATCTAAATCATCCCAGTAGAAAATTGTAAAAATACTAATATCGCTATTAAAAAATAGGGGTTGATCGTAGAGGGTTGAAAATTTAGGGTTGTATGTATTTTTGTATGTTGTATCATAAAAAAATAGAAATTAAAAATTTTGTCTAAAAAATAAAAATAAAATTTAGGGGTGGACTACCCCTAACATTTAGGGGGATGAAAAATAGATGTTGGCCGATTCTCATAGATACCGGATAAGCACAAAAAATTTCATCAAAATCGGTCAAGCCGTTTCGGAGGAGTATGGCAACGAAAACTGTGACACGAGAATTTTATATATTAGAAGAAGAAGACTAGCTGACCCGGCGAACTTCGTACCGCCATATTTTCTGAATTCCTTAAAAACTTTGTTTCATGACACAAAAACAAAATCACCATAATCGGTCCAGGTGATTAGGAGGATTCTAGAACCCGATCTCAGCGTCACCTACCGGTTCTAATTGCGAATCTAAACCATCCGGGCACCCACTCAAACACACAAAAACAAAATGACCAAAATCGCTCCCGGTGATTAGGAGGATTCTAGAACCCAATCTCAGTGCCACCTACCGGTTCTAATTGCGAATCTAAACCATCCGGGAACCCACTCAAACACACAAAAACAAAATCACCAAAATCGCTCCCGGTGATTAGGAGGATTCTAGAACCCAATCTCAGCGCCACCTACCGGTTCTAATTGCGAATCTAAACCATCCGGGAACCCACTCAAACACACAAAAACAAAATCACCAAAATCGCTCCCGGTGATTAGGAGGATTCTAGAACCCAATCTCAGCGCCACCTACCGGTTCTAATTGCGAATCTAAACCATCCGGGAACCCACTCCAATACACAAAACCAAAATCGCTCCCGGTGATTAGGAGGATTCTAGAACCCGATCTCAGCGCCACCTACCGGTTCTAATTGCGAATCTAAACCATCCGGGAACCCACTCCAACACACAAAAACAAAATCACCAAAATCGCTCCCGGTGATTAGGAGGATTCTAGAACCCAATCTCAGCGCCACCTACCGGTTCTAATTGCGAATCTAAACCATCCGGGAACCCACTCAAACACACAAAAACAAAATCACTAAAATCGCTACCGGTGATTAGGAGGATTCTAGAACCGATCTCAGCGCCACCTACCGGTTCTAATTGCGAATCTAAACCATCTGGGAACCCACTCCAAAACACAAAACCAAAATCGCTCCCGGTGATTAGGAGGATTCTAGAACCCGATCTCAGCGCCACCTACCGGTTCTAATTGCGAAACTGAACCATCCGGGAACCCACTCCAACACACAAAAACAAAATCGCTCCCGGTGATTAGGAGGATTCTAGAACCCGATCTCAGCGCCACCTACCGGTTCCAACAGTATAAAAAGTATCCTATCTTTTAAGTTGGATCAAACTGCACACGGTGTGCAAATTTGATTAAAATCGGTTCAGTAGTTTTAGAGTTTATCGGCAAATCATCGTGACACAAGATTTTTATATATATATATATAAGATATATATGAATATTATTATCAAATCATTTAATTACTAATTTTGCAGCAACAAGGACGATCATAACATTTGAAGTCTTTATTAAATTTATTTTATATTAAAACAACAGAATAACCTTTTAAAATAACTAGAACATAAAATGAAGTAACGATTTATTAATTCTTAACAATACTCATTAACGGATATTTTTATTATCAAGGAAAGCTTTTAAGTTATTCAGTTGCCTGACGGGCTAGCCAACATTATACATACGAGTACTCCCAAGAGATAACCTAAAATTGTTATAGTTGAAGTTAGTTTTCCAGTTTATTGGTTTCATTTACGGTTATGAAACGATTTTGCACGAATTTTATGTAAACATTGCCTGGAGTGCCTACCTTGGGTGTTTCGCATATCAGAAATAACACTGATATTGGACCGATTAACCAAACTGAATCAATTTGGTGGAAAGGCACAGGACTGACAGGACACTACGCGCGACAGTATTCATTGACATTGATTTATTCATGTTTGTTTATATTAATCACTTTGGTTGGTTTATCCGAATTTAAAGACAGAAATGATCTATATAAAATCGAATTAAGGATATTTATACTAGGTCCACGCTTGACTTGAAATGCCCGCGGGATTCCTGGGGCACAAAATACCGTAGCATTTAAAAAAGAACGTAAGCTATCGATTTAGTTAAAATTGAGTCGGAATAAGCTAATTTTTATGCACCCGAACAACTTCAAACCCCGCTCATGGGAAAATTTCCGGGACAAAAAGTATCACATATTTTATTACATTAAAATCTGCTGTCGATCAGTGAAAACCACATCGAAATCGGCCCAGTAGTTTACGTGAATCCCGAAGAAAAATCTAATTTTAGAAATTTAACAAATGCATTGTGTTCTCCATCATTTATGTAGTTTATTTCAGTTGTTTTTTAAATAGTTTCAATGTACAAACGCGGCATGTTTAGAATTATTTTATAATATTAGAGATATTCTCCTTTACCGTATTAAGTTACCAACATAGCTCATCAAAACTAGTAAGTTGGAGTGATAGTGGGCCCATCATGTCTATCCAAGACCCGATAAAACAAACGAGTCCTTGGGTGAAAATCACGTCTCGGTAAATGTACCGTAGGACGCCCTCTAGCCCAGTGGACAGACGACCTGAGCAAGGTCGCCGATCTGACTGGATAAGGAAACTGGAGGCCTGGGATCTGTGACGCAAACTTTGGTAGTATATACAACGCTCAGCAGTGGATATCAATTGACTAACGAACATTGCTTAGATTAATAGACAAAAACTTGAATAATTTCTAGGATAAAGGGTTCCATTAAATACTCTCTTTAGAATTTTGTAGCCAAATAATAAACACCAAAGAGTTGACGTTTATAAAGTGTACGGGACTCTTCTATCTTACCCATCTTTCTTGTCACCTTTTAGAGCCAGGCAAACTAAAGGGAAGATCGATCCGACTTAAAAATTCAGTAGCATCCATATAAAGTGGTACCGCCATGCTAGAAACATTATCTTGATTACAGCCCGCTGGTCGCCGGCTCGATCGGTGTGAATACGTGAAACTGCTTGCCATGATCTAATCGTGTTTCGTACGATGTGTGTGTGAGGGTTTCGATGGTCCACCTACTTAAGCTTTCCCCTGTTCCGTCTTACCTATCCCATCCCTCCCATCTCATCCTAAAGGCTGGTAACGCGTCGCCCGCTTTGCAGTTAAAAAACAACCGGTTCTTAAGTCTTTTATTCTTCTTATTAGTGGTAAAATTTGACATAAATTCGACCTCTATTGCAAGTATTAAAATTTTCTTCCAAAGATAAGGTAGAAAAGCGTGTTATAAATGGATTGTAGGATAATTATAGAAACCCGACATAAGTGCTATGAATATGACAAGTCTCGATTGACCTGTCTCGCTTTTACCCCGATGCGTCGCCACTAATCCATAAATAGTTATTTACGTTCGGAGCAATATTTCCATTGCTGGTTGGTTGTGAATAATAATGTTTATTCTAGGTACATGCTATTTTAGTATACATTGTTAAATTTGCATAACAAATCATTTTTCACTGCATATATCAATGGACGTCATACACTTGTGGAAAAATATTGTTGTTTCCCCAGCTGCATATAAATACAATGAACGCGTCGTATGACGTCTTTCATTTAGGCAAATAAACATAGGGGTAAACGGGAATAATATTCCAAGCTTGCACATTTGTGATAACATAATGTCCTGTTGACTTCTCGAGTTTATCGTATCAAATATGGATACTAAATTAGAACTTTATCATTTCTATTGAATCACTGGACAGTGTTTCTCCAAACGAATTTATCGTGATAGATAGATGTTGCAATCAGTATGTCTCTGATTGCTACTACTTGCACTGGCGAGTTTAATATCACGTTTTCATAAATCCTCATACCAACCCATTCATGGCCTTAAAAAGCCCAGATATACCCACAACATGCTTTCGTAGACTGTGTCTAAATATGCCTCATTGGCGCAATATATTGCATAGAGTGCTATATCATTTTGACACTTATGCATTATACATTTAGCCCTCGTTGATTCCTAATTCTCCATCGTTTTTCTTATTTTCGTCTAAGCCCTGCAGAGATGGCCTCGAAACGTAAAGGTTGATTTATATTGATCCAGCTACTGACTTCAAATTCGAAGAAAGCCAGTGCTGGCTTAGTATTGGCATCGTGAAAATTGATTTGTAGTCAGTACGAGACGCTAGCAGGTCAGTAGACTTCGTCGTTTACACAATACCAGTACTAAGCCAGCATTGACTTCCTTCGAATTTGAAGTCAGTAGCTGGATCAGCTTTAACTTCAACATAATAGTTCTCTTGTTTGGATGTCGGCTATGATCTAAACTTCAATTATTTATTTATTCAAACATCGATTTCATTTAACAAAATATTAAGTAACAGACAGGGGATGTAAATGCAACCCTATTGCACCGTGTCTCAACGTGCATGATTTATTTATGCTATAATCACTTACCGTCGCGTCAGAGTTATTTGAACAGCTTGTTTGTCTACATCTTATATATAAAAATGAATTTTGTATAAAAACATCAAGTAAAGAAATTAAAGAATTGCTTTTTTAATTTTAACACTAGTATAAAAACAAATATTTAATTCATAGAAATATTATTTATGAATGGAAAAGTATGAAGAATGTTTGTATTTTAGTATGTTTGTCTGTTTTTCACGGCCTTGATAATGAACCGATCATCATGAAATTTGGTATGTATGTATTTAGAATGACGGGAATGAGCATACCAGATGTTTTTATACTGCAAACAATGCAGTATACTTTCCTAAGAACACGGACCCAAAGATAACGCGTGCAAAGCTACGTGTTTAAAGCTCTAATATTAATTAGTCTTATACCAGCAAAGTAAAAGCGAGTGGTTGTAAAGACTTGTGGGGATTTGAAAACCAATAAATTACATTTTGTACTTCTGATGAGTTACGCTTGAAGTTCTAACTGCATAACATGGTAGATGATAGTCACATCAACTAAGACACTCTTTATCTTCTGACAAAACGTCCAAGTGGCCTTTTTATTGTACGAGCGCAGCAATTTATGACGTCACTTTTTGAGTCGCATAGTATATTAATATTTTTATAACTTTTAATAAATTTTATTTGTATCATGGTGCTTTAAAAATATGACAATATAGTTTTTAAGTACCTACTCCCTTTTATGAGAGAGATCATTGTTTTAGAATTTATTGTGAAATGTTTCAACTACCCGATCATATTTTCCATAAATACATTTCGAAAGTAAAACAATAAAAAAAAAAGATTTTTATACAAACCGAGATGACTGAAATTCATTAAAAATGGTTTTATGAAAAATTCTACTTTATATTTCGTCCAGTCGTAGTATACCAGCTTCGTGACTAACGTTTTCGCATTTAATTTAAATGATTTGTATTCGAATATTGGCCGGGAAACGACCACCACTTCGACAGTTAATGTGAGTATTGTAATTAGCACGTACTGACAGTTAAGGAAAACATTAAAAAAAACTGCAGAGACAACTGTAAATCCACTTTAGAGAAGTGTGGTGTTATATTATTATACCATTCTAAACATGCCATATCTGAAGCTTCGAAGCGCTTCGAGCTAATTCATAGATTTAAACTCTGTGCTACTTTTTATCCTGTGAATCCCGCGGGAACATTTCTAGGAATGATTTAAAATGTCCAGATTTAAAAAAACTCGAATTCCAATGTGATTTTTTTACTTATCGATAGCAAATTTAATGTTATAAAATGATATTTTTCATCTCGGCAATCCCGCGGGAATTTTCCCGGGAGCGGTTTGAAGTTGTTCTGATGCATAAAAATTTAATATTCCGACACCGTGTCCACTAAGACTATACTACACTTTTTTTATGCTGCGATAGATTGTTTCCCGGGAATCCCGCGTGAATTTCAAGTCAATCTTGGACGAAGTGGCGGGCAAATTCTAGGTACACCATAGAGCAAGAGTCTGAAGCCGAACGAAACATTTTATTACAAGCACAAAAGTTATGGTAACGGCAAGAGGACACGACATAAACATACGATCCACTTATGCTCGGTTCCTATATCTTATTGACCGTTCATTTGCCTTACTATCAGTTAAAATTTGACATAAGCTGCATACTAATAATGTTAAAATACTAGTATGGAGCTTGGATGTTAATATTCAACCAGCCATATAGAGTAAAGAACTATCTACTGCTATCCATGAACAATATCTATAATACAGATATCAACTACAATATAGTAATGGCTTGTGTTTAAACGCCTACCAGAAATGCACCTATTTTACTACCAATAAATTCGAAATACCTGCCAGAATGGATAAATGCTCACCAAATTGTGTTTCATGAAGTATTGTCGAAATGAAGCTATTTTCCTTTTTATGCTATGCCATAAAAATATATAAACGCCTTTAAAGCTAATTTCAGACCAAATATTTTACATTATCGCTAAATAGATATTACCAATATTTTGTTTCTCCACTTCCAATTTAGTAATTTTTGCTGAGGCAAAAAAGCAAACGTTCGAACGTACAATTATTTTTAATACCAAATATAATATTGCGAATTCCAAACATGATAATATATGTTGCTTGTTTATTGTTTTATGAATTTGATTAAAACATGATAATATAGCCAAATAAATACTTCACTCTCAATATTACTGCAACACAAATGATTGAAGTAGGTAAAAAATGAATCACTAGTAGTAAAATATAAAAAACAAAAGTTATGTTTCATTGTATTTATAGGTACTTATAAGATTAATTTGTACTTAAGATTTATCAATGGCACTTTAAAGAACACAATAGTTAAAAGCAGTCAATCACATAAACTTTTTAAAAAACTATCAAAAGAAAATAATTATTGAATCAACAGTGGTTTTTTAGATTTAGCTGGGCGCACTCTCTTTCTCTTCTCACCAATAGGGATATTCCTAGCTTCAAGAGGTGATTCCACGTACTTCAGCTTGACAATGTGTGACGGGATTGCGTCCTGCGGTCTGTGCGTCATATGCCGGTAGCGGCTGTGCTGGTTGCAGGGTAAATATGTAAAGGGAAACGACTGTAATCTTAGTTTAACAATAATATATTTTGGATTCAGGTTGGATAATTTTATTACACTTAAACTATTTAGAACTGTAATTTTCGGTTTGAATGTTAGTGTTTTCGTAAAACAATATTTGGTGAGCATTTATCCATTTTGATAAGCAAAAAGAATTTAAATACAAAACGTACAATTATTCTGATGAGTGTATATTAATTTTGGAACGTAAAACGTTGTTTTTTAGACACCTCGGTATAGAGTGGATTAAATTTATATGAAGTAATATATTTTATCTGGTGCTAAGTCTAAGGGACAAAAAATATTTTTGGTGAGCATTTAAATTGTACCCTATAGTAATTAGAGATACAGTGCCGCCTCATAAAAATTCAAAATTGCGATGATGCATTATTTATTATACAAAAGGATTTCTTTTTTTTCAGTTCGAGCACTAAACCTATGGAAAAGGATTTGCAACAGATGTTTATTTACAAACATTCTGGTAAGTTGTGCGCAACTAATTCTTTAAATGCGCCATTTATTTTTTGTCAATGTCGTGTAGAAAAGATTATCGTTAACTTGAAAATAGCGTATGATGCACTTTTATTGTTAATTTTTGGTTTGACCAGATGCGAGATCAGATTATTTAGCGCTAGACTCCAATCTTTATATTTTATACAAAAATGCAGATTGCGTATGTTTATGTATGCAAAGCTCGTAAAGTAATCGATAGATCGATTTTAATTTTGAACATAATTTGAAATTTTAATAGTAATGGTTTTATATACTTTTCATTTTATATATAAAAATAAAAATTCAGCTTCCATGTTTAGGTCCGCAAAATTTTAACAATAGTTGGATGAAGTGACTTCTCTAGTAATTCATGTTAGAATTAGTCACAGCGCAGCGAGGTTAGGTTTAGCTATTTTTTTACATTCCTTCCAGAAAAAGTTACACGCACCTCTCAAACAAGCGCATCCCATGATGTAGCCCATCATAGACACACGCGGAGCGGGCGGCGGCGGCGGCGGCGGCACACGCCCGCCGCGGTACGGCACTCGCGACACCGCGCCCACAGTTACCCTCCGCCCCTAATCTTCCTGCGCCCGCGCATCCATTCTACTTCACTAATGATCACTAACTCTGTCAAAATCTTATCAAAACGTCTCAAAATTTTGTTGATGTTTTGTAACATTATTTATATTGTTGTTATATGATTTTGGTTCATTATATGCTAATGTTATTACTAGATAGCTTGATAGTTAAAAAAACACAATTTTTGCCTACAAAAAGATAATTAAAGTCATAGTGGCTTTACTCATAAGTATTTACGTTGAAATGAAGCGTGGTTATAAAATAATTTTATAGTTCAGGATAAATAATGAGTGTCGCGGGAAAAGAATGCCAGTGCAGCGGTCGCGATCGCGTGCTCGTGGCCGTTTTCGATCGATACCGCACGCAAAGTTCGCGCCTCAAACCCAACCAACGACCCCTAAGCAAAAGATGTACAGCGTTACCTTGTCAACGAACATATATTTTAGACATGACTCTAATTTTGATGAGTTCCATATTAATTACTTCTTAATAACAAAGCTCACCATGCTCACCATATGAATTCGTAGTATAAAACATTTTATAGATGTTCATGAAATCATTATTAGGCAAAAGCTGAAAATGTATAAATTATAATAATAAATAAATAAAAATACTATCAAATTTACGTATGCATTTTTATAATATATAAATCTAGCATGATTGACTTTTCATGTTGTAGCCATGTCTCTGTGATTGTCTCGATTTAAAACAGATGATTTCTCTTCTAAAGAATTTTTACATTAGGAATACAATATATAATTTTTCATTAACATTCAGTAACATAGCGCTTCGTGATCCAAGGTAATATAAATAATAAGAGGGTTTTTATTTTGACTTATATAGCCGGATAATATCATTCTGCGATGACATCAGTTTATTACAAAATTACACAATGAGAGCGACACTTCAACACTTATTGAGTAACGGTCATAGGACATTAATGATGCCTAAGTTAGCGATGAAAGAAGAAACCAATTGCTAGGAACATGATAAGATCGGATAATTTGACAGGTGATATAACCGCGTAGCGGCAGTTAACCGATAGAGGTTAGGGCTGTCGGACGCAAGCGTTGGTTTGCGGCAGGTCGCGGGCCTTTGCGGGCGCGGGCGGAGGCAAACTGAAGCGCGCGCCGCGCGGCGCACCCCGCGCCTCGCAAACCCCTAGCCCGACCGCGGTGCCACCATTTAGCTAGACTTTCACAACCCCTCGCCCGTTAGGCCTGGCGCCTCTTGACACCTATACGAAATCCTTTTTTACATAACATTCATAATATTTAATATGCGAATGCGAAAATTAAACGTTGTTCATTAAAATTTGTCGTGAGTAAACTATACGTAAAAACGTGAGGCTCAAGCTTAAAATTATAAAATATTCATGTTATTATTATAACCACGCTTATAATAGTCATTCTAATGTCATAATATATAAAAAGAAATCTTAAATAAATAATAAGTGAAATTTATTATTATTTAGTAACTATTTTTGCCCGCAACTTCATCCGCATTTATTTTGCGATTAAAAGTTTTTTTATTGAATAAATTTAAATCACCCACCTGAAAATGTTGCGTAAATTAACTTCATTATGTAGAGTAACGACATATGCATATCTAGATTATACACTGACGGACTCATAAACTGCATCAAAGTAATAGACGACTTTGAAATAAATATTTTAACCAAGTATGCAAACTTTATATACAGATTTAAATTGAAACCTCTATATTGGTTCGTGAACTTTAAAACAGCGTAGGGTCATATCCTTAAGTTTAAGTTTGTGTACTGGAAAGGACCTTAAGACTTTTTTTGAAGAAAAAACAAAGAAATTTAAGGAAAATTGGTTTAATAAAAAAATTGGTTTTAACAATAGACACAAACTTTATGCAAGGGTTTATTTATGTTTTAATAAGGTGTATTACCTCCACGTGCCCTTATTACGGATTCTAACCGGTTCCGCATAGATTTTATTAGGGTTAATAAAAGATCTTGCGGAATATTGTCCCATTCTTCTGAAAGTGCTGTTCTTAGTGCTGCCACTGTCGTGGGCAAAGGGTTTCTCGCATATACAGCTCTTTTTAAATTGTCCCAAACATGCTCAATGGGATTAAGATCCGGGCTGTGTGCTGGCCAATTCATTGTACGTATCCCAACCTCTTCGCAATATTGTCGAACTTGTGCAGCAGCGTGCGGCCGGGCATTATCCTGCATTAAAGTAAAATTTTCGCCTATGAATCCCATGTAAGGCACCACGTGATCTTCTAAGATCTCTGTTATGTAGCGATGTGCAGTCAAACCCCCTCTATTACCGTTTTGACGGACTATGTCGATGAACACAAGTTCTGTTCGCCCGTTCATCGATATGCCACCCCAGACCATACACGAACCGCCTCCAAAAGGAACACGCTCCTCAATGCAACTTTGAGCATATCGCTCCCCACGTCGACGATAGACTCTTCTGCGACCATCTGCACCATATAAACATGTCCTACACTCGTCCGTGAACAATACGGAGGTCCATTGCTCTTCTGTCCAATTCAGGTGATCACGCGCAAATCTTAAACGAGCTTGTCTGTGAGCTACAGTCAACTTTGGACCATTTGCTGGTCTTTAAAGGGGTGATATCCGCTTCCTTTTACCTTCTTCTTATTGTTCGTGCACTCACGTTTACTCCACGCACTTCATTAAGCTCTGTTTTGATGTTAACAGACGTGAGGAAACGATTTCGCAGGGAAGTTGTAACAATAAATCGGTCATCACGACCGGTGGTTGCTCGAGTCCTGCTTGTACCACGTCTCCTTCTCTAAGAACCTGTCTCCACAAACCTTCTGTATATTCTAAAAACCGTAGACTGGTTTAAATTTAAATTTCTACCAATCGTTCGTTGATTCAAGCCCTCCCGCACCAATGCTACAATTTGAGCCGCTTGTTCGGACGAAGTATCCGTATTATGGTTCAAAAACTCTCGATGAACCCTAGAAACTAACCCAACAATTCTGCTGGTAACAATAATTCAATTGACAAAAGAATAAAAAATCAATGAGAATCAATTTAAAACTTTGCTATAAATAACACGCAAATCTGATACTACGAGTCAATTTTCTTTTCCCGACTATATTCATTTGTATTACTGCAGTTCTATTTTTAAATTTTCCTTTTTTTTTGAGATTAAGAGCCAGTCTCTCCATATTTATATAATTAAATCTAAAAAGTTTGCATACTTATTTTAAAAAATCATTTCAAAGTAATCCTGAACTTTGATACAGTTTATGAGTCCGTCAGTTTACATAAATTATAATGTCAACTTAAGACTAGTTGACAGAAGGGGTTCATGTGGTAATGAGTGACGTCAATCGACCGCGTGGTTGTCGAACAATGGGTTGGGTCAATGATCGGCACCGTCCTGCCAGGATGCCACTAATTCCCGCCACGCGTCGATATTCCCACCGGCTTGCAGTAATCATAATTTGCCTTTCCTCTTTCATATTAAAAATTATGCGATTTTACTTTATTTCAAATTCGTAAGTAAATAAATATTACTGCATAAAGTTCCTTACAAACGTCCAGCAGTAAGCGACAGTCAATATTATTTATTCTAATTACTCCCTCTTATTCGTACTAGTCTCAATAAATAAATACAATATGGCAGAAAGATGTATATTATTTATGCCGCTATCGATCGTTGGATCTCCTGAATGGCAAAAAAATTAGGGCTGGCCGGTGTACCTACGCGTAACTGACGGATGAAAATTAGATAGATAGATAACACTTTATTGTACACCAATATAAAAATGAACTTATAGATTAAAACTACCTTATTATGCACAAAGGGCAGACTTGTCGCTAAAAAGTGATCTTTTCCAGACAACCCTATTTTGTAAATAATGGTGTAATGTATTGTAAGTCGAATATTGTAAAATCTAAGATTCTTGATGTCTTTTTACTACAGTAAGAAGTAATCTCCTTGACCATCCACCGTATTCTCCCGACTTTGCCCCAAGTGATTTTCACTTATACCCAAAATTAAAAGAGAAAATTCGTGGAACTAAATTTCACAATAATGGTGCGGTTATGGCTGCCGTAGATGAAGTTTTTCGAGATTCTAGAAAATATTTTTTTCGCAAGGAATACGGTAGTTAGAAATGCGTGATTCTAAATTAAATGCATTGCATTGGAGGGAGATTATGTAGAAAAAAATATTTTTGTTTGAACTTTTGCATTTTTAAATATTGATTCCGAGATCTTTTTGACTCACCTAGTTATGTTTTCCCTTTCAATGAACAAGAGATCAAAAAGCCAAAAAAAAAATCAACTAGGAGCTAAAACTGATTCGAAAAAAATATGTTCAGTAAGTAGCTTTTCATATATGGGATATCTTCGATTATACGCTTTTCTAGGAGTTTCTAAAACCAAATGACCCAAACTAAATAAATGAAATGCATAATCTCTACGGAACCTTTGATTGTTCGTGGCCAACCACAACCTTAGCCGAGTTTTACCTTTGGGTATCGTAACCCTAAAATGAATATGGACACTTGCTATTGCGTTAATGATTTGAAAACGGGCAAATAGAAAATGCAACTATAATAACACACTCCAATATATCGTGGCTAAAAGTTATAAATGACTTTATAAGAATATTAAAATTACACTACATTTGTCAATTTATAATAGATCTTATTATAGAGCTGCAAACGATAGTACTCTTTATCAATCACAGGTACTCAGTATCCTATCTTAGAACACGCCAAATCAAGTAACGTTTCGAATTCTTTTATACAACACCCTAACTTGCGTCATTATTCTTACAAAATTTAAAATGCTGCACAACGCTGTACTAGGACTATGGAGCTCTGTCAAAAAATATGAGACAGGCATCATAATTAAAAAACTTATTGATATATAATATAAAGTATATGCATTTAATGAAAGATTGATTGTCAGTTTATTTACATATTACTCTCTCACTAGGTTTGTCTCTACTTTCTATTAATTAAAGTACAGATAAATTAGTTTCGAGACGTTTTTGTGTTTTGTATTTGTACTTTTACAGAAACTCTAAACATTTTAAAGAAAGAAAAATATTTACAATAAAAAGTCAATGGTGTAAGTAAATAATAATTATTTACATTGCTAAGTGTTGTGAGGTCTGACTATTTGGTTTTAGTTTGATAATTAATGACTTATATAATTTATTTTATGCGTGGTTCATTCTTGTTATTTATTGTTTAGTGTTATTATTTGTTGCTAATTGTTGTTGTTTCATATTAAAAGCTGTTAGATATAGACTGGTAAACAAGTGCCTTTTGGACCAACTTTTTTCAGCAGTCTCCGAAAATTATAAATGAGGTGTCATTCGATTCGGAATGACATCTAGATGATTTTTGAAAAAAATGAAGTTCCGCTTGCAAAA
This sequence comes from Dendrolimus pini, assembly GCA_949752895.1. Classification (NCBI taxonomy): domain Eukaryota; kingdom Metazoa; phylum Arthropoda; class Insecta; order Lepidoptera; family Lasiocampidae; genus Dendrolimus; species Dendrolimus pini. The sequence continues at coordinate 13,809,801 of OX457128.1, read as the reverse complement.
ATTGTAAAAGTTATTAACAATTAACTAAAAAAAAGGGGGTTTAGTTTTTTGCAAATATCTCAAAAAGTAATAAAGATTTTTCAATTTGAAAAAAGATTCGAAAAGAGGAGGAAATTTCCTAAAAAAAGTCTTGACTCCCGAAACTGTAAGATTAATATTTATAATTTTCCCAGAGGGATGAAAATACGGCCGAAAACGGGTACTCTGGCTTACGCAAGCCACACCCACATCGGCCCTTTAATGAATAAATATTATTTAAAATTTTACAAAATTAAAAGTTTAAAACAACGAAAATTATTAATAAAAAATGAAAAATAAACATTTCCTAATTTTTCCAACGGGGTTCTATTCTAAAGCCTTTCAAGAATTGCTCCAAGAAAGGAAAAAATCTTAAATTTATAGTTTAACAATTATCACACTTGCAATGTTTATGTTCAAGCAAAACAAAAATATTTTGTAACAACGAAAATAATTAATAAAAAAATGAATAATAAACATTTTCTAATTTTTCCAACGGGGTTCTATTCTAAAGCCTTTCAAGAATTGCTCCAAGAAAGGAAAAAAATCTTAAATTTATAGTTTAACAATTATCACACTTGCAATGTTCATGTCCAAGCAAAAAAAATATATTAATTAACTATTGAATAACTAAATGAAAAATTGTTATAAAAAAAAATTTCAAGCAGATTATTGTTCATTCATCTATTCAGTTAGTGCCTGAATTTTTTTAATTTTTTATTTTTAACCGACTTCGAAAAAAGGAGGAGGTTCTCAATTCGTCGGGGTCTTTTTTTTTTTGCTTTTTTTATGTATGTTCGCCGATAACTCCGTGATTTATGATCCGATTTACGTGATTCTTTTTTTGTTCGACGCGGAATAGCTTCCAATTGGTCTCCTAAAAATTTTACATAGTTTGGCCCAGTAGTTTTCATTTTATGAACATTTTTCATGGAAATAATTTTCACTCCGTTCCATATGTACACCGATTACTCTGAGATTTATGATTCGATTTACGTGATTCTTTTTTTGTTCGACGCGGAATAGCTGCCATGTGGTCCCCTAAAAATTTGACATAGTTTGGCCTAGTAGTTTTCATTTTACGAACATTTTTTTGTTCCCGGTTCTTGGGACCTATATTTTTTAAGAAGCGCGGCACCATTCGTAGGTCCACCCATACATAGCTAGACACTAAAAAGTAACAAATAAAAATTAAAAACTTCGTTTAAAAAAACCGACTTCTATCTAAAACATCTTGAAGTCGGTGCAAAGTAAAACATAAAAATTACTATATTTTGAAAATTACTAAGCACCGACTTTAAGATGTTTTAGATAATATATATTAATAATAATAGTTTAAGAAATAAGTTATTTCATACATTTTAGTTTTTTCGTTTTTGAAGTCGGTTTTTTTAAACGAAGTTTTTAAATTTTATTTTCATATTTAGTATGTTTAAATAATATTTATTCATTAAAGGGCCGATGTGGGTGTGGCTTGCGTAAGCCAGAGTACCCGTTTTCGGCCGCATATTCATCCCTCTGGGAAAATTATAAATATTGATCTTACAGTTTCGGGAGTTAAGACTTTATTTAGGAAATTTCCTCCTGTTTTCGAATCTTTTTTCAAATTTGAAAAATCTTTATTACTTTTTGAAAACTAAACCACCCCCTTTTTTTAGTTAATTGTTAATAACTTTTACAATTTTTGCAAGCGGAACTTCATTTTTTTCAAAAATCATCTAGATGCCATTCCGAATCGAACGACACCTCATTTTTAATTTTCGGAGACTCCTGAAAAAAGTTGGTCCAAAAGGCACTTGTTTACTAGTCTAATAAAAATGCTTCCGATGTTGAAACGTAGTCGCGGTAAGCCTTTGATTTCCCAAACTAAAGAAGTTTTGTACAATTTGTACAAATATTTCGAAAATGAGTGCAAAAGCAATCCGAGCAGTAATATGACTCTCAAAGGGAAAAATTAATAGCATAACTGTAGAGGAATAGAAAAATATTTGTCTACATGCTATAGAAGAGGAAAATAAATATCAGGGCAGAGATGAGGCTTTAGATATAATATTACAACGAATTAGAATTAACATAAAGTGACATAAATGATTCATCGGATGAAAGTGAGGATGAGTAAGAAATGTAGTTGAAGAAATTTATTAGTATTAAAAAAATATGTTTAATATTTATTATTTTAATATAGTTTAATATTAATTGCCTATAAAAATATTAGTGGTGACCGTACACTTACTACTAGTAACTACTATAAACGCAAAGAATTCTCGAAGCTAATTTGTCTGTGTACATGTGTAATTGTGTATCTATGTGATACTCATGTACATATTTTATATGACTTAATTTAATTTACACACCACACAATTGTCATACAGTCGTGTACTTAAAGGAGACGGTTACGCTTTCATACATTCTTAGGCCCAGATTGTATTTATAATAAATTAAATAAATTATATTTGTATTTGTAAAAAGATGTGGAGATATTTTAAGATTTCTATTTATTAAGTTGATATCTATAATAATGTAAAATTCTAAACATGCCCTCTGGACATTGAAGCTATTTAAAAGTACTGGAATAGACTACGATGCATTTTTTTATTTCTTGTCTGTCTGTCATTTTGTCTGTTTGTTTGGGATTCACGTAAAAACTAGATTTCGACGCGATTTTCGCTGATCGACAGCAAATTCTTGGATTTATATCTGCGATGCTTTTATGCTGGGAATCCCGCGTGATTTTTTGTCGGAATTATTTAAAATGGCCAGATTAAAATAATAATATCCAATGTGATTTTTTCATTGAGCGATAGTAAATTTTACGTAATACAATGTGTAATATTTTTTATCCTGAAATTTCGCGGGAATTTTCCTGGGAGCGGTTTGTAGTTTTGTTCGGGTGCTGATTCCGACACAGTTTTCTATAAAGATCTAAATTCTTTTTTAAATGCTGCGGTACTTTGTGTCCCGGAAATCTCGACGAAATTTCAAGCGTGGACGAAATCACGGTTACAAATCTTAGTTTTTTTTGAAATTTAAAGCATACATACATACACAACTTCACGCCAGGTCCCTTGCGGGGTAGGCACGAACAACACGCACACACAACACAACAAACAACAACAATTTAAAGCAATTTTTAATTAATTAATCGTATAGTGTAAGTGTTTTCATGTTATTAATTGTTCAAATTTATTCACATTAAGTGTTTATGGTAATTGTATTTGTGGCCTTATTTGTAAGATTTCTTATCTTCCAGTTAGAATTTAGTGCTTGATGTTTTCCATTTTGTAATAGAAAAATGTAACGCCTATTAAGCCATATCTTAACTCATTACATTTCTTTAGCCTCAGTCCTTGTCTCCTGTAGTCCATAACCTGGGTTTTCTGGAAGAGACTACTCAAAGGTTGAAGACATGTATTATTGTATTTTGTACATTATTCAATGTATTTATTGAACTACAACATGTAGTTACAACAACTACAACATTTTATTTAATGAGCCAGATTAGATGTGTCATTCAATCGATTTTGCGAACGTTTGAGTGAACAATACCAGAATTATTTAAGCTTAAAAGCTTCCAGAATATACCGTATGCAGGCGAAATCAATAGACATTCCCAAATTTGATGTAAAAATAAATCAGAATGTTCTTAAGGCGGGTTTAAACTGAACGAACATAGAGCTAGAGCTAGAACAAGAGCATTCTTTCTCGATCTTTTAGTGTAAACAAAAGATCGCTCTTAGCGTTTACACCAATATATCATCGAGCAAGAATGAGAACCAAGAACAAGAATTCTCGCACGATAGATATTTAGATCAGCCGAGCGAATGCTCATTGCTCATTCGTGTCAATTCTGTGGTTGGTACTGCTTCGCTATGGCCGACTCTGACAGTGATATTATTATTGCAAGTGCTGCATTTATCATTCTGTCTCAAAAACTCAAAAAGAAAAGAAGGAAGAGACGTTGGTGGGTGACAAATTTAATGCAGTGAAGGATTTTGGATAATGTAGATGGAACTATGATGGATATACAAAAACAAGAACAACGTGATCATTTTAGGTAGGCTTCTATCATAAATAGGCATTTTTCTTGAGACCAATTGAATCGATGAGATTCAGATCGCTCGAACACAAGAACACTTTGAAGAGACCGCTCCGGGGAGCGAGCACGTCCGAACACGCAAGAACGCTCTAAGCAACTGTTCGCGCGCTCTAACGCCGTTTACATCGAGCGAGCGAGCATTCTTAGAATATCCCATAGAATCTTTGCGAACGCACTAAGAACAACGAAAGAATGCTCTATGCCTGTTTACACTAAATGAATTTGATACAGTGGGGATAGAATGAGCATTCGCTCGTCTGATGTAAATCGGCCTTTACAAGTGAAGAGGTCAGCTCAAGTCGGTTGCAGATGACCTTCTTTACTCCCTTATGCCTCAGCCCATTTTCATGGGTGAATATATAGAACTGACTTACCAATGACATTATTGTTCTGATGATGATGGTGTGCCGCAGCAGCCGCAGCAACGGCGGCTGCGAGAGCCGCCTGCTGCTGCGCCAACTGAGAAGCAAGCTGCGCTTGTAGCGCCGCGTGCATCCCCGCCAGGTTGCGGTCGGGCCCACTGGTGATGCCACCACTGGTGCCGTCACTCCGCGCTTCTTCATTGCCGTACGCCGAGGACAACTCTTCATCTATGAACAGACGGCACAGTTAAGGTCTTGCGAAACAGCATATGCCTACAGAATCATGTGTGACTGTTTACATATGAAACATTTTAATCAAAATACACAAATTAATTAATAACAAATTAAAGATATAAAACTTTGTTACAGCAAAAGTTAACTTCAAAAAGGGGCGACGAGTGAAAAAGCAAGGTACAAAGGAATTTGCCATTTCAAAAGATAACAGGGTTAACAGTGTGATGATTAGATTCTCGCGATTAAAGTTTACGGTAATTTGTAGATTACATTTTGTATATTTTTAACTCAAATTAAATTATGTTTTGTTTGTGAATTTAGTTTAGCTCAACTGATACTCAATACGCTCTGTTGTTTTACTATTGAAATGAAATGAATTTTAGTATCAATATAAATATTTTATGAGTAATTATAATTTTATACATTTTATGCTTATAATTAACGAATATTTAATCTAATTAATTAGTTAAAAGAAATAAAATGTTGTTTCCTAAATGTTTCGTACGTAGATCATATTTATAAATAGCTGTAAAATTCTTTATCTGGCAACATTCGTTATACACATGCACTACAGATTATTAATACTTGAATTATTTGACGAGTAGTGATTTTAAGTAACAATGAATCGATTTAAGATATTTTAACTGACGCGGGCATTAATTTTTAAATTATAGTTCAGTATTTTATACGTCCCAACACTTTTAAATATAGAATGTGTGTATTAAACCAGAAACACAACATTAGAAACGTTTAATGTACAATATAACACGAAGCAGTTTTCTTGTCTCTGACAAAGCAGACAAAATGAAAAAGAGACGACTTCGTTATTAGGGTCGTTGTTCTAAGAAAGCCGGGATGTTATTTGGCGCATAAATGATTTATCAGCCTCTCCCCAAGTCCTAATAATAACCAATGCCCTCACAACAGATCATACCTATGAATCCCCGACATAGAGGCGGCAAAATAGAAAAATTGATCTTAGGTTTAGAAGCAGATGGTTAGAACGCAACCAGGGTTTAACGGAAATTGCTGATATTGGAAAACTTCGACGTAGAAATGCTTGAAAAGGTTTATAGGGGTCCTTGACCAAAATTACCTAAAGGTAACAACCACAAAACTCTTCATTGTGCATAAACCAAGTTTAATTTACTTCTACTGCCTACACATCACAGGATAGCAATAAATAGATCAATAAACTTTTTACGGGCATTCTTATTAGACCTTCGTCCCTAAACTTTTAAATAGAAAACCTAGGAAATTTCAAACTAATTTTAACTTTGAAACTTGTTGGGTTTAGACAGCTGTAAATTTAAAAGTTTTAGATAACATATAATTTTAATGAAGTTGAATGTATTGTATTGTAATATTGCAAAATTAAGATAACTAATAAAATAATAGTTACACTAAGAAATTATTTATTTTATATACTTTTAACGGGTTTCTATTTTATTTTACGATATGTATTTAGTGTTATTTGCTTAATTTGTCTGTACAATATTATGCATAATTTGGTAGAGAACGTTATTGATGTATTTAATTACTACACGTAAGTAAGTAGTAATCGTCGTATACATAATAAATCCGAACGAACGGACGAAGTACGTAACAGTTCTCACAGAACGAAGTTTTTTCCTCATCTGACTACGGGACCTTAAAATGTGTGCAATCGAAAATACCTTAAGCCTTACATCTCAAGAATTATACCATAGATCTTTTCATGGCAATTTACTTTCAAAGTGAAGAAATACACTTTATTTTTTATACCTTAAACTTTTACAAATATTTACCCAATTGTTTAAAAATTAAAGGAGGGAGCTATTTTTAACACGCTTTTATTAGCTTCACCTGTATGTATGTATGTATGTATGTTTGTAACCGACCCCTTTGAGCTCAATTTTGTCCTACTTTGAACGATCAGATTTAATTCAAACTTTGCACACCTGTCAAAGGTCGATGACAATGCAATAATATAGTACCATGGAGCTGATCTGATGATGGAGTCGGAAGGTGGCCATAGGAACTCCTGTACTAAACAAGATAGACCCGTCGTGTTTGGGCTCGTTTTACTTGTCTTGGCTAGCACTCTGCTGCTACATGATAGGCAGGATCTCAAAAGCTTGTATTTAAAAACATTTTAAAAAAATCAACTAAAAAATGAAAAATAAATAATAGTTTTAAAAAATACTAAAAAAAACACGCTTTCATAAAAAGTCCAACTAAAAAACAGAAAATAAAATTTAATAAATTTGGTTTCTGATGAATGGGGTCTTACCGTGGAGTGCAAAAAAGAAATAATTAATCAATTTGATTAAGTATAGTGTAAAAAAAATATGAATGTACATTATTGTAAAAAAGCGTGGGGTGTATTCAAAGCACTTTTTAAGATATTATATTATCGAAGTGATGATTCTTCTACTCATTATCTGCCAATAAAATGTTTATAACTATTGACACTATGCACCCCACGCTTTTTTACAATAATGTACATTCATTTGTTTTTACACTGTACTTAATCAAATTGATTAATTATTTCTTTTTTGCACTCCACGGTAAGACCCCATTCATCAGAAAACAAATTTATTAAATTTTATTTTCTGTTTTTTAGTTGGACTTTTTATGAAAGCGTGTTTTTTTAGTTTTTTTTATACGACTAAAAGTGAATATGTCCCCCACCTATTACTGACTAACAAAAAATTATATAAAGTTCTAAGTTACACGTATACAATCCTTATTTTAATTATATTTGCTACTATTTGCCTGCGACTTGATCCACGCTTGACAGGTAACGTGAATTACAGTTATTTTGCCAGTATTTAAAATCAAAAGGTGTTTTCAGCAGGGCAACGGATTTTTAGTTTGAAAATGAATGAAAATTGTAAAAACGCAGGATAGCTAATGTTATTAAAGGCATACATATCTAAATCTACTAAAGAACATAGAAACTGTCATATCTAGTAAGTCCTAATATAACGCGGTTTGGAAGTTAGGCAATCTGGGGGAACATAAAAGTCCCGGATTATATTGTTTTATACTTAGTATCAATCGGATCCGAATCAGCCAGTTATACCCACTTGAAAATACTCCCGGGAAAATAACCGCGGGGTTCTTGGAATATAAAGTATCGCATCACTTGAAATGGGACTTAACAATCGATCTAGTAAAATCGTAACGTAACTAGCTAATTATTATGCAATCAAACTAATTTAAAAAACTATTAAATATTTTTGTACAGAATGTTAGTTAATGTAATGAAATTTCCTTATAGTATTTTGTTAAATTATGGTGCATAAGCAATAAGCATGGCAGCGCCAAACAACATGACCGTGTAGCGCCATCATGTCCGTTCATCTCACTGCAGCGGTATTATTTGTGAAATAAATAAACTACATGTGTTAATGTTCATTAAAATAGTATGTTCAGTACTTTTCACGTCATGAGTGAACTGACCGACAGACACAACTCGAGACTAATAAGACTAATTTATGTATACCATAGAAGAAAAAGATTATTTCGCACTACTCTATTAACTTTAACTATTTGGAATATATTGAAAATATATTCTTAGTTTTTATAATTGGCCTGTACTGTCCATTAAAAGGCATAGTTCGTCCACTTTAAATGGTCAAATCTTTACTTGTAAAAATAATACGTCCAAAGTTTAGTTACTCAGTACAGCCTACGAGGCTCAATCAATTTTTTGTGGCAACAAGTTTGAAAATTGTATTACTCGAAATTTGGGAAGGTCGAAGTTCAGCGTGGGACGTTATTGCAGATTCTTTAATATTTTGTGTGCCATAGATTAGAACTAAAACCGTTAATATCAGTGTCTTAGTGTGCACCTACTTATTAATAAATTGTAAAACATTGAACTTACTGTCTTCAGGTACAGGTGTAACAGGGCTCTCGGGCAACAAGATACCCTTTTGCACTAACTCATCTCTATTCGCTCGGACGGATATCTTCCTTTCTAATGCTGTAAAAATATTTCGAAGATAAATGATATAAAATTTGCTTACAAGTTATTTATTATTTTAAAATTCTAAAGTTAAATGAAATAATGTTTGTATATTCTTAAAGTTCATTATGAATTATTATAACTTTTAAAAAATCAAATATATTATTAGAGAGAATAGCATAAAATATATGATTGACGCTCAACATATTCACGTTCATCTTTATAAGTAAGCCTTTTTCAAGTATATTTCTATACACGTATATTCACGTTGTCACATTTTTAGAAGTTTTCCAAGGTAATATCGCCGTTTGTGGAAATTTGTTAAAGTATAAAATTAAAAATTTAGCCGTAATTGCTCTACGGGCAAGAACCGCGGGTTAGTGACAACGGCCATGAAGTGAAATGATTGAATAATTAATAATTCACACGCGTATTGTATTTATACAGGACTCCCTTTGCGCAAAGTGCGACTCGCACGCGCTCCGTTATATATATATTATTATATCAGTGGTGTAATAATGCGGTTATTTGTTTTTGATAAACAACAATCATATTTAACTATTGGTTGTACTTATTTATCATCATAATTATGATAAAAAAAATCTTACCAAACCTCTCTTATCACAATATATTAATATACAAGTATCCAGTAGATTTAAGAGTTAGTAACACTGAAAAAATAGTACACCGCTACTTTTCATATGAAAGATCTAAAGGTGTTTATTATATTTACTAAACTAACCACTTTCCACCATGTACTTATTTCTGCCAAGCAAAATATCATGTATATCGTCTAACTTACTTCTAGAGGCAGCCTCAAATTTCTCTGATTTCTTTTTCCGTTTCCATTTCCATGGTTTGAATAGTCTGCCAAAAGCGGAGAATTTAGATTTGGTCCGCTCCGCGGGTGGAGTACGTGCGCCCGAACCCAGGCTATTTGTTCGAACCGCTGAACCATTTTGTTTCTTTGCTGTAAACAAAGATAAGTGTTATTAGAACTATTACCCAAAAACAAGTCAATTATTAATCCCCTAATATTATTATGGTTTTAAGAAAAACCATAATAATATTAGGGGAAAGGTTGATTGAGATACGAAAATCACACGCTCTTTCGCCGATAGTTCCATTCGAAATTAGTTAAAATTTCAATTATGATTCTTAAACATTTCCAAAACATTTATTTAAAAAAAAAATATTAACTCTTCCATATCTGTTAAACATCATAGCAAAATGTCGATCCAATATCCTGATAATGTGAACTCTTATCATGCAATGAGTGTTTACAAAAGAATTCCAGATTTTTTGCAAAATCCTCTCCCTATACATATAATAGATGATTCATAAACTACATGTCGATGCACCGTTGAAGACTGTCCCACGTCAATACAAACTAGGTTCCAATAAGATCCGTACAAATAGTGCTCACACATACATGACACATCCATACAATCAATGGCCCCATTATGTCGTGAGTTTATTGTTATGAACGTCCATACATATCAGAAGAATACAATACCAATAGAAATTATGTAGATATAAAAGTGAAAATTTATCTTTGTTAAAAGATGTTACTTCACAATACTTTAAAATTTAAGATGCCTAACAATATTGTGTTGTAAAACATAATTATCACAAAATAATAGGCCCGATTTTAGAGTTATTATATATAACTATCATATTATATATAACTCTTTTTTTCAAAAAGGACATAAATGCAAATAGCAACATACACATACACTACACCAAAATTAGTAATCCAATCTATCCAATACTGTGACCCTTCTAACGGGAAAACTAAACACAACTAAACGATTACATGTAAATATAAGTATATAAGTATTATAATAATAAAATCTCATTAAAAATCATTATTCATATTCATGTTTTTTTTTAGTTTACCATCCATAAGTTCCATCCGTAGTTAGTTCCTGTGCCTGTTATTTAATGTCAGTTTAGTTCATTGGCTTTTAGCTTATATCACTTTTTCATCTGCGATAATATTATAGTTATTCACCGTTTTAAACAGATGTAGCAATAACTTGAATGCGTTATTTGTGATATGATATTGTTATTAATTGTTAATGACGTTAAATATTGACTGATAACGTACGTATCATAGTGCTCTTACACAAGGTTTTTCACGCAGCGTAGCTGCGAGGAAGACGCTAGTATACAATAAATGAACTACAGAATAAATCTCTCTACGATAATGAAATTAAGCGAGATTGGACGATCACAAGAAAGGCAAAGCTTACAAGGTATGCATAATAAACCGCAGGATGGAGGGTTTTGTATGCAGGATACGTCAATAGCGCTAATTTGAAATGATTTTAACTTCAATTTTCCAAGAACTACGAAGACATACTTCGTCTAATATATGACGAACATTCAAAAACTTATTTCACCATTTCAGCCTCATTTCGAAATTTTAAATGCAACTTACGCCGCAGTTTTACATGTAAAGTTAGGCATAAGTTAAGATTTAATGCTAAGAGAAAGTTGATTTGATAAGATTAAATTATAAACGGTTGATAACAAGTGATTTTCCAGACCATTTTATTATATTTAGATAATAATAATTTCTTTGCCAAAGCCCAGTATTCAATAATACACAAACTTATAGTACAAACAGATCGAAAACTTACCCCCCCTAAACCTACAAAATGCAGCAGAACAGACTAACGAAAAGCTCACTGACGGTAGAACTAAGATAACAGAGTGGACTCAAAAGTCTCTTCATGGAAAACATCGCCAAGACTTGTGCCTAAAACATGTCAATAAAGAAGCATCGAACACTTGGCTAACAAGAGGTGAACTCTATCCAGAGACAGAGGGTTTTATGATCGCCATTCAGGATCAAGTCATTGAAACCAAAAATTACCACAAACATATCATCAAAAATCTAGCCACTGACTACTATAGAAAATGTAACAGCTCCCCAGAAACTATACAGCACATCACAGGCGCATGTAAATCAATAGTTTAGACAGACTACAAACATAGACATGATCAAATCACCAATATCATACATAAAAACTTGCACACATATATAATCTCATCAACACTATAACACCATACTAAAAATACAAACCTGAAACTGTACTAGAAAACTACTACTAAACTGTACTTTGACCGAGCCATATAGACTGACAGAACGATCCATTACAACAGACCTGACATAACCCTAATTAACAAAACCACTAAGACAGGTTATTTAATAGACATTTCCATACCTAATACACATAATATACAGACAACAATATCAGAAAAATTTACAAAATACACCGAACTCAAAGACGGAATTACCCGCCTTTGGCACATACAGAATGTTACAATTATTCCAGTCATGCTCTCTACTACGGGAGTCATACCAAAACTAATACATCAATCCCTAAAAGCTCTAGACCTACCAGCAAACTCTTACCATTTAATACAAAAAGCAACAATATTAAATACATGTACGATAGTAAGAAAATTCCTGCAAGGGCACACCGATGATTTACTTGCTAGTAATCATACAAATATATATCACATCAAGTAGCAATCACTACATCTTAGTCGTTCCACTAATGTACACTTATCTTAGGCCCGTGCCATTATTTCCGGTTAGCCGAAAAAAATATATAAATCAATATAATAATAATCATGAGATTGTCCAATTCAAAGAGTCTTCAGAAGAGAGAGATTCAAAGGGTCAATAGAACAACAATGTGGATTCATGAAACCCGTTTTATGTAATTTTTCAGACAGTGGTGCTCCATTCTAGATAATTAATACCAGATGAGATAGCGAAAGGAAAAGAACTGCACTGACCCGAAGTAATTGGGAGAAGGTGAAAAATAAAGAGAGCGATTAATATATAAAAAAATAGATTCAATTCAATTTGACTATATCATTGTGTAGCGATATATACTAGTAGAATTACACTTTCCTGTCAAATTCATCTACTTATATAAATCCACTACCTAGTTCGTGATAAAAATTACCGTTACATACATGTCTGTCTACAGACACACATTTCCATATAATAAGGGTTCTTTTTTTTAAATATATGGTTAATTGTCACACGAGAGGTGAAAGCGACATATTTAGGCACAAGATGGTTGACGAGCGTAGACAGGGCCCTAATAATTTGAGTGTCTAAATAGGACTTTCACCCAAGTTTAACACTCTGATTTTCATTCCGAATATGAGGAAAATAAATAAAAACAGATTAATTGAACCAACTAACTAGTAAATCCATCGAAATAAAAATCTGGTGAATCGTCATCACGTACGTCACATATGAAACGACAAGTATATTTTTTTGGCATTCTACCAGCCAGTATTTTTGTGTCACTGAGGATAATAAATATTTAGCTCAGATTTATATAAATTAAATAACAATTTAGTGAAAAGTAATTTATAAATATAAAATGAAATTACAAAATTGTTCATATTTTTTTTACAATGGCTGTAAAAGAAGTTGGAGGTTATTAGGTATTGGAGAAGTTATTAGGTATCTATGGGTCACATAGTTTTCTAAATTTTTTGATAAGAGGGAGAATCGCTGACGGACGAAAAGGGGAAGGTGAAGGACGAAAAGTGCGGTTTTCATTCCTATACTTATGTATGTACTTCCAGAATATGAGAAATGAATAAGGTATTAACGTCGTGATTAGGGGCAATCCACCAATTAACGTTAAGGGGGGTAAATTAAATGAAATTGAAACTAATTACGGAACTGCTGTTTTAATTTAATAATTTCATAATGAAAGGTTGCAAAATATGTGATGTCACACTAGAGGGAGGGACTAGTTGTGATAAGGAGGGGAGAGGGGTCAAAAATAATAAAATTCGTTTGACGTAGTTTGTGGATGGCAATTATTACAGTCATGTATATACAAACATCTTGTAAGAGTACATATCGGAAGGATTTCTTTATCTAAGGTAGGTAATATTACAAATGCTTAAAATATTTATTAAAGAATTCATAATACAGATACTGATAACACATATTTTTAGTATTGTTTTTATATCAGCAATCTCTTACCTTATTCTCTTAAAACAATAAATACTACTTCCTACTAATATTATAAACACGAAAGTTTGTAAGAATGTATGGATGTATGTTTGTTACTCTTTCGCGTAAAAACTACTGAATGGATTTTGATGAAACTTTACAATAATATAGCTTACACATCAGAATAACACATAGGGTGTAATTATTAAGATATAGTGTGAATTATCCAAAATATAACTATTCTTCATCACCACGCGGGCGAGACCGCGGGGCGCAGCTAGTATTATAACAGCTATATGTGGTTTTATCAATGTGTTATAAGTTTACGTATATGAAGTGGCAGGCATTTGGCTAGTTTTCTTACAAATCCAATTAGATGTGAATTTTTTTCTAATGTAGTCTCAGTAAGGTTTCCAAGTTAATTTTGTATCCAGAATTAAGCCCATGTATTTTTCCTCCTTAGACTTCTGCAAAGACTCATCATTTACGGTAAGTGGTATATGTGATATTTTTTTATTTTTAGCCGCGAAATCATGTAAGATATATCTTAATAACATTAATAGTTAGGTTTTGCTTCAGCGATTCTGATAGAATATTCAGATCATTTTGAGCCCTGGATATCATATTATCAATGGAATTCCGAAATAAAAAAGACATGGATCATCGGCGTATAATGTAATATGTCCCACTAATACAATATCTTTTATTCTCTTTCATATGTACAAGGTAAAGTAATGGGCCCAATATTGAGCCTTGGGGTATGCCACATACAATTGCCAAACATTTTACTTATATATTGACCAATTTCAACAAGTTCATACCTCTCATTTAAATATGATACAAAAATACTATAAGCGGTGCCATTTACCTCAGTTTTGTTTAAGTTTTTCAACGAATTAATTCACCCCAAAAATAATATTTTGTTTTGAAACATTACATCAAATCATTTCTACTGTCTGATCCCTCTATCTCATCCCCCTAGCCTGTCCTCTTTATCCCATCCTAAAGGCTGGCAACGCATTAGCTTCGCCATTAGTGATGTAAGCGTCTATAAGCGACGGTGACCATTATCCATGAACAGGGCCGTTTGCTTTTTTGCCAGCTTCGCAATTGAAAAAACTGTATATAGGTATAATTATATTAGAAGATAGTTTTAATGAATAAACAATGTGCGCTAGTGAGTCATTCTGGTTCCGCCGCAATTTTCGTCGCCCACACCGGCTGTTCATCCGAACAGTCAATGTTGCGGCAAGTTATCGATACACCTATACGTAACGTCCTCACGTCTTTCACCTTGTCTGCCACCTCGGGTCCTTATACATTCTAAAACCATGACCGATATTTATACCCGAGCCTAATATTTGCTAGTTGTTAACAGCCCACACGTGAATTTATACTTTCAATGTTTAATACTAGAAAAACTTCTACAAGTTACTGCTCGTTATTATGCATTTAAATATTTTGTAAATTGTTTAAATCAAATTAATTTACTTGAAGAACATTTTATTTACATATTCGCATAATATATTTAATATAATTTTATTTCAGAATCAACATATCTAAAATTCCCGCCCGCGACTTCGTCTACGCTAGAATTGGAATTCTCGCGGGATCCCGGGACAAAAAAATCACACATTTTATGACATTAAATTTGCTATCGATCAATAGAAAAATCACATTGGACTTCAATTTATTTTTCAATCTCCAATTTTAAATCATACCAAAAAAAAAACCCGTGGGATTTTCAGGATAAAAAGTAGAGCAGAGTTTAAGTTTAAAAATTAGCTATCGATAAGCGAAAACCGCATCGAAATCGGCACAGTAGTTTTTACGTGAATCCCAAACAAACAGACAAAACTTTTTTTTTATAGCGTCAATGATCTAAGTCTGAAGGTTGTCAAAGATGGAATACATTACACGATAATATTGTTGTGAACCGATACTAATCCTTTAAAGGTGTATTATTACTCCTTCGAATTTAGGTGAATTTATGAGGTTTTTTCTACATTTTGTTGCACATTCTTATGTTGGTGTGCACCGACATTTAACCGGCGGTTAAAATAAAATAATCACTGTTTATGCATACATTTTTAGCGATTATTTTATTTTAACCATCGGTTAACAGTCGGTGCACACCAGCCTTAGAAGGTTTTAACTTTACAAGAATTCAAAGAAACAGTGGGTATGTTGCTAAAAGACCATGTCTAATTTGCGAATACATAAAGTCGGTCCGTCGGAACTGACTGTAAAGTTGAGTTTCAACTGTGATCGAGGCGTTACCAAGTGTACTTTCAGAATGAGTATCTTATAAAGACGGACTTTACGCGATTTATTAGTATTTCATAACGATTTTCTGCTTTACGCTTTCGACTTGTTCCAGTCGGTTTTGTTTATAAGAACTGTGAATTATGCGTGCATTTCTTATAAACTTAGTGATAATTCCAAGGGAATGTTCAATTTACGTTCCGCAAACTCGTAACAATATGATATTCAATGAAACTTACATTTTTTTTGGCATGGCTAAATTTAGTCAACTGTGAACTAGTTTCAATTAAACCCAAATTAAGATATCCAACGTTTTCTTTTTCAGCAATCAAGACCAGTGTCAAAAACACATTCGATTTTTGCCAACTCATACTCGAAGCAAACATGGCAAACATGTGGCAAGATTCACTAGTAGTATTAGTATTAATACTAGTATCGAGGAGACTCATTCTGCAATTGAAAGAAAAATGCAAGTACATCGAGTATGTATTACTGGACTGGATCAAACAAAGAATCGAATTTTTAACCGACTTCATTAAGGAGGAATTTCTCAACTAGTCTGAATGTCTTTTTGGAACGAAGTTAAGACCAAAAAAGTTGTAACGACACTTTTTTGTGATTTGCCATTTTTGACATTTTGGTGCATTTGGTCGGTGTGGGCGATATATATATATATATATATATATATATATATATATATATATATATATATATTCGATGCCGAGAATGAACATAGGATACCATTCATTTTGGCCGGTGATTTTAACATCAACTTCAGTAATGAAAAATCAAAACCATTGCTACAGTTTCTAGAGGAAGAATTTGATTTAAGAATAAACAATAATCCACTAGAATCAACAACAAAATATAATACTACTATAATACCATCGATGCAGTTTTTTCAAGACATTTAAATAAAATAGAATCCCAAACATATGTTTCCTACTTCAGTTACCACAAGCCAATTATTACTAAAATTGAGCCTACTAATTAAGTTTATATTTCATTATATTTTTATAACTTAAAAAAATAAAATTTTATTACAATTCCTTCACTAATTAATCGATAGGAACTTCATTCCATCCGGGTGTCCCTTGACACCTCTCCAGTTTTTAGGTTCGTTACTCGATTTCTCCATCAATTATGAACCGATTTTATTTAAATCGAAACAGTATACTCCCGAATTGCTCCCATTGTTAGCATCTCAGGATGTCAAGAGTGAATCCCAGGGAAATGGAGAGAAACCCTCGAATATTGTTAACAGACTTCTTTGTTACACTATGTCTTAGTCAATTTTGGAGCGATTATCAAATTTTTTTCTTTATTACTTTTAGTGGTCCCATGATTACCAAGTCAGATCTAGTTAGTGGATTCCAGGGAAATCAAGAGTAACGCCGAACGAATAAATTCTTAGATTAAGCTTGTATACGCGTGCTAATATTACATTTTCTACAGGCGCTTAAGTTTTTTGTATACATGCTACGCGATTTCTCCGTCAATTGTTGGCCGATTTGCAATTTTTTATTATTCAGGGATGTATACTCCCGAGGTGGTCCCATGGTCAAGAAGTCAGGATTTGATGAATGGATCCCAGGGAAACCGAGAGCAACCCTTCTTGACGTGCGTCTACATCAAAAAGTGACATAGCAACCTTGTATGCGCATGCCAGTACTACTATTTCTACAGGCGCTTTATATATTGTTTCTAAAGCTATTCAAGTATTTGTGCAAATAAAAAGTAAAAAATACCTTTATTAACAAAAACAAAATCGACTTCAAACTAAAAACCAAAAATAAATATTTACCGACTTCTTTTTACAACACCTTGAAGTCGATGCGAAGCAAAACATAGACATAAAAATTAAAATAGTTTGAAGTCGGTTATTTTAGTAAAAAAAAAAAATATATAGGTAACCCTTTACTGACAAACGTGAGACACCACAAATGCCTACCAAATAACATGTTTAAAATAAAATAAAATAGCCTTAAGCAATGACTAAAACATATTTTACAGAGGTCTCCTCTGTAATGGTTTTTTTTATTTTTTTATTGCCGGAGTTCAGCAGATAGGCAGGCGGCCTGGAAAGGGAAATGGAAAGCGGTTACCATAGCCGATCTATGGCCATTTGCAACACCAAAGGTGTTACAAATGCGTTGCTGCTCTCTTAAGGGAGAACTGGATGGAACCTGGTCACTAATGTCGGAACACAACTCAAGGTTGTTATGGCGACATACTTTAGACCAGGGGTGGTAGCCATCCAGTCGGGCAAATGCCCTACCACCTGAAACCTGGTTACGTAGAAGACCACTAACAATATTCCTATGTAAGTGGCTTCTAGGTCATGCCAAGACTTGAATAGCCTAGTAGCCAAAGATACAAGTGTTTGTAGATCTATGCTGGGTTAGTACCAATTAAAAGTACCGCCGCAGCGGGCCTAGCAGCCTATTTCAGCAGTACAGATGATAAGTTTCAGTATTATCCAAGATTGGCCGATTTCACATATTAGTAATCTCTATGTGTAGTATTGAGTAGGTGTATCTTTACGAACATTTTTTAACCGACTTCGAAAACCGGAGGAGGTTTTTTTTTTGTTTTACTTTTTTTTATGTATGTTCGCCGATTACTCCTTCATTTATTATCCGATTTACGTGATTCTTTTTTTGTTCGACGCGGAATAGCTTCCAATTGGTCCCCTAAAAATTTTACATAGTTTGGCCCAGTAGTTTTCATTTTATGAACATTTTTCATGAAAATAATTTTCACTCCGTTCCATATGTACACCGATTACTCTGAGATTTATGATTCGATTTACGTGATTCTTTTTTTGTTCGACGCGGAATAGCTGGCATGTGGTCCCGTAAAAATTTGACATAGTTTGGCCCAGTAGTTTTCATTTTACGAACATTTTTTTGTTCTCGTTTCTTAGGACCTATATTATTTAAGAAGCGCGGCACCATTCGAAGTCCACCCACACATAGCTAGACACTAAAAAGTAACAAATAAAAACTTCGTTTTAAAAAACCGACTTCAAAAACTAAAATGTATAAAATAACTTATTTCTAAAGCTATTATTATTAATATATATTATCTAAAACATCTTGAAGTCGTGCAAAGTAAAACATAATAAAAATTATCTACTATATTTTGCAAATTACTAAGCACCGACTTTAAGATGTTTTAGATAATATATATATAATAATAGCTTTAGAAATAAGTTATTTTATACATTTTAGTTTTTGAAGTCGGTTTTTTTAAATGAAGTTTTTATTTTTTTACCGTCAACACTTAGTAATCAACACACAAAATAAATTACTAGTCATGCTAGTTTTTTCGGCTTGCCCACACGCGCCTCATTCCTATAAAGTGGGTTATATATCCTGATGGGGATTTTTTAACCTCTTAGGTAGTTTTTATGCATGCAAATTGTTACCATTACCACTTGCCGACGATGAACTAAAACACCGTAATAAACCCTGTATATCATCCCATAAATATCCCTCTTGTAGTCTTAGGCCTCCCCATTTTAGTGAAACGCACGGTATATCAGTCACGTTTTTCTAAGGCGGATTGCCCAGTTTCACACGTTCGAAATCAATATAATCCTGTTACCTGGTTGCATTTTCCTTAAGTGATAAAATCGGTACATCAAGATAACCAGTATGTGAAACCAACCTAATCCTAAAAATGGGTACGTATAAGACTAACAGCTAGATATGTATAATCTAATATTAATAGTAAGTGATTTGTATGACGATCAGGCTCTGTAGACGATAAAATACTTAGCGCAACGATATATCATTCCCATACATCTTATATTTTATTCGTTTAAAGCTAATGCCACTTGTCTACACGGCCGGTGCCTTATTAGCCTTTCAGCCTCCATGACTGAAATAGCGATGCTTAATAGTTATTTAACACTATAATACTCGTGTTATAAATACTTTGAGTTACGCTTTTAACCAGCTTAACCTGTTAACCTGCGCATACGCAAGAATTACAAACATGCCAATTTATTTCGTGGCTCTAGTCAACAAAAACTTGTACAGTATTAGTTATAGTTCGAAGAATGGTGTGTTTATCACACATAAATAAATTACATTAACACATTTTGAAGTCAACAATAATTCAGAAGCAGTTTCATTTATTTTGGAACGAACATTCCGCGGTCACAAAGCGATCTAGTTTCACGGAGGGTAAATATGTAGGTTACTTGCTCTATGCACTATTAGAACAACACGTAGTAAATGCGCGCTATGTAGGGCTAATACAGATGTAAGCGATGAATCAATAGCATACCTTTGGCTAACCACCATCATAATGATTAATATGCTACTCAGGTGTCGCGTGCGGTAACCGGTGTACTAGATAGGTACTTGTATGTAGTCAAAGCTTTAAAATACGGCATCTATTGCAAACGTCTTCATATTACGTGATAATGGACGGCTGTTATTAACAGATTTATCGACTAGAAACGTACATAATTTTTAAATAATAAAAAACAAAACTGACTTCGAAAGTAGCTAAAACGCAATAATCATTTTGTACAACATCTTGAAGTCGGTGCGAAGCAAAACATAAAATGTACTTACTATATGTTATAAATTCTTTGTTGATTTTTAGTTAACTTGTACAAAATGATTATTTTTTGCTTTTTAATTAATTTTGAAGCCGGTTTTGTTTTTTTGTTAAAAGATAATATTTTCTACTTTTTTGTTACGCCAATACTTGAATAGCTTTAGATATAACTATATCTTCCCTATTAATATACTCTTTATTCCGGATAATGGGATAGATTTATGTAAAGGTTATCCCAAAAAGTAGGATGGTTTTTTTTTGCCAGTTTTGCCCTTTTTGCCCGTTTTTGCTTTTTGTCCATTTTGTCACTTATGTATGTAGTTTTCATAGACGGGGAATAGATAAATAGAACTAGGATGGTTTGAAACAGAGGATGAAAATTTGGACGAGACTAAACATTTCTCATATTTATAGATAAAAAAAAATATCGTCTATAAAAATGCGATAGTAACTCGATATGACTTTCTGTTAAGCTTTCATGGAAAACTAGGTACTAGGTATACTGGATCGGTTTTGTTGTAATTTTGTTTAAATGTAGTTTTAATACCGAAAATGGACCTAATTACTTTTCATGTCGGGAGATGTGATAGTTTGCGATATAAAATGAAATTAATCTTCCAGGTGCAAATGGCACTAACATAAAAATTTAGTACAATGTAATCTGTAGGTTGACTAGTTGAACTTGAACTCTAGCTTATGTATACAGGATGTTTTAGCAAACGCAACACCTACTTAAATGGGTGAAAGGGCATAACACTAGCCTACAGTTACAAAAAGGAAAAGGTCTTAAAAATTTAGTTTTAGAGTTATGAATGTGTAAACTTTCACTTCTTATCACCATAATTTCGCATAAACCAGGTGCAACATGTACAGTAAAAGATTTTAAATCGAATATATTTCTTTCTTTGCAAATTTATTCATCCGGTATAGAAAAACATTGTTAAGGGGGTCTTATCAAAAGTACGTCGCTACTGAAGTTAGTTTTCATGCGTTTTTTGCCTGCCATACATTTGTAGGACAAATATTATTTCAAGTAATTCAGATTATTAGAATTATCTTGAGAGTTAACAAAACAGACCCAGTTATAAATTTTTGAGAATCATCAAATCGATATATTTTACCTGGTACCCCTGTTAGCTACCACGAAGTCGAATATGTTTGTAAGAGAAGTGGGCCGTCTAATCAAAATGAAGCTACTTACGGAAAATTAGCTAGATAGTAATCAATAGCAAAAATGGATGGCGTATCCCCGACTATTACTCCAATGGGAAAATAATGTAACATTGGTTATACTAATTCAATAACTGTGAAAGCTATTTAAAATAGTAAAGTCACATCATCACGTAGAATAATAAAAATCAGAAAATTAAGTGATGATAACTTTTCTATCGGCTAAGCTATCTGCATAATTAAAATTATGATAACAGTTTACCTGTTTCACTACATGTTGAAATAGCACTGAAAATGATATTTTGATTTTCCTAATTTTTAGACTAACAATAGGTGACGCACAAATATTATATACAATGTTTCAAATAATCCAATGATCGTCATCGCCATAAGGGTAAATCCTAGTTGAGTGCGGAGCGTTTTATACCGAACCCCGGGGTCCGTTTCGCTACTTTACCCTGTCCACTCCACACGGTATTCGACAACTCTTGTTGTGAGACCATTAGCGAAAATATCATCCCTCACGACGTCGTGACAGCGTCATCCAAGGGCGAAATCTGCTATTTCAATATCTTGGCGTAGCGAAGATATTCAAAATAAGAATCCATCGCGAGATAGTGACAAAAATTCGTATTCGTCGTGAAAGAATAATAGTAGAAAAAAAGTGTTGCCATCAGCAGAAATGCCGTTAGCCTAAATGATTATTGAAAAGCTACCAAAATTTTAAACATTTATTTCGCGAGTTTTTGCTTATAAATAAATAGTGGCGTGGCCATGCCACTGGGATTGACAGAATACCGAAATCAGGCAAACCTACGATTGAGACGATAGTATCGGGGATTTTGAGGAGATAGTAATAGCAGAATTGGGCCCCAGGTGTGATTATGAATTTGAGATTTTTTTACTTTATCTGTGGATATCTACAAGTTACAACAGTTCAAAGGTTTTAAAAATTAAGTTATGAGTTATACCAAATATACCAGTATACCAAATGTAAATATTTTTTTATTTGATACATGAAACAGATACAGACTACAAAGAATAGAATAGAATAGAAAACACTTTATTGTTCACCACATACACATAGTATAAACAATTTACATTAGTATCATTAAACAGTAAAAGTAGGAGCAATGGGCGGCCTTATCGCTTTAGAGCGATCTCTTCCAGACAACTACAAAGTACAAATTGTTACTCAAAAAGTCACCGAACGCCCACAGACATAGGACTAAAGATGTAGAATATTTATGTGACTAATCTTTAAATCAATAAGTGATCTTACAATGATTATTTATTTGACCTTTAGAACATGATTTCCTATAAGCAGACCTAATAATATTTCCTGCATTGTAGTATTCCAACATGCTATATTTTAAAACAAGCTTATGACCGGAAGCCTGAATTGTAAATAATATCTTTGTAATATAAAGAACGATACAGGGGAACGTAAAAACCAAATTATAAATATTCCCTTTACACGCTTGAAAATATCAAACGTTTTTATAACAAGGAATATAAAATAGGATTCACCCTCAAATGAACCGCTCCTGCAGGTAGCGTGTTAATAATATCGTACGTGCAAGGACCGGTAGGAATAGAGAAATAAAGGTTACACCTGACATACATTGTGGAGATGGGATAAAGTAGGGATTTAAAAACCAGGTTAAACAAGTACATTTTGAATATATAGATAGTCTGTATAATATTGTTACATCAATTAGGAATTATTTGAAGACTAAATAAGACATTGTCAATTAAACTTGGTTTAATGTGAACTTAATGAACGTATTATACATTATGGTGAATGAAACATGATTTCGCAAAGCTATTGTTATGTTGTTAAGTGTTCGAGATAAAAAGGGTAGGGCGACTGACCGGCGACTGCAGCCACCTCCTTGGCCCCGACATGCAAGAAATCGGTAAGAGACAATGAGCTCGCAATTAATTGTCTACGCTCCTGAAAGTCGAGTTGATCTAGACTGTTGGTCCTGGTTCCGCGCGCCGCCTGTACGGGCGCGCTCAGAGACATGTCAACTACGCGTCGCCATGGTGCACTAGCAACAGCTTCATCAAAACACAATTTACACGGATGACAATCGCATCACAACAAACACCATCGAAGTACACAAAACAAAGACACGAAATATAAATCCAGCTGACACTACGCAATTACATTATCATTATAACTGCCTGTGTCACGAGAGACGCTCGACGGCAAACTGGCATGCGGGCCGATGGCAAACTCCAAGCGGCTACACTGGACAGGGTGGGGACTCGGTTGTTTGCCTCTGTCTCTCATGCATGTTGCAATGCACTTATAATGTCGTTGTCGTGCATTATAGTCTCCATAACGTACCACGATGAGACTAATGATTAGCGATCCTTTTTGACCAACCACAAAATACCTACACAATTAACAAACGAAACCGAAATAAGATATATTATTTCAATGCATCAATTACCGGTCTTGTAAAACAAAATATATTAGCGGACACGGTATACAATAGATATTTGTAAAACTGACCCAAAAATAAAATAACAATAATCGACAATGACATAGAATTGCAACAATTTTTCTAGATTTGTTTATACAGAAAAACGATTAGCCTCGATTGAGTTTGACACAAATTTAATAACACAATTAACTATTAAGATTCTACTTATTCTAACGATATATGTTAGTCATATTATACAAATTCACTCTTGGTTTGTTATATTACCTAGGGTTTTCCCCGCGTAAAATGTTTGGTAATTTTTTTTAATGTAAAACTATTCATATTTTCCGGGATAAATTTAGAAGACGTCGGTGAATTTTATAGTTGTGACCTATTAGTCAGCAAGAGGTGGCTGCAAAAGTTTTTAATATAACGTTACACATAGTGCTACCTTCTTTACCTAATATAGAGTGCATAAAATGTAGAACGGGCTAAAATCTTGATCTATGAGAATATTGGTTCACCTTCATGGTAGAGGAGAATGAAACATAATAACTCATAATTTTTAATTCTGGTTAATCGGCTAAGAAATACACAACTTGTTGTGTCATTTGGCCACTACGTAGTACACCCATTGTATTGTAACCACTTTATAAATTAATAAACATGGTTTTCTATGAGTTCTTTTATATCTCTGGAAATAAGAAGTCACAGAATAAATTGATTTATTTAAGCAATAAATCGATTTATTTAAAATCGGTATCCGCGCATTTATTTGCAAAATTAATATAGAAAAACGTTTCCTTTATTTGTATTAAGTAGTCGGTCAAGGCATGTGAAAACATAAAATTATCATAAATTTAATTAATTTTAAGCTTACTGATTTCATCAGTAAATAGCAGGTTTTTACAGTTAAGAAATAATTACATCTGAGAAAACTAGCAGATATAAAAGTATAATTAATTACACTTCTAGCTTCTTTCGCAGGGACATAACGTCTTCCATTTTTATCACCAATCCAGGCATTAAGTTTTGCGAAGACGCGAGTTTTTTTAACAGAAGATTTTTTGAACAAAAATCGTAGTTTGCGGAAAACTTTATGGCATATCCAGATTAATAGCAAAAGATTAATGCGGCTATAACGTAGGGCGTAGAATAAATAACCTTGTATCGCAGGGGTGTTACCAAAATATAATAAGCAATACTGCATACGTAGCGTGGGATGTCCTCCAGTCGCTACTCTATCGAAATAGAAGGTAGACGAAGTAACCGAAGGAACGCTATATTTGGTGCAAACTCAAAGGCCTATGACCTTAATGGGTTAAACATTTGATTGGAAATGAGATGATAATAACTATCACCATACAGCCAGGTCGGAGTAAGTTACACAGCCATCATGTCAAAACTATGATCTAATTGGCAAAAAAACCGACATCTGTCAGTATCTATTTATTACAATCATCTACAACCATAGTGCCACTCGTGTTTTCGTTAATATTATTATTTATCAACATACATTATCTAGATTTAGCAAGACTTTACTACCTGCGCAGGCCATGGGTTAACCAAAACGTACAAAAATCTTTGGATAAATTAATCTAAATTTTAAGTAACACTGACCGATCTCTGTACCATTGGAGGCAATGTGGACCAAGTGGTTTAGAGTAGAAGGCGTAACTACGTTCTAAGTCTCAGGCCTTTCCTACCATAAGCGCGGGGCACATGGGAGGAGGGTGGGGGTATTAGTCATTGGCCGTCCAATGATTCGAGTCTCCACACAAGCTGATCAATTATATTGGGATTGCCTTTAATGGAATGCCTCCATATGCGATAACGGTCTATAATCCCTTTCAAAGGACCCAGTATTGTGCGTAAATAGCATTTCCCCCGCCTTAAAAAAAAAGAGTAGAACTGTTGCAGGAAATGTGATCTAAGGAGAATGAGATATTAGACTGTAATGCGGGTGAATCTCAATATTAGGGACCACAAAAATAAATATGGCACCACTCCCCATCATCATGTTAGAAGAAAATTATTAAGATAAATAGACCGCCCACCGTTACCTCACTGCATAGGACCTAAATACTGTACAAGAGCAGCCAGATCCAACATAGATGAGAGTAGGTAAAGATGCGTACAATGCCATTTAAACTACTCCCGGCTTTGTCTTTAATATATGCACCTCTGGAGTTTAAACCTTAGATCTTGCGATTTTCACTGCATGCTAGCTAGCTGGTAAGTACAAATGCAGCGGCTTCGAAGAGTATCAGTATCAATCACCACACTATTTTAGGGTTCGCTTAAAGAGAATCCCGTCTGCACTCTACCCCCACTGGGATACACAAAGCCCACGCAGTCATAATATTAATGTTAACAGTTATTATTAACAACATTTTGCTATAACTATATCTTTAGAAAATAATGTATAATTTGTATTACATTAATAAACCTTCCACAAATTCGATATCTTATGTGTATATAGGTAGACAATATCTTCAAAAAGTTTTCCTTCAAAAAAATACTATACTTTGCACATTTTTTGTTGTTTTTTTATGTTTTGCTTGGCACCAACTTTAAGATATTGTAGAAAGAAGGCGGTTAAATATTTATTTTTTGGTTTTAGTTTAAAGCCGGTTTTTGTTTTAGTAAAAAAAAATATTTTTTAATTTTAGTTGTGCAAATGCTTGAATAGCTTTAGACATAATACATTAAGCGCTTGTAAAAATTGTACTACTGGCACGAGTATATAAGGTTGCTATCTCACTCTTCGGTGTAGACGCCCGCCAACAAGGGTTGCTCACGATTTCCCTGGGATTCACTCATCAAATCCAGACTTAGTGAGCATGCGACCAGCTCGGGAGTATATACACTTACGAATAAAGAAAAAAAATTAAAATCGGTACACAATTAACGGAACTAATCGCGTAACACACACAGAAAAAAACCATACAGACGAATTTAGAAACTCCTCCTTTTGGGAGTCGGTTAAAAATGCTAAACGAGCGTGGATGTAACCGTAGACTACACAAAATAATTCTATTACTCACAATCTATCTCATCTGTATCAAGCACGCCAGAATCACTGATTGTGTCATCGTCAATTGGCCTGTGCCTAGTTTTAATTTTCCGTTTGAGGCCATCCATCTCGTCACTACATTACCACATAACACCAAACACAGTTAGTGGTTCTCATAGCACAAATCAGGAGCTCAATGAACAAACACCGGAGCACAAGCAAAACTAAGCGCAAATTAAAACTAAGACATTACATACCGACTACAAGATTAGATAACAACAAGTGATATTGTCGAGTTATCATTATTTTTCTGTCAGTACCTGTTCGTACTCACTTCGTCACTAAATCAAACTGATAATACACAAACAAGGTCATAATAATGTTTCACTTAAATTCGGTGATCTCGGTTTATAAAATATTCGCTTAGATGGGATAGACTAGAATAATTCTTTTCATTGTTAATAATCACATAGCTTATTAATTTATATTATTATCTTTTTATACGTATCTATATTAATAAAATGTTTAATGTGAATTTATTATTTCATATTATCTAATATTTACTGTAAAAATAATTAGAACTTAGTTATACTCGAATGATCACAGTGCGGTGGGCAGAGCGACGAGGTGAGATTAAGCGTGTAACCTTTATTTATTAATAAATACCTATTGCCCTAGAAAATTAGCGAACCATTCTTTCTAACTAGAAGCTTTTGTAGCGTATAATGCATTTAACGAAGCTTAAAGGGATTTTAAAAAATGACAATTATAACCTTTTATGCACAATACAACAACAACACAGTCTAGTCTATTAATAATACAACTTTAAGCATAATTTAAACTATAATATCAATTATACAACTAACAACAATAATTGTTTATAACATCAACAATAGGTGAGGTAAACACGATGAGCGTCCTGCCATATTGATTTTAAATCTCTTCTAGGACTATCCGACCATCAGACGCCGTAGTTTATAATAAAATGATTAGATGCATACTCCATGAAAACACTATTATATCAATAGTGTTATACTTACGAATTATGATATTAAAAATAATTACTAAATATATGTTGTGTTTATTAATGTATTTAAAAATAGTTTTACCTATAATAATCATAAATAAATACATAGTAAAATCTATTTTGAGTGTAGTAGTGGCATATAGTACTTTCACATGAATTGCATATATTCCTGTAAATATCTTTAAAGTATCGATAGAATATACTATAATAATATATAGATAGAGGTATACCGTAAGGGTATCCTAGAACGGGATAAGCGAGAGTCGCTCACCTCTGGTGTATACAGGGAAGTCTCCGTCAGATCGACTGTGAGTGAGCATGGGTCCGTAGCACCGCCACGGCGGTCTGTCGCTGAGCACACGCGGGCCCTCCACGGCCGTTCACCTGAGCCCGGCCATCAGCTCGCAGGCACGGCACGAGGCCCTACACCTATACGCAGCACTATCAGCGTGGCGTCCACCTCACACAACGCACATCCACTCGTCGACAACAGCGCCACACGGTTGGATGGAGGCTGCGCGGCGCATCTCACGTGCGCATCCATCTCCCTCCCCATTTCATTGGGATCAGTTCCAAACGCGGCGTCATTTACGACGCCGTGGAAACACGTGTATGTACTGATTTAAAAGTCCGCCCCTTTTTATATCAATAACAACGACATAGTATCAAAAAATATCCTAAATTATTATGATAGAGGTGTATTTGATTACACGTTTGTTTTATGGTTAAATTTATAATTATTATCCAATTTGATATGTACCTACTCATAATTATTTTAAATAGCAGAATCTTGTTCTTCTACTTTTTGTCATACAATATCAGTATTATTAATTCACGATATATATATAGAAGTGAAAGACTATTTGTATTGGCATCATATTGAGATGTATTATATTCTACTGTTAAATACTCGAATTCAAATATAGCTTAGAGCTCCAGTTTCATTTAGCTTTAAAAACTTCTTAAGGGTCCGTAAATTCGAAATTCGTATTTCGAAAAGCCCATCCGCGTGTGTGTGCTATGCTCGGCACACATTATTTCACTCCAGTAACCAGCGAGTCAATCGAGCCCGTTGCGGGACTGAATCACGTCGTTTACATTATTCTTCTAGTCATTCTGTTGTTGTTGGAACAAATGCCTAGCTATACCGCCTCCGCCAGAGCCCGGTAGAGGGGTCAGGTCCAATTAAAGCTCACTTGACGTCTTGAAGGATGGCATGCTGTCAATGATATCACAACCAGGGAAGCTAAAGGGTCCGTGAAATGAACAAGTAGGGAAGTCCTTGGCTCAGAAGCAGACGTTCTGAGCATAACTGGGATTTAGCGCTTGGATAATGATGACAATTAAATTCCAATTACAAAGAATATACCCCCCTCTCTTTGGCCCTATGGTATAAGATTCTGAAAACATCAAGGAAGATCCGCCAGACCGCCTAAGGGCCGGGCCACCGCCTTGTGACTATTAGCAACAGCTAAGCGCAACGCATCTGACAGCAAAAACAAATTATTGAGACACTATAGTCGTATTTTTAATTAGACGAAACCAACTGACAGTAACTAATGTCACTTTGTAAAATAATGTTGCCATATTTAAAGTAATAGTGATGCGTTCAGTTCTTGTTCAATCAGATGAATGAACAATGAGTGTGAATAGTTAATCATTTCAAACTATAAAAGAATATTATTTCTATTTTACAATACAATTGTAAAAAAGTGCTCTGATATAAGTTACTAGTAGTATGTATCAGTTTTTTTACGGCTTATTACAAAGCGCGGCGCGGCGACTAGTGCCAACACCGATCATCGCCGCGCGCGTCGGTCGCCATTTTATTTGTAATTCGGCTTCTAACCTCTGGTCTGATAGCACGAATGTTTTTTCTGAGCTCACGTTGTTTAGTTATTGTTTTTGTTAAGTTTTAAGTTACGTTGTGTTTGTTGTAATTGTTGTGTTTATTTGTTGCTATATTGTTTCGTACAAACGATATGGATCCTAAACCAAGCACGTCAAGCCAAAGCTTGTCTCCAAGAAAGAAGAGACCACGGATTGCTTTAAGCGTTACCGAAAAACTTATGATACAAAACGTCTACAAACACGTATTTGAGGACAAAGCTGCTTCACTATTACCTATTGAGGCTCCCGAAAAAAAAGAATGTGTTTCGAAAACAGCTGACATTTTGGGAATTTGTGTGACCTCAGTTTACAGTGTGTTAAAAGAATACAAAGAAAATGAACAATTTAAGTCTCCCGAGAAACGTGGACCGAAACACAGTTTTAAAGATAAATTAGACGATTTTACTTTTGCCGCTATAAGGCGAAAAGTACATCATTTTTTTATGCAAATGAGTCACCCACCATTATAAAGGTAACTTAAACTTTATTCATTCTACTGCATTATATTCTGTGTCCACCATAATGTTCTTTGTAAAACCAAAGTATTAGATTGCGTAGACTTCCTTACTCAAAAACTTTTTTTATTACTTTACAGATTCTTAAGGTTGTCAATGAAGACCCAGACTTACCCAATTTTTCTTGGAGTACATTAAGAAATGTTATGAAACATTTAAATTTCAAATATGTCACAAAATCAAGACAAAGCATTTTAATTGACAGTCAGGACATTATTTTATAGCGCCAGCGTTACCTTCGAAAAATTAAAGAGTATCGAAGGGAAGGAAGGTATATTTATTACCAAGATGAAACCTGGATCAACGAACGTAATAAAAAATTTCTGTTTTCTTTACATTAAATTGTACTTTCAATAATTAATTGATATTTTTCACTATCTTGAAGGTCATGCACCAAAGAAGGCATGGATTGACCAGACAGTGTTATCGTCCCGCCAGGCCTTCCTAGATGGCTTGACCACTGGCTTAAAACAGCCTTCAGAAAAGGGCAAACGATTAATTATCGGCCATATAGGCGGGGAAGAAGGATTTGTAGAAGACAGCTTATTAATATTTGAAGCCAAAAAAAATAAAGAAGATTATCATCAAGAGATGAATGCCTATTCCTTTGAGAAGTGGTTTAGGGGGGTCTTGCCAAAACTAAAACCAAATTCCGTAGTAGTGATGGATAACGCCCTCTACCATTCCAGGAAACTAGAATCGCTGCCTAAAATGTCTTGGACTAAACCTAGAATACAAGAGTGGCTAACGAACAAAAATATTTTATTCGAAGCAACAATGGTTAAAGCTACTCTTATAGACATTGTACGGCAGCACAAACAAGAACATTGCGATAAGTATGTTGTGGACGAGATGGCAGCGCAGCATGGGATAATTGTTTTACGTCTGCCCCCATACCACTGTGAGCTCAATCCCATTGAGTTGGTATGGGCGCAAGCTAAAGGATATGTTGCAAGAAATAACAAAACCTTCAAAATGACAGAAGTAAAAAAACTTTTTGAAGAAGGACTTCAACATATCACACCTGAAAAATGGAGTAGCTGCGTGTCTCATATAATTAAAGAAGAAGACAAAAAGTATGGTCTCGACCACATGATCGACAATGTTTCAGACAGATTTATAATTAATGTCACCGAAAGCGATAGTGATGATTTTTTATCTGATGATGAATAAAAATAAATTATGTAATAAGCTATGTTTTTTATTTTCATTACCTACCTATAACTGTTATATTTTATACATCTATAGTTTCAACTACATGATCTATTGAAAATAGGACAGTCTTACAAGTTTCCTCGCAATGTTTTCCTTAATGTTTAAAACACTCGGTATTTAGTATAGGTAGATATTATAGGAACATAGTCGTCGAAAACTCGTTGGTATGTACAAAACACGACTATAATTCGATCCCCGTACCCGATATCGTCAGTTCTGCACATTAACTATTCACTAGACAATCGAGGCAATTTCATTCATTCAAGAGTTTTTTCAATCATTCACTTTGCTACAACACTATTTTTATTTCATCAAAAACTGACAACACAGTAAACGTCAGTTGATGTCGTCTAATTAAAAATACGACTATAGCGTTTTCCCCGCCGCGTCAAAGACGTAGAAGCTCTATATTACGTACATAAAAACTCAATTAGGTCTTTTTTCATCATCATTCATCGTATAAACCTTCCATAAAAATTTAACTAACATTAAACTCATCGCACATTTGCGTGAAAAGGTCAAAACTATAATATTTGAGATACAAATGACAAAGCTTATGCCAAAATATTTTTTTTATACAGCGCGTTCCGTTAGTAGCTCACGACGCCCAAAATGCTCAGATAGACGTTCCTCAAGGAGATCGCGGGCGTTGTGGTCGTGGCGAAAACGTCACTAATGACGTCATTATTTCGATCACACAACGCTCACAACGACCCATGTCAATAAGTGGATCGAATAGCCGTTTCACTTGGGTTTACGATTGTAACGCCGGCAAGCAAGTGGAACGGGTTAAAAGGATTTCCCCAAATTAAAAAAGGATGAAAAATGTAAAAGATATTTTTAGAATATACGGAAAAACTATTAACTTAATTTAAGTTAATAATAATAAGTTATTGATGAGTAATGAATGTAACAAATTGATCCAGTAGTTCTCTTTTGAATCATGAACAAATGAATCATAAATCTATTTCTTCCCAAGTTACTTTTTAGGGGTTTCATAAGTTATATAGTTATGCAATTCATCTTACAGCCATTTGCTTAGAAACTGTTAGATAATACATAAATTTTGGCACATAGTTTATAATATTGTCATCATCGTCATCATGTATCTACACAATAGTGTAATCAAATGTGAAAAAATGAAAATTAAGTATTGCTGCTATACATGTAACTGAGGGATAGATCATTTTTTTTCAGTGTATTATATGTAGGTACCTTCATATAATCATTGTGACAGGTATCATTAGTCACTATACTCTGATGTTTATTACCTGGATTTAAATGACATCTGCAATTGAGCTTTTTTGCATCGCAAGCTTGGAGCAACTTACCTGTGAGTCGAATCCCATAGAATTCAACTCAGTGGTGAGTTGTTGTTGTTTCAACTCACACAAAGCTCTTATAAATCAAATAGTAATTAAAAATCAGAGTGTAGTCTGTCCTTTAAAAATCTTAACAATGTTTCATGATCATTTATTTATTAAAGCCAACAGGTGGAGTTTTCATATCTTAATCTTTTTCCAAAGTGTACTCTCAATTATTTGGGCAATGCAGTGCAAAATTTTCACCAATTCAAGGTGGCAAGGTTTGAAAAATAATTTCAATGAATAGTAGTTTGAACAAAATTGATTGAAGTTTTTGAAATACGAGATATTTTCAATAAAACACTTTCATAGGATTTCATACCTACATGATAAAACCAAATGGTAAACATTGTTCATCTCTATTTAACCCTTCATTGTATATGTATGTACTGATATGTCTTTGCCAGATTCTTTAAAGTACAAAAAATCATTTGTTTACACAAAAATTATTGTTTACTATGTCAATATTTTCAAATATACCAATCTACTAAAGATTAACAGTGTAAATTTTACATATTTATTGTAACTTTGTTTTTAATTCAGTTTAAGGTTGCTTACAGCCACAATAGAGATTCAGAATTGCCTGTTACTTTTAAGCACACATGCAACTTGCTTGGCTTGAAAATTTATGTGTGTGTTCCTTACGACTACTTACTATTTTATTCAAATGTATATAATCTTGCAAAAATTAGACTGTATTTAAATTAAATCAGTATAGCAGTTGTTAGGTTAGGTTATAACAATTTAGAATACATTAATAACTTGGTCCTCCACCACCCTAACTATATACATATTGTAATTGAGATTTAGAAAATGTTTGTGTTACTCACTCAAATCACCATTAGACGATGTTGTATCAAAGGGCACAGATAAATGTCGACTACCCTTTCCAATTTGAGCAACAGCAACATTTGAGTTGTCTTCACCCTCACCTATTTAAAATATAACATGATTTCATGCATTATTTTAAATTATAACATTTTTTATAATTAGGAACTAGGGTATAAATAAAAATGACAATATTCTCCTACACAAAAAAGCGTAACAAATTTATTACAAAATTTACACTCTGATTTCTGTGTTTGTATACAAAAACATTTAGGAGCTCAGATAAATTAAAGCATAAAACACTATTGTTTCATATTATAACACCCCACATTGGATTATCTATATATGAAACATAATCTGAATAATCCATGTGATCATGCATTGTGCCTGCAAATCTTAAAATTTGTTTTCTTTCACTATGGGAAATGTAGAGTTGCTTGTACATAGTTTTCCAATCCTTGCCATCAGTATCTTCAAGAAAACTACTAAAATCACGCTTGCACAAGCTGTGCCACAAGGCTTCACTTTGTAAAACATTCTTTAGTGTATTACATGTTCTAGAAACATCCAGAATATCAGCAATAGGCAAATATATCATTATCTTGAAAATCAACTCTTCAGGAAGTCCAATAAGACTTGCACTAGCATATCCAAAGTGATTAAGAATTTTACTTTTAACAGGGGAAATAATTTTATTTTTAAATGTGACTGATAGATGTTTCAAATCACGAAAAATCAATGGTATACTTGTAGCCTGTGGTGATACAACATATCGGCTTATTGGCAAGCATACTGTGTAGCTGTCACTGTCCAATTCCTTTATAACTGCAGTAACTAATGCTATTGTCCCCAGTGGGCTCATAATTAATTTTAAAGTAATATTCTTGAAGTCAGGCAACATAAATGATGCTTCATATAAACCACAACGTGACTTCCACTTCAACAACTGATTCAAATCTATTGACTCCAGTCGAATTGTGGTTTTCAAGTTATCATTCACCAGTACAAAATTATTTTCTATCATTAATACTGTGATAGTTATGAACATAATATCCTTCTGTAAATTATCGAATGACTTTGTCTGTGCTACAATTTTTGTTAGTATATGATTTAGGAATGGTGAAATACTTTTAGTAGTACTTTCCTCAATAGTCAAACTCATCATAAAAAATTAGGTGTTTTTGAAGTATTCTATTCTATTTTTGCGTTGAATATCTCTGAAGCACTTAAGTATTGAATTTTCGAGTAAGGATTCAATTCAAAATTTTAAAGTTTGTATTTTTGTTCAGAAACAAGGATTTTAAAATTATTAAATGACAGTTTGCGACATTTATTAGACATTATCTTGAGCGGTACCTATCCTGAGACTGATTTCGGTTCTGGCTACAAGGCTTTTTGAATTAATCGTGAAGAGGTGTTGCTAGACCGATTAATTAATTAACCAATTTTATTTTGAAGAAACCAACTATTGGGCAAGTGAATGAAGGTTATGGCGAAATTTTAGGACTGATATTTCCAAACTGCATAGTTCCATTTAAAAAAATATATAATTTTTACTATTAAAATAAACAACGGATACACCGACACAACAAGAACAAAAAACTTCGATTTTGGCTACTTTCCACTTGAGATTCATAACGACCACGCTTACCACCGCGTTTTGTTTCGTTTCACTTGATTCCGGGCGTTACAATCGTAAACTCAAATGGAACAGATTATGTTAGGCATTAGAACCTCTTTTGTATGATTTGTATTTTAGTATTTTACTTCTAATGTTGACACTGACTTGACATTGCTGTAATAAAGAAACCATGTTTTCATGGTTTCAAAGCGTGCTCTTTTGAGCACGCTTTGTTTAAATAGTTTATCCCAATAATTTATCAAGTTTTCATAGGTTATGGGCCCAGACGCCCTATAGGTTGTAGGGAAATGTATAAGTAAAATGTAGAGAGTAATATTATTAGAAAACTATAATAATATATATAAAAATTCTGAAATACGAAAAAAAAAAAAAAGAAAATGTCGGAAGGAAAATTTCCCCTACTAAAAGAAAATGGTAAATTCGCCCATTGGAAGTATCGAATAGACCTATTATTAGAGGAAAAAGGTATTAATTTAAAAGAAGAGATCAAAGATGATACGACCCATCTCTTGACATGGGTCATAGCGAGTGTGAGTGGAAATCATGACTTCATTGACGACCAGTGATGGACTTACACTAGGGGCACTGGGGTACTGCCCAGGGCGGTGAAATTTTCGAGGGCGGCATAATATGTCAGCAAAAAATTTTCAACTCTCTGCTATAAAAATCAATGATTTTCAAAAATTGGGCGTTATTGGTTTCATGTCAAATCTTATAAATCGAGTTCTCATTGGATAGTTACGTTTTGAAGTCTAATTACAGTACATAATATTTTTCAACTTTTTTTAAATTTATTTATTCAAATAAAAACATACATAATTATCTACATCCTAAAACTCGAAAAGATTTGACAGAGATGCTAAGTCTGCGCTTTAAGTACATTTAATAAATATGAGGTAGTTTGAGTTATTACATCTAACGTGTCTCCATTTCTAGTACCAAGTGAGAGGGGGGGACAGCAAATTAATTTCACGTGACATCGTAGTCTATTTTGGCCATGTATACACAGGTGAGTATGTAGTGTTATTTTTTTAGTGAATAAATTAAGTTAGGATAAATAATAGATATATATTTATACACACATCCACAATCCATACACATATATACATACATTACACATATACATATGTATATTTATACTTGGATGTGTATAATAATTTTATATGTATACTTACTTGAATGAATGTTGGTAGAAATAAATATTTAAGTCTACTTTATTTTTTTATTTATTGTACACAAAATAGTTACAAATAAAAATACAAAATAATGGTGATGTACAAAGGCGAGCTTAAACATAAAAAGAGTTTTCTTCCAGCAAACCTATGGGTCTAGCGAGAGTTATTTTATAGAGAGTTTATTGTATGCAATATGTTCTCCTAAAGATTTCAAGTTTCATATTGATACGTGCGAGCGGGGTTACGCACTTATGGATTGGAAGAAAACACCAATTTTTAACTAAACGCTTTTATTGCCTTACTCAGCCGCACGCAATACCTCTCTGCAGGGCTGCCCCTATACGCACGACTAACGATGCACAGTTCAGACGACAAGGTGTCTCGCTCACAATACCGTCGCTGATATTGCGTAGACCACCTCCTGCTACTGCAGTGCTCATCTACGATATTGCCGCGTGTAGCTCGCTTCCGGTTCGTCTCTCGAACTCCGCTACACTCCTACTTCACTTAACTTGTCACTAAAATCACCACTAAACTCGTCAGAGTCTTCTATTAAACTCTTCTTCCAACTCTTTCATATCGCACTTGTCGCTTCACTGTCTTGAACTGAACTCAACTCTAAACTGCCCGGTAGGCGCGCCCTACGCTGTTTATATCCCCGGAAGAATTTTCTGGAACCCATCTATCTATCTCTGTCTCTTCCTTCCCGAACCTTCTGTTCGGGAACTTTCGTTTATACATCTACCCCTTTCTAACATCTATCTATCTGTCTTTCGTTCATCGTCTATCCCTTTCTAACATACATCTATCTCTGTCTTTCGTTCATCATCTATCCCTTTCTAAAATATATCCGTCCTTGTCTTTTCCTTCCAGAATGTTCTAGCTTTTTCTAAAGTTCTTAAGCTAACTAGACGGTTCCACCATCATTCGCCACAATATTATTAAAGTTTATTTTATTTTTTGTTTCACCCGGTATCTGATTTTTTAATCTTGACACTAGCTATCTGTTGTCCTTATTCCATGAAAAATTGTTAAATTTTTTACAAATTTTTATTATATTAATTTATATTAATTACATCATAAAAATGTGTAATAACTTTTTACAATTTTTTATGGGACACTGTAATTACTAATTATTCAAAAAAGTATTTCTCATATAAGTTCAACTTTGCTCTTGAATAAATTTTAAAGAAGTAGATTAATCAAAAAATCATAAAAGACCTTTTTTGTACTGTTCAATTCCCTACAAAAATATGTTTTGGTTATATTTTATGGCAATCTGTTTGGTTATATTTTATGGCAATCTGTTGGGTTATATTTTATGGTAATCTTGAATAATACATTCAGGGTGGTTTTTGAAAAAAAAATCGGTTTTGTTGATACAGATACCTAGATATTTCTGAGAGCATATTTTTTACTCAATAAGATTTTTTTTTATTCTTAGTGTAGGTACTTGGTAATAATAATAAAAAATCAACTATAAGCGACATATATATTTATTCAAAAATTATGCTCCAGTTCTTTACTCAAATACTGCAGGATATAGATTATAGGCCGGTAATTTTTACGGTGCCCCAAGGCACTTAAGGTCAATCCGGCCCTGTTGATGTTGTTTTCGCGGCCACCGTAACAACCCATTTTGGCGTTGCGAGGTATAAGTAAAACGCGCCCTTTGTGTTGCCGTGAAACAAGAACAAATCAATGAAAAAATAACTTTCAGATTTTTTATTTTATCAAATGATCGATCCAAGTAACATAACGGCTAGAATGAGAACTATTTTTCTTTACTTCTGGCAATATTCTATTTTATTTGTACTCAAGGTCAGTAAATCATAAACAAAGAGTATATTTATCTATGTATAAGAGTTTTTGGCGGGAACTGAAAGGGCGCGTTGTGCTGTGCAGTTTTATTAACTAAGAAATGTTTAAAGGTTTTAAT
Source organism: Dendrolimus pini (assembly GCA_949752895.1). Lineage (NCBI taxonomy): Eukaryota > Metazoa > Arthropoda > Insecta > Lepidoptera > Lasiocampidae > Dendrolimus > Dendrolimus pini. The sequence continues at coordinate 13,771,078 of OX457128.1, read as the reverse complement.
GTTACTCTAAAATGAACAATAATTTTAGGATATTGATAGTTTTTTTTTATGGAAGTATAGGTATGCGTTTGACCACTGTCTCCCCTGATGTTGAGTGATGACGCAGTGTAGGATGGAGCACGCTTACCTAGAAGATACCTATTCACTCGTGACTTGAAGACTTCAGGATTGTATTTGTCAGGAAAAACAGACTCTGGCAAATTATTCCAATCTTCGGCAGTGCGCACCAGAAAAGAAGAGGCGAAACGCTTGGTTCTGACTGGTGGTGTTTCCACCATGTAACGGTGGCGTAAACCGGTCCGTCTGGTTGTCCGATGGTAAAAAGGGGATGGAGGAATCAACTCGTGTAATTCTGAGGAACATTCCCCGAAATGTATCTGATAGAACACAGTCAGCCCCGCGACCTTGCATCTATGCTCTGGACTCTGGAGTCGAGCATCAAAAAGACGATCATCGCCGACCAGCTTCCTGGCTCTTTTCTCAATTGATTCCAACGCCTCCAACTGGTATTTGGCTGACCCGTCCCAAAGATGAGAACAGTACTCCATGCAGGACCGAACTTGTGCTTGGTATAGGTTCAGCAGTTGTTCCGACGTGAAGTACTGTCTCACCTTTGCGAGTACACCCAGCTTTTTGGCCGCCACTTGCGCTAAAGACTATGTACGTGCCAAAATTGAGTGTTGGAGTCAAAGAGATGCCCAGAAGCTGGAGTCTGTCTGTCAATGTAATGGACACACCCTTGAAAGTGGGAGTCATGTCAAATTGACTCCGTTTTGCAGAGAATAGACACGCCTGGGTTTTGGAGGCGTTGAACGTAACCAAGTTTGCGTCACCCCATTCAGAGACCACTTGCAAGGATACGTTCAGCCGTTCGACCATCATCTCTCTGTGCAACTGGATCTGGGCTCTATTTTCTCGCGCATTGGACATATATCTCTCCACAACCGTACTGTCGTCTGCGTAGCCAAAAACTCCGGGTTGAAGAAGATCGTTAATATGCAGCACAAAAAGAGTTGCGGAGAGACTCCGAGCACTGATTGCCATATGATCGGAAGAGTAGCCATCTACAACCACTCTTACCGATCGTTCCCTCAAGAAATCAGATATCCAAACACAGAGATTGTTTGGCAATCCGTATGCTGGAAGTTTGCTAATAAGGCTGTCGTGCCAGACCCTGTCAAATAGTTTTTGAATAGTAATAAATAATGTGTTTTTGTGAGAAATTTAAACTGTATGTAAGCAATAATAGCAATCTCTTATTCTCTCTACATCAATGCTAAAAAAATGTAACCAGCCAATATTTAGAAAAAGATTGCATTATTCTTGAATTTCTGAGATTTTAACTAGCATTTCACTAATTTTGGGTGTATGTAGTAGCAATACGGAAAACAATGAACATATTGCTTTTATTCAAGACACAATACATTTATGTACAAAATCTACTATTTTATAAATTTTAAATTGTAAGAACAACTCAGACAAAAAAAAAACTTAAAGTAGGCTCGTTTTGAAAATTTAGTTTGTATTTTGCTTTATGGTTCATTGGATTGAAAAATAAGTTAATTAACTCATAATCTATTATTCTATAGTAAAGTTATTTTCTCCGTGCAGTTTGGGTCATAAATAACCTGAGCGGTGAAGCGAGTATTTCGCTCTCTCTTCCACTCACGGTCCTTATGGGCAGGCATGGTGATACGCATTATTGTTGTCGATAAGCGTTATCAATAGTGTATTTAGTATAAAATAGATAAAACAACGTATTTATTAAAATAAGAATAATAATGATTGAAAACAAATTATTAATTAGGTATCTATGTATTAAAAAACTATAAGTACAAAAGTTTAGAATGTAACAAGTTATATTAAAAATAAATATAAATACTTATATATAAGTTTAAAATTAACAGCTAAGATAATAATTATTTTTATAGGAATGATAATCTTTCTTTGATAAGAATGCGTTTTTGTCGATAATGGCGTTGCGCCCGCGCAACATGCTCACCGCCTTAGCCGGGCTGAGGCCGAGCTTTGATTTATGACCCAAACTGCACGGAGAAAATAATTCTACTATAGGTTAGGTAGGTGCTAATGTATAGAAAGTAGCATTCTGAGTAAAAAACTGTTAAGATACAGTCCATAGCAAAATCTTATGAGATAAAACAAAACTACTATAAGGACAGGGCTTTGCTCAGGAGGAAGTTCCCAAAGTGGAGTAAGCTAGTAACCCACTGGGGTAATTATGCTTTAACCCGGAATGGAAAAATAAGCATTATTTTATATTACAAAGATAATTAATATGGTTTGCTATGATACAAAAACGATATTAAAAGTCGGCAAGTTATCATATAGGCAAAAAATTAATAAACAATAGAATTAATTACGTTAACTATGTGCGTCATATTTGCGATAGAAATAATGTTCAATTTTAGCGTGAAAACTTACCTAATTATGAAAAAAGCACAGCATATTTAATTTCAAGATTATATTGCAAATTTATAATATAAGTATATGTAATAATTAACTGATAAAACCAATTTAAAATTATAAGTATTGTATCACATTACGCCATTGTTATTTGCCACAAGCCACAATCACAAACTACTATTTATTTGCTAATAACCATGAATCAGGCAAAGGAATCTAGTCCATACAGCCAATTCTGATATATGAAGTGTTCGTATAGCTTCAGTTCATTGCAGGTGAAATTGACGCCATTCAACGGAGTTCTTGTGACAACTGAAAAAGCCACATTTGATTAAAACATGTGTAGTAGTAGTTTTGTGTTCTTCACTATTTGAAGAATAGGCAAAGATCCTAGACCATACAGCCTCACAAATATATTTTTTAAAGTTTGATTTAAATAAATAATTTAGCAAATTAAGTAAACGTTTTTTTTTAGATTTTGCTACACACCAGGCTAAGGAATTAAATATATACAGCAAAAAATTTATATTTAATTATAGAATTTAATTATTTAATAAAATGGAAGATTTCTGGATGATATGAAAATATGGAATATTAGATTTTTCACATTATTGTAAATAAGATATTATTATACTTTTGTAGTTTGTACTTATGTCATTTCCAACAACATGTAATGAATGTCAATGTTAGCAAAATCAAGTAAGTATAGGTTATGAGGGGCAGTCAAAGGTCGCAACCAATAACCATAACAGTGAGTTGGGTTCGGTTAGCTTTAGACCAAAGCCCACGAGCCGAGCGAGCGGAGCGAGCGTGCCGCGGCAGCGGCCGGCGAGTGGCAGAACCGACTGTAACCATTGTTTAAATAGTTACCAATGAATAAATGGTTACAGTCGGTTCTGGCTTCGGTCTAAAGCTAACCGAACCCAACTCACTGTATTTGATGTGATATTATATCTTAATATTCAAACTTGAAAACCTAATTGCTGGGAGGATATAATATACCAGCTGCCTTCCAGAACTCGTGAAATCTGTTACCAGCGGAAGTAAAAGTTTGGCGAAATCTAGCTTCAGCTAAATAACCAGTAAAATGTTGTTCTCGACGACCATATTGTGGAACATTTGCTTTTATGTCACGCCACAACCTTTCTATATTTTGAGTATGTGCGCCGAGCTACAAGAATCGAGCTACAAGAATACTTACACAACAGACCTGTCTGTATGGACTAGATTCCTTTGCCTTGCCATTGTGGTGAACTAATAACTATAGTAATAATATGGCGTTTCTAACGGGAACTGGGAAGAAAATGTTTTGTAGTTTTCTAAGCAAAAAATATGAACTGCTTTATTGACTAACGTTGTAAAATATTGATTGGTTTTAAGTTATGTGTTTGTGCTCCAAATCACAACGTTTTGGTAAATTGTGCTATTATTTTTTATTAATAATATTAGTTTATTAGGCAGTCTGTGTAAAATCGTATTAATTTGATTATTTCTTTGATTTTAATCTAAATGACGGCTTTCCGACGATTTTAAAATCGTTTTTATACCATAGCAAACCATATTAATAGAATTGTAATATATAATAATGCTTATTTTTCCATTCTGGGTTAATGCATAATTACCCCCACTGGCACCCAAAGGTTGATAAAAGACGTAGGGGAAGGCAGAGTAAGCACTGGCACAAGCTGGAGGAGGCCTTTGTCAGGAGGCACTCTGAGAAGAAGGATTTGATCTAGAGAGAAACATTAGAAATAACACATCTCAGATATAAGGCTATATTATTATTGTAACATGTGTACACACAAACACTTTATCAACCTTTGGGGTAGGTAGAGTTAATGGGTCTGCACTTCCTATGATTCTGACAAACACTTTCCCTTCATCAACTTTCATTAATCTCTTCACACATACATGCTTATTAAAAGTGCTCTTTACCTTCTACCTTCTTTTCTTCAGAATATCTTCCATTCTAGTCATTCTCGTGCCCATGATGGACAAGTCAGGGATAAATCATCATTGTGATTCTGCATTCACCCATTCTCTCTACTTGCTTACCTCACCTTAATATTTCTTTTTCAACTCATGTCACTACATTCTCTTTCAATCCACAATAAATTATTGTAATCTATAACATAATAAATCTTTAAAGGAGTCATCAAGTTTGTACAATGAATGGCTGCACTTTGAGCAGAGTGGCATGAGATTGAGGGTAATCTGAGTTTAAGGGTATATGTATGCTTTATATATAGCTACTAGATTTGTTATTTGAGTTAAGGAACAAGTTTCTAGGTTCCACATACAAGTTTTGAATAAATAATGGATGAGCAAAAATATGTTAGATAAACAAGGTTATGTCACTTTTGTTGATAATAAGAATAACAGGTGATTTGTGTTTAGGAATAAACTTGTGATTTATAATAAAAACTAAAAATGTTTTTGAGTTTAGGGAACCAGTTTGGAATTAGTTATTATAATTTTTAAGTTCATAATAATACATCACAATTCTGTTACTTTTTTGCTATATGACTTGTTAAACAAAATATGGTGATGCTTTTAAGATAAAAAAATCATGTGCATCTCAGAAAGCCCAACAGAAGTGATAACTTAAGCTAATCTAAGTTGAACGATTTAATATTGAAATTGTTTAACTTGAGATAAGCTTAGGTTATTACTTAAATTTTATGTATTAATATGATAATGTAAGGAAAGGTTATTTTTTAATAAAATTTTATTGAATATAAAATATTTTATTCTTAGTAACAATTCTTGCATATGTAGAATGGGCACAAATGATTTATGACACACTTTGCTAATAATTCCTTTAAAACCATCAAAATAGTAAGGTTTATTGTGTATGTTGCACTTAGGATGTTAAAACATTAATAAAAATGCGTCACTAGACTCAGAGAACTAAGCAATTTTAGACTTTGTTATCATTGTACTAGATATATTTTAGATAAAACAGTAATGATTTGAAATAATTTGAATCTCGAACTGAAATCTGCCTTATAATTCTAACTCTTTTCATTATAGAAAAAGTATTATAATTTTAAAAATAAAAAGTCATTCTGAAAGTGTATCAGAAGTCCAGTAAAGTCCATGAGAAAAAAAAATAGAACTCAATATCTAAGAATTAAATATTTATTTAAATTCTACAATGGCTAGTCTTGCAGAACAGAGCTCGGATTGTAGTGCTCAGTGAGGAAGGCTATGGCATTTGAGAAATATCACGAGTGTTAAATATAAGTAAGAACACAGTGAGAACATGGATCAGACGGCACGCTGAAGAGGGATTCTTGAAGATAGACGAAAACATAATCATGACGTTTGTCGAATAACAAACCAACAAAGTACAGATATGCAGCACCATTATGAAGAACATCCTTTTTCTCGTACCCAATATTTCGCAGCACGTTACGACGTTTGTTTACAGACCATAAGAAATCATTTACACCGTATTGGACTGCATTACTGGCATTATGCTAAGAAAGTACACTTAAGGAATGCACACAAAACTGCAAGATTAAATTTAGCACGTAATTATTTAGACTTGACTGGACTAATACAATATTTTCAGATGAAAAATCATTTAGATCTTCTCAACATGGTCGCTTAACTTTGTGCCATTATAACAATACGAGATACACAGAGGATCGCGTAGTACCCAATCAATTATCTGGTCGAATTTCAGCTAACATGTGGGCCTGGATGGGTACCGGGGGTATATGTGAACTTGTCCAAATTTCTCCTCGTCAAAACGCATTAAACTATGTCGATTTGTTGGAAAAATCAATGTTACCGACAGTGCAAATAGTGTACCCACTTGAAGAAGTCCCTGTATTCTCCTACATTCATGACAATTGTCGAGTACATACCGCCAGAATTTTCTGGAACTGGTTTACCCAGCATGAAAATGAAATTACTCTAATTCCATGGCCTTCTAGGTCACCAAACCTCAACACAATAGAAAATTTATGGGGTTTGATGGTTCAAATGTGGGATAACAGAAACGAGAGGACAAAGGAAGCAATTGAGCAGCACTGTAATGAAATTTGGAATTACATGAGGGAATCGACATCTGCAATCGTCTAATCGGTCATTGCTTAATCGACTATTAGACGTCATTGAAAACAATGGTGCTTATAGCCGGTTTTAGGTTTAAGTAGAGTAAAATGAGTGCCATTTCTAACTTTGAAATAAAACCAATTAATAAAATTAACAACAACAAAAAAATTATATTCTTCCACATTAATGTTGTTAATGTTTTATTTTCTTGTGTATTTCTGCTACCTAACATATAACGATAACCCTAATATCTAATGTTGCATATACAAAAGGTTTGGCCTGTGTCACCTTTGGCTTGTCGATTTATGACCATATTCACTCCACTTTACTTCCCCTGCTTTACCCGTAAGTTGAATTTTGACATTACTTGTATAGAGATTACTTCAAATTTTAATAGTTACTAAGGCAAATAAATGGTCGGTAAGATATAGGAACCAGCCCTAAATCCAACATACTTAATGACTAAGATAGTAATAGCACATAATAATATTATTTGTCAGATGTTACACGAGTATAGACGAGTCTCTCCGATCTGTTTAATACAACGTAGTCAGTAACTGTCAATGTCTAATAACATGATAACAAGTTCATTACCAAGGAAATGTATGTTCAGGCGAATTTCAACCTAATTGTATTTCACAACTGTAAGAAAATGACCTTATGTGTCATGTGTCAGGTGGGTCATGTTTCATTGTACATCCGACTTTTGTGCATGTACATTATAAGTATCATTATTTAATCTAATTACTGAAATACCACTACCGCTGTGGGTTATAGTGAGAGATGAGGAGGCAGCCTACCGCTGTCATAAGCATGAGAGAAAGGGAAGCCAGACAGGCAGGCGCCTTAACACGTTACATAGCGAAGCGGTTTACCCTCCCATAAGTTATCACTTCAAAAAGTTGATTAATCAATATATCAATCATATTGATTTTTAAATATGTAAATCATTTATATTTTTTATTATATATTCTGAGTTTGAATTAGTAACCTGTTATAATTATTAATTTATTTCTATAAAAATATTTATGTATCATTTTCATCTCTACTGGCCACCATCACTGTTTTTTATTCCATTTCTCTTTTAGTTATGCAATTATTTATAGCCACTAAGGTTGTGAAGGGTGATCTAGAGTCGCAACTAGTTACTAGAACGGTGAGTTAGGTAAAGTTAGACATTAGACCAAACTAGCAGTGACAGTGGCCGGTGGGTGCGAGAACAGACTTTAACCGTTTATTCATGACGATGATGTTATTTAGGTTCAACTTTACAATAATTGACACTGAATTTTAAGTAGTGGAGGGGGGGAGGCGGAAGGGGGGAAAGAGTATTTCTCGCTCCTGCAACCCCCATGTCTAGGAGACATGTAGTTTTTGAGATATGATTTTTTTTGTAAACATAACTTTACTAATTTTTTTCAAAATGGTGTACTTATTTCTTGTGTCTAAAGACGAGAAATGCAGAAGAAAAGTTAGTGGTCAATGTAAAAAACATTTAATACAGTCTAAAAACGCGGACTAAAGCCCACAAGCCTATCAAGCAAAGCAAGTGTGCCATGACAGCGGTCAACAAATGTCACAACCGATTTGTAACCACCATTTAAATAGTTATCAATAAATAAATGGTGACAGTCGGTTCAGGCGCTTTGGTCTAAACACTAACCCAACCCAACCAACTCACCGTTTAAGTTACTGGTCGCGAGAAACACTGTCCTTGCACCAGTTCGTAGTCGCTCATTATTAAAAAATAAAAAGGCGGCAAAATATTCATAGTGCCGCCTAATGCATCGTGTTGTTTGTAATAAAAATAAATCGATTATAAATACTACTCATTCAAACTCATAATATATAAGCAATAATAATAATTTTCGTATTTCAAAATGGATATTATTGGAATATCGAATGATATTCGAATTAAAAAATCGATATTATTGACATACTGATTTGGTAACATTTATTTATCGTCGTAAAGTGAAAAAAAGTGACAGTACTGTGATTTAGATTTATTATTATGTACTTTAAAATTATAATAACTAATTCAAAACTTGTTTACTATACTAGGGCCAAAGAGACGAGATACAAAAGGTCATTCACCTAAAAACTACTGTGGAGATGACAATCTATTATCTATCTCTTTCCATCTCGTGTATTTGTCGTAATTTGTCTGTCTTTGTCGTAAGATCAAGACGGGTTCGCCAACATTCGGGCGCCATTTTATAGTAAGAGCTACTGTTTTTAGTTCATTCCGTTTCGGAACGCGCTCGTGGTGATTCTTGTTATTTGTAGAAGTTTTGTTATTTTTCGTTGTTTATTTAATTATTGTTAGATTGTTGTTGTTGAATATTGTTTGTTGTTATTAAGAGTGGTTAATGATGGAGCCAGAACCAAGTACTTCGAGAGATAAATCAACAGATTTTAGTTCTCCAGAAAAGAAACGCCCAAAGGTATGTACAGGAAATATTTTACCATTGCATTGATATTTGGATTTTAGCTGATAGATATTAAATACAGTATACTTTAAAGTTATTTAAAAAACAACAACTGTAATAATAAAACTTTTTTAATTTATTAAAAATGCACGTGAATAAAGTATATCATTTTAATTTAATTTTCAATTTCAGGTGACTAGTTTTACGGTAAATGAAAAAAATATGGTTATTAACACCTATAAATATGTTAAAGAAACTGGGCCTAAGGATAAATACCCCTACAAAAAAGAGATGGCGCAGAAAACAGCTAGTATTTTAGGTATCGGCGTTGCATCAGTATATAGAATCCTCAAGGACTATAAAGAACACGGCGAAATTTCTCCTCCTGTCACCACCAAACTTAGACCAACGTTTAGTGACAAAATCGATGATTTTACTAAATCAGCCATACGCAAAAAAGTACATGCTTTCTTTATTAAAGGCGAACTACCTACAGTGGAAAAAGTACTTTCAGATATTAATGAAGACAATACACTACCAAATTTCAAAAGGACTACTTTCCAAAAAATATTAAAACATTTAAAGTTTAAGTATATCAAGAGGCAAAGAAATAATGCACTGATTGATAGAGATTATATTGTATTGTGGCGACGAAAATATTTACATAAAATAAAGAAGTACAGAGAGGAGAATCGGCGTATTTTTTATATGGATGAAACATGGGTGAACGCAGGTTAGTAATTTTAAGTTTTAAAAAAAAATACACTTGAGCGCACAGAGTTTCTATCTTCAGTAGGGGAGGGGGGGGGTTTATTATCCTTTAACGCATAATCAAAACTAAGTATTTCTGCCTGAAAGATTGTGTAAGATTATTATTTGTAGTATTGCCTATGTTTTATTGTATCCTGTATGTTATTTTCAGGTCACACTGTTAATAAAACCTGGGTTGACACCGAAATAAAATCAAAACGGCGAGCGTTTTTAGAAGGTCTTAGTACAGGTGCGAAGAATCCTACCTCAAAGGGCCGGCGACTAATCGTAGTGCACATTGGAAACGAGGATGGTTTTGTAGAAGACGGTAGCTGGGTGTTTGAATCCAAAGGCACCGGTGATTATCATGAATCAATGGATGCTGCACATTTTGAAAACTGGTTTGAGAAGATATTGCCCAAGTTAGGCGAGAATGCAGTTGTCGTCATGGATAACGCGCCTTACCACTCTAGGCGACAGGAAAAAACACCCAGCTCAACATGGTTGAAGGCTAACATTCAGCAGTGGCTTCGTAACAAAAATATCAGTTTCGATGAAAAGGAACTAAAAATACAATTATTAAATAGAGTAAAAATGGTGAAGAACCAATATCAATTATATGTCGTAGACGAATTGGCAAAGAAATATGGCGTCGAAGTACTAAGACTCCCTCCCTATCATTGTGAATTAAACCCAATTGAGTTGATTTGGGCTGATGTAAAGGGGCACGTAGCTAGAAACAATACTACGTTTCAATTTGCAAAAGTAAAGGCACTATTAAGTGAGGGTATGGCGAAAGTCACGCCTGATCGGTGGAAGAAATGCGTGGAGCACGTTCATAAAGTAGAAGAGAAGTTTTTCAAACTTGATTTTATTGTAGATGACGTGATGGATAAATTTATTATACATGTTACAGATTCTGATTCTACAGACTCAGAACAATCGGCGTCAGACTGAATAAACAATGATTTCTTTAAAAAAATGTTTCACTTTTATCCTCATTTCCATAAACATTATTATTATTCTCATTTCAACTCAATTTCTTTATATTAATTGTTACCTTTTTAGAATAACATATTAATAAATAAATTGTCTACTAAAATATATAATACAACTTTCAAAAAGTTACGCACCCCTGTATTTTCTAATGACCTTGCATTGGTTTTGTTTACATTTGGTATCGCTTCTCGTTGGCCCTAGTATAAAGTAAAAAATGGTTTTAGTGTTTATATATCATGTGTAAGTGTATTCCTAAAGACAAATCAGTTTTTTTCAACAAAAGTGACATAACCTTGTTTATCAAACGTATTTTTGTTTTTCCCATTATTCATTCAAAACTTGTTGGTGGACCCTAAAAAATTGTTTCCTAGCCCAAATAAGAGGTCTAGTGTCTATATATAAGGCGTATGTATACCCCTAAACTTGATTTTCGTAAAATTCAGTGTCCATTATTGTAAAGTTGAGCCGTTATTTATGATAGAAGTGCAATATTAGTGAAAAACATAGTGAATGTTTTTGTAAATATAACCACATTTACAAAAACATTAATATATCAAGAACTATAAATTTCCTAGAGATAAGGGTTGCAGAAGGGGTAAGCATGTCTCCCCCTCCCTTCCCCCTCTCATTACTTATAATAAAACAGGCACATGTGTATACCATAGTTCAGTGACCATTAAACTAAATTTTAACCTTTATGTCTGGTAAAGCATCATGTAAATTTACTGATCATATTTAAATGAAAAACAATTAAGCTACCTTATATCCCAGGTCATGGGATAGACAGATGTAACAGAAACAGTGATACTGCAATTGCACTTTTTGGTGCTATTACTGCAATTCACTAACAAATATGGGATATTCTAGTAAATAATAAACTTATGTATCTGTACAAACATACCGATTAATATAACTTTGACGGCCGATTAATATAAACTATGATTCATTACAGGATATACACTTCTGTCAAACTATTTATATGTCAAAATTATAGGAATTTATTATGTAAGTGCACAAACCACTTAAAACATAGATAATAGATTTATTTCATTACTATTTAAATGGGTATATAAATTAGAGTAAATAGTGGCAGCACTGATGTCATGTAAGGTTATGAATAATGAGATTTGGCAAAACGGATATTAACCAAATATTAATAAGCAATTGATTTTTTAGTATTCTGATTGCGATATAAGTTCTTACCTGTACTTCCACAATTAACTTGTTTTCTGTTGCTTTTTAAAGAACCGTCCAAGTTCTGATTATCTGAACTTTTGTCGCTGTCACTAGCCATTGAAAGGTTTCACACAGATATGTTGAAAGATACACAATTACATTTTTTTGTAAAATTTTAACCGTTGTTATATATTATAAGTCAATAATAACATATAAAACTATCATAAAAGTATTAAAGCACTTTTAAAAATAACATTGCATGTTTACACCCTCGACTCAACAACAATGTATAGCGTTCAAAAACGTCGGTATTAAAATAAAACTGTTTAATTATAATGTTACTGGTTGAAAAGTGTGGTTTTATTCTATTTCTGAGTGAGTTAATTTTTGAGATAAGGTCCACAAACGTTAGATATTTTAAATGTTGTAATAAATGAATCCATTTTATGCTAATTAATGCATCATTACATATATTGAGAACTGTGTAAGTTTTCAAACGCATAGACGGTAAATACAAACTGGTCCGAAATATTTAATGTTTTATAAATATGAATGCGAAAACATTTTAATTGTTCTGTATTTGTTTTAGAATTATTTATATTTTCTGAGGCAAATTTTATAATAATATTTTTATATAAATAAATTTATGTGGCCCTCTTCAGGTGATCAGAGGGCTGGTGCCTACCTCGGCCAACGGATCAGTATGGCGATCCAGCGAGGAAACGTAGCCAGCCTTCTGGGCACCTTACCCATAGAAGACGGTGATCTGGGCTCAGTATTCTACTTATAGTCTTGAGGGACTATGGGTAGAATACAATACAAATAAGTTAAGTTTTCTTACATTGTATTCAATAATATGTAATTTATATAATAATATTATATTCAATTTATGTTATAAAAAGAAATCCTAGAGAGTGATTAACTCTTAATAGCCAGGCCATATATTAATATTTTTTTTAAATGACTATCTATCTTTTTTCACAGTGGCACAATATTAATTAATTTTAAAATCTTGCCAAAGTTGTCATTACCGTCATTCAGTCTTCACGTGAAATTATTCGTTCTTCGGGTCACATTTTTGTGTAGATTGTTGTGTTATGAGAAGTAGCGCTAATCTTTGAGTTCAACTTTCAGATCACTGCAATATTAAAATTATAATGTATGAAAACAGTTATCATAATTAATTCATAAGCTCCATTGTAATTATAATTTCAATAAAAAAATAGTAATTGCTGATGTGATATTCTTGAAATGTCATCTTATATGGCAGGTGTTTTCGATTTAGATTTAGATGTGGATACTGTTACTGTAGCAGATTCTGATGAAGACGATATCATTGAAGTTGATGAGGTATATATTTATATGACAATAAAATTACTAACCTTTTGTGTTACTTAACCTAAAACCTTGTTCTATATTCACTGACTGTCAAGGATAAACGTCGTAGTTTTAAACTAGCGAGTAATATCAAGCTTTGTTTACATCTTTTTAGAATTTGAATTTAATATAAAATTTTCAACTAGTCACATAGAAATATTATCAACACAGATCATAATGACTATTTATTAATTGAATTTTATATAAACAGGTAGATTATGATCCAGAACTACATGTGAACAATATTGTCAAGTAAGTATTAGTGTCTATTAAATGTATATATTTTTTTATATATTATAAGTTACTTTATTTTTTCTAATATTTTAGTGCTGAAGGTTCAGAAACTATTCAGCTGTCTGAAGATAATGTAAATCCAGGCCAGTGCAAAAGACTTGGTCCTCAAGACTTTGAGCTACGTAAGGTCCTTGGCAAAGGTGGATATGGCAAGGTGTTTCAAGTCCGTAAAATTACAGGCCCTGATGCAGGTGCACATTTTGCCATGAAAGTTCTTAAGAAGGCATCCATTGTTAGAAATCAAAAGGACACTGCACATACTAAGGCTGAAAGGAACATATTAGAAGCTGTTAAGGTACAAAGATGTATATCATTAATGTTATATTTTAAGGAAGGCAATTATAACAGGAAAATAATACCGTTTTATATTTTTATTCACAGCATCCATTTATAGTTGAATTAGTATATGCATTTCAGACTGGTGGTAAATTATATTTAATTTTAGAGTATTTAAGTGGAGGTGAACTTTTCATGCACTTAGAAAGAGAAGGAATATTTTTAGAGGATACAGCTTGGTAAGAATAAATTAATGTTGCTACTTTAAATTAACATATGCTATATAGTTGATACTATAAGGTAATTATTTCTGTTTTAGTTTTTATCTATCAGAAATAATCTTGGCTTTGGAACATTTGCACAGTTTAGGCATAATATACAGAGACCTAAAACCAGAAAATGTACTTTTGGATGCTCAAGGTCATGTAAAATTAACAGATTTTGGCTTGTGTAAGGAACATATTCAAGAAGGTATTGTCACACACACATTCTGTGGCACAATAGAGTATATGTAAGTATGCATATTAAAGAATTGGAAAGGTGATTAAATACATTTTTTTAACAAATTTGTTAAATTTAAGGGCACCAGAAATATTAACCAGGAGTGGTCATGGGAAAGCAGTAGATTGGTGGAGCCTCGGTGCTTTGATGTATGATATGCTCATTGGACAGGTATATTTTATGGTTTCTTATTTATAGAAAGCAATATTTATTCACTATAAATACTATAGATAGGGGGTAAAAGCTTCCTTCTACTTTAAACCCAGTATGTGAAGTAGAGTTAAAAAATCCTTGTCTCTGTAAAAGTGTCACAAGGAGGCTCACTCTGCAAAGTAAGTAAGTGATTATTCTCTTGAATAATTTAAGCATAGAGATCAGAAATGTTGGAAAATCTTTTAAGGATTGTGCTTTTGGTTGGACATTTTTTATTGAAGTTATTGTATTCCATACAATAATCATAATTTGTCTAAGACATTAGCATTGAGATTTTATAACAAGAACTTTGTGGGAACCTCATTATAGAATTTGAGGGTATTCTTTATCACCACAATGGTGATAACATGGAGGTGATTAGTCCAGCCAGACAATATTAGATATTTCCTGTATCTGCAGCAATGTTTTTGACAAAAGAGTGAGTAGGTATGAGAGGAAATTAACCATCTGTATTGTTGAGAGCCAGCAATTATATGGAGCTAAGCTATGTGTAGTAAAATATTGATGAGCAGGTATCTGCAAGGTGCACATACTAGCTAATCTATTGTCTAAAAATGATTTCTTTACTAGTTTCATCTTATGTGATTATGCAAATAGCAATTAAGTCAAATGCTTTTATATATGTACAGGCATTGTGACTGACGAAGTGTTAAGGAATGGTATTACTTATTTGTTTTTAAAATGCAAATAAAATTATAGAGAAACAAGTTACATACCAAATATCAACTCTAAAACTTATTAATAGAAAAATGATTGTTTTCAGCCTCCATTCACTGGCGATAATCGCACAAAAACAATAGAAAAAATTTTAAAAGGAAAATTAATGTTGCCTGCATACCTAACACAAGACGCCCGTGATTTAATACGACGTTTAATGAAACGATCAGAAACGCAACGTCTAGGGGCCGCTGGTGCAGCAGCAGTGAGAGGTCATGCCTTTTTCAAGCATGTACATTGGGATGAAGTGTTTGCTCGTAGACTTGAACCACCAATTAAACCTCGATTAGTAAGTACAATTAATCATCTATATATTGGAATTAAAGCAAAACCCTGTGAATAAATACATACATGATAATATTTTCCTAGTTTTCGCAACTAGTATACATGAATAAAAGACAAAGATGTCAAGTATCAATGAGTATTATCAGTACATCTTTGGCATAGCCGGAGCGGTATCCAGTGCCTTGTGTTTCCATAAAAATGTCAGCCACTACAGAAAATACCGGTGAACTTGGTAGATTAGGCTCCCATAGAGTAAATAATAACCATAAACAAAATAATTAAAATGAACAATTTGATGGTAGGCTAAATAAAACTTTAACAATACTCATTGACACTTGACATCTTTGTCTTCTGTAATCACGGCTGCTGAAAAGTGGCCGAAATATCTTAATAATGAAAATCAGATAAATTACCACACTTAAAACCGTTAATACATGTTTTATTATACATACATATAAATCGTATCGTTTCAACATTGTATAATAATCAAAAATACTGGCATGCCATTAGAAGCATATGTGCGTCAATGGACTCATAATATGAGATAGTGAAGACCATGCAGAATGGAGAAGAGAAAGTAGGATAGCAGACACTGGGCTTCAATGGATGATCTGATTATAACAGAGGTTGTGTTTTGAAAACTATTAGCTACATTAACCATCGCTATTTATTTTTTTAATTATACAGACTCTTATTGTGCTTACAGTGAATGTAAGCAAACAAAGTTATATATTACAGAACTTTGTAACTTAAAAATCATTGACTTTTTGCTTGCTTCTGTTCCATTTACTTAAAAATAGTGTGCCTACTACACATTTAAATTGCCAATCAGTCAAAGCCTAGAAGCCATGTTGGATAAAAATAACATACTGCCTATATGTGTCATCTTATATAATATCAACTTTCTTATCAAAATATTTGAATTTTTGGCATTGTCATATCTAAAGTAAGAGAAACAATTATTATATGTCTGTCAAGATTAATAAAATACTTTTCAATATTATTATTAAAGTTTATTTTGTGTGTATCTACTCTACACTACAAGAGAAGCTTTTGTCTTTCACCCATTGCTTGAGATTTAACTTTTGTATGACTAGAATATGAATCAAGGTTCATGCAATAATAGCTGCTACTCATCAAAACATAACAGATCGGTCAGACGTTATTCTAATTTTATCATATGACACACGTCTTTTCGTGTATATATCACAATTTTAACGAAAAAAATCATGTCGCCAAAAAAAAGTAGATAATTAATTATTTAGTAGTTAGTTCCTACACTAACATCGATGTATGCATAAGTAGATGAAGGCTGATGATTTTATTACTTGTTTTTCAGACAAGTGAAGATGATGTCTCACAGTTTGATACTAGATTTACTTTACAAACACCAATTGATTCACCAGATGAATCAACTTTGAGTGAAAGTGCTAATCTTATGTTTCAGGTAACTTTATTTGTTCTCATATAATATTAATCACTATGATGATGAACTTACAGCATTTCAAAAGTTATATCTATCTTTTTTTTCACAAAATGTTATCTAGATAATATATTTAGAGATAAGTCCAGGGGTTCTAAATTGGAACCCTTCCAAAAAATGAGAATAACAAATCAATTACTTCTTTTTAATTTAAATTATTATACATATAAATATGCAGGTGTTAAATACACCTTTTATGCATAACTGAAAGATTTTTGGCCAAGGGCCAAAATGTCAACTGCGTCTTGCGAGACAGATAGACAGAGTTATAAGTCTGTCCAGTTCTACCAACTATCTCTCAAGTTGATTGTCATAACTGGGATACTAAACGCAAACGTATTATCCTGCTAGATTGAAATGCCTATCGTCATCCTACTGGCTAGGTAATACACTTCAATAATTTTGTGCGGTGTCCAACACATAACTAGAATTTAAGATAGGATTTTTGAGTAATTTATAAAAAAATCGCCATCTTTCTACTACCAACGATTTTGAAAAATTTACGTTCATCCCTTAAACTAAAAACTTCCTTAACTGTTAATTTTGACTGAAGGCAAAGTCATAGAACCTTTTAGAACGTAAAAATTTTAAACTACAAATTTTTAGTAGAACTCTTTGTCGGACTTTTACCGTTTTCGAGTAATTGCAAAAGACACTGTCTAAAAAAGAATCCAACTCTTGCCGGGGTTGCAGGCCCTAAAACCTTTACACATTGTTTTTGTATCATTAAAACTAAATTATAATAAGCACGTTGCAAAATTGAATGTCAGATTTTGGTTTCAGAACTTTTTGATTGGACCAATTTGTGTATACAATTATTCATATTTGAAAATCCCTTGCCCTTTGATTTTAAATACTGACAAAATAACTAATCTATGTTACTTGTCAAGCGTGGAAGAAGTCACGGGCAAATCCTAGTACTATGAAATAAAAACATTCACTATCTATTTACCTACTAAGCGTCAAACTCTAAAATATCAATATTTTCTTTTAAAAAATACCACATAAACCGTTCATGCCATGGTACCTTAGTGGCTCGCGCACGTGTCTGAAACTCAAAAGGCGGAGATACATTCGCCACTTGGCGAGTTTTCTGACCCAATGTGCATATTACTACAATTACCACGTGATAACGGTGAAGGAAAACATCGTGATGAAACCTGTTGTACATCGAGATAACCGATATGTCAAACGTGCCAAGCTGCCCTGTACAAGCGTGGCGGGTGGGTATACTGTCCGTTATAAATAAATGGAAGGTCTCGAGCCTAGCACTGACACATTTATGGGCTGCTATTATTATTTTTTATTAATAAACCATTCATAATTTACACACACACAATTTGATCTGGATTGAATGTCATGTCAGGGTTTCACGTATGTCGCTCCATCTGTGATGGACGAGATCCACAAACCGCGCGTAATAACCGCGCGCTCCCCCCGCCGGCCGCGGCCTCACCACACCTTCACGATGCCACCGTCGGGGGGCGCACATGCACACGCGCAACAAGAGGACCTCATGGAAGTCCAAGGTTTACCTATATAGTAAGTACTTCGCCTAGACCAATTACCAAGTGATCAGTTTTGTAACATAGAAAAACGTTTGCGACTTGACTTATATACACATAAATAAAACAAACTATTTTCTTTGTTGAAATCATAATTAAAAAATTATATGGTGATTTATTAAGTACTAAAATAATGTTCGATTAGGTATATAAAAACAAATCACCATATATATATATATATATATATTTGGTTTCATTTGAGGAAATAATATATAGTATTAAATAAATTGTTTTATCATTTCCGGTTCATTATAATATTACTGTATACATTTTGTTTTCATAAAATAATTAACACTTTAAAAATTAATATAATATGTACCATGTCGTTGGAATAGAGATAGCAAGAAAATGGTTTTTACGGTTCTCATACCTAAAGGTAGAAAGAACTACAAGTTTCACTGTGGTGTCTGTCACAGCTAAATATGAAATTTGGCACAATTATAACAGTTACCGTGTGTACACTATATGTAATATCAAAATTGCTAAAAAAAAATATATAATAATAAAACAGGTTTTGAAAGAGCAAGTCAAATGACTATTGAAGCCTACTATAATTAACTTTGTTATTATCAATATTTATTTTCAACTTAGATACTAATATGGATTCTTGACAAAGTATAATATTTAAACTTAACAATGATATTGCATTTTGTAGAAGAACCATTCATATAAACATACACATAAACAGGCCACTTGTTTTATAATTAGTACAATTTTATTTCATTTATTCTTAAATGAATAATTTTATTATTAAATAATGTATAATAATCAATATAATTTGTAACGGCTGGAGCTAAGCGCCCGCCATATTAATAATAGTTTTATTATAATTATGTGGTAAAATCGATTTTATAAGTGATTATGTTTTGTTTATGATTGAGATTAGCTTTATATACTAGATATTCAGTATACTTTATAAAAGAATCACAATCATCAATTAAATATTGTTTTATGCTTAAAAGTGTGTTTGAAACTAATTGAAGTGTATTTATAATAATTATAACAAGGATTTAAATTTATGAAATGAAAGTAATAATGAACAGTTAAAGGAATTGTTGCATTGTTTTAGTGTCAGGGTATTTCAATCAATTGAATGTAGATTTCATATTATAAGTAGATGTGGGCACGTCCCGATGGATATGAATCCGCAGACCTTCAATCCTTGGATGGATGTAAAACAAACTTACATTCGGATAATACTCCAATATTATCTGCACTTGAGTCTAATGCACCGGGGGTAGGGCCAGAAACAGAGAGTTGAAATTAATTCCCAATTTTATCTTTAAGATCGCTACATTCTTACTTTCAAATTAACGTTTAAATCATTTTTGGAGATATTCGTAAATAGTTAAGTTTTAGTACAGATACCTCTGTTTTGTTTACTTTACTTTTTTTTCAATAATAAATCGGCAGTAATCATGCTAAGCAAGTTAGGATTGTGGTATAGGCAATATATAATGGACCACACTGGAGGACTGGAGCTGATCCCAGACACCTAGACCATAGTAAATATTTAAGTTATTTTCGACCTTGCCTGGAATCAAACCCTTTGTTGATATACATTAAAAGGCAAAAGCTTAGACTTATTTATTGTATTTAACACATGGAATACTAACTTAATTATTCTATGATATCATACTAGATTTGGGTTTATCTGAATTGGTGAAGACGTGAAGTTGACAAGAATACATTAATAGTCCATTTCCATATCTTATTAACCACTCATTTATTTGCCTTACTATCAGTTAAAATTGTCATAAGCTCCATAAGTTAACTCATCAGTGCTAACATGATTTCAATTACATTTTACAGACTGTAAAACATAGTAGTTAGTTGGACCCATATTGGGTCTTATGGACTCAGACGCAGGATATATATTGTATATCTTTAGACATGGATCTATATCTGGATGCAACTTTGAATTGTAATCTGGACTTGCCCACCTCTAATTATAAGTCAAACTATCGTGGATTGCATATTGAAGAGAGAATTGCCTGAAAAATAATTATTTTCAGGATTAGACTAAATTACATTTATGCATTTTGCATTAAGGATAAATCCTCTATAAAAATCGCCCAATGTTATTGAGTATGGTAAAATAATGGTACTGTTTTATACTATGTATTAATAATGTACATTTTATACAAGTTACCGTTTAGTAATAAATACTTGGTAGGAAATAATGAAGTAAAATAATTTGTTCTAACCTGGACTATAAATATGAGAAAGTAATAATTTACAATATACCTTGTTACCATGCTTCAAAAATTGAATTAAAAGGTCATTTTTTATTTTGTATTATATTGTTTTATTTATTCTGAACAACCAAAATACTTAATGGAAACCGATGTATGGTTCTTTTCTATTGACAGATAATCATTATCCAATTGGATGATATGTGGCCAATAGTTGTACAATAAGATAATATGATGAATACCGCGTGAAGTGTAGAAGTAGGAAACAGACACCGAGCTCTGAAGCGGAACACTGCTAATGTAAAGCTAAGATAATGACGATGTATCAAATTGTTTAGCATAACACTAGTAATTAGGAACTAATCTGCGTTTTGGAATAAAAATGCTAAAATACAGTTAATCATATATACCAAAAAAAATATTTTTGTATAATCGGCAGACAAAGGCACATATTGTATATCCTCAAATTAAGCAAGTTACACTTGTGTTACGGGTAATATACAACGAACAACTCTGGGGCTGATCGCAGATACCCAGACTGGTAAATAATGAAGAAAATTCATTTCCGAAATTTATCATACCAGGAATCGAACCCGGGGCCTCTACGTTGCTGTGAGGTAGCCCGCTCAATCACAGAGTTCGTCATGTATAAATAAGCATGGCAATCTATTGTTACTGTTAGTTTAACAACTTTAATACAAATCTGCTTAGTGAGAGTACTTCACTCGGCTATACCGATACAGGTTGACTTCCAGATTTCCAAAATGACATTCGCCATTGTCATTTTGCTTTTACATCGGGCTCAGTGGTTGTCGAAAGTATTTTGACTATATTATACTATATAGATATTTTTGATTAACCAACCAAGGCAATGGATACAGCTTCCAAAGTAGTACGCTTTAGCAAGTTGGCTGGTCACGTACGTCGCAGACCTTATGGGTATTAAGTGGAGACAGTGTTTTGGTAAACACAGATTAGAACATTCCATATTGAAGACTGGCTGAGGAAAGCGTATGTGCCGCAAATTGTAGACTTAAGACGCCCAGAAATACGATTTTAGTTGATAAATGGATGCTGATAAGCAATAATGTGTCAACCCACAAAAAGTCAAATTCAAAGGTTTTGATATATTTTTATAATGCATCACGTATTTAACATTCTACAAAAGTGTTTCAAGTCATCTAAAACATAAAAGTACGTAAAAAATGGATTTATATCATAAAACAAATCGTAAATCACGTATACAATATTTATCAATAATCCTTTAGTTTCCTTAACATCGTCGAAATTCAAAATAGTGGCATTTGTCTTCACGAAAAATATGTTATGAGGCTTGACACAGTGTTGCTAAATGTCAGTCAGCGTTTTCGCGCCGCACCAAACAACGAGCTCTTTTTAAATAATGAAAATCTAAAGTTATATCTCAATCTTAAGTACTAAATTACTTGAATAAACCCATGTTTTAGTGAAATGTAAGCAATCCATGTTGGTTGGTATTGTTATATTAAGATTTTCATGAGTAATTCCTTTATAGGTGATGTTGCCGGTTTGAATTAGACAAGGGATTATAAATTAAATAATTGTGTAGGTATATGTCAACTTGAAAGTTCTTTTTATGCTAAAATAATATAATTTGGTCCGATTAGATTGATTTACTATAACTTTTGGTCACAAATAAATACGATAAATCAAATAACTCATTATTGCTAAACACAACACAGTACGAAATGTCGTACTATACAGCATATCACATTGTTGCTAAACAATGAAAGGGCATTTAACGAAGCTTACAGTACAGTTTAAAGTGCTTGACATATTATTACTGAATGTTGGTTAGCTTTTTATGAGAGATAGTTTATATGTTAAGTATCTTGATATTATATTGAAAAACCCTTTCTTATTCGTAGATCTGATAATCTCAATCAAAAAGTGTATTTCTATTTTGTTTATATCATCAGATGTAATCAACCTTTTATTCTTGTCCATTGATGAAAGCAGACTGCTGTTTGTAAACAATGAACTAAATAATAATAAGGACCAAACCGAAATAGTTACAGATTTTTACAGAGAACAAATTTCCAAAGTCAATGAAGAAGATAAAAATGAACCACTTGAGATATTAGCTGATACAAATTATGAAAATAGTACAAATGATAATGATAAGAATCTGAGTGAAAATATTTCTAGTCCTATTGAAGAAAGTCACCCTCGCCCAACTATTGATGAAGAACATGTAGGAGCCACTGTTAATTTTATAAATTCCACTAATCAGAACAATTGTATCAACACTGAAGACCCTGATTATATACCCGAAATCAACGACGATGATTCTGAACAGCCGTCATCATCATACAATGGCAGACCTAAAAAAGGACGCAAGAGAAAATTTGTCGACCAGAACAGCAGCATAAGAAAAAAGAAAGCAAATAACAATGATAATTACTTTCGTGCGAAAGGAAAAAAAGGTTTGTGCGAAGAAGTTTAACAGTAGCGATGTCCATTGAAGTACAAAGAAAATATCTATAGATCAACGTAAAAAGGAATTTGAAAAATTCCGGAGTTCTGGTTCTTATGAAGCTAGGTGCGCGATATTACAGGGTAGCGTTGTTGAAGTTAAAAAACAGATCCTATTCTATACATTCCAAGCTGGCTTGTAGTAGAAACTAAAAAATGTAGTACTCTAGTCTTTAAAAAAGCTTTTTTAATTACTCTTGGCATTAGTCAATCAAGAATTGATGTAGCCATTAACAGATTTAGAGAGCAGGCGCCTATTGATGATAAAAGGGGTGTTAAATCTGGAGGCAGAAATGCTTTCGATGAAGAATAATTGCTGCAAATAAAGCAATTTATAGAAAGTTTACCCAAGTACCTCATTTCTGTAGACATAGCATATCAGCTACATTTATGGCTCCAAATTTGAACTTTTCCATCATTGATCATCTTTACAAAGAAAAATATGAGGATTATGTAAGTTTTTCTAGATTTACGCTTTCTTTCTACAAAGACTTTAATCTTAGATTTAAAAAGCCACAAAAAGATACGTGCTTACGTTGTGACTTATACAAAGCAAACAAAAAAAACCATTGCCACCTGTGAACAATTATCTTCATTAGAAACAGAACATAAAGCTCATTTGGATCATGCCTACAAATTAAGAGACAAAATGAAAAAGGTCTTGCTGCTGCTAAAATAAATGATTCAATAGAAACGCTGGCTTTTGACCTAGAAAAGACCCACTGTTTACCACGATTACCGACAAGTGTAGTTTATTATAAGCGCCAACTAAACCTTCATAGCTTAGGCATACATTGCGGATCTGACGGAAAGGGATAATTTCATATTTGGTTAGAGCACAAAGCAGGACGTGGCACCAAAGAGGTGGAATCTTGTTTAAAAAACATTATTAGCGCGCATTTAAAACCTGACGTAACTCAGCTGATACTTTGGGCTGATTCATGTGGCGGACAAAATAGAAGCATCAAAATGATGCTGATGATTTTACATAGCCATGCAACCCTACAAAAAATAACTATTAGATTCCTTCAGCCGGGACATACTTATCTTCCGAATAACTCGGAATTGGGAGACGTAGAATGTGCTTTGAAATCACAGATACGTTTATATACTGCAGAAGATTATATTTCTGCTATGCAGAATTACCGCCGCAACAACAAGTTTGTAGTCACTAGGCTTCAAAAAGATGATTTTAAATCTTAACACCTTTACAAAATATCATTACAAATCGAAAATGTGATGAAAATAAACAAAAGATATCTTGGCTTTCAACTTTTGAAATAGAATAACACCGTGATGAACCATTAAAACTTTTCATGAAATCAAAACTTGAGGAGGAACCTCAGGTGATTGATATATCAGTAGGTGGAAAGCAGAAGTCGAATTTCGCTATAGACCTTCCTATCCTATATCCGACTGGTCGTGGTTACTTAAAACAATTTGCCAAACTATATAAGTGATAACATGCATTTATCAATATTCATTTATGCTCCTCAACATGCATTCACTGTCATTAAATCCTGGTACTGGCATTTAGCAAAACAGTGTTATGTTCCTTAATTTGATGTTTCGAATGGTACAGTGTGTTCCATATTTTGCAATATGCAATTACCTCATTTTTTTGGAAGAATATACTACCTTGTTGTCTTTTTGTAATAGTAATATAATTCTAATCCATTATTCTTTTTATTAAACAAAGAAAAGAATAGTAGGCACATATTTTTTCAAGCAAACTTTTTAAAAATTGGTTTAAAATCTTAAGACGCCATTTTCTCAAAACTATGTTTATGAGGGTTAACACATTATTGCTTATCACCATCCAAATATTAAACAGAAAATGGTACATACAGGTCTACACAACTAATAAATAATTTCTCCCGAGGTACCTAACCAATAAACCCATTTTAATTGACAACCACGTTGTAGGAATCGTGTAAGCGGGACAGAACTAAGTATATAGTAAGCAACACTGCAATTTATGCTTGCGAATAAAGTTCAATATAGATTATTTACTTGACGAAAACTGATCTGCCTTATCTGCGCAAACGAAAACTGCCGATTGGATTGACAATTTCTGTACTACGTGGCTACTGGTTTCCATTGACATCTAAATTATTAGGTGTATATTTTCTATCGGAGATAGCTAATTTAGTTACAATCTTCATAATGGGATTGATGCTCCCATCTATCCGATTATATATTACACCTATTTAGGTGTCAAAGTCTAGTTTATGTAAACTAGACTTTTCCAGACAGTTTCACTGTATTATCCATGATATTTTCCAGGGTGAAAATGTATCCTATAGGTACTACCAAAAAGTAAAAATCTTAACCTTTTAAGTTTTGCTAATATTTTTATGCTAAGAGTCGAAATAATACAGTCCTATAGTATATCTTAATTTTTGGTATTTAAAATGAAAACACATTATAAAATAATCAAACACTATAATACAAAATTTATAAACTTGCAACAAAAGCATTTAAATTCCAGAAATGTATACTGTATTAAAGATTATCCAATTATATTATTAGTTATGTTAAAAAAATTATAGATTTATTAGGTATAATAATCACCACAGAAACCACACACATTGTATATCTCCAAGCTAACCAAGTTACACTTGTGTTATGACTAACATACAATTGACCACTCAGAGGTTGGCTCCAGAGTGGCTGTGGCAGTGTCTGGAATGGGTCCCAGATACCCAGCTACAGTAACAGAGGAAAAATTTGTTTACCATGCCAGGAATCAACCGTGGAACCTCTATTCCAGTGAACTAGACCGGCAAAGGCTTTGGTCCATTCAACAGATGCCAACAAATTAGGAAATTACAAATAACCTTAAGCAAGAGATATAACTTAATATAAAGCATAAATAATTAACAGTTTATAGTACAATTCAATAATCACTTTGGTCTGACCTTCAACCCCGATCTAGTGAGTCCCTAATCAATTAATCGGCAGTTTACTAGCAATTTATAAATTAAATTTAAGGTGCCATTAATAAGCAATATACAAAAGTAACGAAAATAACTTGCGCCCAACAAAGAAATAAACCTAAACAATAAAAGTGTCAATTTGTAAAGTAGAAGAAATTCAAACTAACAGTATTGCTATTGCACAATAATAGTAATATTACAAAATTAATGTCATATCTGAGATTCAATAAAAATAGTCATTTTCAATATGCAATGTACCATTTTTTCAAATTTATTAGCCAATCAAAATATACATTGCAGACATAGGCATGTTTGCACCATACACCTTTTCTATTTACTATTTTTCTATTATATTTTTGAAATCTATCAACAATAAAGTATGGACTATTGAATGACTGTATAGACTTGAAACAACTCTATATCTAACATATTAAACATGTTAATTTTAACATCATGCAATACAAGCTTATAAATAACATTTATAAAATCAATTTCATTTCACTACAGCTTTCACATATGAGATACATATGAGGTCTACTGGGCTCCGTTATTACATTAAATTGTGGTTCATGACTACAAACTGCTGAATGTAGTTCCAAATTGCTTAATATTAGCATCTTTATATCTTCCAAAGATTTTTCTGTCTTAAAACTAATTTCACATTTAGAACATGACAGATGTTCATTAATTAATTTAAAGTTCGCTATTTGACATATTGGGCATATCACATTATCTTGTTCCATTGATAACAACTCTGTATCTTCCATTTCAAATTTTTCATATTCATTTAACCACCTGAAAATAAAAAATAGAATACACATGTTATAAAAACAATTCATACATACAATAGTAATGATGTACAATGGGAAGTCTTAAAAATTAATTAGTGTCAGAAGAAAATTTGCATCAATATTTTTAAAGTGCCCCATACACCAAATTCACAGATAAAAACTAAAAAGTATAAAATAACTTATTTCTAAAGCTATTATTATTAATATATATTATCTAAAACATCTTGAAGTTGGTGCAAAGTAAAACATAAAATTTTTCGAAAATTACTAAGCACCAACTTTAATTTTTAATAATAATAGCTTTAGAAATAAGTTATTTTATACTTTTTAGTTTTTGAAGTCGGTTTTTTTAAACGAAGTTTTTATTTGTTACTTTTTAGTGTCTAGCTATGTATGGGTAGACATACGAATGGCGCCGCGCTTCTTAAAAAATATAGGTCCAAGAAACGGGAACAAAAAAATGTTCGTAAAATGAAAACTATTGGGCCAAACTATGTCAAATTTTTAGGGGACCAAATGGCAGCTATTCCGCGTCGAACAAAAAAAAGAATCACGTAATTCGAATCATAAATTTCAGAGTAATCGGTGAACATACATAAAAAAAGATCCCACCGAATTGAGAACCTCCTTTTTTTGAAGTTGGTTAAAAACCAAGAAGTACAAACTACACTTTGTTTTGATAGATATTCCAATAACAATTAGTTTTACACTGTAACACTATTTGGATTATGTTTTTAAGATCTGTGACATTAAGTTTAGCTATAATTCATGTATACATCCCAACTTTAGACATGTTAATTTTAATATAATGCACTGAGTAACTCAAAACACGTTCGACTCCTAGCATAGTTCAGGCGTATATCTATATATATCTCTTTGGAACTACACTTCAACTATCAAATGAGGTTAAATATATAGGGATAACCTTAGACTACAAGTTAACTGGAGCAGCCACGTTGACAACAAAGTTGATGCTTTTAGTGTGACCTTATGGCAATACCATAGGATGATCAGTAAGCCTTGGATACTTCACCCCAAACTCTTTCTATGACTCTATACAGCAGTAGTTAGACTCATGTTAACTTATGGATCTGTGGATTGGTGAACAAAGATCTAGCCTATGACTTACACAGCCATGTATCTGGACACACCAGGTAGCCTCCGAGAAGTCTTCAGCAATATCAATAAACTGGTAGACTACCTGGAGAAGCTACCCTCGCATGCAAAATAGGTGCTATGTCATCGAGTTGGAAAAACCGCTAGTTTACAAAAGAAGATAATTTAAATAGAATTTAAGTCTAACTTTAACTCCTTAATTATTTTTGTTGTCTGTTGAGTTTATTCTTGATTATGAAATTGATGAAGGCTTTTACATTCACCAAAATGATTTTTGTCTACAGTGAAGGGATATTTTATAAATGTATTCAATCTTTATCAGCCACTATACAGATCTACCGATGTCAAAGTCCAAATATGCAATGTGGTCAAAATACATGTGAAAGTTCATATCAAAATATATTTATAGTGACTGAAGAATAACAGGTTTAAATTATCACTAATTGTAATCTCTTTTACTTCTTATTGCACAAATTTAAAATTAACTGATAATGTTATCATCATCATCATGACAACCAAATCATCTGCTTATGGAACAATCTTCCGATCGCAGATAAAAGGACCAATAACAAAAAAAAAAAAAAAACTGATAATGTGAATAGCTCAATGGCTCAATATAACATATTTTATATGTTATTGTTTGTTATTATTGTTTGTTTTATGCTAAGCTATTATTGTTTGTTATTATTATTGTTATTTTAGCCTTACTGTAATGAAATAATAAGTTTAATCTTGATTTAGGAAAGAATTTGGTTGAATTATAGTTATATGGCACTTTTATTCATTGAGATATAAAGCTAATTTGGCTGGTTATAAAAAAAATCACAAAGGCTAAGGCAGGACTTCTGCTGCATTTCCCTCCCACCTTGGCCTTCTAACATAGTAAAAAATTCGGATCTATTCATAATAAATAAAACTGCCATATAACTATACCACACCCATTTACCATTGCATTTCCTCATGAAGTAATTCCTTTTTGACCTCTTCAAAAACTTCAGTTTCTTCTTCAGTACTAGTCTCAATGGGGAAATTAAACATATTTTTATAAAATTCTGTAATGTTACATAAATTTTTCTCGGGAACTTGTCCACGAAATTTATCAAGAAGTACATCTCGACAATTTTGAATTTTTGTTTTATAATTCTGAAACACATAACACAAAATATTATGCGTCGCTGGCATTATAATAACTATAATTAAAAGGGGTTCATCATATAAATATTATTTCAATCGAACGTTTAACAGTTGTCTTAAAAATAATTATTTTTACAAACCTTTCTTATTTTTTCTTTTATTTCTTGTGGAGATTGTTTCGGTCGAAAGTTTAAGTTTTTGAATTTGGGCGATGAATTTGGTCTTGGAGAACTCATTTTCTACAATTTAAAAGAATTCCAGATCCACGTTCAAACTTTATAACAAATTAAAATAACCATATAGGTAGTATAAAAAGATCATAATAAACAATAATTACGAAATACGAACTATTTATACAAACGTCAACGTCACTGTGATTCTCTCGTTAGAGATTATATTTTTTTTATTTTTTATTTATTCATGACCATAGAATCAAAGTCTTTCAGTCGGAAACATGTTAATTAATAGGTCTTCGTATAGTAGCGCAGTTGTATTGCAGGCTACAACCGACGCCATTCAATGGAGTTCTTGTGAAAACTCGAAAGATCACATCTGACTATACAGTTCACATTTCTCACAAAAGACACATAATTTCTACTCAAAAACTATCAATATCCTGCAACTATTGTTCATTTTAGAGTAATTATACACATTTTTAGAAAATAAAACTGCACAGCACAACGTCTCCTTTCAGTTCCCGCCAAAAACTCTTAGAGAGTATACTAGTGTCAGGGTTGCCAACCTTTGAATATTTTCCTCGTACAGAAGTAGATAAAAATCTCGTATATTGGCTTTCGAATCTCGTACATTCATATTGCGCGTAAAATGTAATAAAACTAAGAAAAAGGCATTAAAATCAGGATATTTTACAAAATGAAATTAGTTTCACAAGTTTGCTACAAATAAAATGTCTCTATCTGTTAAAAAACCCATCTATTATTATAGGGTTTTTTTTATCGCTAGAGTACAGCAGACAGGCAGACGGCCCACCTGATGGAAAGCGGTTACCGTCGCCTATGGACGTTTGCAACACCAGAGGTATCACCAACGCGCTGCCGGCCTCGAAGAAATCTTATGACACCCTTTTTAAAAAACCCCATGTCGTAGCGCTGTGGGAAAACCACGGCTGGGAGCTCATTCCAAATCCCCACGGTGCGCAAGAGGAACGTGCTAGAGAACCGTTGCGAACAAGAGCGAAGCGGCTCAAGGAAGTGGGGATGAACGCCCAGCCGATGGCGTGCGGTGCGGTGGTAAAAAGAAGACGAAGGCACCATTCTAAACAGTTCCTCGGAACACTCTTATTTGGTTTAGTTTATCATCTCTAAATATGATATCAGGGACATCCTTACTGACGTTTTCCTTTACACTGGCGGATAACTTTTCTTTAGTCATACGACTATACAACTCCTTCGATAGTTCAAAATTGATTCCCTGCAATAAAAAAATTTGGTGTGCGTCTCGGGACGCCCGACAGAAGTGATAACTTAAACTAATCTAACGTGAGAGAAAGAGAAGCCAGATAGGCTGGCGCCGTAACGCGTTACGTAACGAAGCGGTTTACCCTCCCATAAGAAGTTATCACTTCAAAAATATTTTTCAAGTTTCATAAATCAAAATCTCGTACATTATTGTACGAGGCTAATAACGTCCTCGTACCTCGTACGGAAGACCAGAAATCTCGTAATTGTACGAGAAACCTCGTACAGTTGGCAACGCTGACTAGTGTTTGTGCAGTGATTAGCTCTCGTCAGAGAGTATATCACAAACTAATATGGATACTACGTATAGTATATTCAATGTACTCTTTGTCAGAGAGTATGAGTAATAATTTGTTCCTTGGTGATATCATCAGTTTGGATTTACGAAAATTCCCCATTACCTATTAAATTATACCATTTAACTTTGAATAAATAATAATAAAGAAAATATTTCTATAAATAAGGATCTGTTGTTTATTATATTTTTCCTTTTTTTTCCCTTGTCCTCGTTTACCTGAAACAAGACAAAAAATCATGCTCGTGAGGTAACTTACTGTAAGGCACAATTTTCAAGTTCAAAGTATTGGGTTTTACCATTGAAACATTTTTTAAGGATTTTGGACGTTTAATTCATGAAGCGTTACAAAACCTGAGCGTTAGAAGGTTAATAAAATAGTGATTAATTATTAAATCAGAAACGGCTGTATGTACTAAGATTCCCTTGCCTGCCATTGTTTACTACTATTACTACTACTACTCCTAGTACTACTACTACTGACATGACAATATAATCATGTAAAAATATGGCTAAGTCTAAAAGTTGATAGATCTCAAATCAATCAAACGCAATTTAATTAAGTTGGAGTTAGTATTTTCATTTGTAATAGACTAATTAGAATTATTATGAACGACGTAAGTAAACGCCATAGTCGTCCTGAAAGGGAGACTATACATTCTGGTCACTTTATGGTGTCACATTTTGAGGCTGAAGCCCAGGATGACTTCGACGACTTGGTGTCTGTTCCTGACGAGGAGCAGAATATGCAAAAAGTTTCAGTTGTTGCCACATACACAGTTCCCGGAACAACAGAGGCATTTACGCCTTTTGAAAAGGAAGACAGTAAACAACATCAACAACTTTCTATTGAAATCTCCCTTACAAAGTTATTTAAATGTATGACTTTAGCTTACAGGTGAGCCTATTTATCTTATGTTATTTTTGCATGCTATTGTACCTGTTCAGATTAATAACTTTGAATGAGGATGTTTATTTTGAGAAAAACAGGTAGGTAACAATTTTCTCTAAATTACATCCTCATTCAAAGTAATTCATATTATTTATGAGTGTTTTTAATTCGTAGAAAATGAAATTATTAAATTTGTGTTTCATTATGTAAAATAACAAATATTTAAAAGAATTTTATTTGTATAATTTTCTTCCAAAGGGAATGTTGGT
Organism: Dendrolimus pini; assembly: GCA_949752895.1. Lineage (NCBI taxonomy): Eukaryota > Metazoa > Arthropoda > Insecta > Lepidoptera > Lasiocampidae > Dendrolimus > Dendrolimus pini. The sequence continues at coordinate 13,738,901 of OX457128.1, read as the reverse complement.
TTCAAAAACATTTTCTCATGCAATGAGTAAAAAAGCTTTGTCCTGAAATAGTTCTAGTGTATCTTTTAATTCATACCATATTGTATAGTTCATATTGTATACTTTGTATAGTATTAACAGAACTAGTAATTTTCCTATCAACTATTTGACAACTTCCATATTGCACTTAGCAGTTTAGATAAAGAAATTCTTGACAGAGTTGACATAATTTACAAAAAAAATATAAAATAATATCAAAATTAACTGAGCTTTCTAAAATATTGTTCATTAATATTTATTATATTAAATATTAATATATTATAATAATATATATTAATATAACAAAAAAAGAGGAAGCTGTATGTTTCCATTAGGTTTTGTGTGCAAAGATAACAGGAGGTCATCATAGTTTGTATAAAAGACACAGGTCACTTATTCAGATAACTTGGACTATGAAGATTCATTTAGTTAAAAAAATGATCAATATGATTTTCGTGACTTTTGATATGTGGCTTATTTTTTAAATTTGTAAATTTTAACTGTTGGAATGGCTGTTTTAGTTGTATTCTTTAGTTTTCTTGTTAAGATTTTATTCTGTATCAAAGTTTTTAGCAAAAGGTCTAGGTGACAATTTTTACTTAGTAGTTTTCAGGTAACTGTAATGATTGATTGTGTACACTGAACATATAATTGTAAATATTGATTTTACTTATTGTGACTATTTGTCATCCTAGTGTTGCTTGTGGCCTTGTTGATAATATGTTTAGATGATTTTATCAAAATGTTTTCTTGAAAATGAATTATGTTGGGATAAATGTTAATATAAGGATAAAAGTTTATATTTCAATGAATATGTTTTTGTTTAATATTTAATAATGTTTAACAAAACTTAGGATCCTTATTAAAAGTGTACATGAATTTGTAATATCAGGTAGTTGGTATTGTAACATAATTTTCTAATTTTTGTTCAGACTCAATTGTTTGCACAGGTAGAGACTGTAGATAAGATATGCTGTATGTTAAATGCTTATCAAAATGTTATTTGCAATAAGCTTAAGATCACTTATTGATAGCAACACTGATAACAAACCGGCATTGATCGTCTGACACTTTATATTACTACAGTACAGTTTTATCTTTAGCTCTGTACTTTTAGTAAAAGTGTGTAATTTTATTTCATATTTTAATCATGTATATTTTCAATCATTTTCGGTCAAAGATGATCCTTATGAACTCCAGAAATTTTATAGTTAATATGATTATTAGGGTGTTCTTTTCAAATATTCATTTGTGACAAGTGGGTGTAGGCAAGGCATGGTGAGTAAACAATCATTTGTCAAATCTTTTCTCTTGTTTTAATATCTTCAGACAAAAATTAACATCACCAAAATGGAATCGGTTCAAAGGTATAAAACTTCGGTGGAAAGACAAGATCAGATTAAACAACGTCATATGGAGATGCTGGCACATGCAATGTAAGTTTACAATATTCATTATTTTGTTCTGAATATTACATAATATGTTTGAATTAGATTGTTGTCTTCTAATGCAACTTATAAGTGACAATTGTGATTGTGTGAGGTGCTTGGTAGCTAGCACAAACTTGTTTTACTCACTGTGTGTATTAGGGTGGGCCAAAAAAATAAAAATGATAAAAATCACGAACAATATGTTGTTTTATGTCTTCAAGACATTTTTTTGTAAAAAAAACTATAAAAGATTGTGAAAGTCATCATATATTATTTTAGGTTGAACTTTAACTGCGAATAACTTTTAACCAAGTTGACTTAGCGAAAAGTTGAATCAGAAGTTTTTTGTAGGCCGTTCAATTTCCTACAAAATTATGTATTTACTTTTACCACAGAATAACTCGTTGAGATACATCAAAATTCGAAAAAAAACCCGTGTAATTTAAATGGGAAATCGAAAATCACGATGTGACCTCTGAAAATTAATATTAAGAGCTCAAACTTTATCAGAATTTTTTTTTCCTCATTGTGGACGATAATTTCGTGGTAGCTAAAAAAAAAGTTTTTTTTGGCTCACCCTAGTGTGTATATCATTACTGCAAACATAAAAATATCTGTAAGCTGATTTATGTACATATACTAGCTTTTAATAATTATTCAATAACTGTGTATACCACATTTATATTCTAAACTGTATATGAAACAAAATTGTAAAAAGGAACTAATTTTGGTTAAGAATCAACTTGATATTTAGAAGTAAAGCTGTTGGAAAATCACATTAAAATACTATTTTGCTGTCTGAATGATGAACTGCATAATAATAGCCTTTTTTGTCAATGCTGGGGAAATGCATTTATGCATATTCTTAGGCCGGGGGGGGGGGGGGGCGACGATGCGACGTGGGACTCTCGGCTACTGGTGTTGTCAACAAGCTTCGCCGTTAGAGCTTGCAAGCACTGACCGCCAGACTACCCACTAAACCTACCAGCGTCCCTCTGCATTATGATGATGAGGCGCCACGGGACCGTAACCATGGGTATGACTGCCGTGACACCTCGATGCAAGCTGACAGGGAGGGGGCCTGAGACTAGAACACCCCACGGCACTGGGTGTGGCTTATCGGGAGGGTCCCCCCACCCTCCACTCCCCAGTTCCACTATTTTATCGGGAGGAGATGAGCAAAGCGCCGCCTGTGAACCCCTGTTCGCCATCTGCGACAGAGGTTACATAATTATAGCCTAGCAGTATTTTATTTTTCTGGTCCTACTTTCATATGTGCATATAATTTAAACAAATACAATGCTCTTATATATAAGCACTGTAATTGGAGAGAATTGAATATTATGTTCCACACATTTTCAAGTTATATTGCAAAAGTTTTTATATAAAAACCAAACTGCAATTATCACAGACTAAGTGGCTAGCAGTTACAGGTGCACCCATAGTTTCGTATTCGTATTATGGATAACAGAACAAAATGCGCTTAAACTAGATTGCTCTGTGATCATTATCCACATGAGCTAAGAAGAAGATTTATCTTCTTCACAATAATTTTATACATTACATTGCATTGTCACATTTTTAGAAATCCTTGGTCTAATTTCAATATCCAATTTTCTTTGTTTTAAAATATGAATGGCACAGGATAATTTTTGTCCTGGAAAAGGAATCTTTAAAAAAATATTTATCATTATTGTTATATTAATTTTGATGCCAAAAGATTGCTGGGAGCTTGCAAAAAAACTAAGAAGTTTTATATAATAGTAATAGTAAATAATATAGTAGTATAATAGTTATAGTAGTAGTAAATAATAGTTTCTGTGTGGATAGCATCAGGAAAAGAGGAGTAAAGCCCAGGAAAATCAGCAAATTTATAGTGTCAATAGATATTAAATTACAATTCTCGGCACCTGCGTGGATGAAATTAATTTTTAACCGACTTCAAAAAAAGAGGAGGTTCTCAATTCGTCGGGATCTTTTTTTTAATTATTTATGTTCACCGATTACTCCGAGATTTATGATCCGATTTACGTGATTCTTTTTTGTTCGACGCGGAATAGTGGAAGCTATTCCGCGTCGATTGGTCTCCTAAAAATTTGACATAGTTTGGCCCAGTAGTTTCCATTTTATGAACATTTTTTATGAAAAAAAAATCCATTCCGTTCCATATGTACACCGATTACTCTGAGATTTATGATCCGATTTACGTGATTCTTTTTTTGTTCGACGCGGATAAGTTGCCATTTAGTCCCCTAAAAATTTAACATAGTTTGTCCCAGTAGTTTACATTTTACGAACATTTTTATGTTCCCGTTTCTTGGGACCTATATTTTTTAAGAACCGCGGCACCTTTCGTGGGTCTACCCATACATAACTAGGCACTAAAAAGTAACAAATATAAAAAAACTTCGTTTAAAAAAAATAACTAAACTAAAATAACAATAACTAAAAAACTAAAAAGTATAATTTGACTTATTTCTAAAGCTATGTATTATATTATTATTAATATAAATTATCTAAAACATCTCTAAGTCCGTGCAAAGTAAAACATAAAACTGACTATATTTTGAAAATTACTAAGCACCGACTTTAAGATGTTTTAGATAATTTATATTAATAATAATACATGAAATAAGTTATTTTATACTTTTTAGTTTTTTAGTTTTTGAAATCGGTTTTTTTAAACGAAGTTTTTTTATTTTTATAAACATAGGTTTTAAGATGTCAACTACGATATCAGTGACCCAACCCAACCTAAGAATAAAACACAAGGTTGTTTCGTTTTCAATAATTATTGCCTAGTATCGATATTAATGTAATAAATTTGCATATCGAAAATCTATATTCGGCTTATAATATAGTTTAATATTGAACATAGATAATATATTTTATTACTTGGTTTGGTTTGATGAAGTAGAACGACATTTTATGTAATATACACGTAATGTGTGTCAGTTGTATCTATTAAAATGCAAATTTAATTTGAGAAATTGGCTCATAATATCGCAATTCTTACTTAATACTTACTGAAAAAGTAAGCAACTTTTAAACGCGTTTAGAATGTAGCCACGATTTTTTTGTTGTCTTTTCTGACGTTCAATTTACGGCGCAAAAGAAAAATCTAAAATCGCTTGTAATTATTGACAGTGGCGTTTTGGGGTTTCGTAGGTATTTGGCATAACCGAAACCTTTATGTTTTCTTCAGCTTGAGTTATTTTTTCTAAAACTTATTGGATATGTATGGATCATATTTGATAGGGAGGTGAAGTCTGGCGCCAAACAATAGTATATTTTTAATTTTATTTTAAACATACATAGTCATGTTGGGTGCCGATAGTCAGAGTTCAAAATAATTATGACGTTCTTTAATGACGTTATTTAAATTGGGGTACAATTTAAATGCTCACCAAAAATATTTTTTGTCCCTTAGACTAAGCACCAATTAAAATATATTACTTCATATAAATTTAATCCACTCTATACCGAGGTGCCTAAAAAAGAACGTTTTACGTTCCAAAATAAATATACACTCATCAGAACAATTGTATGTTTTGTATTTAAATTCTTTTTGCTTATCAAAATGGATAAATGCCACCAAATATTGTTTTACTAAAACACTAATATTCAAACCGAAAATTGCAGTTTAATGTGTTTAGGAATATAATTAAGACTTATTTATAACAACTGAAATTGGTATTGAGTGGAAAAAATACATATTCAATTAATTAATAAGTTTGAAATTCACGACAATGATCTGGTAATTTTGTCGCCGAGACGTTTTTTTACGTTTTTTGACGGGATTTATCGAAATAGGAGACTGTATGTATACGAAAATTTAAATATGTGGAGTTTTAAACAGTCGGTTAGGTTAGGTTTTGTGTAGACCAAAGCGACCAAAGTGCCAGAACCGACTGGTACCCATTCACTATTTATCTTATATATTAGTGAAAAACAGAAGTGAGGTTAGATTGACAAAAACATTAATAACTCAGGAACTATACATTTCCCGCACATAGGAGTTGCAGAAGGGGTGAGTTTTCCTCCCCCCCTCCCCCCTCCCCCGCTCATTACTTATGATTCCGGAGACATATATGTAAACCACACCCTGTTATAATCAAATTCATAAAACAATAAACAAGCAACATGTGTTTGGAATACGCAATATTATATTTGGTATTAAAAATAATTGTACGTTCGACCATTTGCTTTTTTGCCTCAGCAAAAATTACTAAATTGGAAGTGGAGAAACAAAATATTGGTAATATCTATTTAGTGATCATGTAAAATATTTGATCTGAAATTAGCTTTAAAGGCGTTTATATATTTTTATGGCATAGCATAAAAAGGAAAATAGCTTAATTTCTACACTACTGGAAACACAATTTGGTGAGCATTTATCCATTCTGGTAGGTATTTCGAATTTATTGGTAGTAAAATAGGTGCATTTCTGGTAGGCGTTTAAACACAAGCCTTTAAATTGTATAGGTGGATTTATTAGCTTCTAAAATCATAAAAATGTCGCCTCTATTCTGAACTCTGAAGCGAAAAAGTTAAAAAAGAAATTAGGAGCTTCCAAAACATTCCCAACGAAAACTTTTGAACAATATCCGTTGAGCAGTTTTTGATATATCGGCTGTTTTCGATAAAATGCTATTTTATAATTCCGTAACTAAATAACAAAAACATTGATGGATTACCACGCACTTGCCCGATTTTTTCCTCCATAAGGGTACAATATTCAATACCTAAACAAATGAAGAATTACATGAATTTTTTTTTAGAAATTGAAGATATTTACATAATATAATTCATTTCATTTAAATATTATTCTTGGATAACAGAAATAGCAAAAATGAATATTTAAAGAATCCAACATAAGATAAAAAAAATCTCTACCATTAGACAACATTAGTGTACATTTCCCATTGCCGTATAAATTAAGGTTATATTAAAGTACATACTGATTCATATACGATTTACGTGATTCTTTTTTTGTTCGACGCGGAATAGCTGCCATGTGGTCCCCTAAAAATTTGACATAGTTTGGCGCAGTAGTTTTCATTTTACGATCATTTTTTTGTTCCCGGTTCTTGGGACCTATATTTTTTAAGAAGCGCGGCACCATTCGTAGGTCCACCCATACATAGATAGACACTAAAAAGTAACAAATAAAATTAAAAACTTCGTTTAAAAAAACCGACTTCAAAAACTAAAAAACTAAAATGTATAAAATAACTTATTTCTAAAGCTATTATTATTAATATATATTATCTAAAACATCTTGAAGTCGGTGCAAAGTGAAACATAAAAATTACTATATTTTGAAAATTACTAAGCACCGACTTTAAGATGTTTTAGATAATATATATTAATAATAATAGCTTTAGAAATAAGTTATTTTATACATTTTAGTTTTTTAGTTTTTGAAGTCGGTTTTTTTAAACGAAGTTTTTAAATTTTACAAAAATGTTTTTATGCGACTCATATAAGATAATATTTTCATAAATTTTATGTAGTAGGTACCATAATGTCATGGCCAAGTGACCAAGTTGCGAGGAAAACTTTATTGATAAATATTTTAATACATATGCGAATTTGACGAAATACTTATCATAATCATAACATTTTTCTTGTACATCGTCGACTCAAATATGGGTTGTGATATATATTAATCAAACTCACTGTACAAGGTTTTATAAAATGAAATGACGTAAATTATTCGTCCCTAATCTTATCTATAAATATAATGGTCCTACTTCTATTGGGTTAAGTAATTTTGCATTGGAATTTGATTTTATGTACAACTCTTAAGATTGCTCTCATTGATCAAACCATAATAATTAAATGTAAACTTTATTATAGATAGGTCTTTGTATATTTGTTTGATCCTTCACTACGGCTTTGGCAATATTCGGATTTACATAAAAGTCTAATACTTTTGAATACGGGGATAAACATAGAATACTTTTGATACGCATTGTACAAACTCGAACCACGTACAGATTTATCTTAATAAAAATGAATCGCAAAATGTGTTGGTAAGCGCATAACTTGAGAATAACTTTACCGATTTTGTTGAAATTTTGTGTGTGTGTTTGAGTGGGTCTCGGGAAGGTTTAATTCCACAATTGGAGCCGGTAGGTGGCGCTGAGATCGGGTTCTAGGGTTCCTAATCACCGGGAGCGATTTTAGTGATTTTGTTTTTGTGTGATGAAACAAAGTCTTTTAGGAATTCAGAAAATATGGCGGTACGAAGTTCGGCGGTTCAGCTAGTTATAGTATATATTTATATGGTTAGTACGACATGCCCATGACTTCGTCCACGCTTGAGACTTTAAATTCCCACAGGATTCCCGGGATACAAAGTATCGCAGCATTCAAAAAGAATTTAAAGTATGGTTTTAATGAAAACTTTGTCGGAGTAAGCTAATTTCTATGCAACCGAAACACTACGAACCGCTCCCGGGAAAATTCCCAGGATAAAATGTAACACGGATTTTAAGTCTAAGAATTACCTCTTGAACAGCGAAAACCGCATCAAAATCGGCCCCCTAGTAACAGACAGATATTTTGTAATTTTTATATTTCGTGTATTTTTTTAAATATAAGATTTCATCGACTTCTGTAGCATTTAGTCGACATTATCATTGTTGCATTGCAAGATAAAGTATTTTACATTTCGGACTAAACGGTCCGCTGCAAATGATAGCGTAATTTTAAGTTTTTGCAACAGAACAATGATTAAATACACTAAAATTATACAGATATGGACGCTTCATCTAAAGTAATATAATAATATATATAATGTTTGCAGTCATAAAGAAACAAAACACATTGGTATGCCAGTTTGCGTCTCCGTTAGATGTTGATACACACGTGAAACCAGAGGTATAGTACCCGATAACGCAAATAATGATATTAATGAATGAGGGTAAATGTCATTGACGCGACGCCGTACTTGTTGCTATTTTTAGCAAGAAATTTATATTTTTAAACTGATGTAACTCAAAAGAAACTTGCTAATGTATTTGTTCCAAGAACAAACACGTTTGCAATAATATAATTTATATGACTATTATCGTGAACATTTACCCTTTAATCTGAGTAATACTCATAGAAAGTGTTTGCCCGCAATAACATATTTGTATACGTAAGCACTAATGCGTTTTGTAATTTTCTATTTTAGACAACAATATTAGAAGGGAAGTATTGGAAAAGACGGGCGGAGGCAGTTATAGCAGAATATAAAAAATGGCGCAAGTTTCATATAATGCGACTTCTTGGAAAAGGAGACACTTCCATCCAGGATGCGGTAATTTTTTTTTTTTTGGTGTGCTATTTGAAAATATTTATGAAGAAATAATGATTTTATATATTTTGATGGCGTATAGATATCGGATATGGATACTGTGGAATCGTTCTCGCAGTGCAGCGACCTAGCGGCGAACATGCTCACGGACGAGGACTATCTAAACTTCATGACTGATACGCTCTTCTCTACTATCACCAATCATCAACCTTTCGCGTTTCCGGATTGCAGAGAAATCGGTATATCAATTTTTCTTAGATTTTGCGACTTGTACAGGCGCAGTATAAAAAGGTTCGTCAGCCTAAAGTCCCTTTTGCTTGCACGAGTAGAAGAAACAGTACTACCAACATTTTAATAAATATTACATTTATAAAATATAGAACCGTGAAAAAAGTAAAATGTGTTTTTGACAATGACAGACATTGAGTTTAACAATAAAAAATAAAGAGGATATAATCACTACGCTTATCATTAATATACCAACCAATAAAAAAATATATATCTCGAAACAAAATTCTTAGACAAGATAGAAAACAACTTTGATCTAAGTAACTACACATTATTGTTGAACAGTAAAACATAATTTTCTTTGGAACGGTCTATTCCGTGACTTAGTTTGAAAAGTAACATATGCTCGCGGAACGTTAAATGAATCAACTTGAAAACTAGCGAACCTTTTCATTCCATCACTGTTGTATGCAGCTATAACTAGGTTTTAACGAATTAAACTCCGTTTTTATTTTTTAAGCTAGGTCACATATTAGTCGTATAATTCCAATACCCGCCAACTCCCTTAAAACACAAAATTAGTTATGTATGTTTCTGGATAGTCTATGAAATTTCTCGTATGTCCTTTTGTTCGTTTTATACCAAAAACCGCCAACTTCCAAATAATTTGACATCAAACTTTCGAATTTGTTCCAAAATCCGAGATATTAGAACACTTTTTCGCTTTTACTGACAATATGTTGCGTGTGGAGTTAGCGGATATTGGAATTATACGACTCATATGTCTGATATTATAATAGACCCCCTGACAACTGAGTCATTGTATCTATGATCACGACTACTGAAGTGGCAGAAAATCTAAAGTAATAAAATTATAAAACATCCTAAAAATCGATTGAAATCGTTAAAATGTTTCAAAGGAGCTTTTTAATTTAACGTAACCGTTCTTAAATTGTTCTAATTCATAAATTTGTAAGACACCTTAGAAATTGACATACATATTGTCTTTCTTTCTTCTCAGTCATCTTTGTCGTATACTCTTTATAATTGAATATTTATTAAGTTTTTGATTGTATTATAGCGAAAGGAGCAGGTATCGCAGACTTCATTCAACCAAGCTTAGGTCCATTGCAACCTAATTTAGAGGATTTTATGGACACATTAGAACCTCTACAAGGTATGTGGAGTGGCAAATTTTCAGTGATGTTATACATATATAGCTTTCTAATTTACAATACAATACAATATAATACAATACTCTTTATTGTACTCCAACATTACATAGAAAAAATACAAATACACAAAAAACTTACTTACTAAAAGGTAGTACAATGGGCGGCCTTATTGCTAAAAGCAATCTCTTCCAAGCAACCTTTGGATGGACAAGATCTTATTAAGTAGATAGCGTTGGCGTGCAGTTGAAATAGATATTAATAAATGTAATAATAAAATAATTATAATACATATATTATACATAGTTATAAAAATATATATGTACATAAACATACGAAACAAACAATAAACACGTTATACAGTTAACATGAATTTTTTTACCAGATCTCCTTACGCCTCGGTTACCCCCAGTTCCTGAAGAGACCGCTCTTCAGTCAGAAGACGTGTTGTACAGAAGTGGAATGTCAGTGGACTCTTATAGTACACAGGGGTTCATGTCTGGGAGTCCAAGCTCCAGTACAGTCACGATGCCTACCAGTCAGATGTCTATACATGGTATGATCAGTCCCTTTTGATTTATCATTTCAACTCTTAACCTTTAAAATTAAACTTGGATTTTCTTTAACTTTGAAGGAACAAGTAACAATACTCAAATGTTGTCGATGTCGAATCAAAGCATCAAAAATGAACAAATGCGGATGTACGACAACGGTAGGCTGTATAGTCAGACTGAAATGTCGAATAATTTGATAAATGCTCAAGATATGTTACCGTCATACCAAACAATAGTATATGAACAAAATGCCGAACAAACAGATTCACAAATGCACTCCAACATGTATATGGGAAAATCTAATAGGCTTCAGTATGTGAATGCCCCTAAAATAAATACCCAGTCAGAACCATGCTACACCAAATATAACACAGGTAAGATAAATTCAATATCACTAATTCAGTAGATATGGATAATTGTGAGTCAAATATAAATCTGATTTTGAAAAATTTTTTTCGTAATTCACAGTTCCGCCGTCACAGACTGCACCAGAAACAGTGTCGCTATTGCAGCAACCGGTGCATAATTCAAAATACGCATCGACTATTGTGATACAAGGGCGGAGCGGTTACAACCGCGAGAAGTCGCGGCCGAGGGTGAGCCACTACGCGAACCAGATGACAAACAACCAGTACCAGAGTTATGGGCAAAGTATAGGCCACGGTCCAGTTCAAGTGGCGGGTCAGGGTTACGACGCGCGCTCAGCCCCCGCCCGCCAGCTTCCCGCCCACCAGATACAGTACTTGCAGCCGAACCCCGTCGATGCGTACAAGGGCAAGTCGGCTGCGACAACGAACACGAGATCATTCAAAATGCCGTCACCGCCCCTAGTTTCTAGTAATAATCAGCAAGTGAGTGTCTTTGTTCTTCAATCACTCGTATCTCTAGCAATTTTACTCTAAAAACTTAAATATGTTAATTATCACTCCTAATATAAATATGTGAAAGTGAATTCGTTTTAAAGGTTAAGTTTTCTTATTGTTAAATTACATTTTTGGTATGTAAGTTCTTAAAGATCAGAGATGAGAATGTAGAAATAAATTTCCAGAAATAAAGTAGGTAAACAAGATTTGTCAATTGAATGTGTTTTATGAATAACTTGGGGTGGTACAGGTGCCTGGTTCGAGTGGTTCAAGTAGTAGTGGTGCGAGTATATCCACTCGCTGTATAGGCGGGGGCAAGGAGCAGTTTCGTTCGCACAGCCTCCCGCTGGGCGCGCAGCTCAACGCCGACTGGACGGTGAGCGCGCCGGCGGCTGCGGCCGCGCCCGCTCCCTCTACGCCTGCGCCCGCGCACTCCCCGATCGCAGCCCCATCTCACGACGCCACCGGCTCAAAGCATGTTGCCAGGGTAAGTATTCGGTTTTATTCTCCTGCATATGAACACGTGCTTTTTCAATGGTTTATATTTATAACATTTTTTTTTTAAATATTTGCTTATAAAGCTTTTCCTTTACTAATTAATAAATAACACAATACTTATTTGAATAACATTTTTTTTTCAATTTTTTTTAGTATTTCTCACTTATGATTCATTTTTAGTCATATTAATAAAATTATGATTCAGCTAAAATGTTTACTTTTAGCAATTGTAACAATGAAGGAACCTCGTGCTTTGTACATGATCATTGCGTGAAGGCAATATTCAAGATACCGATATGAAAATATATTATCACAGAAGGCGTGGTGGCGACGCATTCGCTTTGAGTGGGCGGGACTTGCCACCTTGTATTTCTTGTCTATCCACAAATGAATTCTTCTAATTTGTTTTTTAAATATGTCATTTTTTTGTACACATAATTCCAAATTCAATTATTAGATACTTAAAACGTTATTCTGGCTTAAGTAGTATTTAATTGTTTTATATTCTGGTTCTTCTTATTCTTATTTGATATTTTCGATGGTCAATTACGGAAAATGGAAAAAACATCGCCTTCTTGCCGTTGTTTTCATGTAACACCTTAGCCGGAATCCGGTAATACATTATTTCGATCTTATCGCGCATGAAAAAGGCGGCTTATGTTTCATTTACTTTGTTATCTCTCGTATCATTAGACATGACTACAATACCGTATTTTTTATATTGGTCTACAGATGTCTGTGGAAATGAGGAGCGATAAAAATCGCTTTAAAGAACCAGCATGAATAAGCGGAAAATCTCGAATAAACGGTGAGTAAGGTGTCCGCATAGAATGACTTGACCACTTTGCAGGGCCGCGACGCGAGCCAGAGCGCGATTCGCATGCGGTCGCGGTCGACCTCGGGCGGCGTAGGGCCGGAGGGCGCGGGCGGGGGCGGTGGCCCCGCGGGGACGGCGCGGCGGCCACCCCCGCTCAACGCCGTCGCCTCCGAGCCTACCCTGCCGCAGGCCAGCGTCATGCTGGCCCAACTCCTCTCGGCGCAACACTGTCAGTGAACAATAATTTTTTATCTCTTTGTTTGTGCCTCTCGCATTTGGTGCGATACGGAAGTCGCCCCCCGAAGGGTGAATACCTCACGCGGACGTTTCATTGCAGCTCAGAGCTTGTACAAGCTGAACAGCACTGACGATAGCCCGGGAGTGAGCGACCCGACCAAGTCCCCGATCCGAAGGGGGCAACCCTCGCCGATCGGCAGCGACATCATGTCTCCGCATCACGTGAGCGTTCATTTTCGCTAATTCCATTGTTAGGTATAACGATGCGAGTCTCATTCCATAGACAAATAAACACTACTAAAGGGGGCCACTAGTGTAAATAGAATGAATATGAGTACTGTTTCAATAAGTAATTTTATTTTTTTAATAATCAATCCATGACATTTTATTTCAAACAGAAAATTTACAAATTTCGTATTTTTTAAATATTATCAGCTATCGCAACATTGAACAAGAAATACTAAATATATTTGGGTTGTTAAGTATAAGCTTACATTACATACATGTTTAGAAATATCGAAGATTTTTTTTAACGTAAGCTGATACTAGACGGTCTTAAGCTGATATTGCTTATTTTTACACAAGAATTACGCGTTTATGATGAAGATCTCAACCGCTTACCGAAATATAACATTTTCAGTTGCCACAAGAATTATATTGTTTAGTATCAGCAGTATCAGTCAGATATCTGCTATTTGTCTGAGACCCATCTCCTTTAAAGGGGCGTGTTACCACTTAGGGTTTTGTAAGTCTATTATTCGTCGGGTGTCCACTTGCTTGAGGAATATTCATGAAAACATAACATTGGGTAACAATTAGCTACTTGCGAATATTTGAATAAGGGCTGATTTTTTTATCAGTAGATAAAAATTATTCCAAGGATAAAATACAATGTAAAAGAATGCAAAACGACAGATGTGTGCTTCAATTATTTCAATTTTGTATTTAGTAAGGTTATGATTAATGGCCGGTTCTTAAATCTTACGATTCATTCACTTAACGTCCGTTAAATTTTAACATTACTTGTATTTGGAGCTTATGTCAAATTTTATACACACACGTTTTGTACTATCCGGAGAAGTGGCATTGCAAATTTCATGACCAGGGTTTTAAGGTGTTGAAACAGTATAATTGCTGCCATTTCTAGCAGGCTACACCAAATAAAAATGTATTGGTACTGGTTGTAGATTGCAGCGTTGAATAATTAATTTAATGTAAAATATATGTAAATGAAATACTTCAATTAAGAAGTGATTGACTTATGGATATTTTATTATTTAATTTCATTGTTCAATTTGTTATTATATATTTTTGTCTGAAATAAATAAATAATAATTATTATTATTTAACCGATAGTAAGGCAAATGAACGGTCGGTAAGATATAGGAATCGGCCCTTATTTGATAGATAACTTTAAGGGATAAATGAATAATCGAACTTAGAAGAAGTTAATTTTATTGTAACTTGTATTTGAAAAATAATGTTATATTAAATTAAAATAAATTAGGGACGTGGACACATATTACGATAAAATCTAACATTATTCACATGTAAAAGAATAAGTGTTAAAATAATTAAAATAACATCTTATCATCTTACAAATACCATAGTATGAAGATAATTTTAATTACGGTTTAAAAAATTATGGCGTATTTGACTCTTTTTACTTATACAAAATTATGAGGTCGGTTTGTGCACTCAAAAACAATGAGGCTGCGACATTTTGTAAGATGATAAAACGTACAGTACGCATAAAACTTAATGCGCTTCGAGTGAAGTTAGTTCGGTGGAGTTTGGGCTGATCCAGAAAAATGTTAACGTTTACTACATACACCTTACGATGTGTTGTGCAAGAGATGGCGTGCGTGTACCGGCCGGGCGAGAGTGCAATACTCTTTCCTCTCCTCTCTCTGTGAATGTTATAACTCTGTTTTATGTTGACGTTACGAGCTTCAAGTACCGTAAAATGGGGGAATAGGATCTAGGGGTGAATTGGGACAAACGTCAAGTTTTATTTGCGACCTTATATACACATTTATGTTACGTGTTACACTTTGTGGTAGGATTTAAATTTGAAGCTTGCAATATTTTTTCTATAATCTGGCAACACTCAGTCATCCTGTCATAAGTATTTTTTTTAAAAACGTACTTCAAAACATTGGGTCAAAGTTGTGTGGAATTTGTATTGTAGGTACCTGCCTATAGTATGAAAGTGTCAGCCCTAGCGAAAAACTCTATTAACCCCTTAAGCGACCCGATTAACCCCAACGCCTGGGTGAATTTTTTTGTAACTTTTTATGATTATTCTTTAATAAACTATATCTAATAATGCATTAGAAATGAAAATGTAAACTACCAGAACCATTATAATGTTCGTTTTATTACTATAACTACAAAAAAAACGATAAAAATCAATGTCGAACTTAAAATGTGTCCCGATTCCCCCCATTTTACGGTAAGCATTTTAGTTTTGCTCGTACTGTATCTCAGTTACTTAGACTTTTGTTTACGTTTTAGAAAACGCTTGAGAGTGTCGTGTGTTGTGCGCAGTCGCTGTCGCCCCCGGCGTCGCCGCCGTCGCCGCGCAGCTCTCGCGCCGGCTCGCCGCGCGAGTCGCGCCGCACGCACCTGCACGCCGAGCAGAAGCGCCGCTACAACATTAAGAACGGCTTCGACACGCTGCAGGCGCTCATACCGCATCTCAACACTAACCCAGCAGCAAAGGTACACAACTCACATTTCATACTGTTTGTGCCGGTGACTTTATTTATCAAGATAAAAAAGAGCCAATGTCCTGGGTCAGCATATTATCTGTGCTAAATTTATTCAAAACCTATCCAGTCGTCATGTGCTATACATGTTACGCCAAAATAAAAAATTGAAAAATTGGATTTATTATGTATATTTTGTTATTTATAATTGAATTTACATAATCGTAATGTATATAAACTTTAGTATAGGAACAAATACTCTATAATAGTATGCCCGTCAAATTCGTCCACATTGAATGTCTAACAGTTCTAGTTATACTGATAGTATCTTTAACCTAGAGAGTATATCTAGAATCATGATAGCCTAGAGTATAAGAATGATAACATGTAATACATACCTAATTCTTTTTTACTGTTATATGCCGCTTTGAAAACTTAGGAAATATAATAAGCGGTGATAAACAATACTGGGTTTCATACTGAACGAAAGATTTATGTAATTATTAAATTTCGTCAGAATTCTTCATCAACTTTTCGATTTCGCCCGAGGTAACAAATGATGTGAAAAAATAGCTTTGACATGAATATCTAACAAATATAAAATATTTAACCTTACACTAACCATACAGTACTCATATGCATAGTGAATTTTAAAGTGGCCCAAATCCTAAACTGTACTAAATAGCGAAAAACACTCAAAGGAGTCTCGACGCCGATTTTAACGGAAACTAAAATGGTATCATTACATTTTTGAAAAATCAATTACCCTTGTCAGGAATCGAATCGGCTGATTTAAAAAAAATAAACACACCTGTATTATTATACCAAATTGTAGTGTAGCTTGTGAGGATCAAATTCTGTGAAGGAATGAGATACGCAAAGATAGGTAAAGGGTTGGTTTTGAACAAGATGTTCTCTTTTACCCATACATTAATTTAACATCAAATTGCGCCGGTCATTTGACCGACACCTCATTTGAACGCAATCCATTGACTGATTTGATTGATTAGGATAAAATAACGTGTGTTTGTAATATTAATTTATAGATGCCTATTGAAAACAGAATAATTTACATCATTCATGAAAATGAATGAATTGAAATTTTATTAAATGACTGCTCTTTACCTTGGTTTGCCGTTTACCGTTTCTTCACAAAAAATATTGATCCTTACAGGGTACACTATGATTTGGTATAAGTAATACAGAATGCGTTTTTTTTCTAAATCAGCCAATTCGATTTCGATTTCTGACAAAACTAATATCTAAAGATACCATTTTAGTCTTTGTCAAAATCGTCCATGAGACTACTTTGGTGTTTCTCGCTATTTCGCATACTTTAGGATTTAGTCCTGAAGGCCCTCTTGAAAATATCACTCTCTATATAATTTCTAGATAAGCAAAGCCGCGATGCTGCAAAAAGGTGCCGAATACATAAAGCAGTTGAAAGCAGAGAGGAATCAAATAAAGGAAGAAATGGAAAATTTACGACAGCAGATAGAATGCTTGAACAATTCCATTTCGTGAGTATTTCAGAATTGTTTATAAAATACGGGTTATTTATTTATTAAAAAAGAAACCAACAGCGCATGTTACGATTTTACAAACTAAAAATATATTGCACACATGGCTCATATCATAGTTATTTAAATGTATGTGTTAGCATGTTTATGTGTGCGGGAGTGCGAGTGCGTGTTTGCGTGTGCATTTCACATGATCGCTTAAATGTTATTTTTTTTTGTATGCACCTGTCTTGGATTGCAATCCAGATTTGTTTAGTTACTAATTTAATATTTTTTTTATTTTAATGGTTGTAATTTGTTTTGCGCATCAATAAATTAAAGAAAAAAATTATGGATCTTAATAATATATTCGAATTATACAGCATAAATTAAAATATTGAATAAAGTGTTCATTTGTTTATTGTGTAATTTTATAAGAAAAACAATCAAACTATATTGATTATTTGGCGGTATGACATATCCAAATGTCAGTGTTAGTTTGAAAGAGTTTTTAATATCCTTCAGTTGCTTAACGTTCACACTCGGTGCTTGGAAAAATAATTAATTTTGTCGCCCAAATAACTATTGATATAAATATTTGAGTGTGTAATTGCAGCAACTGCCACTCGCTACTGCCGGCGACGGGCGCGCCGGTGTCGCGCGCTCGCGCGGGCCGACTGCGCGAGATGTTCGCGCGGCACGTGGCGAATAGAACCATGCAAAATTGGAAGTATTGGCTGGTATCCTTTTTAAATTGCTGATATCAAATATTGGTATCGTTACAAACCGTAACAGTTGAGAGATTTGATTTCGAGTATGTTTTACTGCAAACTACGCTTATCAATGTTTGTTTAAACTTTGCCTTAGACCAATTATTGCAGATCTTTGACTGACGCCAAATGACACTTATTGAGGCCTGTCGGAAATTCATATCCTAACAAACAAACATTACTATTTCTCTACAACTTCATAAAACTTTTTTAAAAACAGTCAATATATAACTATTGTGTGTATTTTTTACCAATGTTATTTTTTTAAGTATACATTTGTTATAGTTGTTACATATACATTTGTTAAAAGTAAAAACTTCAAATTACACTAAAGACTCCATTGAAAATGAATTAAGTAACCTTGCGAAACCAAAACATATATACTTTTTCAGACTATATGATGTTTGTTTTTGAGTCTTTCTGGCACACGAGATACATATAAATCGTGTTCATCCGTCGATCTATCAACGTACACATATGTCTCTGATATTATTCACAAAAGCCACGAAGTGCTTATGTAAGAAAACTTGGCAGGTCACACGATGTTTTAGTGGATTTGGCCCTAGTGTTTGTATGTATACTCGTATTGTCCACACCCTGAGCGTAACTTGTTTTAATTTGGTAATAAACAAGTTGAATTTTTCAAGTGGACCTTCACGGTCAAATCCTAACCAAGTAGATTCTTAATTTTTTTTTTATAAAAACATATTCCTGAAATGGTCCCATAGTCACCAAGTTAGAATATCTTGAATGGTCCCCAGGGAATTCGAGAGAAATCTATGAAATTTTGTTAAACTACTTTGTTACTCGATATCTCCGTCAATTGTGGACCGATTTTTTTTTCTTTATTCGTAAGTGTACTCTCGAGGTGGGTCACTCATTGTCATCCAGTCAGGATTTGATGAGTGGATCTCACGAAAACGAGAGCAATATTTGTTATCGAGCGTCTACACCGAAAACTGTGATAGCGATCTTGTATACGCCTGCCAGTTGTACAATATCTAGACGCTTAATATATTATTTCTAAATCTATTCAAGTATTTGCGCAACTAAAATAAAATATGTGTTTTTTAACAAATGAAAACTTAAAAATATTTGTTTTTTAACAAATGAAAACTTAGAAATATTTTGCACATTTGTTTTTTTTGGAGATTTACCTACACTCACTTCAAAATGGTGTAGGATTAAATACTTACTTTTGGCTTTTTGGTACGCAAACGGTATTGTTTTTGTTAAAAAAAAATGCATGGCGTATATGGGGCGAGGCGTTTTGTCGCCTCACCTGGATGGAAATTCGTATTCTTTGTCCGTTCCTGCTCGGTTAACCTTTAAAGGGGGCCAAATTTAATATTTTTTTTGTCCATGATCGGCCAGCTGCCATCAAAATTGCCGCGCCAAATCAAGATAATTATATAATTATATCAGCTCTTTTACTCTAATACAAATTATATGTAGTTAGACGGAGAAGGCATGAGTTCAAGGTTCGTTTCAATTGTCTGTATTTGACCACAAATTTGTGGTGCTTCCCAGTTAGCATGTTTGACAGTTCGACCACAAATTTGTGGTGGTTCCGTCTTAGAGGATTAAATGGATAAACAAACTGTTTGGCAAATGAACACAACTCTGGTTTTGATGACGAAGGAGTTTCCTTAAACATGGGCGCACAGTTCAGCGTGGTGAGCGCTGCGTTAGTGGAGTCGTTCAGCGCCTGCGTGTCGAGCGGCAGCGGCGCGGACTTGGTGCGGACCACGCTGCTCTGGGCCGAGCAGCACTGCTCGCTGGTCGAGATGCGGCCGGGTATGTGCCACTAGCCAATTCACCCTACTAGGGTTACAACTATCCCATTTTCCAGGATAAAAAATATCGTACAGTTTACACAACTAATAGTTCTCTTCTCCGATGTACCTGCGCAGTAAACCTATTTTAATAAACGCGACAGTGAATCGTGTAAGCGGGTCAAAGCTAAAAATGTATATAGCAAGCAGAATTCTGCCTTTTGCTCCTCTGAATAAAGTTCAACATATATTATTTATATCTCGGAAATCGGTCCGCCTTTTCTGCGCAAACGAAAATTGACGATCGTAATTACAATTTGTGTAATACTGTAACATTATGTTAATGCTGCTTATCGAAAATGTTATATAGCCATGGTCATGATAATCGCATAACAAAACATTTTCATATTGATTTTAAGTAATAAACATGTAACAATATGCAAGTAGTATTATTGCCATGCGTGAAAATGCTCTACCGGTTCTATTTACGAACGCACAAACTTATTATGTCATAATTTTTCTACGACTAAATGGAGTCAAACATCGCATAAATTACATTATTGTTCAAATACATTTTTTTTCTATCATGATCAAAAGTAATATAATGTGAGGGCCTAAAGAGGTCGTTATCGCAGATTCATATGTGGCCGGTTCCTGTACCTTACCGTTCATTTTCCTTATTATCGGTTAAAGTTTGACATAAGCTCCATACAAGTAATTTTAAAATTGAACCGATGGTAGGGCAAGTGAATGAATAGTAAAATATAGGAACCGGCCAATGATGAACATGACAAGTATTAACAAAGTGGAACTTTATGCTATGTCTTGTGAGTATATATAATATGTCGACAGCTTTAGGCCCTCTGTTCTGTGTGATATGTAAATAATTACTTTATAATTTATGGTACCATGTGTCCGCGTGGCTTTGCAGCGGTGCTGAACTCGCTGCGCGTACTTTGCACGACCACGGACATTCTGACGAACCCCGAGCGGCTGCCGGAGGAGGCGCGCGCGGCCGTCGCGCCCAGCGCCGCCGTCAAGGCGGAGCCCACTTAGCGGCTGCCGTAGCCCCCCTTTAAGCCGCGTTTCCACAATAAGAGTTGGCTCGGACCGAGTACACTCGTACGAGTCGGCTTCATACGAGTGTACACGGATAGTGGTTTACACACGATAGTAGTGCACTCGTATTGTGGTCATTGGTCTCCTTGCACAATCAAGATGTCGTCCACTGATCTGCTGCTGCGAGGTATTGAAGTTGTAGCATCTGTATGTTAATAGCGGAAGTTCAAAATCACGAAAGGGGAGAAAAAAAAATTGACACGAAAATGGATTTTAAGACGTTACCAAACGGGTGTATCAAATAATTTTCTTCGCGAAGTCGAAGAGGATGATAAAAACACGTTTAAAAATAATTTGAGAATAAACAACGCACAATTTTTAGTTGTCGCCATTTTGTTTTCATAAAAATGATCCGAGTGAGCTCGAAAAATAAAGCACAGTCCGAGTCTAGTCGGATTAGATGCCGGCGTCCGAGTACGCTCAGATTAGGTGTTTACATAATACGTTACGTACGTGGACATCCGAGTGCACTCGGTCCGAGCCAACTTTTATTGTGAAAACGCGGCTTAGAGCCGCGTACTCACCTGCGACCCGTAACAATAGCCGATGCAGCCAATGTAACCAAAAATCATAGTGTGTACGTAGCACGATGAGCCGACAAAGCGTCGGCGTACACATTACAGCACGTTACGGTATCCGATCGGTTACAGTTACGGCTCGCAGATGAGTTCGCGGCTTTAGGCCTCTTGTGTCTTTTACCGATCCCACGTCCCGAATTCGAATTTATTTCAACTACATTTCAATAGACACGCCATCATTATATCTGGTTGATTTTTTTCCATATTTTATTATGACAGTATTTTCAATTCATAACAAATAATTATTTTTACTGCTTGCCATAAATCTTGCTTTAGAAATTTCCAAAAATATAGCGCTATAAAATGTTTTTTTTTAAATTGTTTATTTACTTCACTACTATAGGCCGATCGAAAAAAAGTAGATATAAATATGTTTTGTGAATTCTTTTATTTGACTTTGAATACTTAGCTGCTGTGATTATTGAAATATATTATAATACTCAGAGCATGATAACAAAAATTAGATCGGTAAAAGTCACGATTTGACATTGTTTTTATTCTTGTTATATCTAAAGTATTGAAGATGTTGACATTTGGGTATTTTCTAAATTTAGCACAGTAATATTATTATTTTGTGATGAAAATTTGGATTTAAAGAGTATAGCTGGGTTTCTACCTAAAAAAAGCCTCCACGGCGTTTCCAACTTTTACTATGGGGATCGTTTTGTTACCAAATAAAATAATTTTCCCAATGTTCAGTTTTTATGAGTATCTCAAGTATTTTTCGAGTGTTTTAAAAACATACATTTTTCCGTTTATTTTCAATAGTAAAATTACAGATACCAATACATATATATAATTACCAATACTTGGGAGTAAAAGGCTTGAAATAATATTTTTGTTGTAATCCCGGATGAAAAGTCGATTTTACATGTGTTTTACAGTCCTTTCTACTCATTAGTTTTAAATTTATTTTGCTACTGTTCCACTTCAAAAAAAAAATATAGAAAAAATACTTAGTAGAAAGGATTGTAAAACACATACTTCTGAAATAAAATGGTGATAGATAGTTTTCAAAAACTGGAGATAATAAATATTTGTTTTATTTTAAAAAATTGACCTCTCATTCGGGTAATACAAACATATTGTAATAATTATAACATAACAACAAAAATATTGTTTTAAGCCTTTCAAGAGTCCGAAGTATTACCGATACACCATGAGTTAATTTGTAATTTTACAATTGAAAGAGAAATAAAAACGGAAAAATAGGTGTTTTAAAGAAACTCGAAAAATACTTAAGATAAAAAGCTGAAAATTTGGGTGAACAAAACGATCCCCACAGTAAAAGTAGAAAATGCCGCGGGGGTGGTGTTTTCTATTTTTCTAGCTTTTTTTTAGAAACCTTTTTCTTTATTAATTGAATTCCGATTTGACCTAAACAGTTCTTTCTATTTGACTGAAGACCTTCAAGTGTGGGACGGGAGTGGCACAATTTGAGTGCCCGATTACTTAAATTTAATAATATTTGAGTTCAAATATCCCTTCTACCTTCTTTATCTGGCCAGTTTTGTCCCACACTTGCTATTTGTACAAATACCTCGTTCTTTGCTATCGAATTAGCCTTGAATTAGTACTTTAAAATATAACTTCCGTTTTATTGGGAATGTTAATAATGAAAGAAAAAAAATTCTACCTCATTTGTGATAAATTAGTCTTTACCTAAACGGAATTTGTCTTTGATAATGAACCGATAATTATTTGTGTGATTGATTGTTGAGTTAGTGGGTGCATTTTTTTAATTGATTAAATTTAAAAATGTTATCATGTAAGAAGAATACTAGGATTGGCAAACCCAGTACTTTAAACTATTGCTTTGATAGTCAGTTACACCTTGTTTGCTAAATGTGCTAGGATACTTTTTTTAGTTTCACGTGCAAAGTTATTAAGAATTTCAAATTGTGACTGATTAGGACTCAAAAATATTTTTGGATTCAATTCAAAAGTTCTTATTCAAAATAAGTTCCACTGGAGAACACTATTGAGGGTCATACAAGTAAGTCAAAATTTAGATCACTGTTCAAAGGAGAAGAAGCGGCAAGAAACTAGCAGCAACCAGTCTAGCCAAAATAGATTTTTTCATTATAATAACAATTATTATTATTCATACATTGTCTCAGGCTCTTTTTTAAATACATATATATATAAGTTGCATTATAATCACTTTTCAAAGAATTAATGGAGTTGCAACAAACAAAAAATTGTTACCGTCTCAATAATTACTAACTAAATTCATGCTTCGACAAATCTCCATAGATTTAGATGATATGAAAAATATTAACGTTATATAGAAGATAGTATAAATGGCTGGACCGAGCTGCTGTGTAAATGCAGTTTAGTCATATAAATATTCTTCAATGACTATTGAAGAAGTAACCTAGCTTAGAAAGGGATACTATACAGTATCCCTTTCTAAGCAAGGTATTTTTCAATTTAGCTTTAAATTTGCTGAAGGGCAGATCTAAATTAATTCGGAATTTTATTGAAGAACCGTATACCAACCCCCAAGAAAGAAGACAGTAATTTTTGTAATTTGAAAGATGGCAGTATCAGGAAGGCAAGCCTCATAATGCCGATTACCTTAAAGCGTTATCTGTGAGACTCCCGAGGGCTGAGGTTGTAAATGGACTTTATGGCTCTTTTTTGTAAAACAGAATATATAGTCTCAAGTTAACAGCCTTGCCCCAAAGTAACAACACACAAGAGAACAAGCCCTGTAGACAAGTAGCATTAGCGCTAAACGAATAGAATAGAAAATGTTTGGGAACAACATATCGTTACGCTACGTATTATGTCATTCCCATACATTTATTTTCATTTTATTCGTTTAGCGCTAGTATCGCTTGTCTAGACTTGTGATGTTCTCTATAAATGTCAATGTGAAGGATTTTAGTCACATTTTTACTGGCTGATTGTCATCCCTAGTATTCTTGTTTTATATTCATTTACAGTTTGTTTCTTTGGTTAGTGTAAAATCTCGACAATATTGTTCTCAAAATTAAATAAAAGTTTTACGCACATTTTACGCAATTAACAAAAATGTTTGTATTTACAAACATTATAATCTCAGATTGTCTCTGTATATACATATTAAATCCTTCTTGGGACATAAAAATATGAACAGTCAATGCTGACAGTCTAAACTATAGGACCCCTTATGTGTACTTCTGTATAGAGTAGTGGCTTTATAAAGTGCCTTGAATATTATGCTATTTTAAAAATTACATAATATTTAAACATCAAGAAAGGATTTTACCAAAGATAATAAATTAACAAATCTGCCTTAGATCGTTTGATGTGATTTAATATACATATAAAATTATGTAAATACATATTAAATGTATATAATGCCCGTCCTATCCATAATTAGAAATCAACACCGACGTAGTTATTAAGTAAAAAAAAGAATTTATTCAAACATTTCGAGATTTAATGTATAATGATATACTGTAAGTATATTTACATAAGTACTAAAAATAAGTAAATATTTTTATATTCTGACACAAATGTTTTTATATTACTGTGTAATTTGGTGCCAACGTAAATATTGTTGTAATTTGTTATGTAGTGATATAATTTGAACATATTATATCGTTGACTCTGGTGACTCGATGTTTGTTTGGACGGCGCGCGCGGCCGCGCACGCGCACGCGCACCCCCGCGCCGTGCGCAGCCTCGCGGCCGGTGTGAGCTTTAAAATGCGTTTTGTGCAATTGTTGTTCTATTGGAAATATAAATTAGAAACAATTTTGCGCTTTTTATTTTTATCGTTTATTTCAAAGTCGAAAACGTCACAATTATTATATTTGCATAGTTACACATTTAAACAACTATATTATATAGTTAGAAAAATCATATATAGGTAGAGAGATAATAGCCGGGACAAAACTGATAATAGATTTACTCCAACTGACAGTTTCCACTATACTTTAGCATTTCACGTTGGTTACTTGCAAATAAAAACGTTTTTACGTAACGTGTGTAACGTGTAAGTTATTTAGATACTCGTTAATATGATAAGAACATACTAAGTACAACACGTAATAATTAATTTCTAGATTTTTATATTATTGAAATGTCTTTTTAGCTCGTCTTTTTATTCACAGAAATGAATTTCAGTTCCTTATTTCAAAACTGTTTTTCAAATTATTATTAATTTCTTAATTATCTATATATTAAGCAAATACACCTTCTAAAAAAGTACACCTGTCCTCAATCTACCTAATAGTATATAATAAATAAACAATAATGTACAATTATTGGTCATCATGGATGTGACATAAAACCATGGAAAAGTAAAACTAAGTTCAACGTCTTAGTAATGACCCAAAAAGAGCCTTGGTCTTTGCAATGAGAACTTTTTACTTCTCTAATGTTTTTTAACACTCAAACGTAATTGTAACTGCTAACTGAGTGGTTCTGGGCGAGTGCAAGCATCCTGGCGAGTTGTGAGCTCGGCAGCGACAAGAGTGCACACACCGCCCCCTGTTCCACCACACGTCCCTCTTCGATCACTACTGCCCTGTCGTACTCACGGACGGAAGATATCCGATGCTGAAAAATAACAAAATTGTGTATATGAATATTTTATAGTATTGATTATTCTGGATAGGACTATACACACATCGGACCATCAACGTCCTTCGTATTTTGCATCTTCGCATCAATAAACGGTCACTGCGTTGGCAAAAGTGCATCGATTGTATAGATGATAATTTTGATTAATAAAAATAAAAAATATAGAAAAAAATACGCAAACTTATTTAATAAATAACGGCAATTTCATAGGTAAAGACCTAATATTAGCAAGATTGACATAGAACTCCCAATAAACATGAATATATTATTATATTTATAGGAAATCTCAATTTTATAAAGCTTTAATGAAAACCATCATGACTTGTAAGAACGTTATACAACCCGAATGGTTTATGTTGTCTTGCTCGAAAGTCGGTCATGAACAAAGGGATTAGTGATTAGCAATATAATATAGCAGTAGATTAGATTTTATTACTTAGCTTAGATTAGATTATATTAATGCAAACAAACGACAATATATAATTAAGGCAACCATTTAAAGCGGATTTTACAAACAAAAAATCAAAGTTAATAAAACATGTGTTGTGGCAACATATGTTGCAAAGAGTACATTGATGTGTTGTACCTACAGGGATATAGGTTCTTTTACGATTGTTCACGATAAAAAAGGTTTTATTTTATTGTAGTTCGAATTAATATAATTTAAATATATTATCATATAGAAAAGCCATTCACAATGATACATTATAATACAGAAAACCTTTATTTTATTCATTAAAATAATAATTCATGCCCTCTCCAACACGATAATTATATAATGCTGAGTTTAGAAAATCCGACATATCTTCGCCTAGAACCGCCGACCACCCCTCACTGATTTGAGCGATAGCTGGGATTCCATAGATGCGGTTTTTTTTCAGATGCATTATTATTTTATTGTAAGTCAAATTATAGTAGCAGTATTTGAAAAAATAATAACACCGTGTCATTTACCTTTCTTTTATTAATACATATTTTTAAAGCTGTTTTGTTAAAAACAGCAGGACTAAATCGGTTTTACGTCAATGATTAAGGTGATTCGTGTTTTTATTTCATAACATGAAATATTCATAGAATCATGAAAAAACCATGTCACGTACCATATCTCGAAGATTAATGCCATTTTTTTAGAGAATTATTTGCGTTTGCGCCCCATTTTTAATCTTCTGATCTTCGGTACATAGGTACTTAAATAAAAATGTTTTGAACTACTTCCTTTATTTTTTTTTATAATTATATGGTTAACGGGATAGGTTTTTTCATTTTGCAACTTAATAAACGATGCTCTAATTCTTTATGTATTTACAAGTGACTTTACCTGCCTTAACTTGGATTTCATTATCTCGCGGGATGTATCATATTATCAGAGACATCTTACATGTTTTCACATTAAAATTTAAAGACAATATATAATCAGTTTAAAACCAATTTGTAATTACCGCAACTGTCACGATGGTGAGGTTTGGCACTAATGTAGCTAGTGCATCAAGCAATGCTTTTTCTGCGTGCGCGTCGAGAGCTGCGGCTGGCTCGTCCAATAAAAGGGCACTCGCGTGTTTCGCCCGCAGAGCAGCGCGCGCTGCGCATATCCTGCCAAGGCGTCCAATACTCCAGCCGCTTTGTTGACGGCTTACGCTGCATTCTGTTGAAGCAAACAGTGAGTTCTATAAAGATTAACTTTGGACAGAAGTGTGGCTTTTACTTGGATAGAAGCTAACGATATAATGCACCTTAGGAGCGCCACCGCAAGGTGGAACTTCTACCAATCATAAAATGGTTCTACATAAAATATGTAAATGTCCAGTTTTTGGTATACATCACTAATGTCACTAATGTGATGTTTACAACAGCTATGAATTACTGCTAAGTAGCGCAGTGGTTTATGAGTGCAAACATAAAAAGTAAAACAAAGGTGCTGGCGTCATTACTACCTAGGTATGAAGTAACGTTATTTACATTATTTGTATGTTTCAAAACCTGTGATATACAGTTAAAGCAAGTTTAGGAAGATTTGTTTAAAAAAGATTATTAGATTAGTAATTGAGAATAAAAAATATATAATTTCACCAACATTCTAGCAATATTTGTTTGTTTGTATTTTTATACTTAACTAGAGATGTAATGAAATATATTACCTAGACCTGAGTGTTGCGTATTAACATAGTCATATAGGCCAACTGCTTTTAAAACGGTCCATATTTCGTCATCCGTATGAACGGCCAAGGGATCAAGGTTTTCCCGCAATGTTCCCGAAAACAAGACGAGTTCTTGTGGCATCACCACTATTCGATGTCGTAACGCACGCAAAGGCAATTGCAACATGTCTTTGCCGTCGATTAAAACTCTGCCTCTATTTATTGTAGTAGCCCCGACACACGTTAGAAGCAAGGTTGACTTTCCGCTGCCACTTCGACCACAAATTACTACCTGGTAAAGAACACAATATGTTGTTAATGTCGACGTTAGATTTATGGCCATACCATAGTAGAGTAATACTAGAAATAACATTTGCCCAGTAAAAAACGTAACTCTGAAAAGTTAAATTTTAATGACATAGGTCACCCTTTGCTCGCTTTTTAACATTTTATTATGTAAATATTATATATAGTACGCGCAAAAGTTAAATGCGTCTAGACAGAAGTTAGCTCCGTGGTTTTTTTTTTTTTTGAGGCGAGGGAAAATGCTAACCGATTTACGCACTCTCTGGGCCGTCACTAGGAAACGGCACGCATCCATCGGGGGCGATAACGCTAGCAATAGTATGCTTTGTTTGCGCTCCGTCCGCGATGGCTTGACACAGAGGAGTGTGGCGACTCCGAGCGATGCTACACGAGCGAGCAACCTCAATACCCACTAAAAACCCCCTCCTCCCTGTCGACCCTGCGCTTTTGTTGTGAAGGAAAGACTGAGATATAGAACATAGTTACGCAACAGTCGATCCAGCGCAATAAAGTGCCTGGAGTGTGCCCTGGGAGAACACACCCCACTTCGAAACGGGGGCAGATGAATCCCTTGCGTTGAGCTCCGTGGCTTTATGCAGGTCCTGTCAGCTTTTCTTACAAATGACAGTGAGAAGCGTGAGAGAGATGCTATGTGAGTCCAAATAGCGCACGAGCGAGATCGCAAAACTGTCCCTCTACGTACCACCACGTGAATCTTTTAATTATGTTCTGCGCAATAACTTGTACAAACTTCAAGAACAAATTTAACTTTTGCACGTACTATATATATATATATATATTTCTATGTTATAGAATATAATTCTTAGTATTTATTACTCCATGGTTGTTATTGATGGGAAACAACATTATACAAAGATAAATATGTTGACGATCAAAGTAGTGCATTAGCAGGTCACTTACAAATACACGTTTAAATAAACACTAACAATTAAATTTTAAATCGGAAATTACATTTATATTTTTACCTTTTCACCAGATGCGATCTTTACATTAATATTATTAAGATTACACATAGATTCAGGATCGTGTTGGACATTAACATTTTCAAATTCTATTTTCCCACTATCTTTTTGCACCAAAGGCAAAGGACCTGAAATAGAAAAAAATAGCATATCATAATTCCTATTACTATTGATGACGCTTAATGTGTTGTGTAATTAAGATAAACACATATTTAATAAAATAAAAAAAATAAAAAATTCGTAACAAAGTGTTTTAAGATAACGGCATATGCCACGATTTCTACGGTATGCTCCCGTTTTTTGATATAAAGAATATAATATTAAGTGGGTGATAGACGTGCGAGCTACAATGCGAATTGGCGATTTTTTCACCTAAAGTATGTGAACTTTGAGAAGCGAAAAAGATCTCGGGGTCGTCGAGCTATACGGATTTGCAAGCATGTCTATCAATTATTTTATATTCAAAACATAAAGGGTACATTGTATTTATTGAGAATATTATAGAAGGAACAGAAAATATCTAAACAGTAGTTTTCACATTTGGCAAATATTGTAGATATGAATTTGGTTTAATAAAAGAAACGCTCACAATAATCCCTATAATCCTCCTGTGGTGCATTTGCATCGGTGTGAAGTCGTTGTAGTGCAGCAAGATGCTGATCAAGATCGGCACGGAACTTGGCGAGGTGAGCCAAATAGGCGGGAAAGAGCAGCGAGTAGGTCCCCGCTAACCCAGCCATTGCGCTCTTGCCTCCACAGTACAACACTAGGCCAAGCGACACACACACACTCACAGCCCCTACCAAGTCCTATAACAATCCAAATCTCAATTTAACAATCATATTTTTAGGGTTAAGAAGAGATTATGTCAAAAACGGAACTCTTGTGATTTTTTTTTATTACTCTGTCCGTCTTTGTATGGCACAGTCATATCTCTTAGAAACTATTGGCTGCACACGCTTAAAATTTGACAGGAAGTTCTGTATGGCACTACAAAATAGTGCTTTTGAAACATGGGCTATTTTTCATTTAATATTTTTTATGGTTCCTCAGCCATATACCAAATACGGTGGAACTTTGTCATTTCTTTGGACTTCCATGCACCTGTCAAAATATGTAAATATAGTGTTCTTTTAAAATTAGTATTTGCGTTCTTCTAAATGTGCTCCTACGTTGCGTTGTTCTAAATGTGCTACGATGTCAGATGCTTTACAACGACCATTACAAATACTGTTTAACAATATATTATTTAAAAGGGAAACACCAATGCAATGGTCTAAATCTACAACAATATTACTACATAAAAAAGGTGACAGAGAGGACTTAAATAACTACAGGCCTATAAGCCTAATGACTAATATTTACAAGTTGTTCTCTAAAATAATTTTAAATAGACTGACTAAAATTCTTGACGAAAGCCAACCACGTGAACAAGCTGGATTCCGTAAAGGTTTTTCAACCATCGACCACATCCACGTATTGACGCAAATAATAGAGAAGACAAGAGAATATGGAAAAACACTATACATGTGTTTTATAGATTTTAGGAAAGCTTTTGACTCCATAGAACACAAAGCTATTTGGGGGGCCCTTCTACAACAAGGAGTAGGCTTAAAATATGTAGAACTGCTCTATAGTATATACTCTAAAAGCTGCGCCACAATAAAGTTAGATACGGAAGGTGAAGAATTTGCAATAAAGAAGGGAGTGAGACAGGGGGATCCTCTGTCACCAAAAATGTTTTCGGCAGTATTAGAAAAGATATTTCAAGAGATAACCTGGGACAATAAAGGTATTAAGGTAGACGGTGAATATTTAAATCACTTAAGATTTGCGGACGATATTGTAATACTAGCGGAAAATAGAACACAGCTACAAGACATGATAATGGATGTAACAAGCGAAAGCAAAAAAGTTGGTCTGTATTTAAATGCAACAAAAACAAATATATTAACAAATGGTAAAAAAGAGAACATCGAAGTGGATAACGAAAAAATTGAATACGTCGAGGAATACATATACCTGGGTCAATCCATTTCTTTTCAAGATAACACTGAAAAAGAAATAGATAGAAGGATAGCAACTACATGGAGAAAATATTGGAATTATAAGGAAATCATGAAAAATAAGGAGGTAGATATAGGGATAAAGCAAAAATTATATGACGTAGCAATTCTTCCGTGTTTAACATACGGGTGCCAAACATGGGCTCTTCGTAAGCAAGATGAAAACAAACTAGCTGTTCATCAGAGGAAAATGGAGCGAAGCATGCTAGGCGTGAAACTTATGGATAAAATTCCAAATAAAAGTATAAGGAGGAAAACAAAAGTATGTGACGTAGTAAAAAAGGTAAGAAGTCTCAAATGGAAATGGGCAGGACACGTTCACAGAATGAACACGGAAAAGTGGACAAGAAAAGTATCAGAATGGATACCTAGAGACGCTAAGAGGAAAAGAGGGAGACCAAATAAAAGATGGGAAGACATATTTAAGGAAAGATGCGGCCCACATTGGACAAGACTAGCAAAAAATAGGGATGAATGGAGAAAATTGGGGGAGGCCTACGCCGCTGAGGCGACTTCCGTCGATGAACAATAATGTACTATTTTATTATTATTTTATTTTTTAGTAAAAGGACATAGATTTTATTACTTTGACATTTTAAAAAAGAAAAAATAATTATGTATTAATTTATGAATTTAATTATGTTTGTAATATGACGGTAGAATAAAGGCTTTTTTATTTTATTTTTATTTAAATGTGCTCCTACTGAAATTAAATATTCATGATCATAACTGTTAAAACAACAACCATAACTTTATAATATTTAAGTCTATTGGATCAACTAAGTTAGTAACACATATTTGATTTACTTAAACAAGTCGTAATCATGTTTAAAAAGTATCACCATAGAGTGGTAATATTCATTTAACTTTGGTAATGAAATTAAAATGTCTGGAAGTTATAGTAGTATTATATACCAAGGTAAGTCCGAGCCACCGGTTGGATGCATTAAGCAGTAGTAGCGCATTATGATTCTGATCCAGCCTGCGCATGAATAAGGTGCGCATTCGGTTTTGGAGTCGTCCGGCTCTGACAGTACTGGCGCCAACAAACGTCTCCGAACACAACGACACAACACTCGCTGCGCTTTGGGCTTCGCACTTTTGAAGCTCCCTACGGAAAAACCAATTTTATTTAATATCTTTGTACTTCTACTACTTTGTACTATTTATTATTATTGGAGTATCAGTCAACATCTAGTCATGTAGGATTTAGGATCTTTCATGTCCCTGTTATATTTCGGATAGTGTTAGTGAATGGGCCAAATCGATGCTGTTTATAGCGTTAAAAATAACTGTGTTAATAATTAGCTACATCAGTGTAGGTATACTTTGACCCGTCGAACTTTTCGCAGGTGTGTCGTTGGCCTAACAATCATCATGTTATTCCTAATATTCTTCCTCCACGATTGTACCTTGATACCTAGTGATGAGTGTACCGCGCTAATAATCATAGTAAGATGCTGTTAATGGGTTAATAAATTAAAAATAATGAGATTTTAATTTCTTGTTTTAGCTTCCCTAGTTAGTTGGACAATGCTTCGCAACACGTGTTTTATGCCAACCCATCTGTTGCAAAATTTGAGAAGAGAAGGGCGTAAAGTTACTATGACACAACTTTCGTCGAAGAAGAGATAATGAAAAACCGTATCGGATAAAAACTTTCTTAAACCTCACACTGCTACTACAACTGCATAAATTAAATAGGCACTATTTATACAATTATCAAAGTGTTTAGATTTTTATGAGAGAATTATACGTAAATGGGTACAGAAAAATAAGACGCCTATTATCTGATCATTTTGTACCTATTTACTTACAGGTTATATACCTAGCGTTACACAAGTATATTGACTGAAGTTTGAAGAAACATATCACGGCCGGTAGTAGAGCGACGACGCTCCACGGGATGGCGATAGTGTTGACAACAACAGCCGCAGTGCACAGGAATACTAACTGGCCCCAGCGGCTTACTGCGATCGGTAATTTCTGTAAGAAAATACGAATAGCTGATTCATCTTAAACCTAAGTATACTCTGATTTATTACCTGGACTAAAATGACAGCTACGATCGACCTTTTTTTATAAATAAGGTATAAAACGTGCTAAAATATAATGCAAGAATGGCCTATCTTTGGTTTTGTCACTTGATAATAGATGGCATTCCAAAGACTTTTTTTGCATTTCCTTAGTTTTACATAATTTCCAGTATTTATCTCCGAATAAATTGAGATTGAAAAAAATAATAAATTGAGGGTTAGGCCGCTTTAGCGCTGACGGCCTCTATAATGTCTAGAACGAGAAGATTTTTTTTGCCTTCTGGCAATATTCTATTTTATTTACAGTCAAGTTCAGTGAATCATAAACAAAGCGCATTTATCCATGTTATTTTAACAGTGATCCGCCTCTAAGATCCGATAAAAAAATAACTAAATACGCATGTAACAATACCAAGTTTTACGTGACCAGTGGTTTTTAAAGTATACCAAGGATATGTGGTGGAATTTGAAGCAAAAATCTGACGTGATAAATGTTTGTAATGGTTAGTTTAGCTTCTTTTAATCAAATAATCGTTCTTTTAAATATCATAAGGTGTTGCTCTTGCTTGCAAAACTATAGTCATTATTATTAATGTAAATATCATAGGCTATGTTGAAAAAAGTGCGTACGTCGGACGTAACTAAAGCAACTTGATACTTGCACGATGTTTGATGTCGTACTACAAATCACTAGTAAGTATCAAAATTTACTCTTGACCTAATTGGAGCTGCTTGAGTTTAGACAAATTTGCGAAAGTGGCGCCCCTATTATTTTCTACTTTATTTTGCCATCTTGTGCCTTCCAAACGACTCAACCGATTTAAATGTGAGTGACGTGGCTAGAATTAGTACCTATAACTTCATTTTTGGTACAGGCAAAATAAAACCTTATATGATTAGGTTCAAAATTAGGATATTTTCGTGTTTTTGGCGGAAACTGAAAAAGGACATTGTGTGCACAGCACAATGGTTTATTTTCTAAAAATGTGTAAAATTACTCTAAAATTAACAATAGTTGTAGGATATTGCTAGGTTTTGATAGAGATTATGTGTTTTATGAGAAATGTGAACTGTATAGCCAAATATGGCGAAGCGAATTCTACTACTACTTAGGACATTTTCGCACATTACTAAAATAGGTTTATGAGACAAGCGTCTAATAAACCTATTTTACGTTTATTAGACGCTTGTTACGACGTCTGAGGTTTTAGAACAAGCGTTACACGAAAACTAACCTTTTTTCCGAAATAAAGCGTCTTGTACCTATTTATTTCTCCTCAAAAATGTATAAATAAATAAATTTCATGGTTTTATTCAATTTATTTACAAGGCTACGAAGAAGGAGGAAACTTACACAATCACGAAAAACGTGTGAGCAACTATAAACTTTCTTGTTTTATTCAATAGGCAATCAAAATGTTTTTTTAAATTGTAATTGACATCGTTACTATAAACATACAGATTAATATCGTCAATCATCAAAGTAATTATCCACTGAATTACTTAACAGCAAGTCAAGGATGACGTTATCTATAGTTCAATAAAATTTATACTTGAGTAATTAGTAGGTATATGGAGTTAATTTTTATAATTACGAACTTGAAATACGATTGGGCAATGAATAAGAAACTCTTATAAATGAATTCATAATCCATTTGAGAGGAAAATTAGAATTGTAAGATCCACGCTAGATCATTTAACTAGGTGAGATTAAAAAAAAATTCAATGTCGATGCCGACTTTCAAAAGTGTCTGTGCAATATCTACTTCTTATGATCATAGATAAAATACAAAGGTAACTAAATGGTAAGGCAGGTAATTCGGCTAGGCAGATGAACTAATTCCCCGATTTCTCGTGCTAAAATTGTCTGCCCTAATTCAATTCCTCGAATAAAATTCATTTACCAAAATCGCGTTAAAAATCCCCAATCTGGAGACCCTGACTGACATTGTCACTTTTATCGAATTTGACGATTGATGTCGTAGACAGAGAAACATAGAAACAGTCTGTCCTACTCTAACGTGTGTTTAATCAATATATTTGTTTCAACTCCCTGAAGTTAGCATTAGCATTGTCTCAACCAATCAAATGATCGTATGGCTATTCATCAGTTAAATATCAATTGAAAAATCCATAGCCATCTCTCGGACAGATAAACAGTCCGATAACTTTATTTCTTAGGCTGTTATTAAACGAATGTAAGCTATCGTTTTAGTGAAAAACGATAGCTTACATTCGTGAGTGGATTTTTTGCATTCGTGTGCGAGTTGAAACTGTTGTTTCAACTCGCACACGAATCCAAAAAAGAGAGATTTTAGAGCCGGATCACTGTTAAAATAACATGGATAAATGCGCTTTGTTTATGATTCACTGAACTTGACTGTAAATAAAATAGAATATTGCCAGAAGGCAAAAAAAATCTTCTCGTTCTAGACATTATAGAGGCCGTCAGCGCTAAAGCGGCCTAACCCTCAATTTATTATTTTTTTCAATCTCAATTTATTCGGAGATAAATACTGGAAATTATGTAAAACTAAGGAAATGCAAAAAAAGTCTTTGGAATGCCATCTATTATCAAGTGACAAAACCAAAGATAGGCCATTCTTGCATTATATTTTAGCACGTTTTACATAATTTCCAGTATTTATCTCGGAATATAATAAATTGAGGGTTAGGCTAGGCCGCTTTAGCGCTGACGGTCTCATATATGCTATAAGTATGGCGGAATAATAAAAACTTACATCGAATTCGAAAAATGACTTGATGAAAAAAGCAGTACGAACATTAGAAACAGAAGACTTTTTATGTATGTATGCATCATCATCAGCATTATAATTTGTCTTTTGTAGAAATAATTACTTACTTTGTCGATGACTTGCACATCAGCAGAGAATCTATGTAGAGTTGAACCCACAGAAACAGTGTGGTGGTGGAGTAAGGGTGCATGCAGTATGGCATGTAAAAGGGACTCGTGCAATCGTCGCCGCGCGCGTGCCCCTGCGCAAGCGCACCACGCCTGCGCTGCGCCCGCTGCACACGCTCCCCCAGCACACCACATCAGGTATATTTCTACGAATCTCCACGTCTGAAATAGTTTTCCCTGTTACCTTTTCGATGTTACTTTATTATTTGTGTAATTAAATGAGTGTTTTTTAAATTAGAAAAAAAATACGATTTCAATTAGCAGTACTGGTTACGCTACTTATTACATATTGTGCTGATTTTTGCTATTATATGAAAGTAATATTTTTTCTGTGTAACTCTAAGACTTTGAATTTTACAAAAACAGTATCATAAAATTGTTTCGAGACGCATAACATATCCAATTTCTATTTTTCATCAGCCATAAAACAAAAATAACTGTTTTAAACTTGTGTTAATAATAATCATGCTCTACATTATTGTAATTGTAAAGTTAAATAATAAATAACATCATTAAATAATATAAGCAAAGCACCCGAAATTCTTCCGTATCAGTCGTGTTTGCCGTTGTGGTTAGTGAGAGCCAAGTGTCAGACGCGACGGCCAACGCCTGCGCCGCACCAGCTGCCAACCAGAACATAACGCCCCACACTCCACAACTACATGCGTATAACCACCATATTTTGTACTGAAACATAACAATGCAATTATCAATACATATAATATAATTGAGTTTCTATTTATAATATCAATATTATGGATGGTAGAGGTATGGAGAACCGTCTCATATTGGTGGAAAGTTGAAAAATTATTCAGCAGTAAATAATAGTTCAAAAACTCTCCGAAATACCTCTACCGTAGGCAATTGATCAGGTATGAAAGTAGCAGTTGTTAACAGATTGAAGTATGCCGAACAAGAAAATTTAATATTTTTAGTGAGTACGGTAATTGCCTCATAGTATACTCGTACTATCAAAATTGTCAACTATTTACGTAGTACAAAATAGGTTAGTAAATATTAAATAACCCCAAAGAATTATTGTGATATGAAAACGTGAAAAGTTATTTAATTTTGTGAACTTTGAATAAACGCTTAGTGGTTTTTTAATATTTAATTGTACAAAACTAAAATATTTCATAATGCATAATACCGTTACGCTAATGTGGCGCCACCCTAATTTAATGCATTTCGATGGACACTTCTTCATATACTGAGATAGTGTTCCGTCCCTCTACCCTCCTTAATCAATATATATGTTAAAATTATTTTTAAGATTGACGTTTGCAAATTGTTAGTTAGTTTAGTCGTTGCAATCAGAAAACGTATCGTTATCATGACGGTCATAAATGACCGTGTTTAGAATGTTGTCTTTCAGGCTGTCTGAAAGTGTGTCTCGTTCTGAGACCGTTTAATAGATTTTAATGAAAAATTTAGAGATTAAAGAAGGACTTTAAACTCTGTTCCTATGCAGTCGAGAGTTTTTTCGAGGTGAAATCCCATTTACGGACAGCGCACCACGTGATGATCACGGAGTACGTGGGACTCGCCGAAATAAGAATTCTAGGCTAGATTACCCATTAAAAACACCCTGCTATTCCTGGTGTCCACTGTCGGGGCTGTCGGGGGTTAGGATTGTTCCGCCAATCCGGACGGACAGTCCTAGGTGGCCACTGGTTGCGGAGGTATCCGCTAGGGCGGATGCAAATGTGAAGGAAGTTGACACGCAGATCTGCAGGTCCTCGTGGCATTGTTCCTTTTCCTACTTACAAAATAAGTTTGGACGACGAAAAGTTTAAATTTTGTTTTGGCCTTTCGTGATTTTCTTAGACCGTAAAAGCGAGTTGGTTTCGATTCATAGCCCTCAGTGTTATAAATAGTTCTTAATTTACTTAAGTATACTTAAATGGTCGCTGTCGTTACGATTCGTCTTTAGAAACATAACTATAGCATAAACCTAATCAGATAAAAATAATTAAGTTGTTTGTTGTTTTGTTAAGCATAGTTCAAAAAGAATACAGATGAATACCTCACTAATTACGAATTCCGAACTTTGTTTATCAGGTGCCAGTCTGTCTAGCTTCTGAGTATTATTACCATCAAGGCCGTTGTTTGTCAATGAATAAGTTGTCTCTGCAAGTGAGTCATCTGTTGGACAGAGAATTTAAAGTCGTTTACAAAAATACATAAAAGTTAATACCAAATTCCAAGAACATGATTACCATCAACACGATTATCATCTGTGTCAGAATTCGTGCTTCTATTACGTAACATCCTAGGTGTCCATCTGTAAAAGAAAATAAAAGTATTTTCATAGAAATAATATTAGTCCCCTTTGCTGGTACCCGAAATCTCGAGCCTCCGTATTTTAGAGGAACAACTAATTTACCCGCCATGCTTATCTTAGGCGGATTTCACAAATAGTTATTCTCAATGTACAGGATACCACCGTACGATGTTTTTCTTCACCGCTACATGCTTAATATTACAAGGTTTTATCCAACTTGCAGTACCTATGTAGGATGTAGGTATGTATGTATACGAAAGTTCGAGTGGAATCTTGCAAGTTAAATATGGCCAACTTCCCGGTTTCCGATTGAGCTGAAATTTGCACGTATATGTATATCGCTTGACAATGCAATAATATGGTACCATGGAGCTGATCTGATGATGGAGTCCGAAGGTGGTCATAGGAACTGCTGCACTAAACAAGATAGAACCGTTGTGTTTGGGCTCGTTTTACTTGTCTTGGCTAGCACTCTGCTGCTACATGATATCCAGGATCTCAAAGCCTTGTATTTAAAAACCATTTTAAAAAACAAGTTATTTTGATAACATAGCAAGAAAAACTGCGTAAGCGGTAAAGGTTGCGAAGCAAGAATTCGATACCATGATCGATCAATTTACGTTACTGGAATGACACGGGAGTACTTTAGCCACTTAACTACCATGATTTGATATATCTCCCATTTTCATATATTACTAACATTAGTTCTAGAAGTTAATTAATGGGCTAGTTTCCCAGGCCTTTCACCAGCGGGTACTTTAGATTCGTGGAGCCGATCGAATTTCTCGGGATAAAATGTATTCAGTTTTCATCTTCAATGTCTTTAGACATTGCGTTCAAAGCGTTCAAAGGTTTTCATGCAAAAAAGTAATGAAAAACCGGCGTGTTATCGCCAACTTTCGAATAAACGCAAGCAGAAATAATCTCTATTTTTACGATTCTGATATACTTATACTTTTTGTTTCATATTTATCTTTTATTCTTTTCATTCGCATGTATAAACAGAAAGGAAAATTTAATATAACATTTTAAGCATATTGTTGTTGCAGAATATAAATGGTTATAACGTTTCAAACACGTTAGCTTTTGTGGTCTAGTTATTTAAGCTGCCTGGTCATTGGAAATTCCGTAAACTCTTTCCGTCGTTTACTTTGAATTCAATAAGAAAGATCAAGGATTAGTTTAACTTGAAAGGCTGCGTTCGTCTATTACAATTTTTTTATAGATTTTAAATCTACACGGCAGATACAAAGTTGACATCGAGCGACATCTCAATTTTATCTATTATCATCCAAGACTCGGATTATTGTTATAGAATATCCTAAGTTAATTTCAGGATATATGATTACCTAGTTAGAGTTCGATTGGGTCGTGTTTGGAAAAGGCGGCATACAAAACTCCCTTCTCGCTGAAGAGTAGTGTTGGACTCGTCGGCACTTACGGCTCGACGAACTTCTCTGCGGAGTCTGGGAAATTATGAACACGTTAGAATTTGTTTTGTAGCAGAGTACTATAAAAGTCACGAAAGATTCAATTTCACTGGTTTAATAAACAAAAGTAAAGACCAAAAACGATATCCTACAAAAAATTGTTTATATACTATCAGTCTTATTTATATTGAGTTTGAGTTAAGTTGTAGGTTTCTTTAATACTTTAAAGAAGCCTACCGTGCTGTAACTGAACATTGTTACAACTTAGGCCCCGACAAAGACAAATTCCACGTACAGATCTGTAAAAACACATTTTATTACCTGTCGGCATTTGAACTAATCGTAATCCTTTTATGATCGTCTTCTTTTGTTCACTTATTTATTGGCATACGTTTCTAGTGAAGTATCTCCACTATTGTGGAAAACAGCCTATTGTCCTACTGTACTCGCTCAGAAGCATCATTAGCCATATGTTGCGGCTTACAAGTACAAGCTAATTCTAGGAAATTGTGACGACGTTGCCGGGCGGGCACATTTGTATTTGTGAAGTATAAAACGACGGCCTGATTGAGAGAGGGGGTCAGTTGAGCTACAACTACGATACAGACGTGATGTGTTTACATTCGAGGATCTAATAGTGACGGAGTTTGCGCGTTTTAATTAATTACGGCATTACGTTTGGATTTATTGCATTCGGTTATATTTGTACCTGTGTTATACGTATTATAATTTCCGGCCACTAATGCCGCAACACAACTCAAGGTAATAAAATGTTAATTTTTATGTTATCTAAATTTATATATAATTATTCAACGTATTTATATATAATAATAAACTCTATAATAATTGTAACGGCATTTTAATTCGAGTCCCGCTTACTCGTAACAGTATGAATAAGCTCGTTTATCTTCAACTTGTGTTTTTTTTGTATTATGCGTGTAAGCGTGGTACTGGGATGTTACACGTTGACTTACTTTGAATTATTTGAGGTAGATGAGGGTGGTGAAGAGAACTGTCGTGAAAGAGCAGGCCGTGAATGTTTGGTAGCGCGCCGCCAGCTGCCCCCTGTACAAGCTGGCACTTCAGCCAACAAATACGCACCCGCAGCTTCACTTATTCCAATCTAAATTCAATATTATTATTTTATTATTATTTAACCTGTCAATTTAAAAATTAAATTCAAGAGGTGTGAATTCATTATATTGATATATTTTATTTAATATAATAACAATATGTGGATATTATTTGTGTCAATTATTATTAGGAACATCTCAGTTCATACGACTAAAAATACTTTGTGATATTTTCTTCGACTAGTACACACAGTAAAACTACATTTTAATGGTTTTTAGCGGGGTAATTTATTTGATTTTTATTATTCCGACTTTTCGGGCACTTTGCAGTAGCTGTGATCACGGAAGACAAAGATGTCAAGTGTCAATGTATTGTTATTAGTATTGTTAAAGTTT
Source organism: Dendrolimus pini (assembly GCA_949752895.1). Taxonomy (NCBI): domain Eukaryota; kingdom Metazoa; phylum Arthropoda; class Insecta; order Lepidoptera; family Lasiocampidae; genus Dendrolimus; species Dendrolimus pini. Next base: position 13,697,113 of record OX457128.1, on the reverse strand, counting down.
TATTTAGCCTACAGCCAAATTATTATTTTAATTATTTAGTTTTAATCCTATTTTCGTGATCACGGTTATTGAAAAAGTGGACGAAACGTCGAGATAATAATCAAATAATTACAGCGCGTAAAACCGTTAATACTCAGTTTGTTATATATTTTATGTGGTTATTAACATTGCATTTTAATGATGCCCACCGACATATTAATCTGAAGGTAACCTTTGATATTTGATACTTTGTAAAGCGAGAGGTTTCCTTAGCGTAAAATATCATTATGTTCTGATTTTGGAAAACAACACTATAAATAACAAGTAAAATACCTCTAAACAGTAGGATAACGTGACTTACTGCAGTCTCGTCCGATGCGCATCTCTGAAATTTGGCACGGCTGACTGCTCTGACGAGACGTGAACGCTCATGTTCTGTGCCTCCGGGAGGACCTGCGCCGGCTCTGGCTGCTGCTTCTCTGGCTTCACCAGCTAACTGCTTCCACATCCAAACTGCCCCACACGAACTTCTACTTCCACCATATCCACTGACCCTTCCGTCTTCCATAACAAGTATCTACAAAATTAAACACAGTCTTACCGTATGAATTCTGCCTTTACATTTGTGTCATTGAATTTTAGAGTACAAAGGAGAACTTTGTCTTAATTTCGTTTTGATTAAAATTCAAAGTGGAATATGAAATTCAAATTACTAACCAAATCGGCATAGTGTAGGAGTTCAAGTCTATTTGTGGCAACCACTACTGTACGGCCGGTACGTGCAGCAGGTATTAATCCGCGAGCTACCAAATGCCTTGCCAATGCCGCATCTAGGGCACCGAGAGGTTCATCTAGAGCTAGGAGTTGGGCATTTGAATACAATGCTCTGGCGACGCCCACACGTAGTCTTTGCCCACCAGACAGCGGCGCACCATGGCTTCCCAGTAGAGTGGAATCTGCTTCTGCATTTAATAAAAACGTAACTTCTACAAGTATTGTCTATCTACTGTTTGGTCATCGTGACGTTACTTATGAAATATAAAGTATTGTCATAAAGTAGCGACTTTCCAGAATTATTTATTATTAAATTACCTGGTAAAAGCTGCAAATCAGGCATGAGGCCTACAGCTCGTAATACACGCGAGTATTTTCGCTGACACCATGGATTGCCCATTATAATGTTATCACGTACGGACCCTTCAAGCAACCAAGGCGGTTGACCCGCATACCACGTAGAACAATCGCTGTGAATAAATTTATAAGTGATAAACTTGGTTATGTTTAATTTTAAATACACGTACTTGATTCTAGTTACCATAAGTATAAAATTCCAAAAAAATTACATAGGCATCACACTGTTATCTGAAAAAATCGCGGCGTATAAAATTTAAAAGTTATATAATATTAATAGGTAATCTTGTTCATAGAATACTTACGCACTTTTTGTAACATATCCTTTTTCTAGATACATTTCCCCGATTAAGGTTGTTAACAAAGAAGTTTTACCAGATCCACTATTGCCGACGACCATTATTAATTTTCCTGAAATATGACGAGATATAATTTGAAATAATAAAAATAATGCTATTTTAATACAAGAAGAACATCGATAAAGCCTAAAGCGCACCGTATAGCTTACCTTTTGGAATATCTAAATCACCTATTTCGAAAAATTCATTTTTCAACCCCCAAGTGAATGTGGCATTCTTAAAGCTCATTAAGTATTCATTTCCTTCTATTACGGAGATATCATTATCATAAAAGCAATCCCCATCTTCAGTTTCTTCTGCATCTTCTTTATTAATACCATCTGTTAAATTTTTCTGGGCTTGGCTTAAAACGGTTTCATTCACTTTATCACGTGATTTTTTTGGGAGATCATTGTCTTCTTGTGCATTATTGGTCTCGGGCAGTTCTAAAAAATCTTGTATTCTCCTTGTACTAACCTAAAATTCAATTTTAAACAACTATGGTTCTTCTAAAGTCCTAATACAACTATAAACTATGTTCATTTTATAGATACTTACTACGGCTTGTATTATCATCTGAATAGTAACAGGCAATATTAATAAAGGAGCTGTTAATTGGTTGAAAAATGCTAACCCAGCAAATATATTAACTGCTGTCAATTTGACGCTTCCTTCTATAACGTGGTAAATAGAAAAAGTAATCGCAGTGATGAGTATAGTTGAAATCTGTGTCGAAAACGCTGTAAGTTAGACAATCAATCGTAGTCATTACAGACATCTAGTGAAAACATAAACAAATACATCAATTTATCAAAAACAAACGAGATGTTTGACGATATTTGAAAACATTTCAAATATTAGAAATATTGTCGCAGTTATCATTTACACGTAGGTAGAATTCTTTTTATTAAAACATCCCGATTTTTATTCAATCAATTTAAACAAAAAATTAATCATCTGATTATGGAACAGTTTCTGAATGCAAATACAAGAACTAACAACTAAACAAGAACTAAACGCTGCTCTTCATAACCTTAAGATTTGTACAAGGCATTGAAGTGAGAATCTTGTAGAGTACTGCTTAATACTTTAAAAATTAATTTGCGTACGTGCCTAATGTACTCAGCCCAGATGGATATACAAATATATATCGAGAGCTTCATAAAAATGGGTGTACAGACAAAAGTGCAGTTTTACACAAGGGACAAAATTGTGACTAAAACAAAACTAGTTGATTGTATAAGGCTGAAATTTGGAATACCTTTCTTTTTAGGTACAACTTGCATACTGGTAAGACTTTCTAAATTGTGACATGCATACTTTTTAGTAAACATCAAAAAAATGGCTATTTTGCGTTTACGCTTATATGTTATAAGGCTCTCGATATTAACTTTTACGTGTACGCAGGCGTACAATCATAGTGGGGTTAATAGAATTTTATTATGACATTGAAAATATTCTAGTTTATTTCAATGAAAAGATATTAACCATAATGTTATTATAACTTACTTAACAAACTCCAGTAAATAGATTCCTTATTCAGGTGTTGCAGTTCTACTTCTCTTAATTGTAATATTTTCTCTTTAAACAAATCTTCCCAGACGTACAATTTTATTACGTTGATGCCTTGCAGGATTTCAGTCATTTTAGATATTCGGTGGTCAGTACATTTTGCGATCTCTTTGGAGTTGTCTGAGAGTTTCTTCCCGATGTAAAATTGCAAAGGCATAATAATAAATACGCTAAATACTGTGCCAATTATAGCGCTCAGTCCTAATTTTGAATAAAGAAAATATAGAATGACTAACACCTACAAACAATTTTTTGACTGTTACAAGAAACCCAGAAAATTTCATAAACAATAAAATGTCATTAGACTTACTTTTAATGGTATAGCCCAAAGATAATGACAAAACCAGACGCATGACATTATGTTATATGTATCTTGCGATATTAAGTTTGTTAGGAATCCAGACTGCATTGTGATAGTATTATCGTTTGTATCGTGAAGCAGAGGCTGTTCTTCGTTATCTTCAGTTTTTCCCGAAGACCATGATGCTATTCTCATACATTTGTCGTATAACATGGTCTGTAGAGGACAAGATAAAGTATATGTTAATTTAAATAGTCTTTGTTTGATTGTTGCCTTTATTCGACTGGGGGCAGCGGCTGTAGTCCTTCACTGTCAGTGCGGAGATAAAGTTGGTGGTTCAAATCACCATGGCGTCAGAAGCGCCGGCAGAATACCACGCCATGCTGCACTAATATAAATTATCTCCGTGGCTCTTGTCACCGCCGGGATCCCAGCGATTCTAGAGCCGAATGGACTGTGTCGATGGCAAGAGACCAGCCGGGATGTCTTTGGCGCCATGGAAGACGGGACGACCATTAATGTGGGACGCCACGTGCGTTGTCACTTTAGCAGCGTCCCATGTTTCCGACACGGTTGTGGTAATTGGTGCAGCTGTCGCCCGACAAGAGGACCCAAAACGCCACAAATATGCACCCATTTGTAGCGAATATATATATTTGTGGCTTTGGTGTTGAAACTGTGGGGCCATGGGGCCCAGAAGCCCATCGCCTTTATCGAGACCTATCAAAACGGTTGATAGATGTCTCACGCAACCGAAAAGCCGGCCTGTATTTTGGTTCATAACGTGGCGATGTGGAAAGCGAACGTGAACGTTCCCAACTCACAACAGTGTTAGCAAATATTAGTATAATATTTTAGTATTAATCAAAGGAATAATATTTCTGGCCATTATATCGATTATTAGACCACACTAACTTCTTAAATTCTTTCTACCTTTTTAATAGGTACCTACTTCACTATTGTGAAGTTATTTGGCGGTGCATAAATTAATGTAATGTAAAAATAATAACAAACTTTAACGTCTTTCGGAAGATATTTTTTTAATCATCTGTAACTCATAAAAACGCGGTTCATATATTTTGTCTCCCTTAATGTACAGACAACCATTCGAAGATATCTACTAGCACCAAGTGGACGGTTGGCCAGTTCATATTCATTTAAATATTAGAAAATGGATCACCAAACTATACAAACCTGTAAAGCAGTTTTCAATCTTGTTCCTTCCACTGTCACTAAATGTGTCGAATTTTGAGACAAAAATGCTTGGCTAATTAATGCTAACGCGATAAGAAACAGCGTGACATAGCCATTGTTAAAAAATTCTTGCACAGAAACCTGGGTATTCGTGTCATATGATTGACCAGGGTCTTTTGTATATTGAACAATTACAGACAGTCCCAATGGAGGTATTACACCTATTAAATCGCCAAACAACTTTAGTATACCTGCGAGGTAAAAATTGGGCCATACTTCTCGGATATAGCAGGACCAAATGTTGTTTTCAAATGAATTTGTACCCTGCAATTAGAAACAGCATTGGTTACATTTGTCTATAATTTGTAGATAATATTGTAATAGAAACAGTTAATTCAAAATTAAAAGCACACCTGTTGCTTATATATCTTTTTGAATTCCTCATAATATTTTACAGAACGCTCTTCTTTAGGTATTTCACCTAAATCTTCTTGCTCAAGCGGTGCTTGGTATCCTTTATATAGTAGAGAATTTAACCAGAAGAATGATATTTTTGAATATAAATGGCAATCGTGATATTTATAAGATATCTTACAATTTACCGATGTTGTTTTTGGGCGTAAACCACGTCTTGTGACCTGTTAAATATTTTTATTGCAGAAATGAGCATTTATAAAAAAAAACCGACTTCATAATAACTAAAAAGTAAAAAATTAAACTTTCTACATCTTACAGTCGGAGACAAGTAAAGCATAAAAATTTGCAATTTGCAATTTTGTTGTTGTAACAATGTATATGATATTTTTTATGTTTTGCTTGGTACCGACAAGATGTAGATTTTTTTTGCTTTTTAGTTACTCTTGTAGTCGGTTTCTTTGTTGGTAGTTTTTTTTATTTCACATTTTTAAGTTACTTATATGGTATCCCTAATAAGGTAGCTTCACGAATGCGGAAACGGTAGCTGATGAAACAAGCGTATCTAGAAAACGTTGTTGAGTGCAGCTCGATGGTAAATTATGTATATACACTTAAGATTCTCTAACAAGTGCTGTCAAATTTAAATTAATGAAATATCGCTAGAACATGCGTGTTAATTAATATATGTATATCAGTTGGTTCTGGCACTCGACGGCCGATACCGCGGCGTAGCTCGTGCATTTTTGTCTGTTGGTTTTTAAAAAGTCCGGATTGATAGATCGGTGGAAGTGCTTGACCAAAAATTTCAAATAGTTTCATTCTTGATTACCATCAATACCCATCGTCTAGTGTCAGGCAGCATTTTCGTTTGAATCTCAACTCCGATCGTCGATGTTTTGTGAATACGACGGATCTCATTACTCAATTTACGCGTTCGTGCTGCTTATAGTTGTTGATTTCCATTACGGTTTCCTAGTCGAGCCTAGTACAGCACCTATTCGTAGATGCTGTACTAGGCTCGACTCGTTTAGGATAGTCATAAACCAAACAATATTTTTCAATACGTCTTATATTTGATTTTGAGTGATTTTCTGCTATATCCTCGGAACCCAGGGTTTAATAGCAATACAATTTATATGGTACTCTATTGAAGCTATAATAAATCCAATGCAAAACTAATGACCAAATACAAAAAAAAAATGAATGGCATACGTCAAAAACTACACATTTTTACCCGATTTTAACGAATTTTTTGCTACATCTTCGAAACTGAAAGTCCGATAACAATGAAATTTATACTAGACTATTAAGAAGATACTTTGAATGGAACGCAAAGAAATCATCAAAATTTTATGGATTTATTGCTATATCCTCGGAACTTAAGATCTAATACCAATGAAATTTATATGGGATCATTCTGAAACTGATTAATCGAACGCAAAAAGAATGTCCAAAATCGGTTCAGTAACAAAAAAGTTACGGCTGGAAAAGACGTTGTTACGTCTGGTGTCGTACATATTAGGTACTTAATTGTAATATGACGAAGATTAGAGTAATAATATTTTAAAATTGTAAGTAATTTTAAATAACTAATATCATTCTACTATTATATCTAACAATTGGCACTGACCTATTTAGATATACTGTGGCGAATGATGGTGGAACCATCTTGTTAGTTTAAGAACTTTTAGAAAAAGATAGAAAATTCTGGAAGGAAAAGATAAGGACGGATACATTTTAGAAACGGATAGACGATGGACGAAAGTTCTACTATAGAAAGTTCGGGAAGGAAAAGACAGAGATAGATAGATAGATGTTAGAAAGGGATAGATGATAAACGAAAGTTCTCGAATAGAAGGTTCGCGAAGGAAAAGACAGAGATAGGAACAAAACAAAGGGACAGATAGTAAATAAAAGAATAACGAAAAACGAAAACGAAAAAAGATCGAAATTATGGATTCCAGAAGATTCTGCCGAGTACATAAGCAGCGTAAGGCGGGCAATTTAGAGTTGAGTTACTTAACTCTTGAATTGTCAAGACAGCGAAGCGACAAGTGGATACGGAAGAGTCTTATGTCTTCTATTAAACTTCTCTTCCAAAAGAGAAGTTTAATAGAAGACAGTGACGAGTTAAGTGGTGAATTTAGTGACAAGTTCAGTGGACAGTTAAGTGAAGGCGGAGTGTAGCGTAGTTCGAGAGACGAACCAGAAGCGAGCGAGCTACACGCGGTAATATCGGAGGTGAGCACTGCAGTTGTAGGAGATGGTCTACGCAATATCGGCGACGGTATTGTGAGCGAGACACCTTATAGTCGGGACTGTGCATCGTTGGTAGTGCGTATAGGGGTAACCCTGCAGAGAGGTTTTACGTGCGGCTGTGTAAGTTAATAATAGTTAAAAACTGGTGTTTTCTTTCAATCCTAAGTGCGTGCGGGCGTACGTAACAATACATACGATGAATCAATTTAATAAATAATACCACTATTGTACACTGCCCGCCCATGCGAGTGTAAACCGTGAGAATGTTCTTGTTGTTTTATTTATTACCTATGTCATATGATAAGTGTAATGTTATTTACTTTTTGCTATTAAATCTAAAATTTAATTATTAAGAGAATTAATTTATTTCTGCTCACAAGAATAAGCAGTAAATTACCTCACAGTAGAAACTTATGCAATCTATAGCAGATAGTGATGTTGTCAGCAACAATGATGTTGCTTGAATGTAAACTTCGATATGGTACCCGGTAGCTCCTGTTATAACAAGCTTCCATAAAATAGAGGCTGCTGATACTGCTGATAACAGCCAATAGATGGCTAGATACAGTATTGGAGCACCGGAACGTCGGATCCGTAGCGTAACGTGGAAAGCTGCTGCTGCCAACCATGCTAACGGAGCCATCAGGGCAGCCGTCAAGGTTACGGTTGCTGAAGGTCGCAGTAAAGCTGCGGCTGCACCGCAGCTCCAGATCATTCCCAGAGCAAGGCTAAGTACTCCTCGAATGTTCTGACATGGCCAGCACTCGGGACATCTAGGACGTTATACAAATTTGAGCTTTTATGAGTCATACATATTTAACAACAAAATAAAAACAAATGCATTGATGAACTTGATGATAATTACCTATATTTTCTTCTTGCTGATCCATAGCAGCATATGAGTACGATAGCTAAAGATGCACAGTACAGGTGAATTGAATGTAGAGCTGCACTAAGTACACGTATCTCACAGTCATTGCTATTATTCGGGCACAAAGTTTCCATAATGACTCACTCAGTCAAAACTTGGCGAATTTTGACATACTCGATCGAAGTCTAAATTTAAATAAAACTGCTAATAATGACTCAGGTCTTCAGAACCGGAAAGTTTATGTCATCGAGTGATGAAAAGGCCTATGCTTTGGAAATTTCTTCTAAAAGATATTTAATTATAAAGTATTTCGAAAAAACTGTGTAATGGATTTTTGTAAGACTTTCTAAAGTTCTAATTTTAAAACTAGTTGCTGCTAGTAGCGTTCTTATAACATTAATAAACAGAAAAATGTATTGAGTAATTAATTTTAATAATTATAAAACTATCTTTTATAAAAATAAATAATTTAAAGTTAATTCAATCATCAAATAAAAGTTACATGTGGAATAAATTATAATGTTACTGAATCTATAAAAAAATATTAATAAAATAAATCGAATTCACACTGAAAATCACGAAATAAATATTTAACCGACTTCTTTCTACAACATCTTGAAGTCGAGGAATTGTTTTTCCGTGATAAAATGAATGAATTACATTCTAACGTATTTCATACCTACTTTTATAGGTATTAAACGAATCTAAATCGTTTAATTTACATACAGGTATTGTTTATTAAAATACTGCATTAATGAGTTGATATTTTTTATAAATAAATATATAATGCATTCTTTTCTTCTGTTTCTAAAATCTATGACGATTATTCTACCCTCAAATTTGATAATTGAAGAAGTAATTTTACACTATACTACTACAATACGTACCAGAATGTTCGTATTATACATGAATTAAAAGAATTATACAATAGGTGAGCCATACATTGTGAAAGAATGTAAAATCGTTTATGTTTAAGTTTTTTCTTTCTTTCTTATACCCTAAATTAATTATTAATATTTGACTCGTACAATGTGTTATTTTTACACATTTTACGAGGCACACATCCATAAGTAATTTATTTAACCTGGTCTGTAACTTTCACACGGCCGGTAAGTATTGTTCACGACACTTTTACAGTTTGTGATCATTCTTCAACCATAATATAATGTGTACAGAATATTTGTAAATTTCTTTGTAAAGTACTGTTTAACAATTAAATATTTTCAAATTAATACTTACTCCTCAGATACAATAAATTTTTCACTAGTATTCTGAGGTAATAGTATCGACAATGTTTGTAAATAATATGTAGATTACATTGAAAATCTTTAAGATTTTTATTCACTGCACTATTTGGAATATGTAAATTGTATTTTCGAGGGATTTAGCTGTAAAATCCATACAATTTATAGTCCATTGTGTACGTTGTGTTCACGTGATTTTATGGGCAATTTTAATCGTTCGGTTGTTTTATATGTTTCTCTATTGGGTAAGTAATGACACGAGAGCGCGCGTGACTGCGGCCGGCCGGCGCCTACACTCGCGGCTAACTGTGTGTGTTTGGTTGTATTACTATGATACTATGTAGGTTGGTCTTTGGCGGAGCTCAATGGATGGACCTGAATCCACCGAGCTGTGGCGCCGAACGGCGGCTATCGCGCATTGGTAGCCAATTGCATACGCCAACATATCACGTCACAGCATTGTCACTCGGACGCCATGATAATGTTCACGTCCTAGAGTCCGCACCACAAAAGAAGTCCCATCGAAAATAAAGAAATTAATACAATAATATATTATAATATTTATGTGTAATAGAATATCCCACTCCAGGATGCAGGTGTTTACAAGCTCGATTGTGAGTGTGGATTATCATATATTGAGCAAACAAAGAGAAGTATAAAAACACGAGTAAAAGAACACATTGCTGTCATGAAACACACAAGGTCTACAAAGTCTGCTATTAGTGAACACACGCTGGATAAACCCAACCACTATATCAGATTCGATAAATAAAAAATCCTCGTAAAAGAGAATCGTTTCAAACCTAGAATGATGCGTGAGGCTATTGAAAAAAAAACCCAAATCCTAATAGAGAAGATGGCTGGCAAGTACCACCTGTTTGGGATCCGATCATCAAAAGTATTAAGACCCAAACCCAGCAAAAACCAACTGCCAGACCTCAAGACACTGTGAGCTCTGTCTGCGTGCACCGGAACACAAAAGTACCTGATTGACAATTTCTTTTTATTTTACCTCCCATCCATTTTTATATTATATAAAATGACTAGAGCTAGGCATGCTCGCTGAAGAGTTTCTTGCGCCGCTTCTTCTCTTCAAGCCACAACCTGTTGCGAAGCGGTGGTAAATTAAATTAGGCTCACATAGAGTGAATAATAACTATAAACAAAATTAAAATAAATAATTAAAATTAACAAGTTGGCAGTAGGCTAATTAAAACTTTAACAATTCTCATTGACACTTGAAATCGTTGTTTTCCGTAATCACGGCTATTGAAAACAGACCGAAACGTCGGAATAATAAAAATCAAATAAACTACAGCGCTTAAAACTGTGAGACGTAGTTTTATTATAATATCTATATAAAATATTTAATAGAATTTTGATCGTGAAAAAGGCCGGAAATAAATTTATAGTTTCAATTGCGGAATTTTGTATGTAGTATTCAGTAATTACTAATTACATACATCAATTCACGGGTTAGGAAATAATTATTCTAGCAGAATTAAGTACGGCGATTGCAACGCCACGTTCATGGGACTTATTTCGTGGCGCGGACTATATCTTTATGATTTCAGTATCATTGAATGACCTGTTAACCACATTTTAATTTAGTTCGTTTAAAGAATTAACTAGATAGATTGTTTTCAGACACGACTCTATTCGGAGACATTTTATGCGCCGTTTTTATGAATTAACTAGGATATGCTCGCGACTTCATCCACGCTACCAACGCGGTAAAAAGTAGCGCAGATTTTAAGTCTATCAATTAACTGTGGATCAGTGAAAACCGCATTGAATTCGGCTAAGCGTTTTTAAGTGAATCCTGAACAAACAGACAAGAAATCTAAAATTAATTCAGTGTCCTCCATCGTTTATATAGTCTATTTCAGTTGTTTTATTTTTACTTAGCTTCAATATACAGACACAACATATTTACAATTTTATAGTATTATAGATAGATTAATCAACAATAACTTAGACCTTATTTTCCCATAAGATAAACGATGCTATATATAGAATATTTTTCGAGTCTGTTTTACACTGTCCTATTTTGTAGTTTAATATGCATTCAAGCGGTGCGGAGACAGCCCTGGGGTAAGGGAGCACCCGCCAGTAGTGCCGTTGGTGGTGTTCCGGACACTCTCATCTCTCCTCCCGTTCGACAAGCTACAAACAGCCGAACGCAGAAAAAGAGAAGGAAGACGCCACGTGTTTGGCTCCCCCCGGTAGTGGAAGAGGTCGATGGACCACCACCGGCCAAGGCTTGAGAAGTGGTCAGGGCTTTTATTCGTGGCCTAGTGTATGACAAAGGAAGGAACACTGAGAGCTTTTAGTGGGTAACCTTGACTCAGGTGGTCACGGCATCTGTTCGGGGGGAATCTTACCACCCCAACGCGGTGATTCCCACATGGTGCCACCACGCTTTCGACGCGGCGAATGGTCCCCAATCAGGTTCCCCTTCGAAAAAAAGGGTTAATAGACACAGAATTGTCAGATCAAATCTGCACTCACGTGCTTATAACATAAATAAGTACGAACGTTTTCATGTTGCCCCTGTCTTCTATGATATTTTTCGGAGTCCATGCAGGGAGTGACGAGTCACCGTCTGCCCATTTTTCCTAGTACCACTAGTAATTCACCCCAATAGCCTGGTACTTTTTATTCTCATTTCCCACATTAGTCCTACACTGGCCGGGGCTTGGGTGTATTTTTCTATGGTGTAGACAGGGATAATCGTCGGTCAGTGTCACGCTACACACACATTTACATAAATTTTTTCAAGGGGCCTCTACGTGCTGGCTTTCCCCTGGCCCCACGCCAGCCCTCCAGTCCGGACCATTTTTATGGCCCGTGGTCTCTAGAGACATACAAGTAGTATGAAATCATTAATATACACAGTATGTTTATAAAAACGAATTTGATTACTGACTTTAAAAATATCTTAAAGATACTAGACAACATTTCAAAGACCTCACGGGTTAAATTCAAAGTCGTTAATCCCTGGACTTATCCAGGGCAGAACATAGGGTAAATACTTACTACTACGTAATAGGATGAAGGGATAAGAAAACTAACAAGTGAACTAAACAGTAGATAGTGTACAACAATTACTCATCTGTCTTTCTGTTCGACCTACGTGCTAATGGCCTGAGAATACCCGGCTGCGTTAGACACCTAAGACCACCGGACAGACGTATGCTTTTTAAATACTATCAAGTAAATAGGTATCAAAATATTATTGTCTTGCTCTACCCGACTACCCTATGTATAATTTGAATATTCCCCAACTAACACTTTCAAACACACTCATGTTCCATTATCTATCTATCCCTATGAATCTTTACTAACTATATTATAATAAATCTGTAAATGGTTCGAGTTTGTATAATGCGTTTATAAATGTGAAAAAATCAGGCTGGATAATTCGAACTAAGAGATTCAGAAAATGCAATTTTATAATAATTGTTGTAGTCAGTGTGTTGGAGCACCACGTGAAAACTACTAAACGAATTTAAATGAAACTCGACACAGAGCAAGCTCATAACGAGAGCACGCCGTTTCTCTTTGTAGTGCGCAGTTTCCTGTCAATTCTCGTAGACTCGTAGCACTATAAAAGGTGACCAAATTATTTAGTTTGTATCTGATTATATGCCAATCTGAGAACTAAATCTACTAACATATCACAAGAAAGTATTACTTATCTCTGAAATCCCTCGGGAATTTTTCCGGGAGCGATTTTAATTTTAATAGTTGCATAAAAATTAGCTTATTACGACACAGTTTTCGCTAAAACGATTCTTTTTAAATGCTGCGGTACTTTGAGTCCCGGGAATTCCGAGGGAATTTCAAATCGAGCGTGGACGAAGTCGCGGCCATATCCTAGTATGAAATTTAAAAAAACAGATCATGTCAAATTTTCAGATCAGGCGCTAACCTAACTGATAGGATGGTATTTTTCAGAATTTGAGGAGGACCTAACAATGACAATGATGACTGACAAAATACCGCGATGAAATCTGCACATCAATATTGCCGTATGAAATGGGTCAAACGACCGAATATAAATTTAGCTGGTATACTGTCCGTACGTATTTATAAAAAGAAACTTAAATCACTTACAATTACAGACGAAAATTCTACTTTCATGAAACATTCGTAAATGAATATGGGTCCATTTCAACGAGTAATTTGTCCCCTACCGGCCTTCGTTGTCAGTTTATTGTTGTTTTCTCACGCTTTGGCATTTAGAGCGACATATGTTTCCATTTATATATGTATAAATAGACATAACTAAGACTATGACATTTATACTATTTTGTATTAAATATAATTCAAAAATGTATTTAGTAGGTAAGCATTAAAAAATCATATTCAAAACATTATAAAACATTTATTTAGACAAAATTTGAATATGTTATATGTGTCCTTAATAAGAGGTTTTAGGCTCCTTTCTGACAATTATGTGATGAGGTTAATTTACACATTAAGAGTTAGGAAATGCTCATAAAAACTAACACTCGGTAAGCTTGCGGTACCGCGTATACCGACCATACCGATTTTGCACTGCTGTTGCAGCGACAAGTCAGTAAGCTTTCTAGAATAAATGCGAGTAAATTAATCTCACCTAAATTAATTGTAATTTATACATGCCCCAGTCTATTGCTTAAATTAAAACAAAAGCAGTATATTTAGAAGATATTTGGTTTTAAATAGGTACACTGGTTTTATTTTAATTATTACAAAAAAGTCTATGATTAAAAATCCAGATCCCAACCAGATGTCTCATCTGGCGGTAACTTATCCTTGGGATATTTCTCGAAGTTGGATAGGTCTATATCATTCGCTACTGGTTGTATGAGAGGCGCCTTCAGTCTTCTTTCACGCAGGCCTTCCCAGTCGAATCCAAGGAACCATCTGTTAAAAGAAATTTCGCATGTCATAAGAGTGGTGGTAAAAGATCTTAAGCTCAAACGGCTCAAAATAATGTAATGCATCTGTAACTTTCTCCAGTTTAGAAAAAGAATCAGACATTCTTTAACTCATAAAAGTAAAACATGTGCTGGATATATTCATGGAAACGAATATTATTCTTTACCAAACAACAAATTGAAGTTATAGTCTGTGATTTTAAAATATGTAAATGCCTAAATAGCATTTTTGTCTGGCAGTCCGTTTTTATCATGTAATTAATATTTAATTTCAATACTTTGAGTGCTCATAGATACGAAAATAAACTCAAAGCCCTGGTCGAAAGAAGTGGCAGTCACCGCTAATTGGTAAATATTATAATATCTTATTAGAAATAATGTGATATTTTAGTTTTCTTATTGCGGTTTATAATTAAAATAGTTTAGTGTTGAAATTTTATCTGTCAAACGTTTCGGCAACTTGATAAGAATAATAATTAGATAGATTAGTAGACTAATGTCAATGTTGTAAAATATTTTATAACGTGCCATGTCGTCACATCGCATCGTCTAATGTTTTAATAGTGGTGATTTTCTTTTTAGGGTTCCGTAAACAATTTTGATACATTCGAAATAATTACATTATGTATGGCGCATCACATATTTCAAAGACTACTACTAGTCAGTATTACACTACACAAAACCGTATAAAGCAGTTATCACTATTTTATATGTTTGAAATTTATACAAGCTCTTATTTATATGTCATTATAACATGTTATAATGAAGTCGCGGAAAATATGAAAAGGAGGGATGGTTCCCATATTATAAGGAAGTTACTTTTTTCAGTTTACATAAACGTGCAAATCATTAGACAGGTATTGAAAAAATATAAGGATATTACGTAATAACCTTTTTATGAAAATCAAAATATTCGCTTCGAAAGTTTAAAAAGATATGATCCCTGTCTACCTATAGGATAAGATGTGGATAATTTATAATTTAAAATGAAAGATTCAAGGTGATGGCTTACAGAATACTTTCTACAGAAATTAGTTTTAGTATTTTTGAGATGCGGGATATTTTTGATTAAATGTTTTTTTAAGGTTCCGTAGGCAACAGAGAAACAGTAGACAATCGTCAAGTTTACATAATGTGCGTGGCCCGATACTCAATTGGCAGATTTTATTTATATAAGGTTGTTGGACTTATTTTTTTTAAAGTTTGTTCACATGACAATGAATAACATTTTTAAATCTTCTGGTTATCAGTGAGGGAGATTGATACTCAGATTTTACTTTAGGGGGAGCCAAGTTAAAAGTCAAAGTAATCAAAATAAACTATACAAACTTGTGGCTTTTGATATCAGAAATTCCATTTTTAAGATATCCCAATCTCTCAGCTGGAACTGCCCTGCACAGCTTGCGAATGAGCATTTGTGCTGATTTAACTACGCGCGGGTGGAATGCGACTGCATCTATTCCTCGTAAGATAAGCGTGTATGTTTTCATGTGGTCTCCACCAGCCGCACGGAATGGAGGCTTCCCAACCAACATTTCATGGATAAACACTCCAAGGGCCCAGCAATCTACAGCTCGATCATGACCCTATTAACAATAGAATATTAAACTTGAGGAATAAGGGTTTTGAATGTTTAGGTCTCGCGTCTGTCCACTATTTTAGAAAGTGTTTTGGGAACACTGAAAAATTATTACATCAATATAAATAAGTTTATTTGAAAAGAAAACATCTAAAGTGATGGCCAGTAGTACAACTTTGATACTTACCTATATCTCGGATATATAAGCGTCACGCTATAGAAAATATTCCGTTATGAAATATTTCTTTGTATGTTATAGTCTTAGCAGGCAATTTGTTAAAAATAAAATAAGGGATGCCGGCTAAAAAGGCCAAGTTAAAAAATAAAATATCATGACAGAAAGTTCATAAGCCATGTGAACTTTGTACATTACAGAACATAATAGGAGATTGTATAGTCGCTAAATGTTACATTGTGTTATGTTTATAAAATATATAAACGTGAGATGTAAAAAATTGTAATGTTGACAATGACACAGATAGATAACCAATAGTTTTATTCATCCGAAATAAAGATGATATAATGACTACGCTTATCATAAATATTAAAACCAATAAAAAGTTTTTACATTTCTAAATCATCTTTTTAGACAAGATAGAAAAGAAAATTAAACAACTTTGACCTAAGTAATTTTAAACTTTATTGTCAGTTAAACATATTTATTTTGTGGAATAGTCTGTTTTGTGACATAGTTTGAAAACATAAACGTACAATAAATCAGTTTGAAAAGTAGCGAACCTTTTCATACCGAGACCGTATTGCTAAAAAAATATTCATAAATTCTTCAGCTAAAACTCGTATTGTATTTATATTTTTGCCAGTGGCTTACCACAAGAATTCTAGACATTAAGGCCGATACCAAACATGAATCAACATGAACTCACCTTATTTAAAACTATTTCGGGTGCAACGTATTCCGGAGTTCCGGCAAAAGTCCATGTCTTGCTATTTGGTGAAAGCCGTTTGGCGAAGCCAAAGTCCACCTGTGGAAATCGTTGCATTGTAAATATAATATAATTTTTTCACGTAATTTTTCAGCACAAGTATACATGCTCACAGCTTATATTTAGTAAATTCTATAATAGAACAAAACTAAATTTCCTTAAGATGAGGAGGTCTTAGCCAAGCGGCAGGACGATTATGGGCTATGTACCTATATAACAGCGAAGGAATTACAAAATAAGTAGATTTTCGTTACAAGTTCACTTTAAATAAGTATCATTTTCCGAAATGTAGTGTCCTATATGTTTCCGTTATTGAAACTACATTATTAAATTTTATTTCATAATGATCTTTCAGTTCGGCCCTAAGAGCTGTATTCAAGTAAATATTCCAGCATCGCTCTACCACGCAAAATATTACAATATTACAAATAAATGCAATTTTATGATGGACATAGACAACACTTTATTCTTCTCCAAAACAAAAATGCACAAGACAATAGTTACTTGGTAAAACAAAAGGCGGCCTTATCGCTAAAAGCGATCTGTTCTAGGCAACCTAATTCAAAGGAAATTCTTGAATTATTTATAACTAGCTGACTCGGCGAACTTCGTACCGCCTTATTCAAATAAATTAATAAACAAACAAATCGAGAAAACATGGCAAAGGGCTCATAGAATTTGAAAAATATATATAGCCTATAACCATCTACGATTAATTCCACGTCGAATGGTTGTGGTTTCATGCTGATCGGTCCAGTAGTTTTCGAGTTTACCTCGGACAAAGAAATATATAGATATATATAGATAAATAGCCATAAACCATCTAGGAAAAATTTCGCATCGAATGGTGGTAGTTTCATGTCGATACGATCAGTGGTTTAAGCGTGATTGAGCCTCAAACGAACACCATTTTCATTATATATATATATAGATTAGTATGTAGCAAAGAAAAATACATATAAAAATAAAAATTACCTACATGGACAGCAGATTGCGTAAGACTAACAATGTTTCCTGAGTGAATTTTTAAATATGGGTCACTGGGCAATGAGTTCTAAAGAAAGACAGTCTGCGTGACGAAGGAGTTGGAATAAAATGTTGAAGACTGTGCAGGACCATTGACAGAAGATTATTAGTGGAGCGCAAATTGAGGGTATGTGATGTATAAAGGAAGTTAAGACATTCCTTAAGGCAAGGAGTGGTATACGTTATAAACAGTATACGAGAGTATAGGTATAGTAAATTGAGAAGATGAGCATTCCGGCGAAGTGAGATCGACAACCCCATGAGCTTTTTGCGGTATTAAGAAACGTGGTCATATTTTTATAAACCAAATATGAACCTTATACAAACATTTGAAAGACGTTCGAGCTCAGTAAGCGACGATGGGTAGTAAAAGCAAGCGAAATCTTAATGGCAGGTGGAAGGAAATTTTTCAGCTTCCTAAGCGATGCATAGGATAGAAAAAGTCTGGCGTCTTAATTCAGTAATCCGGAATCGCTGATCGCTGATAGGAATAGGTGTACTATTAAATATTACACCGGGAAGCAGTGAAAAGTATATTTTAGCTGTAGCTCGCGAGCTCCAATGCTGATGGTCTGAGTTTTACTGAGATTGAGTCCATGTCCATGAGAATTTGTTAATTCTAAAAAACGTGAAAAAGGCAAAAACAAACATAAGAAAAAACTTAATTTTTTTTTACCAGTTTTACGTAGCCCAATTTATCCAACATGAGATTTTCAGGTTTGAGATCCCTGTAAATAATGTCTTTCGAATGCAAGTACTGGAATGCTTCGATGACACAAGCTGCCATAAATCTGGCCACATTTTCCGGAAAATAACGTTGTTTTTGAAGAATCGTCCATACGTCTCCACCAAGAACCGGCTCCATTAGGAAATAAATGTATTTATTGTCCTTAAAAGTACGGTATAGTCTGTAAAAATAAAAATGCTTTCTTATAGGGTTCTGAAGTCATTTTGCCAATCACTTATAAAATCGTAACATAAGCCTGTCACGTCACTTCTTCAAAAATTATAACAGAGTGAATTTATAGCAAGTGGTGGCAAGATTTTTATTATTATTTTAGCGTCGCTAAAAATGTAGTCCCGTTTAATTTTTGGAAAAAATATCTGAAAATACGCCAACTGACAGAGATTAATACTTACTTTTAACGTAGCTTTTGAAAGATGGTCAGGGCCGTCTTTACCCGGGAGTGGGAACTGCAGGGACTTAGGGATGTAGTAAGAAACGAAGACAGTAATCAAGTAAATAATACTTGATTATTGTGTTCTTTTTTACTATGTTCAGGTGTGTCTAACCTTATATATAGATTAAACATTCCAACTCCGCTTTTGTAACGTTTTTTTTAAACGACGGGGAATCGGTTTAAGGACAAACCACTGCGGAGGCTAGTAGGATTCCCCAAGTTAGGGTGGCATTAGCACACCCGCAGAGGTACTATTGCCACCCGAGCCGGGAATCCTCACTAAATCCCCTTAATGTTACTTCCTTGGTCTTAAGCCAGGGCTCATTGACATTATTAGCGGGTGGTAAACTCTTCCTCGCCGGAAGCTCACGATGATCGAAGGTCGAAACCCGCCTTCCGGCGCCGGTGCCTTTGGCGAGAGTAGACCAAGGCCTTTCGTAATCTAACAATCATATTTTGAGTTTTAGTATACAGCAACTGTTGCTAGTTGGAGAATTGTCCGGGAAACTAAAATTTAGCGCCATTATAACTGTTGTTCGGGGAGCGTACACTGGATTTAGTTACTGGTTATAAATATAATAATTAAATAAATTTGTAGGGTTATTCTTGTTACCTGCATATAAATGCGTTGTTACATAACATCATAATATTTTTCTCATTGTATGCGTGTTCTTGTTGCTGTTGTTGTACCATATCTATCTTCTTGAGACATTTTAGGGCAAAAGTAAGTGACGGATCAGATTTGTACTGCACCAGTTCCACGCGTCCAAATCCTCCAACGCCCATGGTGCCCACTATCTCCAAATCTTTCAACTCAACAAACTCAAATTCTGAAAATCATATGCTTACATCAATCTATGAATACTCTTGCAAACTTCTATTAAAATGGAGTATTTTAAAATTAAAACCTGTATTGACCGTGCCAAAGCGCCCTTGTTATATTTTATTTGAATAATAATTAGGACAGTGATTAACATGATAATAATCTTAGTTGTAATGATAATTCTTATTGATCTGTGTAATTTATTAATCCTTTTAATATTCAAGTTAATTGGTAAATCTAATAAAATAATCTCTACCTTACTAATTTAAATATCTGTTATAATACAAAATTAAAACAAAATGGAGAATTACCACTTTTTACTTGAGACGATGACTTCGGCCGTTTCGTATCACCTACTGAATGGCGCCGGTTTCTTAATTCATCCAAATTACCTAAAAGCTCAGTAAAAGGCCTGTAAACAGTTAAAAATAGAGTGTCCTTTCAATATATCTAGCAACAAACTTGAAACAAATCTTTAGACGTTTTAATAAACAAGACACATGAAAGCACATTCCGCTGTTAATTATTTTTTCACTTACTTAATTACTTTAGGTACTTCAAAAGTCATATATGTCCCAAGTATGCTAGGAATTACAAACTTATTAAGATTTGGTTAAATGTCAACTAATATTAATTCTTCTATAATATTATAAACTGCCGAGAACCGTGGGAAATGGAGGAGAAACGAAAATGGAATTAGATTTATCATAACCGAAATTAATATTCGGTCTCGGACGGCTTTCCATTGGTTTCCACAGCAGAATGGGCTATGGCAAACTCAACTTCAAAGCCTTTGTTTAGTAGTATAAAAGGCGGTATGCTAAATGTCGAATTTGCTAGGATTAAAAACCACATATGGACTGTTGAGTAGTTAAGAGTGTTGGTAATAGTACCCTCGCTCTAGAGTTAGACACTCCACACCAGGGGGTAGTGCTGTAACAGTGGCGAGTCTACGGTCTTCGTGCAACAATGCTTGCTCGCCAAAGTAATCCCCACGTCGTAGTGTGCCCACACGTCTATCTCCAGCGTCTCCTTCGCGCTTCGTAACAGCAACTGTTCCGCCGCGGATTATGTAGAATTTATCACCCCTGTCACCCTGACGTACAACTGCTGTTCCAGCCGAGAAAAATTCCTAATAAAACAAAATAACCAAGTCTATCAAATATTTAAGTGATTTGTTTCAGAATGTTTTTTGAGTTTATGCAATTTTAAATGGGGCGTTTACTTTACACAGTTCAAATAAATTTCAATTGAATCTTTTTTTATTGCTACAGCAATATTTATATCACTGTTTATATATGTAATATACTCATCGTATCAATAACTAGGATTTGTTGCGAGTCACCCAAACGAAACGCAACTTTGTAGTTAATTAAGTAATACCCGTTCCGTATGTATTCACTTGCATATAGTTTATAAATATCAAATAACCGATAGTAAGGCACATGAACGGGCGGTAAGATATAGTAACCGGCCAATAGTGCTTGCAATTTAAAACTACCAAGGTTCAATTCTGAATTTGTCAAAGTCAATGTTTGGTGCTAGAAGAATAAACGATTTACAATTTATTATGCTCTGGTAAAGTCAGAATAATGATACGAATAAACAAAAAAATTCACGTACTCTTTTTAAAAAGTCGGAGATTTTTGCTAGCTCTATAGGGTGAATGCCTTGGAGAAGTGGTACGGAAGCGAGGAAGCGAATGTTATCCTCCTGCTCCTGGCGACCGCTTCGCACCATTAATTTCTGGAATACTCTTCTCTCTAATGTCCATACTTTTGCCTCTGTTATACCTGAAATACAATTAATTTCATATATCATTACGACCTAGACGCCGCCAAAAACGAATTCACACCTGCATACCTGTAAAAACACATTTTATTACCTTTCGGCATTTGGACTTCTTTTGTTTACTTATTTACTGGCATGCATTTACTAATTATTCTAGACAACAGTCCATTGTTTTATTGTACTCGTTTATGGCCGTTGCGGTCGACCCATTAGCCAGGTGTTTCGGATTTAAAGTACAAACTGATTCTAGGAAATTCGGTCCACGCAGCCGAGCATACATATTGCATCTGTGCAGTATAAAGCAATGCCCCGATTGAGGGACGAGGCAGTCGAGCGATAATCACGAGCGTAGCGAGCCGTGTGTACTATAATCGGGCATGTAATAAGTGACGGACTTTGCGCGTTTTATGGAATTACGACCTTCTGCATTACGTTTGGATTTGTTTTGTTCGGTTATATTTGTACCTGTGTTATACGTGTTTGTATATTGTGCTAATAAAATCTATAATAATTTCAACGGCATTTTAATTCGAGTCCTTCAACTCGTTACAATATTGACATACAAGGGGCTAGAGAACATAAAATATAGATAGGTTTAACAAAAATAATTCTAGCCAAAATCCATCTCAATTAATCCATATACCTAACTATAACCAAATACGTTGTCCTATTAAGTCTTTGACAACCGCTGTTCTTTTTACTAAAGGAGAAAATAATAAACCGTGGCTTGTCTGTAGATGCCTGTTGTTTTAAAGTTAACTGGTTACAATGTATTACTTTGATTGGAAATTAGATAGCTATAATATGCATGTAAACAAAAACCCAATAATATTTTCTTACTGATTTTGAAATAAATTTAACACGACATAAGTACCTACTGAATCCGCTTTAATGGCTTTTTAGTAACTTTATAGTATTAGGTAGGCATATCAAGGTAATCATGCTACGTTTAATCGTTATGTGCATACTTACATCTTATGGAAGCAAAACGTTTTGCTTTATATAAAATAGCTAATTCTCCAAACGCGTCCCCAGGTCCAAAAGTTTTAACTACTTGACCGCCCTTTAGAACCTCAAATTGCCCTTGAGCGGAGACGAATAAGTGACTACCACTTTCTCCTTCACGAATAATAAGGCTACCAGCTGGGAATGTTTGTAAATTCATTGCCTCGACGACAGCTTCCAGACGCTGCTCATCCATTAAATTTCTAAGAAAATCATTGGCCATTACTGCTGTTCGGATTTGATGCGCTGATCTATAAATAAATCACAGGGAAACTGTCATTTCTATTAACAGTTTAATGGTGCGGCTTCAGCTGGGATAAAGTTAAAGGTTAGGTTAGGTCGTTTTACGCACATGTGGCGATGGGTGTAATGCGCAATTTGAAATGCGACATTGTAAATGACGTTAAATACTGTCAGATAATGTATGTATATATACATTATTTTTTAATGCGTTAAATAAGACGCATCCGCCCACAACCTAACGGTCTTTTCATATTGAGTTAAAGTAAGTTTGTAGGCTTCTTTACGAAGCATAAAGAAGCTTACAAACTTACTTGAAGTCAATACGAGTAAGACCGTTATGACGGGGCTTCATCTGCGTTAGCGTTAAAGATTGTGGCCGTGGCCGAATATGCCTTATTTAAAGTGTTAAAAAATGACGCCGGTAACGCGTAGCCACATTAGTATATAAGTAAATACATGTGTTATCTGTCAATACTAATTATCATGAAAAATGGCGCATCTCAAATAACGCATTAAACCCATCGTCAAATATGCACGAAACGGTCTGTATCTGTTATATTATCGTAGAACGTAGAACCGAACGAAGCCGCACCACTAATTTAAGACTTTAAATGGTACGTGAGAATTAGTCGTACATCCATTAAGCACGAACTATTTCACAAACATCTGTTTGAGACGATGTTGTCATTTCAGACAAACTGAACCATTACATTGCTTTAAAATCTATTTATGTAAAGTTTATATTATAGGGCTTTTAATACGACTTCGTTTGCACAGACTTATAAGTGTTTCTGTAGTTAATTCTTAGATCTAATTAATTATTTCTAATTCTACGAATAATCGATGAAATCATACAAAACAACATCCCAACAAAATGACTTATTAATTATTATAACTGTAAGCATATTTACTTACGATTCATCCTTTTCATATTTTTCGTATTGGAGATCGATCACTGAACGTGTAACATCTAATGTAGGGTGGGGAGCGATCACACCTCGTTTGCGCCTTTCCCTTTTATCAGGGTCTCTTGGTGGAGCTCGCACAAGATCCGCTATTGTCTTCCGTCCTGCACTGCTTTTACGATCATCAAAGAATTCGGCATCTGAGTCTCTACTATAACCAGACTTTCCGCTCTGAACGCTCATATAACTTATTTTTTTGCTGGCATCCACAGACGTACTAATTTTTTGCACATGTACAGTTGTGTCTCCATTTTCAGTTGGAATATCTCCATTCGTGCGTGAATTAGCGGGAACACTTTCTGGTATTTTCTGAAAAAATAAGGTATAAATATACTTTGCACAAAAATAAAGGGAGCAAAAAAATTCCAAATTGTTGGGTGATATTCAACAGGCTGTAACTTGTGGTTGTTGCTTCAACAGACCGTACAAAATAGCATCTCATAAATGTCCCACTGCTGGGTTCAGGCCTCCCGTTATAGGGGAACGGACAGTATACCCGCCACGCTTGTCCAAGGCGGCTTGGCTTGTTTGACACACCGGTTATCTCGATGTGCAGGTTGCATCACGATGTTTTTCTTCACCGTTATTAGCACGTGGTAATTGTAACAATATGCACATTAGGTTAGAAAACTGCCTAAGTGGTGCATGCGTTCCGGCCAGGATTGAACCCGCGCCCTTTGAGTTTGGGACGCGTGCGCTAGCCATTACGCTACCATAGACCGTACATCCACAAGAAATTTAAAAAATGTAAATTCTAGCCCAAAGTATCTAGTTTTTGGATCTGAACTTCAAAATTGTTTAAAAAATTCGATATTAAAAATACATCACTTTCCTAACCACTGAATAGACCAGATAAGTTATTTATTCAGCATCAACTTTTTCTAAAGACCTTGATACGAGCATTTCGCGCTGAGATATCGATCTCAGAATGGAAAAAGATGATCTTGCCTTTGATTATCATATCTCCGCAACAAATGATTGCACAGAAAGTTCAAGGTGAGTTTCAAAAACTGGAATCAATTCTCTACAAGGATTAGTCACTAATTTAGCGAAAACATTTTTTTCAATCATAACATGAATTTGAAAAAACAACAATGTTTTTCTTCACCGTTATTAGCATGTGGTAATTGTAACATGCACATTAGGTTTGAAAACTGCCCAAGTGGTGCATGCGGCTTTTTGTAGATGTTTGGAAAATTAAGCCCCTAATCAAAAATATTGAGGAAACGACTAATGTTAAGTCTGTCATTTATTCCAAGTTATTCCATTTCAAGTTATTCCAGCCTGCCGTCTTTTTGTCCTACATGATTGAATTTTTGAAAAAATAATTTGGAATTCCAGATCCAAAAAGTAGAGACTTAGAGCTACAATTTGATTTTTGTAAATTTACTGTACAACGATTTTTCTTCAAGTTACAACCATTGAGCAATCACATTGAGAATGCCATTACGAATACCCAATACTTTCTTTTGAACTCTTTTTTATCAAGCCTCATTATTACTTATTTAGGGCGTTAGTGGTAATAATTAGCACCTATAGTATACATAATTTTACAGCAAATCACTTCACGATTTACTTTTGTAGTGATTTTTATTTATCATAATTAACACTATCATAATTTTGGCGTTTCAATGTGATCAAGATAATCTCTCACAAATAAATGTCTGTAAGTAATCATATGCCGACTGAAATTCGTACTTTAATATAATTCAGCACGATTACGATTCATTATCAGGTTAAAAACCTAATCAAATTCCAAGTAAATCGATTATGTTTACAATGTTTCTTTTTATACTGTGCACTGATTTAAATTGTATCCTTTGCTATTTTAAATACTTCTTATTGTCAAACTTCAAAGTAACTAGATATTTAAAACCAGTTATCGCAATAGGACAGTAATCTGTATCTATATTTTGTTCAGTATATGTAGTTTACTAAGCTATAATCCCTAGGGTGATATTGTCCCCAAGGGCAATGACTGAATGTACTGACATTGCCATTTGGAACAATATCATCAGTCATCCACGACAACACGCCGAGCTGCTGAGAACGAGGCGTGCAGGTCTTCTACGCGCGCCACTCCTATCTAGGTAAGGCATACCAAGCCTGAAGCCGGTGGGGGCTCTGGCCCTCTTCAGCCCAAGAAGAGAACCGCCCGGTATTATGGATTGGTCCACATCAGCTGGGGTTATGGCGATGACAATGTCTTTGTTCATTAACTTGCCTTATGGGTTGAATTTCGACTTTATTGTATCGAATTTGTCATTTTTTTTATATCTCCTCCGCCGGACGAACAGGAGTTGTCCGGTCCGGCCTTTCATGAGAAATTTGAACCAATAGTAAGGGAAATGAACGATTGGTAAGATATAGAAACGGGCTATTAACGAATATAGCGGTCGGTATAGCTGGAAAGGGTTGCACATTACTATAAGAGCCACCGCCACTATAGGTCTTCTAGTAATGGGTGTGGATAAAATATATCAAAAATATTTGTTGAAATGTTCAACATTATTTATTCAACAACTCAACAATATTTTTGAACAATTAGCTCAACAAAAACTTAAATGTTCCGTACAATTTTCTGATGACTTATTTTTAAACAGACTGGCTTTAAAGCTCCTAGAGTCAGGCTCGTGGAAAACTATGATCGGTGCCACCGTCGAGACCATTATCACTATCTTTTTCGACCTAATTGAGTCCGAAATCAGTTAAGTCATAATATCATCATTTTTTTAATAAGGACTTGACTTTATGCTGTTTATCCGAAGAGCTTACAGCTTTACGGGGGGGTTTTGGGGCGAGCGCCTTCGTGAAGTGAAGGCGCTTAAGCCTATTCGAGGGAACTCCCTAGGGGGCTTTACTTCAGCTGGACTGTTGCCATGAGAGAGGGGTTGACTCTAATGATGCCATCCAAAGGGCGACAACAATGGACTAATTGATGACATGCGACGGGTGATATCAAGCTCGAGGGGAAGGAGTCTTGCGGACCGGGATCTGAGATCCGAGGCGACCTACACAATCTTACTGCAGTTTTGCAACGTACGAAACGGTGGTAAGATTCACGGACACGACGAGCGGATTTTGATGGTGAGGCGTAAGAGCGAAATATTTACGCGAAAGCTACGTATTATATACATAATTTTCAAAATATGCTCTGTATAACAATATATATGGAATGTAATTACGTCGCTATTTTTTTGCAAATAAAGTTTTTCTTTCTTTCTTTAATATAGTTAGTTAGTTGTATAGTTTTTGATGGCGGAAAGCTCCAGATCATGATGGAGGTCGACGCATATTTCGGACTACTTTAAAGTGTCTGTTGAAGCGCAAGCTCTGATCTAAGGTGACATCCAGTATTTGGTAAACTTTGCCCAGGGGATCGGATGTTCATAGAGCGAGATGATTTTTCGGCGAAGGCAAGTGCGTTAGTATGAGCTAAGCGTGCCGGGGAAAAGTATATTGCTGCGCTTTTTTACGGGTTTACATTACATTATTATATAGATACATTACATTTGCCTAGCTATTTGACACCTGCCTGCAGCTGGTCACGTGCCTCACGTGGGTTGGGATCTAATGTGTAGAGTGCAGTATCAACCGCGAAGAGGGCCAACTGCACCTTTGGAGTTTTTTGTATGTCGCTAGTGTACAGAGTGAAAAGTAGCCGAGACAGAGCCGAGCCCTGTGGGACGCCGGCTATGAGTGGATGAGGGGCCGAAAGCCATTCCCCACTCGAATCGGAAGCTACGATATTAGTGGAAGTCTCGGATAAGCATGTGCTTGTCTGGTACAGGTTGTAAATCAAGTCATTGTACCAAACCTTGTCGAATGCCTTAGCTACCTCTAGGAACAGTGCGGCTGTTCCTATAGGGCGGGTTTATCAGTATTGCATGGGATTTCCCCTTATACAGATACAATTGTCCATAGCTCTTAACGTAACCTGGAGGTTTTTATGACGTGGTCATGCCGAAGTAAGCAAGTTGTTAACGCGCAGTTTACATGCTATGAACGAGTTAGACGCTATGATTGGTATTAGACGCATCGACCAAAATAAATCAATTTGGTTGAAAGGCACAGAACTGAAAGTACACGACAGTACTCAGTAACATTGCATGATTTAAATTTTTATATATATATGGATCACTTTGTCTGATTCATCCAAATTGAAAGACTGCAATAAAACGTCATATATTAGCAAAATGCGATCCAAAGTAGTTTGTAGTAGTGTATTATCTTTAAAAAAACATCGTTTCTTATGACAGTTCAAATTTAGACCTTTATGTCGGGTTAAAATATATCTATATATTAACACCTGAAGCAAAAACTTTGTACCCCTTTTTAGGAAACTTGCGCGGACGGAGGAGTATGAAATTTCGCACACTTATAAGTAGTTTATAGAGAAGAAGCGACGACTGCTATTTTTTAAGTTATCCATAAAAATGCATCAAATCAATAAAAAACATTACGCACACTACCATTTATTTGACACACACACGAATATATATTGTTTTGTTTATTGTTCAAGTAAAATTAACAGTGTAGCCTTGGCGAAATCTGTGATTATACTTAGTAATATATATAGTCTTTGACAATGATTATTACGGTCGAATTTCGACCACTGGCGACCGCTGGTTTACTGAAGTCATCATCGAAGAACAGATACCAGGCCACTCAGAAAGTCGTGCGAAAAAAGTTTTTTTTGTATAAGAGACTGGCTAGTTATACTTATACCTAATGTATTTTGAAAATATGATTATTTATAACTAAAAATAGGTACGTTCCAATTTCAAAATTTCTCTCCACATTGTTTGCGAGCTAATTTAAATTATCGTGTCTTATTGAAAAATGGATCCTCGCCGGGAACATTTTCGCGCTATGATTTTTTACGATTTCAAGTGTCACCTGAAATTGGACGTATCTTACAATAGACTTTAAATAATATTCATGGATGATCAATACGATTCAGAAACGAACGATCCAGTTGACGGTTTGGGTGTTTCATAACGAATCAACCCTACCAAAGTGAAGCGATCTAGAAGCGGGGGGAAGATTTTGTACGCGAGATTTTTCAATTTGACTAGCTACTTGGTGTCAATTCCTTTACGAAACCTAAGAAGCATCAACGCCGAATGGTATACTACCAAATTCTTGGCAGAAGTTTTCTCTATTATGAGCAACAAGCGACCAAACACAGGGCTCCGCGGGCTACTGGCCCATCAAGACAACGCGCTCGCCCATACTGCGATCAAAACGAGGAACTTTCTGGACAACACGTCCGTCATTCCCGAAAATAAAAAATCTGTTCAAAGGGATACAATTTTCGTCGCCGGAAGATGCGGTCAGCGTTCGGGCGAGCTGTAAACGAGGAGTCTGCGGTGGATTGGAAGTGTTTCAAAAACTGGTTCAGACGCATGAAACTTTGTATAGAGGCTGGTGGAGAGTACTCTGAAAAGATTTAATAAAAAATATTTGCTTAAAGTAACTATTATTTTTATTTTCGCAAAACTTTCTGAGTGGGGGGCCACGTACAACAGAATTATATATAACCATGAATTGAAATATTAATTCAGATAATTTCGTATGGTAAGAAAGACTGTCAGTGATTGTAAATTCTAATAGTAGGTATATGTAGGTACATACATATATTTGTCTTTCAATTTAAATACCTACGTAGAAAAGACGTGTCTACCATAAGGTATTTATTTATACTTACAACAATAGTTTCACGGCGATTGTTTGCGTTGTTTGTTAGATTGCCGAGATTAAAACCACCTTTCGAAGACCACTTAAACGGCGGACACAAAACCATGTTGACAAGACTTTCATGCAATATTCACACTAATGCATTGTGCCAACTTGCGAATGCGCAAACCGACAAGGTGCTCTTGCGCTGCGATACTGCACTGAGCAAACGACGCAGCGGCAGCCCTTATCGCTGTTATTAGATTATCATAGCATACCAATTGTTTTAATTATTTCCCACTAATGTGTGATTACCTACAATTGATTATCGAAAACCCCGACAATCTTATCGGAACAAAATAATATCATTGCCATCCAATCGCTGACATACTAAACAAGTGTACAATTTTGTTTACTACGTTGTTATTAAGAAAATTTAATAGATCTATAATATACTAGGATATTCTTACGCCTTCGTCCACGTTGGACTAGAAAGTCCCGGGACACAAAGAACCACAGCATATAAAAAAGGATCTAAGCTATCGTTTTGGCGAAAACTATGTCGGAATAAGCTAATTTTTATATACCTGAATAACTACAAACCGCTCCAGGGATAATAAATATCACACATTTTATTGCACAAAGTTTGCTGTCGAACAGTAAAAAATCACATGGAATTCGTTTTTTTTAATCTGGACATTTTAAATCATTCCCAGAACAATTCAACAAACAATGTAGCACAAATTTTAAGTCTAAGAATTTTCTGTCGATCAGCGAAAACCAGATCGAAATCAGCCCAATAGTTTTTACGTGAATCGCGAACAAACAGACAAACCGAAAAGAAACCTAAAAAAATTGCATTGTGTATATAGTGTATTCCACTTTTTTTTAATGGCTTCAATGTACATACACGGCATATTTAGAATTGTATATTACTAGCGGCCGGATAGAGGTTGTAATGCTCTGAAAAATAAAAATCTAGATCCCGATTCCAGCGCCACCTGCTAGGTCCAACTGTAGATTTAAACCACCAAGGCGCCCATTCAAATAAACCCAAAAAAAATATCAAAATCCTGGAACCCGACTCCAACGCCACCTGCTGGGTCCAATTGTTAATCTAAGCCATTCTCGAATACACCAAAAATAAAATATAATGAAATAAGTAATATCAGTTGAGTATAGCGAGTACCTACATAGGTACTCTCTCTCTAGATCTGACTGACAGTTATCTAATAAATGATCTGCTTGGGTATGTATTATTACTATAAAAATATGGCGTCATCGAGGATAATGTTAAAGATATTGACAGGCCAAATGCGTCTTATTGCTAGAGCTAAAAATAACGCCGTTAATTAACAAAATAAAACATAAGAGGTGTCAAGGGACACCCGGATGGAACGAAGTTCCTTTCGATTAATTAGTGAAGGAATTGTAATAAAATTTTATTTTTTTAAGTTATAAAAATATAAACTTAATCAGTAGGCTCAAATTTAGTAATAATTGGCTTGTGGTAACTGAAGTAGGAAACATATGTTTGGGATTCTATTTTATTTAAATGTCTTGAAAAAACTGCATCGATGGTAGTAGTATTATATTTTGTTGTTGATTCTAGTGGATTATTGTTTATTCTTAAATCAAATTCATCCTCTAGAAACTGTAGCAATGGTTTTGATTTTTCATTACTGAAGTTACCTCACCTTACCTGACCACACCGACCATACGAAACACATCGATCACACCGACCACTTCGACCACACTGACTATACCAACCACATCAAGCACACGGACCACATTAACCACATCGACCACAACGACCACATCAACCACACCGACCACATCGTTCAACCATATCAACCACACCGACCACATCACCCACTTCGACCACAACACCCACTTCGACCACACCGACCATACGAACCACATCGACCACATCACTACACCGACCACTTCAACCACACCGACTACATCACCCACTTCGACCACACTGACCATACCAACCACATCAAGCACACGGACCACATCGACCACATCACCCACTTCGACCACACCGAACATACGAACCACATCGACCACACCAACCACTTCGACCATATCAACCACACCGACCACATCACCCACTTCGACCACACCGACAATACGAACCACATCGACCACATCACTACACCAACTACACCGACCACTTCGACTACATCGCCCACATCGTTCGACCATATCAACTACACCGACCACATCACCACCAACTACACCGACCACATCATCCATACCGACCACACCGACCAAATGCACCAAAATAGCAAATCACAAAAAAGTGTCGTTACAACATTTGGTGTATCGTTACAAGTTTTTGGTCTTAAAATTTTCCGTCTAGCCCCCTTTCGAATTTCGCAACGCGCGATAAGGAACTTCGTTCCAATAGCCACACTAGTATATATACGGTACACACGTTATTTGTCAATATGTAACGTCTTTAACAATTAAAAACAATACATTACACCTATCTGTAAAACAGTCTGTCTGTCTGTCCAAATGTAAAATTTACCAGATGAGGCCTTAAATATTAATTATTATTATCATTAATCATTGTACAGTAATTATTGACTTGACTGCTTGAATGCAAAATTGTTGAAATAAAAACTTCGTTTAAAAAAACTAAAATGTATAAAATAACTTATTTCTAAAGCTTCACATTAACATTTTTTGTTCCCGGTTCTTGGGACCTATATTTTTTAAGAAGCGCGGCACTATTCGTAGGTCCACCCATACATAGCTAGACACTAAAAAGTAACAAATAAAAAATAAAAACTTCGTTTAAAAAAACCGACTTCAAAAACAAAAAAACTAAAATGTATAAAATAACTTATTTCTAAAGCTATTATTATTAATATATATTATCTAAAACATCTTAAAGTCGGTGTTTAGTAATTTTCAAAATATAGTAATTTTTATTATGTTTTACTTTGCACCGACTTCAAGATGTTTTTGATAATATATATTAATAATAATAGCTTTAGAAATGTTATTTTATACATTTTTGTTTTTGAAGTCGGTTTTTTTAAACGAAGTTTTTATTTGTTACTTTTTTAGTGTCTAGCTATGTATGGGTGGACCTACGAATAGTGCCGCGCTTCTTAAAAAATATAGGTCCCAAGAACCGGGAACAAAAAAATGTTCGTAAAATGAAAACTACTGGGCCAAACTATGTCAAATTTTTAGGGGACCACACGGCAGCTATTCCTCATCGAACAAAAAAAGAATCACGTAAATCCGATCATAAATCACGGAGTAATAGGCGAACATACATAAAAAAGCAACAAAAAAAAAGATCCCGACGAATTGAGAACCTCCTCCTTTTTTCGAAGTCGGTTAAAAATATTTTCCACTTTATCTTAACAGTTGTAAAGAGTCAACCTGTACCTTTCACGTGAACATAATAATTTTAAGAAGCGGAAGGAAAAATAAAACAAGTACTTTGATGCTATAATTTATTGATAACGTAAATGAGTACACAATGCCAGAGGCTTGAAATGATTTCACTTTATTCATCGAAATATTTTTCATATGAAAAAATATTATATTTACAATAAGGGAGACAATCAGCTCTGCAATTCATTCAAATTGCTATGTGAAATGAAAATCTATTCGTAATTTTATCACAAATCGTACGAGGGACAGCTCGCTGTGCACTTGGCGCGAAGTTAACTCTACAAGTTCCGATCGTAGCGGAGCGGCATAGTATTACATTCAATTGTGCAAATGATGGTATTAAAAGTGCCAAACGGAAGACATTCAATATGTAACAAATCTATTTAATTTACACAGCGTGTTAATCAAAACATTTATTTTAACTTTATACTTACAGTTAGGGAAATTGAGCATGTTAATGCAATAGTATCGCAAATACTGTTACTGTGTGTGTACACCGCAACAACGCATTACTTTGTTGCCCGCTCGCATCGGAAGAGGAACATCAGATTGGAAAGAACTAAACTAGTATAAGGCTTATTATACGATTACTGAAGATGTTAAATATATTATTAATATAAATTGTAATTTAATCATCGGTATTACAAGCCTTATACGATTAGTGGATAAACACTAAACAGTTTAATCGGCTTAAATATGTGCTAAAAATGGCTAACGCTCAACATGTTTAAGATAGAATACTATTAATATCATAGATTTGCCGTGAAATCCGTGCTTAATAATCAGTGATGCATTACAGCAGATCTACGAGATTAACAGCGAACAGGCAACCGGACACACAAGCATAATATTATACCTGCTAATAACTATGTAATTTACCACAACAGAACAGCGTTGACGGGTGCAATTGACAAACGAGTGATACTTATTTATCATTTCCGAATAATTTAACAATATTAAAACTCGACTGTATAAATCATTCGCACAACAGGCGGCGGACTTCGGGGGAGTCCACCTTTAACGCTATATTTACTACACATACAACCGAAACGCGCACTAGTCGGCGCGGCGGCGTCCCTTGTCGTCACAACGCAGCATCCTTGCCCACTCGAAGCAACACATTACATTACAATACCGGTGATACACATAACGAGTATTTGTTTTTCAACACTTTCTCAGCAGATGTTCAGTAGATTGCAATCAACAAAACCACTGCTGGGCATAGACCTCTCAAAGTATAATACTCCATATTCCGGTTCTCCACTTTTGTCATTCAGTCGGTGTTGTCGGTCCATCGGGCCATCGGGAAGTCGGCACGTACATTATGTATCTACATAATATAGATGACGACTTCCCGATCTGTATCTACACAGGCCAATTTTTCAAGTCTGTTTTCAAGCCCTAAACTAAAACTAAAGGTGACATGAAGTATAAAATCTTTAAAAGAACTCGCGATTACACGAAGTAGCTGAACTCACGCGCAACGGAGTCGTGCCATGTTTCGTACATCGATCGCACTTAGCTGCCGCTCACAGCGAGAAGTCTATAGCCAGACCATTCCGTCATAATTGTTGTCTAATAAAGTTTCGTAGTTTTTATAAGTGAATACTTCCTATATTTCGATCCTTATTAATAACATAATCACAAGACACGACAAAATAATGCATTTATTCATCTGAGTAAGAAAATTTTGAAAATATCAATTAATTTTAGTTTTTAATTAATCAAAATCTGTCCCAAGACTCTTTCAAGCATAGAGGTAACCCCTGCCGAGTAGGATTTTGGTCGAAGGCCTATTACATTACGTGAAACTCGAAGATCTAGTAAACAAGTGAATAGACAATTTGTGCCTAAAAATGTTCCAAGATCTCGATTAATCAAAACGCTTATTCGGCGAATGAAAACATCTAGTTTGAATATGCACTCCTCAGTTCACACTCGCTTCACTAGGTGCGCAGTCTTGTTACTCTCTATGGTCATTGTTGCCAATATTGGTCGATCGATTCGTTCGTTCTAGTCACGACTTATGGTCGGTTTCTATATTATCGACCGTTCATTTGTCATATCGGTTAAAATTTGTCAGTCTCCCCATACAAGGAATGTCAAATTTCTACTGATGGCAAGTAAGGCAAGCGGATGAATAATAAAATATAGAAATTGACCATTAGTGATACTTTAACCTCAGTCACACACAGCAAGTGTTTGTTGCAATAGGCACGCACAACGAGAACTCACTGTGTGATCATGGTCAATTTTACTCTTTGTGAACAGGGTACTTACTACTCGCAGAGTAGTTCTACAAATTTCGCTTCGGTTATACACAAAATGTTTCTGTAATCTCCTGGTCCCTCTGTAGCTATTTCTTTTAAAAGGGTTTTGAAAGCCCCAAACGGATCTCTGCATTGATGCATTTACCAACCCATTTTCCCATCTTTTGAGTTGTGAGCTTAATGAGCATTTCTTTTGCTATCTCTGCAAAAAGCACAAATGCACATTGCACAACCGAATACAGTGTTTTAGACGTGTGCGACGAATAGACAACATATTTGTATTTGAGGCAGGCACAAACAAACTGTCGAAATTCTCGTGTAGAACTTGCTCTGTGTGACAAGTCAGGCACCAAATTGTCGCTGCGAGTATTATCCGAAGCGAATACACTTGCAGCGAGTATACGCTGTGCCTCACCAAGGCTTTTGGTGTCCGTTACGTGTAAGAGCGGCATTGGCTTCGCTTGTGGGCCCCGCGTGGAGGCGGAGTGCTGCGGGCGAGGGCGCCGCGCCGGCCGGTCGCGTTCCGCTCAACAAACAGTGGCACTGCTGCGGGCGAGGGCGCCACGCCGACCGGTCGCGTTCAGCTCAACAGAGGCACTGCTGCGGGCGAGAGCGCCGCGCCGGCCGGCCACGTTCCGCTCAACAGTGGCACTGCTGTCGGCTGCGATCGATGCAATCAACGCACGCTAATCGCGCTACTGATATGACTTATTATGCACAATATAACAATTCACTAGTCGTACGGATACTCAACTATTATCATCGGTCTTTGTGCACAGCATAAACAGAGAAATGTGAACTATGAATATTTTAATTCAACATTTTATAAAATACGTGAAACAAATGATTTTTACAAAATACATATTTTACCCTTAATTTAATGATTATTATTATAATACATTGTTCTTGATGTATCTATTTATCTTCAATTCTTATTGTAGCACACTAACCATTTTGTCAGATATGTCATTTAAATTCTGATTTTTCTCCGAGTAATAACAATTTGGCTAAGTATATGAAACCTTTAAAACTTAGACCCTCAGTTACATTTATGATTACGATCTTTTAAAATCAGCTTTTTCAAACATTAGAACAAATATCGATTATGAAAATCATGTAAATGGCGAGTTTTGCTCAGTATATAACGATCATATATAATATAATAACCTTACTTTATTTAACAATTACTTGATCTTCCAAAACACGTCACACACACTCGCCTCATAAAAATATGAAAAATACATATATTTGTGACCTTCGTTTAATTATGTATAAAATATACATAAAAAAAAATAATGAAATAATCGAATAAAAATCACATGTACTTCTTATGTACTCCAATACAAAAGTTGCATTAAATTATATAAATCCTATAACTAAAAATTCCTTAAATTAATGCATTCACGCATGAGTATTCAGCAATAAAGCACAAATTGTTGTTCAAAGCTGCAACAAAACTACAATAAACGCTAAGTTAAAAGTAAAAATTATTTAATACAACTTACAATGTGAAGCCAGTGGCACTAAAAGGTGAGTGTTATAACTATAATAAATTCATTGATCAGAAAATAATTATGACACGAATAGCTTATATTCAATAGAACCTAATACAGTATGTGTTTACCCAGATTCAATTACGTAGTACCACGTACGTAGTTAAAAAAACTAAATAGTTAAATAACACTAATGAAACGTTTATGAGAAAGCACCTTCCTTTACTAAATATTTTAATAATTGTGCGCAAAAGACTAGAAAATCTGCAAGACAAATAATAATGTCATGGAATTGCTACTGACTTGCGTATGATATCAGATAACTGGGCGAACACACCACCTTACAAGTAAGTATTAAAGCTATATTCTTAGACGACATCGAGTTGCAACGCCAATTCTATTTCGCCAACAAACAATTTTATCATCATTTTAACAATAGTTTTAGCTCGATATGTAAAAGCATTGATTATTATTTTAAATTACTCAATGTACATATATCCCATGATAGGGGGTTAATTTACTCTTACGTAAAGGCTTGATAGACAGACAAACGGACTATTCGATTTATATTAAACGTAATAATAATATAAGCACAAGTCCACGCCTTCTCGGGTAAAACTCTTAAATAAACATTCAGATCCAAAATCATATACTGTGTCAGTGTAAAATTTAAAAAAATACGCCAAAGAAATCATTGTAATCCACTATTTGGAATACATTAGAAATATAAGAGAGAAAGAATATTAAAGTAAATCTTATATTTATTTGTTCACAATTAAATTATGCGACTCGTAGATTTCACAAGTTTTTCCTAATGAAAGACTATCAAATCTAAAGAGACGTGGTTAATGAGTTGCTAATTCTCCGAACACGTATGAATCGATGGGTTTTTGTGCTTTGGTATCAACGTTGAGCGAATTCATACACGTTATTTATATTATATTTTACAATCCTAATGCAAATGTTAGATCTAATTTTACGACGCCTAAAGGGGTTGGACCCGTATGCATGTTTTTTGTTCTAATAAGAAAAATAAGGTGAGACGTACCGAGATAAACTAGTAAATTTTGATAGTTAGAAATTAACAAAGAACATAAATACTTACAAGGAGAAAATCTCAATGATATGTGAGAACTCGACGGAGTTCTTTTCCTTTTCTTAAACTACCGCTTAAGCAATAAGTATATTCAGTAAAATATTGGACACTACACAAATTAGCAACCGATCTCATCTATATATCTAACCGAAAAGATTGCAAGAGAACATTATTAATTGTGATATTATAGTAATATAATATCGACGAGCGAATAATAACTACATATAAATGTATTTTATATAAACAATCTATTTCAATTCTAGCGTTAATTGGGGACAATCTAATTCAACGAATTGCGTAAATGAAATATAGTATTACACACAAGTGGAGCTCTAAGCTATAATTATATTGATAAACCAGTGTCTCATAGTAGATATATGTATAACTTGAACATAGATGGCGGCCGTCTGCGTATTAATTTCATCTCATTCCATGTTGTGCGCATGCACAAGTTATACACCTTACAACCAGTCCATTCATTCAAAACACAGCGTCAGCAGCGAGTGCCAACAAACGGACCAGTCCCAAGCAATCTTCATGCAATAGCCGAAAGTTTTGTCGCGTGGATAACTACGACTATTCAAAAATATTTTACTTTAAAATGGTACACAAGGTAACTATTTAAATCTAATTTTACAACAACCGAACATGGCACCGCACTATTTACGCACCACGAACTTATTGTAACGATAACGGCTGTTTTATGTAATAACATGTTTTTTGGGACATAAAAAATTGTATCTTGGGATCCCTATTCAAAATAGTTGGAAAAAACAAAGAATTTTGAAAAATAAAACTGCTCTTATCCGTTTGAGTATGACGCTCATAATAAAACTAGCGAGCATAGTAACGTGCTCTAAACGTTAAAAAATTGCCAGGTCAATATTTACATTTATATATACTGATATTATGATATGCAAGTGCAAAGCTCACTAAATATCATAACACGCTAGTACTATTGTCATTTAAACTGTTAGTAGATTTGACTAAATATTAGACGATCAATAATTCTGTCAAATGTAATATGTGGTACTTAAGAGTATCAAGTATTAGCTGCCCGCACTTGTATAGCATCAGTTAGGCAAACAACAATTTACAATGGTTCCCAACTTACACTATTGTTAGGTTAATTAATAACTTTGGTAATCTTAGAGTGGCACTTTGCCCCCTTATATGGTAATCGGCTAGCACTATTATTTTATTTCTTAAATTAAGAATTTTTTTTGTACGTTTACAAAGAGAGTCCATTGTCATGTTGAGTAAGGATGACCAAGGTACCAAGTATTATTCGAGTAGTCCTTCTTTCCTAAAATTAATATGGCGCAAATCTATTGTATCCGCTTCTATACACGGCAGTCTGTAAAAAAACATTATAAACAATTACAATTATTTCCGAATTGTAAATTTAGATTATTATAAGTAATTAATTATAAGTTTTCTTATTTTTTGTGAACGTTATCTATATTTCAAAATAAGATTTAGACGCGATTTTATTTTTCATATTAATCTAGTTCAAACGGCAAGTTAGTTTTACTACTGTTAATAGAAATTACATACTCTTTCAAACGTGAAATCTGCCAAGACGGGTAATAATAATCGGATAAATCGGCAGACAATGACACATTATAATGTCCCCAATCTAAGCATATTAATTTCGCTTT
This sequence comes from Dendrolimus pini, assembly GCA_949752895.1. Taxonomy (NCBI): domain Eukaryota; kingdom Metazoa; phylum Arthropoda; class Insecta; order Lepidoptera; family Lasiocampidae; genus Dendrolimus; species Dendrolimus pini. Next base: position 13,657,700 of record OX457128.1, on the reverse strand, counting down.
TGTTATGGGTAACATACAACGGTGAACGAAAACATCGTGATGAAACATGCACATCGAGATAACCGATGTGTCAAGCCGTCTCGGACAAACGTGGCGGGTATATTGTCCGTTCCCCTATAGTGGGAGGCTCGAGCCCAGCAGTGGGATATTTATGGTCTCTCTCTAATTATTATATAATATACAAGGGGTCACGCTGGGGTCGATTGGATTTAGTTTATATATCCAACGTATTAACCGTACTGTCGGTAAAAAAATTACATTCTTTGTATGCAGTTTATGTCGAATTTTAACCAGTAGTAAAGCAAATGAAAGTATAGTAAAATATAGAAACTCGGCCTAAGTCATTTTGTAATCGTCGTTACTATAATGGCCAAACCGTTAAATTGCGCAATTTAATGTTCAAATTCAATAGACGTAGAACTTATTTTCACAGAATGTAATGAATTGTTGAGTTTTAAAGAAATATTAAGACTTACTCCGTAGCCTGTCATTGGTCCGATGCTGTGTCCTAAGTATGGATCTGCATATTCCCTACCGTATCTGGAAATATTTAAAATTGCATTATTATATTATGTTAATAAAAAACGACACCAGTAAATACATTTTATATTTGTGATCTGATAAAAATTGGGTATTTCTCAACTAGTAACTAGTACCAGCACACCTAAGAAAATGAGAGCTGTATATACAATTATAATGATAGAGAGATTATTATTAGTTTGCCACCCACTTGAAGCTGGAGCAGAGGTTAACTAGAGGTACTCACGTGGCGGCGAGTGGCGCCAGCGTGGGACCGGGAGCGGCGCTGACGGCGGCAGCGGCGGCGCGCGCGGCTGCGCCGTAGTTGGCAGCCGCAGCCGCCGCCGCCGCGTGCTGCGCCGTCGTCAGCGGCGACTTAAGCAACGGCGCCGCAGCTGCCGCCGCAGCCGCTGCTGCCTGCAACCGGAACATGCGTATTCAACTTGAGATTCGAAATTCAATTATCTAAATTGAACGATGAGCCCACAAAAGGCGCGGTCTTGAGGTTCATACCAATTATAAGTTCTATGAATAAAACGTTTTGAAGAATTTGGGAGCAATGGTTACCTCATAGCAGCAATAATTTATTGACCGATGACGTGCCTCAGCTTTGACTTTTGAGCTTGTTAAATTCAGGACTACTTTGTAAACAAAGGTACAAGCAAAGTCTACGTAAAGATAGTGGCTCTGCTAATATACTGCTCTTATAAGTATTATGTTATACACATATTAAAGTCAAATTCCTAGTGTTTTCTGCTGCATTCGATCGATATAAAAATATGCAAGAAACAGTGTTACTGTGACTGACGAACATGCATTACAAAATAAATAAGACGTTGAAATAAATTCAAACAAAGATCAAAACTATGCTACATACTGAGTGATTGTTAGTAATTTCGATAGGTTGCATTCAAGTATTGTGGGCTCAAAGTTCTACTAGAGCATGATATACATAAGAAGCGTCTCATCGAGTAATAATTCATAGCTCCAGCAATTGCCAAATCTAAATCACCAAATATCAACCAACAAGGACAAAAAGTCAAGTGTAAGCAAAGCGCACGTGTGGCGGCCGCACACGTGCGCCCACTTTCACTTTGATTACCACAAACAACGGTGCTCGCCCGCATTACGGTGGATTAATCAAATATAAGGGGCAAACAAAATCCCAGCAGTCACTCCACAACGAATATTATACATAATTATTACTAGTGTGATGGTCTGTGTATTAGAAAGCGATTACGATACAAATGTGTATGTAATCACACTTGAATCGTTCTGATTTGAGTATAACGGCGTGTTGGTTACCTCGACTGCGGGCTTCGCCGCCTGCAACAACACACACGCACCGTCACCACTTTCCAAGGCAAGTACAAGCACTCTCATAAATTTAACAATTCAATCGTTATAAAACAAAAGAATCAGAATTTTAATTTACAACTATTAAAGTATGAATTTTCATTGGCAAGATAAACAATTAAAACTTTCACAAGTTCATTTTTAGGAAGCTGGAATAATGGATATCCTTTCTAAGAATTAAAATATCAAATTATTGATTGCATGTCCATAAAAAAAAAACAAAATATCTCTCTGTAAAAGATAATTAACGAATTATATCGAAAATACACAGTATTCTTTGAGAATTTAAAATACTAACGCCTGCAAATCTTATATAAGTAGACAGTAGTAACAGCTTCAAAGTTTAGTTGAAAACACTTTTCGATAACAAAAACTTACATAAATACATACATAACTTCACGCCAGGTCCCTTGCGGGGTAGGCACGAACAACAGAGCGCCATTTAGGCTTATTCTTACACACCTCACTTGCTTCTTTGACATTCATAGTTCTTGTCATGCACGCTCGTCTGTTCTTAAGGCTCCTGACATCACCTTCTGCTAGTACACGATCAATTTGATCATGGAAGGTGTGTCGTGGCCTTCCGCGACTTCTGCATCCATCCACTTTTGCATTGTATATCTGTTTAGTCATTCTCTCATCATACATTCTTTCCACATGCCCGAACCACCGGAGCATTCCTTTCCTTACCTTCACCCCGACACTCTCTTTCAGACCAACTCTCTTTCTTACTTCGGTATTACGAACGCGGTCCGCGAGCGTCACTCCGCAGATTTTGCGCAGTGCTCGCATCTCGACCGCGTTTACTCTACTTTCGTGCTCTCTATTCCATACCCAACTCTCGCTTCCATACGTGAGCGTAGGTACCAGCACCGCGTTGTGTATGGCAAGCTGGGCCTTCTGGCTGAGGTTCTTAGCGCCTAGAAGTTTACCTAACGCTCCATTCACACTATTCCCCAAATTCACTCTTCTTTCTATATCAGCGGTGTACCTTCCATCCCTGCTAAAAGCACATCCGAGATATACAAACTCATTCACTTGTTCAAGCATAACATCATCGACCATTATCCTTGCATTCGTTCTGGTTTCTTCTCTTTCAAACACCATAACCTTTGTTTTCTTCGCATTCAAATGTAAGCTTCTCGCCTGACAGTCATCTTTCATCATTGAGACTAGTGTTTGCAGTTCTGATGGCGATTCGGCTAAAAGCACGGCATCATCCGCATAAAGCAAGCTGCTAACAACTAGATCACCCTTCCACACCCCAACATCCATCAATCTTAATCTCTGGAGACAATTGTCTAGATATAGGATGAACAGCAAAGCCGACAGCACGCAGCCCTGCCGGACGCCAATATTGACGTCAAACCAGGGCGACAGGCTGCCGTCCACCCGCACGCATGCCATACAGTCCTCGTAAGTGGACTGTACAGCACGCAGCAAATGGCCATCAATCCCATATCCGGGCAATATGTCCCAGAGGTCCTTCCGCACAACCCTGTCAAATGCTTTCTCTAGATCCACAAAACCGCAGAAAACCTTCCGGCCCATAGCCAGCTGCTTCTCCACGATATTGCGGAGCGAGAAAACTTGATCCATACATCCCCTTCCATTTCTGAAGCCTCCTTGTGCATCCCACAGTAATCCATCGGATACCATTCTCATTCTCCTTTCAACAATTTTCGCATACACTTTAGATGCTGCAAAAACTTACCCATAGTAATAACATCAGTTACTCGTCTACTAGAATAATATCTAAATACTATGGTATTAGATAGAATAATATCTATAAATACTATTTATAGATATTATTCTATTAGTTTTTATTATGGTCCTTCGATCCTGATTTTTCCTCGAAGAATTAATGTTTAAATAATGGTGTGCTTATTATAAATATACAGTTTATTTGTATTTATTATCGACTGCGAGCGCCATTCATTTTAAATACCGTAATATAACTAAGTAAAGTACACTATAATAACACACTTCTTGTGTTTATAAATTTTTTGGTGAAAAATTGTAATGAAATAAAGCATATTTACCTGAAGTCTGTAATTGGAATCAGCCGTAGCTGCTGCAGCTAAGAATGGGTCGTAATAGACACTGAAATAAAAGCCCATATATAAATCACATTTCCATAGTAAAACGCCAAAATATTAAATTTTATATATCTGATAATTTAAAACGCTTTATACGAGGCAAAATAATGAAATATTTTATTTGATGCAATGTACAAAAATAGTTATTTATGTATTCTACAAATACGACTACTAAAAAGTTACTAAGAGTGCACTAGGTAGAGTATTTAAACTATTTGATGCGAACTAGTAGTTTTACATAATATACGAAAAAAGCTCTTATTTACAGTATTAACTTAATTCTAACGCATACACTTGATGCGACTATAAAAACTATGTTAGTTGCAAAGGTGAAAGAAAATCTTTGTAGAAGATGCTAGTTGTGATATTAAAGTACATTATTTAGCACATAAACTGTTAACTAGTTAATAAAAAATCGTACCAATGTAAGTAAACAGGACTTGGGACGAGCAGGATTAGGGTTGGGGATAACGGCGCCAGAGGAGTGAGGCTCGCCTTCTGTCACACAATTTATAACTTGATAATCAAACTCTTTATATTTTTCTTTATATGTTTACTGTTTCCGTAATAACAATAAATTGATACCTACTTTCTTTCTGATCATAGCTATCAATAGAAACAAAATTAAAAAGGAAGTGTTACCGATTTCATTATAAAAAAAGAGTGCGTGTAACGTTCACACGCGATTGAAGTAATTTTTTTTTACTAATTATTTTTCTTTTACAAAATTTTTTGATTGATTTGTTTATAAACTATCTATTGACAAAAAAATATTTGAAACCGGATGGTACAGAAACGTGACGCCATATTGCCGTAACGGACTTCCGTTGCAATGTCGTCCAGTTACCTCCTAGTCGCGCCTAAAGAAATTTTACTTCAAAAATGCCTTATAAGTATGTTACAATATGTCAACAGAGCTATGTTACTACAACTATTATGTCATCAGTTATAATAATTATTATTATTATAGTAGATATCATTACATCAATAGAGCTATAATTAAGACAAAATTGAAATTGATGCATTTATGTATCTGTTTCTTAAAGTGGAGGCCTGTTGGATCAAAAGGAAAGGTTAGTTTTAAATGTGTGTAGGAGCTGGGTGGGAGTGCAATGCGAACCGGTGCGAGTTGTTGCGGTGCGGTGCGTGTGAGTACTCACGGTGCATATGCGTGCATGGGCGACGCGTAGGCGGCGGCGCGGGGCAGGACGGCGTGGGCGTGCGGGAGGGCGTGGGCGTGGGCGGGCGAGTGGTGCGGCGGGGGCGGGCGCGGGGATCGGCCGCGCAGCACGGGGGCGCCGCGCAGCGGACTGCCGCCGGGGACTACATGCAACACACAGCGGGGGAAAGTGCTAACATGCGGGCGGGGCGTGTTACCTGCGTCGCTGGGCGGCGCGCGGCGCCAGCACGAGCGGCGGCGCGGGCGTGGCGGCCGGCGCCGCGCCCAGCCACGGCCACGTCACACCGGACACCCGCAGCCCTGCGCACACACCGCGCCTCTACACACACACTGACCGCGCGACTACACGCTATGGGGCGCAAAGCGGCCAACCACGGCCGACAGGCCGACGGACCGACACCGATACCCACCGCATCAGGACACCGCTGCCCACCTTCCGGGACGCGGACACCTCCACTTGGCGTTTACAATTGCAATTCAACGTCCCCATTGTTAATCTCCCAGTTAGAGAAACTATGTCACTAAAGAAATTATATGGTGCACTAAAATGCGATTTCAAAAACGAGGCTAAAAATTCTTCAATGAATTATTAACATTTATATCGGGGGATTAAAGGGGCCATGCCACGTTACAGCACGTTCATAATCACTTCTATGAGGCTAATTCGCATTCGACAATATAGGGTGTCACGACACTCAACTGGCACATCATACACTTCCACCTTCTGCTCTAAAGAAGCATGGCCATTAAGGTAAATATACAAATGCTGTAAATTCAATTCTGGACAAACAAATTTTAATCGAGCAATAGATCTAATCAACCGCATCATCCCACCACATCGAGGAAATAAATATCATGCTCGAATTAATGTTATGATAATGTAAACGCGAAAGCTTAAGTATTTCAAATCAGTGTGAATGCAAAAATTTGTCTCACCTTCCGGCCACTGGACACACACTGAAACAAATAAAGACATATAAAATAGTTAACGGTAAGATTATTCTGTTTATTTGTAACTAGAAACTAGTACTTACAAAGAAGACAAAACCTAAACACATTCTCCACTACATATTGGAATTGAGGTATATTAAACAAAGTAGTTAGTGCAAGGCGGATGTTGCATTCCAACAAATGCCGAAAACAAGTTCCTCTGACGATGAAAAAGTTTTTGGTTCAAAACTAACAAGCTGACTAATGTTGGTGTTAATCTTTAATAGACATTCTGTTAAAAATATGAACAGGCAAACACCGGAGACAGCCCAACAAACATAGTAGTAGTACATGTAGTTGAGACTAACGTCATAAATAAAGTGCAGTCAGTAATATTCTAATAGCAGAACAACAAGTAAGACGTCTATGTTATGACTTGTATTATGGCCAGCTCCTGTATCTTACTATTTATTCACTTGCCCTACTATCGGTTGAATTTAGACATTTGGTGTAAAGGGCTTATGTCAAACTTTAATCGATAGTAATGCAAAAGAACGGTCGTTAGGATACGGGACTCGACACTTAACCGTGCATGTAGCTAGCTAAAGCCTAGAGGACTGTCTCCGGCTGCTGACACTTGTCATTCACTAATTAGCATTCACCTAATTGCATTCAGACAACGGAACTAGCCAACATGGAGTTTACAAGTACAGTTATTTGTGGACAACATTGATTCTTAAATATTCAGCCCTCTCACCTAATGTGGGAACTGATCCGTTTCTAGCCAGAATAACTGGATGGATTAGAAACAGAAAATTCGAAGATGCATTATATTCGAAATTAAATAAAACACAAGGTGTTGGTGATGTCGTGTAAAATAAACTACTGGGGGGGTTGAATGTCGTTGTATATTTATTTATTTATAAGAAATATTTCATATCTGATTGGGGAACAAGATAAAATTGAGAAAATATTACAAATTAGCCTTGTTTTAATATTCATATATATAGCAACTTACCATTGGGTACTGTCGGTGGTTTCTTCGTCTGTACTCTAGCTGTCGCGTTATTTACCTGGTTTGACAGTTAAAATAATGTGAGGACAAGTCTTTATAATAATATAATGAATTCCTATATACAGTCAAAATCTACATTTTTTTATCATAATGTAATTATTACAAAAAGAAAAAAAAACAAACTCATATATGGTAATAGGAGTCGAACCTATAACTTAGAATCGAGTATATTGTATCTCGTTCTAGAAATAATTAACTACAGAACTTGTAAATATTTGTAATTCATATATTAATTTGAATTTGATATTTTAAGTCATGAATTGATTATCAAGACACATTGGATTTTAATTTAGTTACAGACATTAAAATGACATTATATGCGTTGAATAGTAAAACGGGAAATTGAGGGCAATGTTCTCAAAATACAATAAAAGGTTATTAAGATTGCAATTATTCGGTGTTCGGATGCCTCAGACGCCTTGTTATGTTTATAAATAGCAAAATGATAGATTTGTAATAAAATGATGATGGAACTATTGTGTAGTACTCTTACCTCATCCGCATCGTGACGGTACGGTTCGTTCTACATTGTTCTGTGAGACACTCTCTCAATCGATCGGCATATTAAATGACCGTCTAGAGAGTAAAGGGATAAAATAAATAAGGTTTGTTTCTGGATTAAATCCGTCGTGGGCATACTTAGTGCTAATAATATGCGGGGGTCGCCTCCTGCGCTAGCATGACAGTAACTACAGAGCAGAGGAGCGCAGTTGCGTGGGCGTGGGCTTGGGCTTGGGCGTGGGCGTGGGCGCGGCGTGGGCCTAGGAGCGGGATGTTAAGTTACAGAGTGCTACGGATACGGATGGTAATCATTGATTCATGCACACCTCTATCTTTCTGCCCTCAACCACGGTGCCGTGAAGACGCTCTCGTGCTCGCTCCGCATCACCACTATTTGCGAATGTTACAAAACCGAATCCCTGCATGCAAGACAGACAAAACATGCATTAAAAACAGCGTCGCTCAAAAAACAACGTGCAACAAAAATTAACATTTATGCATTGCATATTTTTGTTTAAATTAATACATATCCTAATGAAACAAGGAGAGTATATTATTATTGTAGATTCACTCGGTATGAGTTAGGTACGTTGATACTTGAGCGCTTCTAGCTGATTGGGTACACATAAGCGTTTGGATTACAGTTAAATAATCGAATGTACGTCGCTCGACCTAGTAGTCTGTACTATTGGCTCGGAGTCTGTGTCACTGTACGATGTGAACGAATCTTCAGTTTCCTGCGATGCTAATTTAATAGACACTACTTTAATCAAAATGACAAATTATTGTGTGAAATGTTAGCTGCAATTTGTTCTATGCAGGAAAATCATCTGACATGCATTAACGATAATGGACTACGTTAGCTTAGAAAAGATTTATAGGCAAATGCTAATTTCTTGTTGACGCCTCTTGCCTCACACTTCATATACTAACTATAGATTCTCAAAGTATACGTTGATATAGTCGCTTTTATTACTGACATATCATATTGCACCAAACGTCCTAGAACAGTTTAAAGTATAGTAAAATATTTTTACAATATAATACATATTGTGCAGTTACTTTACAGTGCTAATTAATACTAAAAATAAATCTTAAGACAAGTTTTAAACACTTTTAATGTCGCTAAAAATACATTTATTAATGTTGTAATATACAACCCTAGTGTACTCTCTGAATTAAATTCTAAGATATATTTAGTTGACTATTCTTTTATGAATACATCGTGCTAAGACAAGTAAACTACTGTCAATACATGGTGATAACCCATAGATACAAAAAGCAGCTAGCACAGCACACAATACAGTGGAAGAGACGAGTTGTGAAAGTGGCAAACAAGTTGCTGATTGTACAAAATCGCTTACACTTATAAAAGCAATGACAGCTCTATTATTACCATACTGAGTGCAATATTTATAAACAATGTAAACCGGGCAGAGAGAGAGAGAGTCGGAGAGAGACAGTGGCAGATTACAAAGATAAAAAAGCGAGGAACCGCCCATCGGTTCAAGCCACACTGTCGCACTTGCAGATGGCGACCGAGACGTAAAGCGATCGCGGGGCAAGCTTCCAGATGACACAGAATCGATCCGACTCAGGAAAAGACGACACATGACAAGAATTGATTCCAAATTAAACGATGCACATTACACCTACAAGTGACACCTTCTCATCAATAACTACAATATTATTAACTTAAAACCTTCGATAAGAGATTAGCATAATATGTACATGCCTACGACTAAGGTTAGGGTTTTATTTATTCCATACAGAAAATAAGACCCCATGTTAAGAAGCGCACGATTTTAAAGTTCTTATTATTAATATAACTCATTACATCCAAGGGTAAATCTAACTACCAGGAGAGTAGTTTGACTCTATCATGATCGGAAAATTATTATTATTGCTTGAAATCGATTTATCAGACAAACTATTATGTAAGTATTTTGACCATATTATTATCAGTACATTATGATGACTTTGCGATATTAATTTGAAACATGACTACTGCAGCCAAAATAATGAATTGCATAATGATTAGATTTAATTCAGTTACAAATATTTAAATATCTAAGAACAGAAATAGTTTGAGTGACAATCAGAGGCTCATTAGTGATGAATAATAGAGCTGTCCAGAAAATATGACTTAGGAGATCAGCTGTTAAAGTGACGATGCATCATTCTCTAATACTGCATATTCCAATGTGAGGCTTTCAAGATAAAAATTACTCGGAGCTATTATTTAATAAGAGTAAAACACTTTCTTGAAATGAGCGAGCATGGACTACTGTAGGGGCGGTCACCAACTTGACACAAGGAAAGCAGTAAACACGAAAAAGCGTTCAATCCAATCAATTATTTATTAAAAAAGTAATTTTGATAGTTACTTGTAAAAGTTTATGAGGACCGAAATTTACAATGAGTTGTTTTTTGAGTACCGATTTATTATTTCAATTGTATATATTAATTTTAGCTATACCAATGACTTACTTTAATTGAAACAATATTTTGATATACATTGATGATAATCACATAACATTGTGACTGTAAGTTGTGAACAAATTAAAGGCTTTTAAAAAATGAAAGGCAAAGCATGTCAAAGGTATAAAATGTTTCATAAAGTATCATAGAACATCATATTATTAAATGACAATATACAATGCAATTAGAAATACTGCACCAAACATTAAATTCAAGAAAATGCTATGAGAAAGAAGTTTATAATGTAAAACACAATTATATTATGATTATTTCAACGAAGCCCATTTGCCTTAGACTGTTGTTAAGCGTAATATGTAATTAACTATAATAAATCGTATTGATTAAAATAATATAAAACATTGTAATAAAAGTTTATTACAAAAAGGTAGAATCAGACAATCTTTGGTTACTCTGGTTTGGGCAGTTACTATATTAGTGGACCTCTTAGCTACTGTCTCATTTGGAGTATAATTATTATAGGTATTAATGACGTGGCAAATTAATACTGCCTATGAAATACAACGCAAAGACAACAATAGCTACGAAGTTCAATAAGAATCGTTGGACTAGAGAAATTGTTACAAATGAATGGTTATGTTAGTTATAATAGTTGTACACGTTACGCACACAAAATATAAATGAATTTGGTCCTCATATCCCAAATTGAATGGCACAATCTGTTGTATTGTCCTTTGTTACAATTTATCTAATCCGTAAAAATAGGATATAATAAACATTATTAAAGAGAAAACACTCATTCATATTACATTAAACTTATAATAGAGATATAATGATTTAAAATAAATATTATAATTGAATATTCTGGCAGACCCTTAGCTTCGAAGGGAGCGCTACCGGGATTTAGCGTTCAGATGATCGAGACTATAAGTGAGTATTCTCTTCCAATATGTTTACTTCTTCCATTATATAAATTATAATAGGTCTGTTCCAACACGATTTCAAATCGTCAGTAAACTGTCACACGCATACGTAGTCGTTCTACTAATGGAAACTTTGAGAGTGCTTGCGTCAAATGTTTCGATTGGGGTGTTGGAACAAACCTGAGAAATATATTTTAAGATAACAGTAGCTGCAATGAAGCTCTAGGTAGAGCTTCAGGGAGCTACTTGACTGCATGAAGTCAGAAAGAACAATTCCTACCTTAGATCCTCGTTCATTGAAGATTATTTCTACGTCTAGTATTGTGCCATATTGCTGAAACGCAAATCATAAAAGATAAGTTCAACCCGCCGGGAGAAGTTAATGGTATTTATTTGCAATGTAAACGCTGTGAATGTGCATGTAATAAATATTAACTCTGTGTACGTACCCCGAACATATTTCTGAGGTCGGGGTCTCGAAATCTGAAAGGTATATTGGAGACGTGCAGTCTTTTGGGTTGTGATGCTTGCGTGACTGGTACTAAGCTTTTGTCAGTGGGGGCGGCGGCGCCGGCGGCCACGGCGGCGCTGACGGCGGCGGCCGCCGCGTGCGCCGCCGCCGCCTGCTGGGCAACCGCCACTGCCGCTTGCTGCGCCACCACTGCCGCCACGCTCACCGGTGTGCTGTCTTCGTTTGACTCGGCCTCGCTTTGCTGAAACAGACACCAATATGCATTAAGATCCTCAGTGCCATAATTATATATGTAAGCGATAGATTGAACCCGTGATTTATCCCAAAGCGCTACAATATAGGGCTCTTTAAAATATATTTAAAGTCTCAACGACGTAGGTAACGCTTGGGCTCCCCCATTTGGAGAATTCCATGGGCGACGGTTACCACTTACCATCGGGTGAACCGTTTGCCAAATTGCCGCCTATAGGCGGTTTTTTTTTATCAAATTGTCATCTATCTTCTATACTATAACAAATCTGTAAATGGTTCGAGTTTGTATAATGCGACTTTTTGTGTTTCTGTCTGTTAGAGCATCACGTGAATAGACTGGAAGGTTTTATGAACCTCGAGACAGAGCTAGCTCATATCTCGGGGCGTAAATTTGACGTCGTTTAGGCGGGATAGACGAAAATATCGAAAAAGAGTGCATTATGGTAGCATCCATTTTGAAAACTACTGAATGTATATGAGAGTGTTACTCGACACAGAGCTGTCATATATCCCGAAGCAACAATTAGGCTACTTTTATAATACTCATATAAACAGATGGCGCTGCAATCGCGTTTTTTTAGTTCACTAACAAATACCTGCGTGGTTATACAAAACTAGTCATTCACTGTATTACTTCAATCCAGGTTGGCTTTGACTCATCTCTATGTTTTGCTGTGCAGTTACTGTTGTTTAGACTATATTGAGTTAGTTTCTTTGATAGTATAGTAAATTGTACAAGAAACAGTAGTTTTAGGTCTAAATATTACAGAAAATAACCTCCTATAACCAAATATCTTATTTAAAGTAATAAAATCTCAGTAGAAATTATCATTCACAATTTGTAACTTTTGTTTTGATTTATCATCCATAGGTATTTAGTTCCTTTGCCTATTATAACACATTTTTAAGACAAAAATGTTAGTTTAATTCATAGTGGTTTAGCTTATGTCACTGCTTTATCGGGTATAATGTTATAATTTTTTACCGTTTCACCTAGATGTAGCGATGGGTTTAATGCGTTATTTATTTGTGATGTGATATTGTTATTAATGGTTTATGAAGTTAATTATCGACAAATAAGGAATGTAATATAACTATTCGTTAATGGCGTTATTTTCAAAACTATAAATAAGACGGCGTTTGGCCACTGTCAATAACTATAATATTATTGCAGGTGAAGCCCGAGCGTTAGAAGAAACGAGTCACTTAAAATTATTATCAACCTACAGGTTTATAAATGTTATCGAGTTCCTGTTTCTAAGCAGATCTTTCAGTCCTCGTTAATTTACTCAGATTATTCGTACGTCTTTATCTTCTTTATATAGTATAAAATAGAGTCGCTCTCTGTCTATATATCCTCCGTTAACTCCTGAATCACGCAACGGATTTTTAAGCCATTTTTACAAACAGGTTTTCATCGCAGGTTTATACATGTAATAAAACGATAATTAAGTATTTATGTAAGTAATTTATATGGTAGTTATTACTATGTAGGGTTTTAGGAAAAACCTGGTCATCTATAAAGTCAACATTTAACCATTGTACCAAAAAGCGCTTAGTTTTCACATTATGCTTTATAAAAAGTTTGATTCAAGCTAAATAACTTTCTCTTACTTTTTTATCTTAAGCAATACATTAACGTTATCGATCAAAGTGATAACGCAGTCAATCTTTGTGCAACGCTCCGCCCTAATAAGGGTCTTAGTCTAATTTTTATTGTATTAAAAACAGTTTTATCTCGTTTTTATTAAATAACACTAAAATCTCTGTTTTTCTACTTACTGAATTGTTGTTTTGATTTTCAATTGAGTTCGGTGGATGTGGGTGTGGAGGTGGTTGAGGTGAGAAGTTGGCAGGGGGCAGGGGGGCGGGCGGGGGCGGCCCCTCGCTCTTAACGAGCGGCGGCTGCGGCGGCGCCCCGGGCCCCCCCGCTTCTGCCTTCACGCTACCTATCGTGTCGCCGTTGGCCGCGAACTGGGCAGCCGCTGCTGCTGCCGCCGCCGCCGTCGGGAACGGGGTCGCCATACCCGTCCCCACCATGTGCTGGAATTGTTATACATTTAGGATTAACAACTTAAATTCATATAACAGTAAAGAGCTTTTTACGTCAGCTTTTGAAAACTTTCTTAAACAGTTTGTGAAATTAAAAACACAAACTGTATAAGTACAGAATTTGTAGCTAAATAATAACGTCGCTGAAACCACATATTATGTTAATTGAAACACGATTGGCCATAGCAAGCTTATTTCATGACGTGCTATAGTTGATTATTCAATGAAAAATTCGAAAACATTTCGTCTCAGGCATGCAGCTTAGGTAGGTTATGTACTAATTCTGTCGTAATAAATAAACGCGCTTCTATTTGACGTTTCTGGGCTGCGAATCGAAATATTGACACGAAGAACTCGTGCCAACACATGAGGCGTGTCGCCTTGATACTGTGCAGTGTTCACAAAAGCCATTCCCTGAAATATCGTGTGATAAAGATTCATTTGACTGCGCAGCCCAAACGAACATTATCGGATCGCCATTCGCACTGTACGTGGAGCATAGTAAATAAACATTTATACAACTTTCCACCAAATTAAAAATAATGTAATTATTATATCGTAGAAAAAAGCAGGTTAAACAAACCTAAGTAAGTTATGGAGTAACGTAAAATCCAGAGTAAGTTAATTTATCGTACTAGGAATCAAATCCGGGTCCTCTGTGTTCTAATGAACAAGTTAGTTAGCTTAGATGATACACTATTCGTTAGCTAGGGCACAGCGGCCGTCAATATAAGACAAAAAATAAAATTCAGTTTAAAATCAAACACTGTCTCCACGGGATTCCTCGGTTCGGCGTCAAGCTTTTTTTTATTAAATAAAGGAACCATCTACCTTCGTTCCAGATATCTCAGGTAGTTCATCGATTTATTATCTTAAAGATAGACACTTGGACAAAAACATGTCGCCGGTAGGTACATATTTACAAATGTCCCTGGTGTATTTAATTTTATTTATTTGTGTATCACATACATGCCTTACGATAAAATATTGTAACATTTTATTCAATAAATACAAACAAGCAATTTGTGAAATAGTACACATGCTACAGTGTCAACTACATAAGCAGAACACAGTAGGCTGCCGGAAACGAGAAAATTAGGAAGTGGTTATTGGCTACAATTGGTTAGTCAGTACGGCCCGCTCCTCTCATTTAGTATGCATGCAGCTAGTACGCTAGTAATAAAGAACTATTTACAACATAGATAGGTAGTAGGTACGTACATACGAAAAACAGGTTTAATAATAATAACGACAGCTGACTAACATAAAGGAGAATCTAACTTAGTTTTGGTACTACATTTGTATTCGAGGAATAATGGCTCTTGATGTTTGCGAGTTCATCCCGCCAATCTTGGCGCGCGCTTGCGAGTGGCGCTTCGCGCGTTGCTCTATGCCCTGAGGCGTTCCGTACGATAATTTAGTTCACCGTCTTGTTGCCTTAGCACCCTCCAGATCTTGTTGCTATTTATGGTACCACAACGACACAATAGTCATGAGTCATTCTTTAACAACGCAAGAAACTACGTCGCGACGCGTTAACAATATTCATCTAAGTAGCAACATAAATATTCCAGTCACAAATACATCGGCTACGGCTATAATATTATTAAAATTAACTTGGTAATGTTAACAGTTTAATAATATTTTCTCACTTAAAATGTCTTACGTTAAATGTTGTACTTAATTTAATAGCATCGTGAAGTTTTTTTACCAACCTACATTCTTGCCAACCTTTGGAATTAATTTACAACTTAAGAATAGTTACAGTATTATTTAGATTATTATTTAGATATATTCTAAGAATAAAGAACAATATTTACATCTAAGAATAAATAACTAATTATGGCATTCTGTCTTTTAAACGTTAGTAAGATCGTACAATGACCATGCGGTGAACCGTCTCCCATTCAAGCAGTCGTATCCGGTGGGATCGTGTAAACAAACTGACTTTTTATAGAGTGCGCCTGTTATTCGTCTCACTCAACCGTCGTCTGGCTGTGGCTTTCGATTCTCGCAGAAATCCCTAAAGAACGCGTTTCTGTGTTCAATTTGTTATTGAAATTAATGTGTAACGTAAACAAAATAAATATTCTGTCGACTTTAAATTATTTGGTAGGTGCTTTAGGCTTCTCTCACATTAACATCGAATCAGTGTTCCAGAGAAACATTTTCTAGGAGAAGAAGTACCCATGTTCATTTACATATATGCAAAATTGTTCAATTCGAAGGCCGTGTTTAATTAAAGACACAAAACTCGGAAAGTTTAAAAGATTCTCTAAACAATGTGAGATGTGGTATCTTATTAATCTACGTAAAACTTAATATAGTATTTAAGTAAAATGAACCATATCAAATAAAACAACAAGCAATACAAGTAAAACTGAGCTAATTTGATCGCCTATGGCCAAATGCACAAAACACCAGATGTACATGATGAACAATGTGCTAGCAATGTGTTGGTTAATTTTATGTAATCACGTGTATCAAGACCGATTAAATACAATTGGACTCGACCCATTTCTAGAACATGTCTGTAATAGAGCTACTAGTTATCATCTTTCAAAATGACCATGATATTTATGTACAAATGATATATATATATATATATATATATATATATATATATATATATATATATATATATAGTATTGGTATTAGTTAGATTTTACGATGTTCATATCCTACTACTTAAAATAGAAACGTTGCCAAGATTCTTAACGTAGGTATATGTATACTAATATTATATAGAGGAAAGATTTGGATATTTGTAACGAATAAACTTAAAAACTACTGGACCAATTTTAAAATTCTTTCCCTATTAGAATGGTAATTATCCCAGATTAATATAGGCTATATTTATTAATAAATAAAAAGGTCGGACTCAAGATCAGCACGGATAAGACGGAGTATCTTCATATGAAACGGTACAAAAACACCCGCATTGCGTGTACAAACCTTCAAGTTGGAGATACACTGTATAAAGGGGCGAGCGCAAGTTCAAATACCTGGGATGCACGATCACAGACACGAACTCCCGAGAGGAAGAAATACACATCCGTGTCCAAAATGCCCTCAGGTGCAGTGCTGCCCTACATAAGGTGTTAGTGTCCAGGCTCCTAAGCAGGAAAACCAAAATTCGCGTCTACAAAACTCTCATTAGACCAATTTTGATGTACGGCTGTGAGGCCTGGACACTGACACTGAAGGAGGAGAACCAATTGCTGGTCACAGAGCGGAAGGTTCTCCGAAAAATCTTGGGCCCAACAATAAAAGAAGATGGCAGCTGGAGGGTCCGAACAAACTCCGAAATAGAAGACCTCATGGCCGAGCCTAACATAATTGGGGAGATAAAATCTCACCGTCTCCGCTGGCTCGGTCATGTAGAGCGGATGGAAGAGGATCGGGGAGTGAAGAAAGCATACTTGGGACAACCAATCGGTCGGCGCCCGGTTGGTCGTCCCAAGTATCGCTGGAGGGATAGAGTGGAAGCTGACCTGACCGCACTGCAAGCCCACAATTGGCAGGACACTGCGCAGGACAGAGGGAAATGGCGTGCTCTCGTTTCGGAGGCCAGGACTCACTTTGGGTCGTTGAGCCAACGGAGTTAGTTAGTTATATTTATTAGGTTCCAGAAAAAATAGGAATCCTTACTAAAACGTCAATAATGTAACAAAAGGTGTAAAAAAATATATTGTTTGAGTGGGTCCGGAGATGTTTTAGATACACAACCAGACCCGGTAGGTGGCGCTGGATTCGGGTTTCAGATTTTTATTTTTTCAGGGCAGGACAACGTCTGCCGGAACCGCTAGCAAAACTTATATAGATGGAAACTTTCAGCGGAGCAGTAATGGGAAGTACCTTGTTACCTTTTTATCCGGGAGGTATATAAAAGAATGAAACGGATTAGAAGTAACAAATTTATTTCAGTTTAACAAAACTATACAAGGAACAAAGGTATTTATTAAACAGAACTTAACATATAATTATATATAAACTTAGGTATATGCTTCGAAGATTAAAGGCTCATAATAGATTAGTAAAGTGCCAGAGGGCAAAGCAGAGACGGACGTTTTGGGGGAATAAAAATGTGGGCTGTCAGGCAACAGGCTGGAAGGTTTCTGTAAGAGATGGAGGTATACTGAGAGGTATTCCGATGTTTTCAGATCAATTTACTTTCGGTGGTGTCAAAATCTAGGTGTTCCAATAAGTTTGATTTAGGTTTTAGAAGTCGAAGAGTAAATGAACGAGCTTAGCTGAATTCCAAGCGCAGCAGGCGGGAATTACAGGAAGGCTGGGTGCGATACGTCCCGAGCCAACTATGTGGAGATGGGCAGCCTAAACGGCAGGCCGCAGATAAACAGCTCACTAGGTGGGTGAACTTCAGACCTGGAATACGCCGATGTGATGATGTTAATAGCGCGTACAGGCGGCGGTGATTAAGCGAGGGCAAGGAAGGTAGATGCTATGCCTTATGGCAATTACAGTTAAATAATGATAAAAGGGGTACGATTTACATTTATAATCTTTGTAGTTAAAATAACCAACATCGAGAGTACGTGCAAAAAGTTGATTAGACCGCGTGACATACACGCCGGGTCCTGTTGGGGAAAATACCGACGTGTCAGACCATGTTGAGTCGGACACGTGAACAATAGTTTGTTAGGAGAAAAAGAGCACTTACTGGCTTAATATATTCGACAGCAAGGCAGGCAAAAATGCAGGAGACAGGCGAGTAGTTTTACTCGGGCGGACGAACCGCGTGGCCAAGATCAGCTAACACCGTCCAGATCATGGTACTGAAATGACGTTTGACCTTCAGGTGTGGTAAGAAATAATTCGCCAAAGAATAAGAAAGATGTAAGGTTACTTACAAGAAAGGTAGATGTGCGTCGCTCCCTAGTAAGGTAAAATCGACGCGTGTATCACTGCGGACGACCGGCAGCAGAAAGAAGCTATCAAAATGGTTGCCGTTGTACTAGGATAAGCACTTCACTATGCTCGCTGGCCCAATCGCAAAGCGACGGCTTTATTTGTGCCAATCCCGTTTTGAGACACACTTCATAGAATTTAGAACGAATCAGAAAGCAATAATATTGTCGTGTCACGACATTGACATAACTCACATTTCAGGTAGGCAGGCGAGGTAACCGATTCATACCGCCTTGTTAAGGTTGTATGCGATGAATGAACGATATTCCATAGTGAATAACTATCGTTTGAATGAAACAAATTAATAGGTTTAGAATGTGAGAAATGTTTTATTTCTAAAAGAAACGAGGTGGTTTGGAAAAATAAGTAACTTAACGGTGGGACGTTGTGTACGAATGGTATTAGAATCGTAGTTTAAAATGGCGGGAATTTGAATGGGGATTTTAAGTGAGTAGCGTCGCAAACCGCTACGTCACAGTGCCCCTCCCCTCAAGGAATTTTGCCCTGTAAAATTCTGGCTGGCCCTCCAGCTTATAACATAGGAGAATAAAATGTCATGAGACATGAAGAAATAAAACTACAACTAATTATAGTGTACACGCAAGTGTGAAGAGTAAGAAATCAGCTAAATAAATCTATGGAGAAAAAAAAATTGAAAAATTCAGATACGATGATATCAAAAGGAAATTATTCGATCAGCTATACTGTTTTTGTCACAGTTTGCTGGCAGTTGGAGGCTTGTTTACTCAGGCATGCTCTGTCAGAAAAATTCGCGTTCATAAGAATCACACTATCACAGTCCTATCAAAATTCAGTCATAATCCACAGTCATTTAGATATATGTAATAATAAGATATGATGATGATATACTATACATAAGAATATAATAAAATAATAATAAGATATACTAAATAATAACATTACTATAACCTTCATTCAATCTCCTTACAAACCATAATTGTCTCGAAAGCAAACACACGCTTCGAGACGTTCCATTTGAACCCTGTGTAACTAGATTCGTTGCTAGTCTACACTGTGTAAACCTCTGCCAGGAAAACTGGTCGAAAATACCTAAGCTGAAGATACTACATTATTGTAACAGCTATAGTTCAAATAATAATAATGTTATAATTAACTATAACACTAAGTAATTAAATGCTTGGTATTATTTTCTACCAAAGCATATGATTGTTAATAAAAATTAACAATTGCCTTTTTAGTTATCATAAAGATGATCGACACCAAAAGTAAGATTAGCTTTTGTACACTAAAAATATTTTAATTACTAAGTAAAGGAATATTATATACCAATGATGTTTAAAACTGACATAACTGTGAAAAAAATGTGGACAATTGTAAGTCCAAATTAACCTAGAAAATGAATAGCGAAGAGCATGATATCCTTGCTCAATGAAAAAAAAACTAAATCCTAAGCTTATATTGTAGAAAATGAAAATGTCTTATATATGAAGCACGATAAATGTAAAACAAAATGGTATCTAGTTGTGATAATAACTAGATAGGAAGAATAAAATATTAAGTTTCAATTATTTATTAACAGGCGAACCTGACTAAATGTATAGAAAATGTAAGTTCCATATAATCTGGATGAGACTTAACTAAGTTAAATATACATGAGTAAAAGAAACATACAGGAATAGAAGTTATGTACAACATTAGTTGTAAAAAGATATTTAACAATTTTAATTAATTGTTAATTTACTTCAAAAACATTATGTACAACATTAGTTGTAAAAGATACTTAACAATTTTAATTAATTGTTAATTTACTTCAAAAACGATTAGTAGTAAATTGTATTTACTACAAGAATTCAGCCACAGTATTTTGTGGGCCAAATGAAACGAAAGTAGAAATTTATATATATAACACATGTTAGTGTTAATGACTGTGTTGAAAAATACCAAGAACTAGTAAAAAGAAAGTTTTGGTTAACAACTTAACAAGTCATTTATTGATGATTTAATGTATGTAACGTTAATATTTTATAGTTGGTAATAGTGTATCTTTGTAGAAAATTTACCATTTCTATATTAGTATTATGGTAAAATGATTTGTACATTATCTTTTGTACAATTCTTTTTTTGTGCATTGTTGTCTGGTTCTGGTAGTTATATTTTCGGCTGGAGCGAGTAATAGATTAAACTTTTGCTGAAGTAATTTCTTTTTACGACAGTTTAGTATTATTAATTTGAGGCCGTAGGCTATATGACTAGTATGAAAATTATTTTAGATAATGTTTACAAATTATGTAGTGTTATCATATATGTTGGACAACACTGGACGAAGATACAGGTATTTCTGTAAGTAATTAATGTTATATTTTTAAATGAGAGTTAAATTAAATTTATAGTTATTTATTTTTAAGGTTGTTACCATATAATTATTTTAAATTGACTATGGGTAACTAATATGCATATTCTGATTAAAATGTTATTGTTGTTTTATTGATTTGATTAAATTATTATGGATTTTGGACGAAGTTTTATTTTAAAATTGATAAATTTATTGTTGCTTTTATTAGAGATTGAATATGTGATTAAATGGTATGAATAATAATAGTAATATTGTAATGTGGTTTTATTTGAACGAGTGGACATTATTTTTTAATGTCCTTTATATGCCAGCTACCGATGTTTTTACCTGTTCTTAAATCTTCTAATTCATACACTAGTGGGGAAATTTTTCTTATTATTCGGCATTTGTCGAATTTTGGCGCAAATTTGGCCGTAAAGAATTTGCTGGCGTCAGATAAAGGGTATGTTTTCTTCCAAACTACATCACCTATGTTGTATTCTAGTTCACGCCTACTTTGGTTGTAATGTTTTGTGCTTTTTGCATGAGCTTTTAATAAAGCTTCGCGAACTTTGGAGAAAGTTTCTCGTAAGGGATTTAAATTATCAGCGTAAGTGCTGCGGGACGCGCAATTTAGTGTGAGAGGACCTTTATTAGGGTCCGTTTTAGGGTAAGTACTACCACATAATACTGCTTCTCTGCCATGGAGGAGGAAAAAAGGAGTGAAACGTGTAGTTTCATTAACAACTGTGTTCATACTGAACTGTATATTGGGTATTGATAAATCCCATTTTCGGTGATCGTCTTTTACTAAAATTGATATAGCCGTTACGATAGTACGGTTGTATCGCTCTACTGTATTTACTTGGGGACAATATTTAGGAGTTAAATGTATTTCTGGTATATTATATTTATGGAATAGACTCTGAACTTCCTTTCCGGTGAATTGCGTGCCGTTGTCTGCAATCACCGTACGTGGGATTCCATGGATTAAAAACACGCCTTGTTCTAGGCATTGAACAATATTTTTGCCAATAGCACGGCGTAGGGGAAATAATAAACAATATTTGCTAAAGCAGCAAACGACGACGAGGAGGTATATATGACCTGCGCGTGAGCGTGGTAGGGGGCCTACTAGGTCTATACTCACGCATTCAAACGGTCTACTAATGACCTTTGGATCGCCTAAAAGACCTGGTGTCTTCTTTTGGCTGTGTTTATAAGCTGCGCAAGTGTCACAGTTTCGAACCCACGTAACTACATCTTGGTAAAGACCTGGCCAGTAGTAACGTAATGCGATACGGCTGTACGTTTTTAGTACGCCAAAGTGTGGGTTTAGGTCTCCACTGTGGTGTAACTCAAGGACACTTGTACGTTCATTTTGGGGAACTACTAGTTTCCAATCGAACTCGGAATTATTAGAAAATTTACATTTGGAATATCTATAAAGCATGTTATCTTTTATTTGAAAATTTGGACATGAATTTGGGCGACGTTTACATTTATCTAATAAAGAGTTATACCAGGGGTCGTCAACGACTGTTTTAAGTTCTAACACTGGGACAGCTCGTGAGAGTGCGTCTGGGACGACGTGATCTCGACCTTTACGGTGTACGATCTCAAAATTATAAGGGGAAAGTCTCACTCCCCATCTGGCAAGTCTGCCGGTTGGATTTGTTAAATTTAGGAACCATTTTAGACTTGAGTGGTCTGTTATGATCTTGAAAGTGGGAACGCCTTCGATATAGGGTCGGAAACTTTCAACTGAGTACACCACGCTCAATGCCTCGCGTTCCGTGGCTGAAAAATTGCGTTCTGCTTTGTTTAGTGACCTGCTGGCGTACGCGATAGGATGTTCTTTTCCTTCCTCGTCTAACTGGGTAAGTGTTCCTGCTATTCCGTAACCTGATGCGTCACTGTGGATTGTAAACGGTTTAGAGAAATCAGGGCAGGCTAGAACTGGTGCGGAAATCAGAGCCGACTTTAAGTCATTGAACGCCCTTTCAGCGTCTTCTGACCATGAGAATGGTGGTGCAGTCTTGCTTGTGCTCGTTAAAGCGTTGAGAGGTGCTGCTATTGTAGAGAAATTCTTTATGAAGCGGCGGTAATATGCGGCTGTGCCTAGGAACATCTTTACTTCCTTTCTATTCTTCGGTGTAGGGAATTCTACGATAGATTTAATTTTGGAAGGATCTGTACGTAATCCAGTTTCGTTTACTACATAACCTAAATATTTTAATTCTTGTCTAAAAAATTGACATTTATTTAAATTTATTGTTAAATTGGCGAATTTTAAACGTTTTAAAACTTTCTCTAAGAGATTTAAGTGTTCACTGAAGGTGGATGATACTATTACTATGTCGTCTAAATAAGCAAATACTTTGCCATTGAATTCTGGTCCAAATAATTTGTCCATGAGGCGTTGTTGTGTAGCAGGTGCAGAGGTTAGTCCAAAGCACATAACTTTGAAATGGAAAAGTCCTCGTCCCGGAACTGTAAAAGCTGTTTTTTCTTTCGAGCTTTCGTCTAAAGGAATTTGCCAAAAGCTAGACTTGAGGTCGATTGAAGATAAGTACCTCGCGTCTCTTAATTGGTCTAGAATATTTGATACGTAGGGTAACGGGTACGCGTCTGTTTTGCTTATTGCATTGAGCTTACGGCTGTCTAGGCAAAATCGCAATTCGCCATTGGATTTTGGTGTAAGAAGAGTGGGGTTATTCCAACTAGAAGAGCTGGGCTCTACTACATCTAAATGTAACATTTCGTCTAACTGACGATTCATTTCTTTAAGTCTCTCTGGAGACAGACGATAATATCTTTGTTTAATAGGCGGAGTATCGCCGGTGTTTATAATATGGGTAGTTAGGGATGTTCTACCGAGACCGTTTTTCTCAGAGCTAATGTTTTCAAATTGTTTAATTAAATTTTGTGCTTGCAATTTTTCTCTTTCGGACAGGTCGTCGAAAGGATGTAGGTATTTTACCTCGCTAACTGGGACTGGTATGTCTATTTTATTCATAAGAGGTAATGTGTCAAATAATTCGGGGGCGATTTTGAACGATTTCCAAAAATCTATGCCTAAAATGAACTCGGTGGAAATTGTTGGTATATAATAAAATTTTATTACTCTGGTTTCATTATTTATTGTGACTGGCAACAAAAAGTATCCCTTGACTGTTGCGCGTGAGTTGTTTGCTGTAGAAATACTTTTTATGTCGTCGCTGTTATGTAAAGTGACACCTTGTTTAAAAAATATATTTTCTGCGTCTTTATTTATAATGCTAATGGCAGAACCCGAGTCGAGTAGACCGTAGTAGGGTTTGCCGTAAATTGAAAAATTTAAATAGGGACGTTCGTCGATAGTTTTAGATTTTACAGTTGCTATTTTATTTGTTTCACGTTGTTTTATACTAGGATTGGAGGAATGTTTTTGATGTATATTGTTCAACTTACACTTGGGACACTTGGTACTAAATGTGTCTTTTAGTCCACACTTATAACAAAAAATTAACGAACATTGTTTTGGAAAGTGGCCATATTGCTTGCAACGTGTGCACTGGACACAGCGTTGTATATTTTGGTAATTGTTATTATAATTATTTTTAAACTGGGATCGAACCGAAGCTTTACTATTGTAAAATTCGTGAAAATATTGTCGCATTCGGTTCGAGTTAATTAGTTTTTTGGCTTTGGCCTAGAATAATTTTGTTTAGAACAAGTAGGGCAGTCCGGTTTTTTAGTGTTGCGTCTCCCACAACCGTAACATAAAATTTTCTTACAATTGGAATGGTGGTGTCCTAGACTGTTGCAACGAGTGCAACGTAACGTTTCGTTACTATTATATTTAAAATTATTGTCTGACCGCCTATTGAAATTATTATTATAATGTTGGTAATTGTTAGCACTATTTTTGGGGTTATTAAAAGTTTTGTTTGTGTTAATAAAGTTTTTATGGTTATTATTTTGATTAAAATTGCTATATTGATTATATTTATTACTGTCTTGTTTGTTTTGTGAATTATTCTTTAACGTAGATGTAAAGTAAAGTGACTTTTGGGAATTATTCCCTTGTACTGGGTTTGAAATTGAGTTTATTTGACTTTGTTTAGGAGTGCTACCTGTGTATCCTAAATCAGGAGCTACTAACGACGAAGATGCTCTGGGAGGTTCATTAAAATTAGATGCCCTATCCCGAGCATGGTCTAATAATTTGCATTTAGTTCGCAATTCATTTATGGTTGAAAATTCGTGTAAAGAAAGAGACATTTGTATCTCTGGACGTAAATTTTTCCTTATTATTTTTATTTGTTCACGTTCGTCAATTGGTTGCGTGAAACGCGAAAAATAATTCAGCATTATTGCTATGTAAAAGCTAGAGGACTCGCTAGACCCTTGTGTTCTGCGCTGTACCTCCGCTAACAGTTTGTCGTTATAATCGATCGGTGAAAATTCGGAAATAAGACTAGACTTTAGCGTATCCCAATCTGTTAATTTGGGTTTAACGCTACGGAACCAAAGTAGAGCTTTGTCCGTAAACAGTTCGCTAGCCGAATGAAATAATTTTGAGTTGGCGATACCTCTTGACTCGCACAACTCTTCAAGTCTTTGTAGGAACGAATGGATACATGTATTACCATTAAATTTATGATTTAGTTTTGGAATTGCTAAATTGAAATTTTCATGACAAGTATTGTTGGTTTGAATTGATGATTTTGTTTGTTCTACTTCAGATGTACTCGTGGTACTGTCAAACGATTCCTTGAATGATTGGAACAAATTGTCCAATTTTTCTAAGTTTGAGTCTAGGCTCGAACGTAGGGATTTAAAAAGTTTTTCGTCACTTGACGGGTTTACGCGGCTTAGCCTGTGGTAAAGATGATGAGATAGCGCGCGAACACGGTTAAATGATTTATATTGTAACTTGGTTTCTTCAAAAAAATTTGCGACTTCTGAAAGTTTTTCCTGAATTCCTTTCAGTTCTAATATTGGATCTAAATCAGTTTCTAAGATTTCATCAGCGGGAAAATCTTTAGAAAGTCTCCTCACTTGAACGCGTAATTCTGCCACGGTGGATAAAGGTTTCTCTTCACGTATTTGAACTTCATGTATAAGTTCATCTTTTCTCAATAAATTGTAACTAATCGGTCGCTCCATTATTAATAAACGAGAGTCGAAATATAACTCCAGACAACAATGCGTAACGCAGTCGCGAAGAGAAAGAGAAAAAAAATTAAATGTTTAAAAAAAATTGTCGGTCGGCCAGTCAGTCTGTGTTCACCCTTATATTTATATAAGACAATAATAACAGTTAACTTTTAAATAAACAAGTTTAACTGTATGTTGAACTAAGAGGACTAATTAAAAAATTTATTTAAGTCTGTCTGTCAGTGTGTCGCTGCCTTTATATTTTACACACTTATTTAAAAATTTGACTTTATAAGAAAAATGGTAAAAAGAGCCTTATAGAGTACAATGATATATAATATAAGCTAGTAAGCTGCCTATCTTGATATGATTACTATGAATCATTAAACTTAAATTATTCTAAAAATAGAATTTGAAGACAAAATTGTATAAGTAGAAATGTTAACACACAGAATGTGATTTTGAAAAGATACAATAAAATTAATGTTGGATTGTTGGCTTTGTTTGTTGCAATGGAACAAGCAATATAATGCAATAAAATATAATATATTATACTATAGTTACTATAGGTAACTATTTGTTGTTGACACAACTTAAACAAAATAAACAATAAATATAAATTGTTTATACTCCCAAGCCAATAGTATTTGGTTTAAAGACGGTTTATTTATTACTGTAGGAAATGAACCGTAACTTTTTGTATTTAATCACAACTTGCATAACCAACAAAACACATTTATTATAATATGAAACAGTCTTAAGTATTTATCTATTTGCCTTGATAGCTATACAATATTTCTTCTTTTGTTAAAATTACTGTGCTCTAGTATTTTCAAAAGTTTTATGATTATTTCAGTTATGTTGTAAAATTTTGTGTTTTCAAAGAATTCTAGCTAAGTCTACTTGATACAAATTATTCATTAAATATCGCTGGAACTGTAATATAATTGATCTATTTGTATAACTTTCAAGTTAAATTTAAACTATTATTTACTATTAACAATTTAAAAGTATTGCTAAAATGTATGACAACCACAAGAAATATTGAAATATGATTTCAGTCTTTAAATAAAATACATTGTACTTTATATAATGTAAAATGACTAAGTATTTGACTATATTTGTATAGAAATGAACATTTAAGGTAAAATGATTTAAAATTTGAAATTTAATTTATGTTATTAAGAAATTACAAGTTGTTTTTGATATTCACTATAATGTTATTTTAAAAGTACTGATTATATATATTATGACCTCAAAGTATGAACCTCTCTCTTAATAAGAATTAGCCTGATAGTTTTAATCCAATAACAGGGGTAAAAATTTGCTTGACAAATTAACTAATAAATCCACGAATTGGGCGCCATTGTTACCTTTTTATCCGGGAGGTATATAAAAGAATGAAACGGATTAGAAGTAACAAATTTATTTCAGTTTAACAAAACTATACAAGGAACAAAGGTATTTATTAAACAGAACTTAACATATAATTATATATAAACTTAGGTATATGCTTCGAAGATTAAAGGCTCATAATAGATTAGTAAAGTGCCAGAGGGCAAAGCAGAGACGGACGTTTTGGGGGAATAAAAATGTGGGCTGTCAGGCAACAGGCTGGAAGGTTTCTGTAAGAGATGGAGGTATACTGAGAGGTATTCCGATGTTTTCAGATCAATTTACTTTCGGTGGTGTCAAAATCTAGGTGTTCCAATAAGTTTGATTTAGGTTTTAGAAGTCGAAGAGTAAATGAACGAGCTTAGCTGAATTCCAAGCGCAGCAGGCGGGAATTACAGGAAGGCTGGGTGCGATACGTCCCGAGCCAACTATGTGGAGATGGGCAGCCTAAACGGCAGGCCGCAGATAAACAGCTCACTAGGTGGGTGAACTTCAGACCTGGAATACGCCGATGTGATGATGTTAATAGCGCGTACAGGCGGCGGTGATTAAGCGAGGGCAAGGAAGGTAGATGCTATGCCTTATGGCAATTACAGTTAAATAATGATAAAAGGGGTACGATTTACATTTATAATCTTTGTAGTTAAAATAACCAACATCGAGAGTACGTGCAAAAAGTTGATTAGACCGCGTGACATACACGCCGGGTCCTGTTGGGGAAAATACCGACGTGTCAGACCATGTTGAGTCGGACACGTGAACAATAGTTTGTTAGGAGAAAAAGAGCACTTACTGGCTTAATATATTCGACAGCAAGGCAGGCAAAAATGCAGGAGACAGGCGAGTAGTTTTACTCGGGCGGACGAACCGCGTGGCCAAGATCAGCTAACACCGTCCAGATCATGGTACTGAAATGACGTTTGACCTTCAGGTGTGGTAAGAAATAATTCGCCAAAGAATAAGAAAGATGTAAGGTTACTTACAAGAAAGGTAGATGTGCGTCGCTCCCTAGTAAGGTAAAATCGACGCGTGTATCACTGCGGACGACCGGCAGCAGAAAGAAGCTATCAAAATGGTTGCCGTTGTACTAGGATAAGCACTTCACTATGCTCGCTGGCCCAATCGCAAAGCGACGGCTTTATTTGTGCCAATCCCGTTTTGAGACACACTTCATAGAATTTAGAACGAATCAGAAAGCAATAATATTGTCGTGTCACGACATTGACATAACTCACATTTCAGGTAGGCAGGCGAGGTAACCGATTCATACCGCCTTGTTAAGGTTGTATGCGATGAATGAACGATATTCCATAGTGAATAACTATCGTTTGAATGAAACAAATTAATAGGTTTAGAATGTGAGAAATGTTTTATTTCTAAAAGAAACGAGGTGGTTTGGAAAAATAAGTAACTTAACGGTGGGACGTTGTGTACGAATGGTATTAGAATCGTAGTTTAAAATGGCGGGAATTTGAATGGGGATTTTAAGTGAGTAGCGTCGCAAACCGCTACGTCACAACCTTAAACATTGCAGCTACACGAAAATGGTCTTAGGAGATTATTCATGGTTTTTCGTGAAATTTAGAAGCCCATGCACAGATTAAATACACTAAATAAAACTTTAAAAGTACTCGTCGACAATTGTCATCTTTGTCTTCCGTGATCACGGCCACTGAAAGGCGGCCAAAACGTCGAAATAACCAAAATCAAATAAATTACCGCGCTTAAAACCGTTAAAACGTAACTACGTTTTGACGGTTTTAATGAACTATAGAATTAGCAAGACAATGGCAATTTTACAAATATTTTATTGTGCCAATCGATCCTGTATCTGATACTGATCAAAAACTTCTATGGGTTGGTCCACAGGTTAAAGTACTGAAAAATTCATAAATTACAAAAATCTTTTCCCATATATCTTTTAAAAAAGTCCAACAACAACATAACAAAAGATGTTTGCGATTTCAGACTCTTAGTACTCCATCGAAGGTTGGGAAGGTTTTTGATCAGTATCAGGAACAGCATGGATTTGCAGCAAATTGGTATAAAATGGCCATTTTCTAGCTAACTGAACATTTTTTTTAAATCTGTGAATGGGGATTATAATTTTACGAAAAATTATGGATAGTCTCCTATAACCAGTTTCGTTTAGCAGCAACGGTTACGGTACTTTCCCTTACTGTCCTGCTAAAAGTTACCAACCTATATATTATATTATCAATCATTTCAATCAACCAATGAAGTGAGTACGTGAATAGTTCAAACGAGTTCTTTTTTAATATAGCCAAAGTACAAAGAAACAGACTGTTTAGGCAACGTCAGTTTTACCTTTTTACGAAACGCTTTAATCTTCCTAACATCCATTAAACTGACGAAGGATTATATTCTTAGCGAATAGAAAGGCCAAGTGTATGTCAGTAAGAACATAAAAAATAAGAGTTTCGTAGAGATGACTGACTATTTTAATCCTCAAAATAAAAGTATAGTTATGTTGAAATCCTATTTCTACACAAATTTTACACTCCGTAATTCCAAAGTTCAGGTCATACTTAATACGACTGTGGAGCGGATATCTTACTACTCACTGACTTACATACAAGTGTATGCATTGATATTTTTTAACCAATTACAGTAATTATTAATGATCTTATTAAACTTGAGGATCATCTAAACTCAGATATTAGAGTAGAACACTCATACTTAAACTCAAAATGATCACCTACTAAGAAACATCGTACAATTTTTAAAATTATGTCTAGCGATATTTTTTGTCATCCCTGAGTTACTTGGACGATGGCCACCCCTAATCTACCGCAAATTGATTACAGCATTTAGTTACAAGATATAGATTAACCCTTCCTATATATTTTCAGACACTTATATAGATTTATGGTTTATGAGAAAAATAATTATGACATACAAAAACAGAAGAAGAGGCGACCGCATGGACATATATTACTTACTAGTCTTCAGTATCAGGCCCTTCACTCTGCATTCTAGCGAATACCTCTCTAAATACCGGTGGAGGCTTGAAGAGTGTTAATTCTAGTCTAATTTTGACATCTCAAACCAAGTCAATCGGTCTGAACATACATAATACATACAAAAATGTGTATTTTACTTTAAAAGCACTTTCTGAAAATGAGAATCTATATGTCGCAGGCAATTTGTATGATTCGGCGTTTTATAAACGGCGTCGTCCGTTCAAAAACGCACGCTGTTTTGAAACATGCCGAAGGTAAAATGTAGATGGCCTTGTCACTTTATAATATGCCACAACATTTGATAGATAATTCAATCCCCGTTTACAGAATGCCGCGGCAAATTGAAGTATATTGTTCTTAATCTTACCGCGCACTACTAATCAAAACAAGAAAAATGGCGTCGAGTAGTGAGTGACATAGAAAAATATTGAAAACAGTGCAAATTCTACGTGTTCAGTATTGTTTTAAAGACATTACAGTGAATTGAGAAAAATTTACGATTCACAAATAGGAGCAGTAAAAAAGGGTGTTTCCGTTTTCTACCCACAAGTCTAAAATAATAATAATAATTCCGTTTTCAACCCATTACAAAATTTAATTCCGGTTTCTACCCACTGAACTGAGTACAGGCAGCAGAAAAAGTTAATTCAATTAAAAATATTTATTTGAAAAATAATAAAATCAAAAAGATTCTTATACATTCTTTACAAACAACTAAAAGTCACATTTAGATTATAAAACATTATTACATAGATCACATAATTAACGTTTGGTACATAACATTTTCAAAATTCACAACTTCGTCAAAATATCAAATAACACAGAGTAAAATATCAAATAGACTTTGAGGAACTATACATTAGTTAAATAAAGAAAATGTTTGTAACTATTGTTACAGTACACTGGATGCATTTATTCAAATCAAATCAAATCATTTATTTGCTCAAAAACATGGTGTATACATGGATCTTAATATGTTACTTTTAGGGTTCACATGTTTTTGCCGATCAGGCATGCAAATTGTACATAGGCTTAAAACTACTTTAATATTATACATGTCAATTTAAAATTATATAATCAATACAATACTAATTTTTGCCTATAGAAATGCTTAATGCATTGATATATAATTTTTTATATATCAATGGCTTTATGTCAATAATAATAATTTAATTAATTAAAATATTCTGCAAGAGAGTAAAAGCAACTGTTAATCAACCATTCTGAGAGCTTTCTTTTAAATAATGGTATGCTCTTAATTTCCCTTAGGTGTGAGGGCAGCTTATTATATATTAAGATTGCCATGCAGTAAACATTATTTTTGTATAACGACAGTCTAATATTTGGTAAAACAAGCTTTCCTTTATTCCTTATGCTTCGTGTTTGTTTACTGTCATTTAATTCAAAATTATCACTATGTTTCTTTACAAATACACATATTTCCTTAATATATAAACATGGTAGAGGTAATAAAGCTAAAGACTTAAATGAGGGTTTACAGCTATCTAAAAAATGGATACCTGTAATTGCTCTGATACATTTCTTTTGTACAATAAATGCTCTATTTACCTGAACTGAATTCCCCCATAGAATAATTCCATAGCTAAGAACAGACGACACATATCCATTGTACGCGCATAAGGACGTTTCTTTAGAGACTATTTGTCTTAATCGTCTTAACACATATACAAATCTATTTAATTTTCCGCATATGTGATTTATGTGATTTTTCCAGTTTATATGCTTATCAATGAAGATACCTAAAAAATTGATTGATTCCGTTTGTTGTATATGTTTGTTATTTAGTCTTACATTCAATGGTATGTCTTTAGCATTATAAGTATTAAATTGTATAATTTTTGTTTTGTCAATATTTAATTCTAAATCATTATTATGTAACCACTTTGTTATGTCACTAATTGTATCATTAACCTTATCTTCAAGTAAATTTTTATCTTTACATCTTACGGTAACTGTAGTGTCATCAGCATATAATATACATTTCTGTGGCGTTGAATTTGGGAGATCATTTACGTATAACAAGAATAGCAAGGGACCAAGGATGCTGCCCTGTGGGACACCAGATCTACATAACCTATAGTCCGATCTAGAAACAATGATTTCATCGTTACAAAATTTGGAAATTTCAGTACACTGATTACGATTTAGTAGATAGTTAGAGATCCAGCTGTTGGCTGTTCCTCTTATTCCATAGCATTCAAGTTTATTCAGTAGTTTTTGATGATTTACTAAGTCGAATGCTTTGCTCATATCCAGGAATATTGATGCAATTACGTGCTTGTTATTAAGAGACTCAGTAATATCTTTTATTAGATTGAAGCATGCTAGTGATGTCGAACTTCCTTTTCGAAATCCATATTGTTCTGGTATTAACATTTTCTGGGACGTTATATAGTTAAAAATTCTGTTATACATTGTCCTTTCAAATATCTTAGAGAGTATTGGAATTAAAGTGATTGGTCTATAATTGTTCATTTTTGTTACATCATCTTTTTTGTGTATCGGTTTAACTATAGAGTATTTCAATTTGTCTGGGAAATATCCCTGTTCAAATGTTAAGTTAATAATATAACTAAGTACTGTGCAGATGTTTGCTGCAATTACTTTAATAATTCTTGTACTAATATTATCATATCCAACAGCCCGACTATTATTTAATCCTAATATCAATTTATGTACTTCTTCAGGGTCTGTTGGTGATATAAACATGCTTTGAGTAGAATTTGAGATATTTAGGTTAGCTTTTTTATAGTGATTTACGTTTAATTTTTGTTCATTATTGCTTTTGGAATCATTATATTGAAAATATAACTAAAAGTTAAGTAAAATTTGAATAATTGGATAGATTGGGTAATACTAATAATCGACGTTAAAAGCATGAAGTATTGACATAAATTATGTAATAGCTTTTTTTAAATTTAATATATAAACGAGCTATGTTTCCTAACAGTGGTCTATAAAAATTTTGCCACAAGCCAAGTCATTAAGCGCAGATTCTATTTATTGTCTCTCTCTAACACATCATGTTTTTCGATTCCTTGATATTACAATATCTTTTCCTTTGAACTGTGTATTTTATTTTTTAGCGTCATTATTAATATTTGAACGGAACTGAAGCATGTTTAGTGACTTTTTCTTTGCCACAACGCGGTTTACAGTCACATGCTAGCTTTCAAGAGCGTTAGTTGTTTTGTGTCGAACTCCGCATGAAGACCATAATTCTAGGGGATATTTTCCACCAAACATATATGTTTTGACAATATAATCATTAAATCTCATTGCATCTTAATGCGTGGGACTCTATTCCATAATATAGAGAAAAGCATCATCCACCATTTCTTTCGGTATTAAACCTAAGGCAAGCATCAAAGATACATACATACATACATGTTTTTTTAAAATGCCTTTTTTTGGTCACATAGAACCCTTTGCCTTTTTCATATATCGCTTGGCAAAAGTGAAAGTAACAGGCTCTGGTTTTAGTTTCAGGTGAAATAATTTTGAAAAATCTTGTTTTTTCATTTGCGTTTTGGATTATTATTATCCAGTGACGTCATAGACACTTGCAGCTAAGAAGTCGTTCGTGAACTAATATTAAGTAGATTTAAACATTTTAATATTGTGAGCTGTTCATCTTGCAATGAATAAATATTTAAAAGCAATAATGTTTCTGACCGTACTTCAAAACCATGAAAATTAGTAATGGGTTGAAAACGGAAAGCTTTTTGGGTAGAAGACGGAAAAAAATATTATATTTATTTTTGTAGGTTGAAAACGGAATAGATTTTGGGTTGAATGCGGAAAATTTTTTTTGGGTAGAAAAAGTGGGTAAAATCCGGAAACACCCGTAAAAAAACCGTGGACAAATGACAAAGTTTTTGCGGTTATCCGGCACGTAAAATACGCTAAGGTGTCCATAGAATTTGGTGCTCGGAGGACTCTGCCGCGGCAAATTGAAGTATTTAGTTCTTATTCTTACAAGCATTACAAATATCGTCAAACAAATACCTCCAAGAAATCCCGCACAACATCATACCATTGAGAGAAGCGGTTTCAAAGGAATCTCTATTTGGCGGACAAGGCTTTAAGCAAATGTTCATGTAAGCCGGCTAAAATGCATTGTCAAAATAAGAGATGCATATGTTTTAACAAGAATGTGGCTCAACTTTTGCAGAGAGTGGCATTAACGAAAATTTAGTTTAGGGATATACATACGCCTTATATATAGACACAAGACCTGTTATTTGGATTAGGAAACATGTTTTTAGGGTCCACCAACAAGTTTTGAATGAATAATGGGAAAAACAAAAATGGACTTAAACGGCCAGTTGGTTGGGTTGGGTTAGTGTTTAGACCAAAGCGCACGAGCCGAGCAAGCGAGCGTGCCGCGGCAGCGGCCGGCGAGTGCCAGAACCGACTTGTCACCATTTATTAATTGATAACTATTTAAATTGTGGCTACACATCGGTTGTGACATTTGCTGACCGCTGTCATGGCACACTTGCTTTACTCGCTTAGGCTTGTGCGCTTTAGTCTGCGTTCTTAGACTGTATTAAATGTTTTTTACATTGACCACTATCTTTCTTCTGCATTTCTCGTTTTTAGACATAAGAAATAAGTACACCATATTGAAATAAATAGTAAAGTTATGTTTACAATATGTGTCCAACTTGTGTTTTATGATGGTCACCCTACTATAACAATCAATGTCGAAATTTTAACAATTGAACGAGTCGCCAATTTGCCTTCGGCATATTTAAAGACAGCGAGCGTTTTTAAACGGACGACGCCGTTTGTAAAACGCGGAATCATACAAATTGCCTGCGACATATATATCTATCTAAAATATTACAAAATTCTTAACATGCTGTGTCTGTACATTGAAACTATTTTAAAAAAAACAGGAATAGACAACATAAACGAAGAGGAACACGTTGCAATTTTTTAGATTTCGTTCGGGATTCACGTAAAAACTACTGGGCAAAATTCTTAGACTTAGAATCTGCGCAAATTTTTATACCGGGATTTTTTCTGGAAATTATTTAAAAGGGCCAGGCTGATAAAAGAAAATCGAATTCCAATGCTGTTTTGTCACTGATCGATAGAAAGTTTTATGTAATAAATCGTGTGATATTTTATATTTCGGGAAACCCGTGGGAATTTTCCCTAGAGCGGTTTAAAGTTGTTCGGGTGTATAAAAATTGGCTTATTCCGACACAGTTTTTGTTTAAACGATAGCTTAAATTGTTTTTTAAATGCTGTGATGCTTCGTGTCCCGGGATCCCGCGGGAATTACAACTCAAGCATGGACGAAGTCGCGGACATAGCTTTGTATTATTATGAAATTGTGGGTTGTGTAATAAATATAGTGGATTTTGCAAACGGGAACCTAATCCGCTGTGCCAATTTAAGTCAATCAAATATTCCAAAAATTTATCAGGTGCCATGGAATGAAAGTAATGATACTCCATTGAAGCATGTAGAGGTCTCCACGTCCTGAACCCTCTTTTTACGCGGCTATTGCTCCCCCCATTACTTGTTTCAAAATCTACCCTCATTTACACTTTGTTTACCCGGTTACGTGTAAATCATGCCTAATTGGATACTGAATTCCGATTTTGGGCATTGATAATAACCATAAACACAAAATTAGAAATTATTACACAATTCTGACTAAGGTCATATCGTAATTAGTTAACTTACTTTTTTACTTTTAATAAGGTATTATGTAGAAGTATGACGGCTACAAATAATGAATTAAAAAAAAAGGCATAGCAATACAAGACGCCTTCCCTGCAAATTGCAGATTGAGTCTATTAAGTATACGGGTATAGCGCATAGATAACACGGGTCAACATGAAATTTGACTTTGATTGCAAAGCATTAAATTTCGGTAGTTTAGGTCGTAATAAGACGGAAAAAAAATATATGGCATGAAAAACTTTGCTTTTGTGCTTAGAAGACTGATTGAACGAAATTTTTAAAAATCTCGGATTTTAATTTTTGATTGAAAATAAAACTATTGAAATAAAAATGTTTATTATTTTTATTAAGTTTTACTATCAAATTAGCTTAGAGAAAAGTGGAAAATAACTTTTATTTTCATAGCTACTTTCTCTCAATAAACCCCAAATATAGTCGCCCATCATGTTTTCATTGTATTGGCCTTGATAGCGTTGTTCAAAATTCATGATATCCTGATGGAAACGTTCTCCTTGCTCTTCGGAATAGGCTCCCATATTGTTTTTAAATTTATCCAAATGAGCATGCAGCATATGTACTTTTAATGACATCCTGCAGCCCATGGCCTTAAAATTTGTAAGCATATCCTCAACCAACTTTTCGTAGTTTTCAGCTTTATTATTTCCTAAAAATCCAGAAACTACTGCTTTAAAACTGTTCCAACTTGCTTTTTGAGTACGATTCAGCAACGTTGAAAATTTTTCATCGGCGAAAATCTGTCTTATTTGCGGACCAACAAAAACCCCAGCTTTAACCTTTGCTTCCGATAACTTCGGAAAAAAAATTTTTAAGTATCCAAAAGCAAACTTTATACCGAAAAAAGGTATTTTCTTTTCGTTTTTGTGCATAACTAACTGGAAAATAATAGTATAAACTTTAGGACAAAGAACGAATTTTTTTTTGTAGAGTTGTGTAATATACCAATGCTTAGTTATAGCGATAACTAGAAACCCTTGGTAGTAGCTCTATGCTACTTATATAAAAACTTAATTTGGTATTTATATTTATGTATAAACTTTCAATGAAATTTAATCTAACTTATGGTGAAAATCGCTTAAAAATCATAGACATATTAGTGTATGCATTTAAGTTATCTGTAAATTTTTAACGTCATTAACAATTAATAACAATATCACATCACAAATAACGCATAAAACTCATCGCTACAACTATGTGAAACGTTCATTAACTATAACATTATCCCGGATAAAAAAAGTGGCATAAGCTAAAAGCCCATGAACTAAAGTGCAATTTTTATGTTTTATATATATAAAACCCTAATTAAGTTTTTGTGTAAGTATTGCCAAGGATTTTTCACGCGGCGTAGCCACGGGGAAACGCTAGTAATAAATATTTATATACTTTTACAGTCTTATTACCTCAAAGTTTAAAAATTGAAAGTGTATTGAACGCGTGGTAGCTAAATGACAAAACTATCCGCATCCGCATTACGTACGTACTCTCTCTTTTCTTTCAACATATCCCAATTAATTGGGGTCGGCACAATATGTCTTTTCCTTCCACACTCTTCTATTCTGACATACATCTTCTGTCACACCACAAATCATCATATCATCCTTCACACAGTCCATCCATCTTTTTTTAAGTCTACCTTTAAATCTACACCCATCCATCTTGTAGTTTAACATTCTTTTTGTCACGTGACTTTCATCCCTCCTCATTATATGCCCATACCAACTTAGTCTTCTTTCTCTCAATTTTTCAGTCACGGGTGCAACTTTCAAAGATCCCCTTATGTACTCATTTCTCACCTTATCCATTCTCGTAACACCACACATCCATCTCAACATTTTAATCTCAGCTGAGTGTTTGTGTGAGACGTTTGTGGTTTATCACTTTAGTGGCCCAACATTCGGACCCGTAAAGCATGACTGGTCGTATGACAGATTTATGTATTTGACCTTTTAGTTTCAGTGGCATTAGTTTGTCGCACGTCACACCGGTTACCTATCTCCACTTTAGCCATGCTACAATTATTCTTCTCCTTACATCCCTCTCTATATCACAATTACTCTGCAGTAGTGAACCAAGGTATCTGAATTCGGGGTTACATATTAAGTATAAGCATTAAGTATGTAACTGTGGCTATGAATAAATGAATTTTATTTATTTTTATATCAAATGTGCATATAGTTTGAATTTGCATGTTTACATTGAAGGAAAACATTAAGAGTCGACTTAACCTTGGACATCAAAATTACCGGGGTATGAAACCGCCAGCTTGTCTTAAGACAAATTCGACGGGCATAGCGTAAGTGCTCTAGAAATGGGTCCGAATCTATCTATAACAGTCGAATGTTTTTATGCTGACATTACTCCGAGGTTTTAAGAAAAGTTATAATCTTCCTGAATTCTTGATTTTAAAAGTCCTAATACAACACAATGAAGTGTTGACTCGAGATATGTTTTCCAAATACGCCCAACATCTTTACGCCACCCTCTCTCCACGAAACTGGATCAGAACAGATGCCGAGCCTTGTAAACACAAACACAGAGCCCGTTTAAGATACGATAAACTTATACCATGGCGTTAATAAACATAGCTGGCTTTAGTAGATACAGTATACATGTGATTTATTTAAAGGAAACGTTAAAAATGTTTCACAGTCGATAGAAAACGATTATCATATAATACAACAGAGATAAAAACCGGATCGCAGAAAACTGCACAGTAGTGAAAACAGCATAATTGTCTAGGCTTTCACTCTACACATCCAATAATCATTCTAGTGGTACTCTTGCGTGAATAAATAATTTTAATATTGTTGAATGCTTCAAAGAGTTTTACCTGAATTACAAATACATGTACCTATGTTTTTTTCACATTGAATAAATCTCGCAATTATTTCAAAACGTGTATTTATATTTTGTACTTTAATTGGTATAACTAGTAAAATTTGGCATAGTGTGTGCAAACCACCCACGTACAGTGCAGGTGTCCGAGTGTCCGTAGAAGTATGGAACGTCTACTGTTATTGCGCGCTATACTTCCCCAATTAAGCAGAAAATACTTTATATCTCAAAAACTACTTAATGGATCTTGTTCAAACCAATTGCAGTTACAGTTATTTTTCAACTGCCACCTCATTGTCTAAATACTACGAATATATATATATATATACTAATATACGAATTGGGGGGGTGGCGGCAAGCCACACATTCGCGACTTACAAAGCCAATGTCTCGCTACCTAGCGATTAAATAAAAAATATTAACGAGCACAATCATTATCATTTTTGAAAACCTGTCTACTGATAATTTTTTAGGTCAGGTGTATGTAGGTAGAATAAAGATCACTTTTCTTTTTAACCGACTTCAAAAAAGAGGATATTCTCAATTCATCTGTATGTTGTTACTCGATTTCTCCGTCAATTGTAAACCAATTTTCAATTTTTTTTACTAGTATTTCCTTATTTTAACTCCCGAGGTGGTTCCATGGTCACCAAGTCAGGATTTGATGAATGGATCCCAGAGAAATCAACATTTTAAAAAACGCCGAACCTAAATTTTTTCAAAAAAGATTGTATACGCATACGCCAGTATTATAATTTTCAAAGGCGCTTATTTTGTTGCATGTTACACGATTTCTCCGTCAATTGTTGGCCGATTTTCAAATTGTTTTTTTAATTTCCGAAGTGGTCCCTTAATCACCAAGTTAGGGTCTGATTTGTGAATCACAAGGAATCGAAAGCAACCTTGGTTGAAGAGCATATAGAACGAAGAGTGAGCAAATTTGTATTCCCGTGCCAGTTACACATTTTCTACATCAAAAAATCTTGAAGTCGGTGCCAAGTAAATCATAAAAGAAGAACAACAAATTTACAAAATATAGTAATTTTTATGTTTTAATTGACACCGACTTCAAGATGTTGTCGAAAGAAGTCGCTTAACTATTTATTTTTTGGTTTTTAGTGTGAAGCCGGTTTTGTTATTATAAAAAAATGCTTTTTAGTTGCGCATATATTTCAATAGCTTTTGAAATAATATATTAAGCACCGTTAGAAATTGTAAAACTGAACAGCATTATGTACCTTAAATTAATTCAACAAGAGATTTAATTATCTAAAAAACAGTAAACCATGCTAACATATTGCTAATGACTTATTTAATTTTATATTTCTACTTCTTCAATGCCTTGGAATTGAATCGATTATGTTATTTCTATCGATTATATTTATTGTGTATTTACTTATACTTTACATAACGACGATGAACATAATATTATAACTAATACCACCATTGACTAGAGTTCTAAGGGAAAGCAATATAAACCGATTATAATTAATAGTATATACTATTTTCGCAAAATATTATATTTCCCGCAAAATAGAGATCCGAAATATACACGAGTGACGACGCGCAGTAGTAACATACATATATTTTTTATAATTAACAAAACACAGCTTAAGTGCGAATTTTAATTTTCTCCAGTTTAAGTAGGTCGGGCGGGCGGCGGCTCTCATTGCTATTGTATTTCGCCCACTCAGGCACGAACTCAGTTTACATTTCAGCGGGATTTCTTTTTACTAAATATTATATCGTATTAATATTCAACAGTTAGCAGCGGCACGACGTGACCGAGGGAATGTTTACAGTGCTTAGCGAAGCGCGCGGCCTCAGTCTCCGCGCCACCAACCCTCGCCAGCCGAATACTTATCTACCCCAGCATTATGCATATGGATGATCTCGCCTACCGGCAATCATAATTAGTTTTGTAACTGGAAAATGTGCTCACTCAGTTGTTTAATATTTCACATTAATTTAATCGATAGGGTTAGGCTGCTAAACAAGAGAAACCACATTAGGTTTCTCTCGTTTAGAAAACCAAATTACCTAATGTTCCTACCAGAGAAGGTTAGCTTCTATTTTTGACCTAATGTGCGCAATGATTACAATCAGAACGTGCTAATTCTGAGAGAAAACGTCATGAAGAAACCTGTACATTGAGATTACCTATGAGGGAAACCCACTAAAAATTTGAATTTTTGTTTGGAGTTTCGAATTTGATTTCTTGAATTTGGAAAATACAAGGTAATAAAGGAATTTATAAACACACAAGATGCGCTCGAAAACCTAACCCTTCCTTGGCAGTCGGCTGAAAAAACATACAATGTATATAAAGTATTTCGGACAAAACAAAAACCGCCCAATTATTGTGCATTTACAGGGAACTGAGGATTGGTCCGTACGCTCGTAGTAAGTCATCAATAATTCCCAGCTACCCTCATCCCTCCCACACATATTACGCGGACGCCGCCCTTCGCGAATTACCGAAATCAATAAATATTTGATTACATTTTATCAGCATTTTATGAGAACAAACAGTGGAACAAAACGTGTCAATAGAATGCTAAATAATTAAAAGGATTTAGCCTAGAGTTTAAAAAGTTTATAAGATAAACTATTACTTTTAATATCTGAAAATGGCCAGTATAGGTAGGTAATTTAAAACATCTACCTCTTACATTATACGAGTATAAGTAGTCTACACC
The DNA here is from genome assembly GCA_949752895.1 of Dendrolimus pini. NCBI lineage: Eukaryota > Metazoa > Arthropoda > Insecta > Lepidoptera > Lasiocampidae > Dendrolimus > Dendrolimus pini. The sequence goes on along the minus strand of OX457128.1, from coordinate 13,615,859 downwards.
AACTAAGCTAAATAGCCTGTTTGTGATTTTTAGTAGAATGTCAAAATTTGAATGATATTTATACGATGTCCGCCATAACTGACCTGTTTAAAAACTTTTCGTCTGTCAGTATGTCTTTGAAAACTCGCCTTGAATAGGGCCCAAAACCAATTTTAATTAAATTAATGACTATCATCTTAAAATTTCGTGGATTCTTCATTTCGATATATTGCAGGGTTCAAAGGCTGCGATAATAAAGTCCAAGTAACTTGCAGACGATATGGGGAGGAGGACAGCTAGTTACTCGTTATCTATAACATAAAATTCTAAACATGCCGTGTCTGTACACTGAAGCTTTTAAAAAAATTGGAAAAAGCTATATAATCGATGCAGAACACGATACATTTTTTTGGTTTTTTTGTTTGTTCAGGATACACGTAAAAACTACTGGGCCGATTTAGATGCAGTTTTAGCTGATCACACAAAATTCTTAGATTCAATCGACTCAAAAAAGCGCTACTTTTTAACCCGGATACCCACGAGAATTTTCCTGGGAGCGGTTTGTAGTCGTTCGGGTGCATAAATAATCGCTTATTTCGAAACAGTTTTCACTAAAACGATAGTTTATATTCTTTTTTAAATGCTGTAGTACTTTTTATCTCGGGAATCACGCGGGAATTTCAAGTCAAGCATGGACGAAGCCGTGGGTGTATCCTAGTTAATAAATAAGTACAGAGAACATTGAACCGTTGTACAATCGTATAATGAGGTGGAAGAAATTATATTTTAATTACGTTATTCTTTATCTATCTGGAAAAACAAAAAATCGGGCAATGCATGAATATACCGTTCCCATTGTAACAAAAAAAAAACTGAAACCTTATTTGTTAAGTCTGTCTCTTAATCTTTTGTATGGAATAGTGCTGTCTATCTCGATAGAATTGGCTCGGAAGGTGCATTTATGAGCCCTTAGATAGTGCTGTAGTGAATTCGCGACATAATTATATGATTAAACGAACTTACCTAAGTGAAGTTCTATCATAATAATACGAAGTTTCTTGTATAAGAGGTCTTTTTACAAGCAGCAGACGAGTATCGCGCTGTGCTAAGCCACTAATTTAATACAAAGCTAGAAAAAAAAAACAGAGATACAAGTGACGCTAGTTTGACAGGGATGTTACGTCATTACGTTCAAAGATATACATGAGCACGAACAACCCTAACTCTGGGGTATACATTTATGTATATATGGGAGGGTTTTTTGGGACTGACCTCTTATACAAGAAACTTCGTATTATTATGATAGAACTTCACTTAGGTAAGTTCGTTTAATCATATAATAATACTCATTTCTTGTATAAGAGGTCTTTTTACAAGCAGATGTTCAAAGCTAGGGTTGTGAGTAACCTGTGTTACTTAAAAACCACGTTAGTCAATGAAAACGTATTTTTATTATCTTCACAAAGTTACAAAATTTCTACGAAATGCCTCTAAAATAATATAAAAAATAATAAACGAAGCAGAAAAAAGTAATAATAATAATAAAATGAACATAGATTTATCTTTTAAGCTAATGGTCACTCTTTACATTTACTATGGTATTTCCCTTGCTGTACTACATATAGCATCGCTATAATAAGCCTGATTTACGATAGGCCTATTATAGTACCTTGCGAAGGTCAGTGAGTTTCCTGACCAGCCTGCTGTCTTTTGTATTTGATCAATACTGATTCCAGATCTCAGTGCTGAACTCGTGGACGAATGTCTCGTGGAATGAGCAGTAAACATATTTACATCTATTCCAGCTTCTTGCAGGGTTGATTTTATCCAGCGACTAATTGTCTGAGAAGATGCAGGATGATATGGTTTTTTATATGTGATAATTAATCTACTTGTATCTTTCCTTAGTGGTTCTGTCATTTCAATATAAGCTTTTAAAGTGGTAAATGGGCAAATCTCCACTTTTTCTTCGTATTTCTTTAATGTAAGCATTGGTTGAAGACTGCCTTTTTTGGAGGTTTTTATCATATCTGGTATAAATATTTGCACTTTATTATCATCTATAATTACATTATTTAAGTTGATTAGAGACAATGTCTGTACCCTATGTCCTGTAGTCAGTGCAAGTATTGTTACCATTTTCCTTGTTAGTTTGTCTAAAGATATTTCATTCATTGGATAGCTTGCTATGTGGTTCAGTACCACTCCCGGGTCCCAGGTTATATCATATTTTGGTGTTGGTGGTTTTGACCTGAAAACTCCTTTCATGAATCTTTTAATTCTATCATCAATTCCTACTTTTGGTCCCATTATAAGAGATAAGGCAGATCTTGCTGTATTTAAAGTACCATATGAGGCTCCGGATGTAAAGATTTCACTTAAAAATTTAAGAATGTAAGGAATAGATGCTTCATATGTATTTATGTCATATTTTTCACAAAATTTCCACCACAGTTTTAATGATGAGTCATACTGCTTCATGGTATTTTTTGAAAGTGAGTTCAACATTATTGAGAGGGCTGAAGATGGCGTCCCTCTTCTTATATATGCTTTGCTGACAGCAGTCCTGCAGCCAGGGTAAGCTGGTGATGGAGAGGGTGACTGTCTCTGAAAGGGGAGGTAAGTAGACTTTTGTTAGGTTCGAATATTATAAGGTCATCGATTAATAAGGATTTTAAAATTGGAAACCATGGTTGAGATGGCCAATATGGAAAAACTAAGATACCAGAGGCTTTGTCTGTTTTAATTTTATATATGCATTTTAATATAAGAGAGAAAGGGGGAAAAGCATAGAAAAATATATTTTCCCATTTGATTGTAAAGGCATCAATGGTGAAAGCTTCTGGATCACATTTCCATGAAACAAACTTTTCACATTTTTTATTTACTCTTGAAGCAAACAGATCTATTTCAGGGTTGCCAAATTTTGTAACAATTTTGTTATAAGCTCTTGGGCAGAGTTCCCATTCTATATTAACCTTTCTAGATTCCATATCTGCTAAATTATATTTTGTGTTTATATAAGAACAAAATAACCATATATTTCTGTCTTCACACCATTGCCAAATATCCCTAGTTATACTATTTAGGTATGGGAAGCGAATTCCTCCCGATTTATTAATATAAGCTACTGCTGTTGTGTTATCTATTCTCAATAGAATTTCACAGTTATACATATTTTTAGTAAAACACTGAAGGCCAAGATAGGCAGCTTTAAGCTCTAAATAGTTTATATGATGTTCTTTTTCAGATTTAGACCAACAACCTGACACTTTTTCAGTGCCACATACGGCTCCCCATCCTGTAGAGGATGCGTCTGTATGAATTTCTAATTTAAAATTGTAATTCTTTATTAGATTACATTTACGTATATTTTTACTCCACCATTCTAATTCTGAGTAAACTACTGGAGAAAGAAGCATTTTTGTGTTGTAATTTTCATGTGACTTCTGTAATGCTAAGTACTTTTCTCTTTCCAATAGTTTAGTGTAAACCCAGCCATAGGGAACAGCTATACAGATGGAATTTAGTACTCCTATTAATTGAGACAATTCTCTTATTTTACATTTGCTTTTTTGTTTAAAACACTCAATTTTGTCTCGAATTGACATTTGTTTTTCCTGTGGAACTGACAGTGATAGATTTTTGGAATTTAAATTAAATCCTAGGTATTTACATATCTTGTTAGGTATAACAACACTTTTCTCATAATTGATGGTAAAGCCTAAATCCTGAAATAGCTGACATGCTATTTTTATGCTATCTTTACATTTGTTTTCTGTGTTTGAAAAATATAAGCTATCATCTAAATAACAGGTAACAATTATATTCTGGTTTCTGAGGTAAGTACTGATTGGTTTGATAATTTTTGTAAATACAAAAGGTGCTGTACATAATCCATAGGGCAAAGCTTCAAATTGGAATAATTTACCTTCAAACATAAATCTCAAAAACTTTTTACATTTATCTGAAATAGGTATAGAAAAATAGGCTTCTTTCAGGTCAATTGTAGCCATATAACAATCTTTAAAAATTAATTTACAAGCGGTTCTAACATCTTCAAGTTTAAAGTGTTCAGTTTCTATGTAGTAATTTAGCCTTTTTAAATTTAAAATGAATCTATATGACCCGTTTGGTTTTTGAACAAGAAATATTGGGGATACAAATTGGTCTGGGCTGTAGGAACACTCAGAAATTGCTCCTAAGGAAAGTAATTTCTGTATTTCCTTGTGTATAATTTCTTTTCCTTCTTGTGACCAATTTTGATGTTCTGACAGGAAAGGTGGAGGCGTTTTTTTTGAAAGGGATTTTATACCCTTCAATCCAGCCTAATACCACAGGGTCTTTTGTAATCTGTAGCCATTTATTTTTAAATAATTTTAATCTACCTGCATGTACCTGGTTTTCTAGCGACGGTAGTTGCTTTTGTAAGGTTGTCGTTTCTGGTCCTTGTATTGTCTGTGGTTCTTCCTCTGTGGTTGTTGACGTGGCCCACCGCGAGCCTGATTGTAATGTTGTTGTTGGACTTGGTATTGTTGTGGCGGTGGGCCTTTCCAGTTTCCCGGTTTACTAGATTTTTTTGTTTTAATTATCGAGCTAGCGTGCATTATTTGAGTTTTAGATTTTTGGATAGTCTGTGCAGCTTTAATTTTTTCTGAGCAGTCCTTTCCAAATAAAAGCTCATCAGACTTGGAGTTACGAACTGCATCCTTCACAGTTTGGTTAGCCCCTGCCAGTGCAAAAAACTTTCTCGAAGCAGAATCTTGATAAAAGACTTCAGCTGTTAACTTCGCAGCATCATTGATTTCTTCTATTAACAGTTTCGAGTTAATATTTCCTTTTAGCAAGCTGGTTAAAGATTTACCCAAACATGTCATAACTTTTCCTAACACATTTTGTCGGTGTATTATTCTTTTATCCCTTTTGAATGTTACTTCAGAAATGGCTGCTTTTATTTCTGGATTAAGTGAAGGAGCCACAGCACTTAAAAAGTTACAAGGTGTAGGATACTTTTTGGATATGTGCTCCCTAGCGTCTTTACCCAATCCATTATTCATAATCCGTGTCCAACGGAGAGCTAACTCATTTGTGATGGGATCTCCAACTATGGTTGTTTCCTCTCCTTCATTTCCCAGTGCCAGAAGTAGTTCTTCAGAGAGTTTTTCCTCATCTGGAAGTTTATTTTTAACAATTTGTTAAGAATTGCCAGATTTTTAGTAATAATTTAGAGAATACATATATATATAGGCAAAAATATGGTAATTTTTCTTTGTATAAGAAAGCAACCTTTTCAAGTTTCGATTGTCTATCCACTACAGTGATAGCGCATAGAAACCTATGTATAGTTTTGTTATTAATGACAATACTATTTGGCAAGATAATTCATTAAGTGACCTCACTTTAGTGATGTAAGTCATTTTTGCAGGGAGTTTATCCACTAAGTGATAACGCTTAGTCATTTTGGTTTATAAATGTAATTATTCAAAGAGTTTATCCGCTAAGTGATAACGCTTAGTCGCTTGGGTAAATAAATTTATTTAATAGTGGGTAAAGAAAATTAACAGAATGGTACCTGTGTCCAGGTTCACTACTGGATTAGAAGGTCCTGGCTGTGGTTCTGGCTCAACTCGTGGAGAGGGAGGCGTCAAGGATCTTTGTGACTCAATATTTGACTCCGTCCTTGTTCTCTTCTCAAGTTTTTTCTCTAATTTTCTTATTTTATTTCTTAGGTATTCTTCGTCTTCTTCACTTTTCCTCTTTCCCATTTTTATTAAAATAATAAGGCTTCAGAGAGTTGCAAATTTTTTCGGACGACAGTTTGACACTTTCAGACGCGAATTTAAATGAATGAAAAAACGGTTTTTCTAATAAAAAGGACGCCCAAAAACAAAAAAAAAAAAAAAATTTTGGTTTCCTCCGGAAATTTGTAAATTATGGTCTATTCATTACTTTCGATTGTTTCCGGTCATAACAATGGCAACTGAACACTTTGAACAATACTGATTTATAACCTCTGAGATTAATTATATTATTTATATTATTTTCAGTAGTTGTATATAAAAAAGACACTGAAAACAGCATAGTGAAAATAACTGATTAATTACATACCTCTTGTTTGTCAAATAATCCAGACAAACCTTTGATTTAGTTCTGTTTTTGGCAAATCGGCTGTCCCACGGCGTCGGCGCTTTTTATTCATTGTATCACGTCACTATATATTTGGAACTAAAATACACTTCCATTTTATACAATATTGTTGTATTTATTACAAAGACTTGTTATTTATGTAATACACTTAAATAAACACTATTTACAGGAAAACAAAACAAACAAACGAAGTGGCCGGCAACTGCACTAAACTCGTAATGACGTAACATCCCTGTCAAACTAGCGTCACTTGTATCTCTGTTTTTTTTTTCTAGCTTTGTATTAAATTAGTGGCTTAGCACAGCGCGATACTCGTCTGCTGCTTGTAAAAAGACCTCTTATACAAGAAATGAGTATTATTGAAATCGGTGTTGGTCGCTATACTCGTACATGTAGCTGACAGTCGAAAACAATTGGTGTACAAAAATCGTAAGAATGTTACTTAGATGATGAGATGTTATATTCTAGTCTCGAACATCGTGTCCGCCATCAAAATTTAGAACTGGGCGCAAACCATTCTGTAAATATCGAGCCATCACTGCCGATTTATCGCAAGCGACATTTGTACCTAAACAAATTTTTGTTGCAAAATAAAAACTTCGTTTAAAAAAACCGACTTCAAAAACTAAAATGTATAAAATAACTTATTTCTAAAGCTATTATTATTAATATATATTATCTTAAACATCTTAAAGTCGGTGCTTAGTAATTTTCAAAATATAGTAGGTAATTTTTATGTTTTACTTTGCACCGACTTCAAGATGTTTTAGATAATATATATTAATAATAATAGCTTTAGAAATAAGTTATTTTATACATTTTAGTTTTTTAGTTTTTAAAGTCGGTTTTTTTAAACGAAGTTTTTATTTTTTATTTGTTACTTTTTAGTGTCTAGCTATGTATGGGTGGACCTACGAATGGTGCCGAGCTTCTTAAAAAATATAGGTCCCAAGAACCGGGAACAAAAAAATGTTCGTAAAATGAAAACTACTGGGCAAACTATGTCAAATTTTTAGGGGACCACATGGCAGCTATTCCGCGTCGAGCAAAAAAAGAATCACGTAAATCGAATCATAAATCTCAAAGTAATCGGTGTACATATGGAACGGAGTGAAAATTATTTCCATGAAAAATGTTCATAAAATTAAAACTACTGGGCCAAACTATGTAAAATTTTTAGGGGACCAATTGGAAGCTAATCCGCGTCGAACAAAAAAAAAATAATATATAATAATAATAATCATAAATCACGGAGTAATCGGCGAACATACATAAAAAAAGCAACAAAAAAAAAGATCCCGACGAATTGAGAACCTCCTCCTTTTTTCGAAGTCGGTTAAAAAGGTATTTTAAATTGTTAATTTATTTTAAGACTTTAAAATTTAGTTATTAACCATTTTAAACCTTACTGAATCAAACATTGAATAGTTGAAAATGTCATATGTAACAAAAAAATATAATATTTTGGTACAAGTCGCTTACGACAAAGTGGCGGGTAAGGCCGCTTTCTGACTTGTCGGTGCGGGAGGGGTGCAGGATCTGTAAGGTCTGTACCGAAACGATACCGCGTTGCCTTCGGCTACTCACCTATCGGTATGTTCTCGGTATAAAATCATGCCGATATTTTGGCGTGCTATTATGTATATCGCCTACGTAAAAAAACAAAGCGTTATTGGCGTCATCCTTATGTCGAAAATAATATTAATCGCCGACTTTTTGTTGCGGCTCATGATTTTTCTCAAGATGACGAACAATTTTATAATTATAATTATACAATGTGGGATACTTTTCAATTTCTAGTAATAAAACGACGTGAATATCTCGCCCCACCATCTTGTTTGCATGACCGTGCGCGGTAAATGTCGAGAGGCGCCTGGACACGCATCCCGAGACGCGGTAAAACGAAACGAACCCTCTCCGCTCCCGCACATACCGCGCCAATTAGAAGACGCACAATGAAATATAGGCGCTCGGCAAGCTTTCGGTACCGCGTATACCGAGCGAAACCAATCCGCACCGCTCTCGCAGTGACAAGTCAGAAAGCGGCCTAAGGCTCGATATCATTGTGGTGGGCGTTTAAAAATACTTACAACGTAAATTGGTTGACAAAAAATACGTTGATTAGTTTTTGGTATACAGAATATTTGTAATTAAAAGGTTTTATGGGTTTCGTAGCCAAATGCCGAAAGCAATAGACTTTCGTCACCATTACGGAACCCTTGACCGTACGTAAATAAACACGCACTTGTATGATTTTATTTGTAAAATATGGTAATTACATGCATTGCATTACTAGACTAGGCGAATCTATCCATTATTCAAATAATAAAGAAATACTCAATGCTCTAGTTCACATATTTGCTTGCCTGCATTTGTAATTAACGAAGAAAACTTGTTTTTCATGTCGGTTATGATCACTACTATTAATTAATGTATATGTAGAATATTTCATTTTGTTTTATTCTTAATCTTAATACTTTGTTTGAACATAATTGAAAGGAATCGAATAGCGTATGAATTTAATATGATTTCAGTAGGGTTCCGTTTTATCAAGAAAAGCCAATTCCGCTTTATCAAAAAAATCTATACATTAAAGATTTAAAAAAAAACAGCTGAAAGATACTATATAAACGACAGAGAACACTATGCGAGTATTTTTTTAGATTTCTTGTCTCTTTGTCGGTTTATCTGTTTGTTCAGGATTCATCAAAAAAAATACGGGGGCGATTTAATGCGGTTTTCGATATCGACAGCAAGTTTTTAGGCTTAAGCTCTTCGCTACTTTTTATCCTGGGAATCCCGCGGGAATTTTCATAAGAATTAGTAAAACTGGCCAGATTAAAAAAAACGAACTCGAATGTTATTTTTTCACTGATCGATAGTAAATTGTATGTAATAAAATTTGTGATTTTTTTATTGCGGGAATTTGGTCGGGAGCGGTTTATAGTTGTTCGGGTGCATAAAAATTCCGCCACTTTTCAGTAAAACAATAGCTTACATTATTTTTTAAATGTTGCGGTACTTTGTGAATGGGAATCTCGCAGGAAATTCAAGTCAAGCGTGGAAGAAGTCGCGGGCATATCCTAGTTGTAAATAAAGAATACAAGAATATCATGCCGCTTCAGGACTGAAACCTCCTGTTATTGTGTGACTAAAATTACGAGTACAAATTAAAAGCATATGAAAGAATGTTCTCATTATGTCGTTGTATTACGTGGATCAATAAGTCCCGGGAATAACCAAGAAAAACACATTTTTTTGACAAAATTTCACTTTATTCACCAACATAGTCTCCTTCAAGAGCAACATAATCAGTCCAGCGTTTCTCTAACATTTCAATACCTTTCTTGTAGAACGATTCATCTTTGACCTCGAAATAAGCATTCGTTTCGGCGATGACTTCTTCGTTGGAGTAGAATCTCTTTCCTTAGAGCATTTTTTGAGGTCTGCAATCAGATAGTAGTCGCTGGGGGGCAGATCCGGTGAATATGGTGGGTGCGGAAGCAATTCGAAGCCAATTCTTAGCTCCAAACAGCGCTCGGAATCAACGACAGTTTGTCGTTCTTGATCCGCCGTGAGAAAACGCGGCACCCACTTTGACAACAGCTTCCTCATAGACAAATATTCATGCAAAATAGCGTACACACTGCCGTATGATATCTTTAAGATGTCCGCTATCTCACGCAAATTTAATTTACGGTTTTCAAAAAGGATTTGGCGGAGTTTTTGATGGTTTCCGGTTTTTTTTTAATTTTATTTTTATTGTTTTTTTTTTTGGGGGGTTTTTATCCACACGGATACGTCAATATGGTTTCCGGTTGAACCACCTCATTTGGCTGGCCGGAGCGTTCAGCATCTTCAGTGTCTGTACGACCACGTTTAAACTCAGCATACCACCGGCAAATGGTTGATTTCATGGAGCAGTCCCCGTCACACTTTTCAAGCCATTGTTGAGCTTGCATGGTGTTGTTTTTCATCAAAAAGCGATGATAAATCAACACACGAAATTGTTTCGAATCCTTTGTTTTGGATATATCAAGACTGGCGTCACTTAAATCACTAACTCGTGGACCAAACATCAGAATGTCATGAAATTTTGACAGATATCTTTTGAAGGTTGATATACTCATGAAAACTCATGCGGACCTTTTGCTGGCAACACCATCAATGCGTCAGTCCCGGGACTTATTGATCCACGTGTTATAATATGATGAAATTAATTTTGGTTCTTTGGGTTTATTTTGCATTATTTTAAGAGTAATTTTATATAGAGGTGAATTTTTCACATGGCCTCCAATGGTCAAATCCGAAACTATATATGGTGTGGTATATGAAATAGCAAAAATACTCAAAGTCTCGGAACCGATTTCGAAGACAGCTTAAGTCTAACTTAATCTATTGTTCTGACTGCGAACGAGGCGTTACCTAGTGCACTTTCGGAGCAAGTATCTTATAACGACCAACTTTGTACGATTTATGTGATAACGATTTTCTGTCATACGGTTTGCTTTTGTTGCATTCGGCTATAAGAACTTTGAATTACGTGCGTCCATTCTAATAAACTTTGTGATAATCCCAATGGCATTTTCAAATTTGCATCCTACAAATCCCTTACAAATTCGTAACAATATTAAAGGAGGTGAAATAGACGATAATAATTTATATAGGCAGAGCATAATTACTTAAGAGATATGAATAATATTTAGGATTGTTAAGGAATAAAAAATACATGTTTCAGCTTTTACAGTTCCATTTGCTTCATAATGAAAATATAAAAATAAAAGCGAACCAAATAGCGTGTGACAGCTAGTGTATGTATAAAAAAGTAGACGCTAATGCTGATACGAAGTAAGCCAGTGAAGCGGGCTATAATGGTGGAACACAGTACGTTGACGTTGCATCACGGGCACGGGGACTGACAGGCTGGCAGTGCGCTCTCGGTTCGCCGCACCAATCTCTTTAAAACTGCACCCGACTACCCTATTTTACAGTTCGGTGATCCTGGTAATTAAACCTTTTCTATATACTTAATTCAGCATGCAAAAGTGTTCGAATCAATAATTTACGTATTTCGGGCCTATTTTTAAATAATCATCGTTATGATCGTATCTAATAACTGTAATGTGACAATTCCTTTTAATTATGCACAAGCAAGCATTTCTCGCGCTGGCACGCAGCTATCTCACGAGGGTAGTCACGCCAAGCGTCAAATGGAAAGTATTTTCTGAATGTGATTTTTAGTGGTAATAAATAACATTGATTAAAATAGATTTTTGCAACTATATATTGTACGTTTGAGTAAGTAACATATTCGTCTAAAAACACAAATTAGAACTATGAACATCTGGCGTGTTAAACAAAAATGGTTAAATCACTATAATAATAATAACATCTTTCTAACGGCGAATACTTGCACAGACATAACCTCGTAGCCAGGATTATCCACCAGCAACTTGCCCTTCGATACGGTCTTGTGGAAACGGAGGTGCCTTATTACCAGTACTCGCCGGAGCCAGTTCTGACTGTTTTCAACAGTCGTGCCAACTCTACTGGAATCGATCAATTATCACGGACAGGACTATTGTAGCCAATAAGTCTGATATCGTGATAATAGATCGATCTGCGCGACGAGCAATGCTCGTTGACATCAGTATCCCGCATGACGATAACCTCGTGAAGAAAGAAAAAGAAAAATTAAGTAAATACTTAGATCTTGCTCACGAGGTTACCGCTATGTGGCGGCTGGAGTCAACGAGCATTGTGCCGATAGTTGTCACCGTCAATGGTCTTATAGCGAAAAGCCTCGACCGTCATCTAGAGAGGCTTTCGCTGGGAAGCTGGGTGAAGGGCCAGATACAGAAGGCAGCACTCTTGGACACGGCACGAATTGTGAGGAGGTTCCTGTCTCTGGAGCCCTAACCACCGGTAGTTTGGACCCCAGGCCCCGCTGGCGGTGATCAGCAAGATTTTATATTTTTTTATTGAATATGTATTTTATTTTTTGATGTATTTTTGTAAAAGAATAATGTTATTTATTTTTTTATAAAAAAATGTCTATATATATTTTTTTTTTTTAATGTAAACATTTTGAGAATTTGAATAAATACATATAATGATAATAATCATTTTAAAGTTAATAAATTTAAAGTTTATAAGACTACAAAAAACTCTGAGGGTATGCCTTGTGGAATTGTATTTATGTTTTAGAACGTACTAAATTGTCCCTCTGTCCTGGCTTATGGCGAGAGGAACGCAGCGGTACGCGTTGGTTTTCTTGGGTTTGAAACAGGCACTACCATTTTAACACTACTTGTTCACAGGCATTGAGATGACCTACAAGTATTTCCACCTTTAATAAAAAAAATAGTTACACATCTGCGGATCTATTTTTAATTCTATGGTATACAGATTAGTATAGAATATAGATAGTGACTTAAGGTAAGTAGAATAATTGTTAGGGAGGTTTCTATCATCACGATGTATATACAGTTGTTGTATTCTGTACCTATATACATTAGTCAGATACTAATTTTAAAAAACTGGACGTCAAGAATCCAACCCTGAGCCTATCAGATCACTTACGGAAAATATTGATCTTATTTGAGTTTGATTAACTCAGTCGTAGTCGGCGTGCTAATAATACCCAAACTCTGGCACCGATCCAGGCGAGGCCTTAATGGTACTTCGATGCATGACAATTTTCAAAGGTTACAAACAATATTAAACTTCTTTATTGCGACTTGCTTCTTTACTATACACGCTTTTTCCAGAACTTTTTAGGTACAGCAACGCTTAGTCATTTAAAGTATTTTTGTTAGCGAATTAAATGATGTTTGATTACAATATTTTGTTATTGATGGATATAGTACAACTGAATGAAAATTATTGCATTAAATTTAATAATGAATGAATTTATTAATATTTCAGATTAACTTAATACAAAAAATTAACATAACTGTTAAAAATTATACAATTTTCAGAAGAATTGCTGTATACTATACAGTTGGTTTTTAACCGACTTCTAAAAAGGAGAAGGTTTTCAATTCGTTTGTATTTGTTTTTGGTTTGTTTGTTATTCGATTTCTCTGTCAATTGTGGACCGATCTTCAAATCTTTTCTTTTAATCGAAAGGTTATATACTCCCGAATTTGTCGCTGTCACCATGTAAGTATCTGATGAGTGGATTCTAAGAAATTAGTGAATCTCAGAACAAAATTTAAACAACTTCTTCGTAACATCGTGTTACGAAGAAGTTGCTCCATCTCCATCAATTGTAAACCGATTTTCAAATTGTTTTCATGACTCGTAAGTGTATAAGTAGTTCCATGGTCACCAAGTCAGGATCTGATGATTGGATCCCAGAGAAATCGAGAGCAACTCTTGTTGATGCGCATGTACACCGAAGAGTGAGATGGCAAATTTGTATACGCGTGCCAGTTGTAATACGCGATCACTCTTTTATGCGAATGCGGCTTAGAAGAAGGAACAGTGGAACATATATTCTTTCATTGCCCTAAAATTTCCACCCATATGATATATTATCTCCAGAATGTGAGCGTCCTGTGAATGTCAATTACCTGTTAACTCTTGTTCATACTAAATTTATATATATTTTGTGTAAATTTCTATATATTAATAATATTTATTTATTATGTAGTTAGTTTAATACAATTTATGTTTTGTGTTGTCCTCAGGTTATCAGAAAACGTTCGTCACCGCTCAAAGCTATTATTATAATTTTATATATGATCGCCTTACACCTGTCATATTTATACAGTTACTCCGACATTGGCAAAATCAACGCTGCATAAAGCGTTAAAGCCATCGCCGACCAAGGATAGAACAGAATAGACGTCCTAATGCGTTACCGACTCGATTTGTTATAAAAATCGACTTCAGTTATAAATATGTTTTAATCAATTAACTTAATTGAAAATATGACCATGTTTCCGAATATCGTAAAAGACTCAAGTGGCTTCCTATTCATTTTCGCCGGAATACTCACATTCTCACTCTCCTTTATAACATATTATTTACTCCTAATACTCCCCAGTACCTTAAGGAACGTTTTAGATTCCTTCGCCTTTCCACTGCCCACAATTTGCGCCATGATACGTACCGAAAACTTATGACGCCTGCACACACTTCATCCTATTATGATAATTCTTTTACGGTGCAGGCTGTCAAACTTTGGAATATGCTGCCTCTTACTGTCCGAGAGGCCAAATCTTTACCAATATTTAGAAATTTGCTCAGAAAACACTATTTGTCCACAAATAGCTATGTCTGATTAACAGAATATAATCATGCTAATACTTTTATTATAATAACTTGTGTATTATTGTATATATAATTGTGTATATATGTATGTATTCGTGTGTGTGTGTATATATATATATATATATATATATATATATATATATATGTGTGTATGTATTATATTAGTTATGTATATTTATGTTTCTATTGCCATTTTTCTGCACTACCTACTTCGCCTGATTCAAATTTTTTCTCATTTAGGTTGCCTGGAAGAGATCGCTTTGAGCGATAAGGCCGCCTGTTGTATTGCCTTGAAAATATTGTAAATATGGTCTGTTTCTGTAATTCTATGTTTTGGTGTGCAATAAAGTGTTATCTATCTATCTATCTTAATTATATATTTTTGCTAAAAACGCTATATCATGTAATAAATAAACCCACATTTCAATGAACATATCTGACATATATTAAATAAGCCATTTAAAACGGCACTTATAATAATTGCGGTTTTATTTGTCATTAAAGTAGAACATCTTTTATTATCAAATCGATTACTTTTGTTTTATTTACGTATAGTGTCGATTGTCGATATTAATAGTCTATGCGTTACATGACTCTCAGAACGTCACCCACAACAATAAAGTACGACAAGTATGTCATTTGTATCATGTACCTTGAGAGACTAGATGTAGATAGATTGATAGATGGAGATTCTAATGTGTTATGAATGTAAGCATATCGGATAATAAATTTTAAAAAAGACGTCAAAAGTAAAATAAATGCTTGGAAACACTCCTCGGATATAATACAATATAATAATATAGTCTTATTCATAGAGTTAGAGTAAGACTGAACGCTTCATTATGGTTCTTAAAGAATCGTTGAAACTTACTCTAACTCTGTATGAATGAGACCGTCAATGTTTAGCGCCAACTATTTACATAAAAATACGTCTAATTAATCTAATCTAACGTAATTTTGTTATTTTCAAGTTTAGACAAATATACGAACAAAATAATGTAATACATACATGTCAGGACGGTTATTTACATTTAATTAAAGTAATTAATTCTGACGCTGGTTTTTTTTATTAGAACATTGTGATGAATATAAACTTAAAACAATATCTAATTAGACATGCATTTTAATAGATATTTTATTTGATAAATGCTTAGATACACAAGGCACTTTAATTGCTATATAGTCAATGGAAAAAAAACAGAAGATGACCGCGCCGCCTGCATATCTCTTTTGTGAATAAGGTTACTTGTGCTTTTGAAATTCAACAGTGCCTTATTTTTTCGTGCTTTTACGTACTCCACCGCCTGAAGACAAACGGTGGAGTAGTGAGACTCGCGACGACTGTTGGATACTTACCCGCTAAAACCACCCCTTCCATGCTTGTAGTCATGGTAGTAAAAAAATAGCCCAGCCAAAGCTGCGATATGCGGGAGGTTTCCTCGTGGCTGATTCTCCTATGTCTTATAACAACGGAAAGAGGCCTGGTTTATTTTGCGGGGGACACTTCAATTTTACCTACTTATTCTACATAGGTTGAATTGGTTGCTTTTAAGTTTGTTTATATAACGCTGTACAATACCGTTATTTACTTTTAGGGTTCCGTAGCCAAAACAGGGCAAAAACGTAACCCCTATAATATGCCATGTCCCTCCGTCAGTCATTTTTGTCGAAAGCTGTTGGATCAACATGCACGACATTTGTAAAGGTGTGTATGGTGCTGCTATGATTTTTTTTTAGCAATCATACAACAAAATATATTATTACATGAGAGTTCAAAGAGATCTATTTAAGCATGAGATGGTTTGGCGCACGAGGATAGCGAGGGCGCTAATAGTTCAAATGCCCAAACAGGTCGTCGATCCAAGGTTACTCTACTCTTCTTTTCATTTCTAACACGAAAAAAGTAAACAAAAGTCAATTACTTAATACAACAACTAATTGTCTAATGAAATCAGATGTTATATACTAAATCTGATGAACCCATTTAATATGTCATAAGATATATGGAACGTCAAGTAATTTTCTTTCTCTGTGGCATTCCACCAGCCTATAGTTTTTTGACACTGATGATAGTAAATATTTAGCTCAAATTTATGTAAATTAGATATATATATCAAATTTTTAACAGCAGGGAAAATCGTTTCCCAGAGACGAAAAGTACTGTTTTCATGCCTGTGACCAGGCAACTCCAAGCGTACTTTCAGAATATGAGAATTTAAAAAAAAATAGAATAGGTAGGTACTATACATGTACTGTAACTAAGGGAGGAAAAATTAATTTCAGTGTATACTGATATGCAAGAATCGAATCTACAGGATATTGTTCGAAACTGGTCTTAAAATTACAACGAAGTTTTAGTGACCTTTGGTTACCTCAATAAATAAGGCATTTTTAAAAACGTAATGTGTATGTCTTCCTCTACCCTTTGGAACATAAGATGAAAGCTTTTGAAAATCTTTCGAAGAGCAAAATACTTTCAACAAAAATTGATTACAACAAGAAACGTTTTTGAGACATCAGGGATTATCAAACACATTTAATTTGCATTCGTTTCGTTATCAAATATTGTATAAAAACAGTGAACGTTTGTCGCCACTGGGGAAACCAACACCATTCCTGGATCAAGAGGCACTTGACAGATCTTATCTTATATATAAAATTCTCGTGTCACAGTGTTAGTTACCATACTCCTCCGAAACGGCTTGACCGATTCTCATGAAATTTTGTGTGCATATTCGGTAGGTCTGAGAATCGGACAACATCTATTTTTTATCCCCCTAAATGTTAAGGGTAGTCCACCTCTATATTTTTTTATTATTTTAGGCTATTTTTTAATATTTTTATGATACAGCATTAAAAAATACATACAACCCCTTAATTTTCAACCCTCTACGATCAACCCCTATTTTTTAATAGCGATATATTTTTATAATTTTCTACTGGGATGATTTAGATTTTAATTCGAACCAGGTAGATGGCGCTGCAATCGGGTACCAGAATTTAGGGGTCCTTTTTTTTGTTGTATGTGTTGAAGTTTGTCCCGAAATGGTTTACATAAACGATTGGACCCAGTATGTGGCGCTGCGATACTCCTCCTAAACGCTGGGCCTGATTTTAATGAAATTTTTTGTTTGTTCAAGTGGATTTGAGAATAGTTTAGATTAACATTTGGTCCCGGTAGATGGCGCTGGAATCGGGTTCTAGATTTTTATTTTTTAAAGGCAGGCTAACGTCTGCTGGGTACAGCTAGTACAATACATAACGAACAACCGCATCTCGACCGCATTCACGCGACCAGCACACCGGTACGTAAAAAAGCCACTGACACCTGCACTGACTGTTTGCATGTTATCTTTTTTGTCTAGATTTCATAAATAATTATGCTCAAAAATACTCGTGAAATTGTACTCACTAATTTATAACAATATAAAATTTAATAACATTTAAGTATACGGTTTTTCTAAAATCTATTGTTGCATATAAATAAATAATAATATTATTCTTTGTAAAAAGATAGATCAAATGGGAATGATAAGGAGGAGGCTGGAATAACGTTTTCCTATTTTTTATTATAACTCGAAGTAATGAAATTTCGCAAAATTTTTAACGTGGACAACGAGTTGTTTCCTTTGTACCCTTACTCGTTTAGGATCACTTCTTACTACTAAAAAAAGGATTTTCGTTTAGACATTACACATTTATAGGTATGCGAGGCTTCTATAGGCATACCAAATTACATATTATGTCCAGACAGAGTAGTAACACACAAGCAGAGAGATAACGGCGTGACAACATGTAGGCTGCCTTTTTATCTTTAGGTATAGGAAACCTAACAAATTTTCTTTGTGTTTATTGTGTACCTATTATTTGTGCGTAGGGTGACACTAATTTCAAAAACAGTTTTTGCGTCAAACAACATGCAACGTCTCAAAAACAGGCAATTTATTACGTGTGAAACTGCGTGCCGCAAATTCACTAGTTGTAAATAAGATAGATTTTATGCATGCTTTATTTCTAAGTAGTAAACAAAAAAACGTAAATACCAGTAACGTTGGAGTTCCTGTGTCGATGACATTGCCGTTACTCACCTGAAATAAAGAATATTAGCATATTAAATCTAATTTTATTTCATATACCTTATAATTAAACGTTAAACAAGTTAGTTTCTAGCCTTCTGACTAAATACTAACTTAGTTTAGATTCAGGTTTCCCCTGACTACACAGGAAAAAAAATAGATATACATTAGAAATAACAGCATCAAATGTAAAATTGGCAATTATTTAAAATGTATATTTCGGACATGATGTATGTTTAGTAGGAAATTAAAACGATATTTTTAAAATAGTGTTTAGGTGTCGGGATAAAAAATTTCCTGTTCCGAGACAAGTCGACAAATTTTTAACATGTCACAACTAAAATGTATAATATAATTTGGTATTAAGAAGCGTTAACGAGTTTGTCACATACTTGGCAGAGATTTAACAAAACATTTGATACACAAGTTGCCTGTGAATATCGTGATATATTTAATTATTGACGCGACCTTGGCCATAAAAATAGTGTTATCACGTTGTATTAATACGTCAAGACCAGAAACACTAAAATTGGAAGTTTCAAAGCAGGCATTATTGATTTTTTTAAATATTCTCATGTTTTCACTTGCGAACTATCTGTCAAACCTTTTGAAATGTGTCAGATTTCCCAAAATAGCAGTCCTGTAAGTGGGTTCCAGCCAAGGCTATTTCGCAAATTACATTCAACAACAACTAATACAAACTAAATTCTTACGTGAGCGCCAAAGATATAGCTTGCCTTGACTTGAATTTGCCTTGACATTGGTTAGTTATTTACATATCTTAGAACTTAATGATGATCACTGTAAAGTTAAATTATACAGCATTCAGTATGAAACCAACGAAGAATTTCAAGATAGGTACATACATACGATAGATATAGCCCAAGAGACATTGACCATTTCATATTAAACAACCAGAAGGCCTAAAGCGGTCGTCTTTGGAGGATCGCTTAGTGAAATTGACATGGGTCAACGTCTAGATATACTAAAAGTTGTAAGACAACATAAAGTTCCATTCCATTATGATACTTCTCATGTTCATAATATGAATCTTCAAAGACGACTTCCTTAGGCTCTCATGACTTTTATGCATTTTAATTTTAAGTAAACGGTATATTGGTCATATTATTGAGGTAGGCGGTTGAGTAGAGATTCGTTGCAAGTGCCACCGATGCCGACGCCAGGGCCATCGACTGCGATTCGAACCAAATTGGCAGGCGGCCAAATATTTTTCTCTACGCCGGGATAAGTTGCCCTATTCACCTGAATTGGTAAACAAGTTCGTTCTACGTTAAATATCGGCTTCAATTTATGTGGCAACAGATAACGTCATAATAGAAAAGGATTTGAATGTTTCACATCTATCTTGGTTTGACGATGGAAAATCTCCACAAATTATAAATAATTATTGTACGTTATTATTTACTCAATAACTGCAAACTATAAATATCTGTCGATACATACGTTGTGCGGTGTAACGCTTATCTGTTTGATTCGAGTATGTGACGTCAGTGGTTCATCTGACTGATTCTCCCGCTTGGTATCAATCTGATAGATTTATGTTATCAATGAATTGTAAATGTTCAATAACTTATTTCTAAAGCTATTATTATTAATATATATTATCTAAAACATCTTAAAGTCGGTGCTTAGTAATTTTCAAAATATAGTAATTTTTATGTTTTACTTTGCACCGACTTCAAGATGTTTTAGATAATATATATTAATAATAATAGCTTTAGAAATAAGTTATTTTATACATTTTAGTTTTTTAGTTTATGAAGTCGGTTTTTTAAACGAAGTTTTTATTTTTATTTGTTACTTTTTAGTGTCTAGCTATGTATGGGTGGACCTACGAATGGTGCCGCGTTTCTTAAAAAATATAGGTCCCAAGAACCGGGAACAAAAAAATGTTCGTAAAATAAAAACTACTGGGTCAAACTATGTAAAATTTTTAGGGGACCAAATGGAAGATATTCCGCGTCGAACAAAAAAATAATCACGTAAATCGGATCATAAATCACGGAGTAATCGGCGAACATACATAAAAAAAAGAGAAAAAAAAGATCCTGACGAATTGAGAACCTCCTCCTTTTTTCGAAGTCGGTTAAAAATGAAACTAGTATATTTGACAGTATACTAATAACTATAATAAGTCGGTATAGCACTGCCAATACAGCAAGGCAACAAGCAAACAAAACCCAATTACTTATTTTATTTGAGGAGACTTGGAAAATATTTCGGTACTCATCAAGGGAAAATCGTTCTGGGAAATATCTTGGAGAGGGTTATTACTGTGGCATTAGCGGCAAATTCTGACTTTTCCAATAAGTGAGTACCTACGACGTAAATGGACGTTGTTTGTGTTAGAACCAGTTATTGAGAAAGTTAAGACTATGGAGGTGAACAAGATGAGAATCACGAAACATGTAATATTACGATACTTATGCATACTTTATACATATTGTGTCTTCGACAAGTCGCCCATCGCTATGCTAATTCAATAAAAACAAGTCATTTTAAAGACCGTGAGTGACGTGTTCATGTTCTACATGACCTGACCAGGATGCCACAACTGTTTTTCAGTTTACTGCTGATACAAAATCTCACAAGCTTACCTTCACATGAAAAATATATTATTTTCTGAAGAATAACGAATACCAAGCATTCATATTCGTACTTTGATATTGATAATATTTTGTAGATTTTTTTATAGTCGGAAATAAAATCAAATTCATTCGCTTGAGACAATTGCGACTCGTATTCACACCCTCTCGGATAAAAAGTTATTCTATATTCATCTCTATTTTAGCGACTGAATATACCAAATTTCATGATTATCGGTTATTCCCAAGGTTGTAAATAAGGAAAAAACATCCAAAGTAACTTACGTTTGATGTTCCTTAATACATATTACATACAATAATGTAAAATTGATTGTTTGGACGTTGTTGTTTGTTGACCATGGAAGGAGAATAAAGAAAGCACTTAGAACTGATGCGATTAGATTATAAAGGGTCTTTCAAATAGGGCGGGTCGATGTTGACAGTTTGTGGCGGCCATGTTATTTTGGCGGCATCTGTCAAATCCGTTGTTATTTCTTCAGTTGCTGATGCCAAATCACCATGGCAAGTTACACGATTGAGCAGCACGTACAAATGATAAAACTTTATTATCAAAATGAGTGTTCGTTAGTGCAAACGTTGCGCGCATTACGTCCATTTTACGGCAGACGCGGTGGCACTTCAAAGTCGACTCTCCAACGTTTGGTGACCAAATTTGAGACGACTGGTTCGGTAAACAACCAAGCAACACCCTTACGTCAAAGGAACGCCAGATCGGTCGAGAACATCGCTGCTGTCCGTGAGAGTGTGCAGGAGACTCCGAGGCAGTCGATTTCTCGCCGTGCACAAGAACTCGGCTTTTCGCAGACTTCAGCTTGGCGAATTTTGCGTCGGGACTTGGGCCTACACCCGTACAAGATCCAACTGACCCAGGAGCTCAAAGTGAATGACCATAGACAACGCCGTTTGTTCGCTGACTGGGCTACAGAACGTTTAAAAGAGGACCCCGATTATGGTCGAAAAATCATCTTTAGCGACGAGGCACATTTTTGGATGAATGGTTTTGTTAATAAGCAAAATTGCCGTATATGGGACGACCACAACCCACATGAGGTTCACCAGGTGGTAATGCATCCACAAAAAGTTACTGTTTGGTGCGGATTTTGGTCCGGCGGCGTCATTGGTCCGTACTTCTTCGAAAACGATGATGGCGAGGCCATTACTGTCAACGGCGAACGCTACAGATCAATGATTTACAATTTCTTTTGGCCTGAATTGAACGATATGGAGGTGGACAACTTGTGGTTCCAACAAGACGGCGCTACGTGCCACACAGCGAGCGACACAATGGACATTCTGCATGAGCGGTTCGAGGGTAGGGTTATCTCTCGCAGAGGTGACGTGAATTGGCCACCAAGATCGTGCGATTTGACCCCGCTAGACTTTTTCTTGTGGGGTTTTCTTAAGTCGCAGGTTTATGGCAATAATCTGCAATCAATCGATGCCCTGAAAGTCAACATAACACAGGCCATCGCTCAGATTCAGCCGGATCTATGCAGTAGAGTAATTGAAAATTGGACCTCTCGGATCCGTGCCACCGTTCGAAGCCGCGGTGGACATTTACACGATGTCATATTTCATATATAATGGCATAAATGGGCCTTCCAAATAAAAAAAATATTTCTTTAATATCTCACAAACAGCTTGTTTTATTTAATTTCAACATCGACCCGTCCTTGTTGAAAGACCCTTTAGTACATTATGGTACTAGTGTGTAACATTGGTGATTACCGCCGAGGCGCCATTGAGACTCGAGCCGTAGGCGAGGGTCTTAAGAGAGCCGAGGACGGTAATCATCAATACACACGTGTATCATACGACGTTTTTCAATACACTTGTGAATAAAATAACAACAAAAACTCATTTTATTTAGTAGATAAGTTTTCCTATGCGCGCGCATTGTGATCGGCCACAGACTAAAGGGATGAGGTTTTTATTTTTTATTTTCCGCGCATAGGGTTTGCGCCTATTCTGCCACGTACAAAATGGGGAATTTAAAGTTCTCTTTTATTACAGACAAAAAAGAAGTTATATATGAGTGAAAGTTTTATTTATTAAACACGTACGAGTTAATATTATCTATTTAAATAAGAAGTTGCATGAAATGAGCAAGCAATAGGAACATTAATTTATTTGTTCTATAGAACACGATCTTTTTTTTAATAAAAACTTTTTTAAGAACAAAGCAACTCAACCAATAAAATTAAAAAAAAAACTCACTAGTGAGTTATAATTTTTTTAGTCACAGTTTGATTATGGGTGTCATTCTGTGCCTAATTGCGGTGACCATAGAGCCACTTTATGAGCAAGTGTGTTGAAAAAGTAAATGAAGCGAAACGTTTGCGCCACAATCATAACAAGGTTCTTTTCCTTTGCCTATCTATACCCGTAGAAATCAGGTGTGATAGTATAATGTATAATTATATCATGATGGTTAAAAAAAATTGATGCAAACAGCGAAAGAAGTGGTATGACATTTATGTAAGATGTTGAGATGCATTTTAAAGCATTTTTTTTATTGAACTATTGTGAGTCTAAGTGATTAATAGAATAAACGAATGCGATACAAATAAAACTTACAATTAATATAATCAATCCTTAAACGTGGCGATACTATCCCGAAACTCCACACCTAATCTCATTCAAACAAATAACTTTCCAATACGATAAGACTTTTATTTACCTATTTGCAATGAAAGTTTTCTGAGTAATGTCGAAATGATATACTAAGTATTCTAATTGTTTGTTTTTCATGATAACTAACTATTATTTGTTCATTGACTTGTAATTATTTACAGTAATGATATATGAGTTTATAAATCATTAAGACCATTGACCATTTACTGCTATAGAAAATATACAAGTAGGACTTAAGAATCCGATTATGTTATACTTACATTCTTTTCTAACACTTTAGCTGTCTCGGATTCTGAATTTTGCATCAATATATTTGGCGTATACGCTTTTTCTTGGAAATGTATCTATCTGGTGTACCACTTATAATTAAAAAAAATAAATACACCGAACTAAAATAAAATAAACATACGGTAACAATTATATTAGCGTTGTAAGAAGTAATCAAGCGTTGTCGTATACAGGAGACATGTATAAGATATTCTATAGGCAAAATACTGTGGGTATAAATGCACCTCATTTCGCTCAAGGTTCTATAGGTAGGAAAACATTGAAAACACTTCCTTTCACCCGTGCATTTTTAAAGCGAGCTCGACCGGCTCTGTGGGCGCAATCAAAGCTCGCTAACAACCAGAATGCAAGCAACTATTAAAACAGGTGTAGAGGTGCAAGTTGTATTATATACCAAAACACACCATACAAGGCAAGGTTTAATGAATCGCTTTTATTAAAAACAAAATGTTAAAGCGGCCTGTTTGGTAAATAAATGTAATGATTTCGATTATGAACTTTTCAAAGAAAATATAAAAAGTAAATATTCTTAAACAAATATTTATATTGGTATAAAATGCATTTTTATATATACATAACCAGTTTTTCTAAGGTTACGTAAAATTAACCCTTATGCAAACATTATGTCTGAGTATATAGGTCGGCCATATTGCTAAAATTTGGAAGAAAAGCGTCTTATAGATCGCTATAGAATTATATAGTCAAATCAGCAAAAATAAAAATTAGGGGTAAAAATAATAAGCAAAGAGAAGCGAATTAATGTCCAAGCACGTTTGGACATTAATTCGCTTCTCACTTCTCTCATCACAATGGGGAGATATTTATTATCTTCGGCCGAAATACAACGTTCGGTTATCATTATTCTGGTCATTATACGTATGTAAAACCCTGAATTATATTGAGAAATGTTCTCTAAAGGTTAGATTGCGCTAAGTAGGTACGTGGAATGTGTGTAAATAAAAATAACGTATAATTAATCTATAGATAAATGTTGACCTCATTATCTGTACAACACGCAACAACTTACAATAGAAGAACAATGATACTAGTAGAACAGGAACATATTGCCACGACTCTTGGTAATAAATCTAGTTAATTTATCACACAAATTTATATGAAAGACATTTTATCAAAACACAAGTGTCATGACTTATAAAAAGGTCAAGCACTCGACTCCGCGCATCTCCGGTTATTATGTACATACATACATACATACATACATGCATACATACATATATATATATATATATATATATATACACATACATATATATGTGTGTGTATATATACATATATATATATATATATATATATATATATACACACACATATACAAATTCATACACGCACAACCAATTGTTACATAGATGACTGCTGGTGTTACAAGAGTCTACGGACAGCTATACTTCCTTATTATCAGTAAGCGTCTGTTGTTTGATGACTTTCTTTTAAGAATTTACAAATGCAACCAAAAACAAACCGTAGAAGACAATTTAATAGAATATATTATTATTTGTTGCATACATTATTACAAAGTAAAAGGCGGTCTTCTGGTTGGGACCGATATATACCAGTCAACCTTTGGATAGACAGAAATATGCTATAAAAGGGTTTAAGATGGGAATGCAAGAGTTATGTACAAGTATAATAACTAATATATAAACAGATTTAAAGCCAAATTAAAAACTTATGCAGGCGGTTTCTACCACCATTCGATATTAAGTTGCATATTCTGCGGGAATGTGCATTATTTAAAATATTTTTCTATTATCTATCTTCATTTTCGGTATTTTAAGTCCCAAACTTAAAACAAACATTTTAGTTCCAAATTCATTAAAATGTAAAAAAACAAATTTACTTTCACATTTATATATTAGCACGGAGATTAACTTTGTAATAAGTCTCGTCTCTGAGTTATCGCTTTAAGCCGTATACCGTTTATAATCTTACGTAAATTCGCATTCCCTCCTTTGGTGCTCCTGTCGGATTATATTAACTTAAACACCTTAAAATCCACCTGTTTCAAGATTAAATTTGATAAGCAGCCTGTTTCTAAACCCCTTATTCATGATAGTTATACGAGGTCTATAGGCTCGTTTAAGTGTTTTTCATGAATTACTTTTTTAACGAAGCATAATTATTATGAATAGGAGATATTTAACGAAAGTGGAAATTATTATATACCTATATAAGAAGAACATTCATAATAATATAGAATATATCAGATAGATAATAACTTATCTCTTAAATTAGCATATATAGAATAATGAATAAGAAAGACAAGAATACAAAATAAAGTCTAAAACTTGAAATGTAGGAAATATATAGATAACAAAACTGTTGACCTGATATATAAGGAAAAATAATAAATAAAAATCAACAAGCATGGACAATCCAGTTCGCACAGAGAGAGGGTATAAAAATTGATGTATATACGCTCTTTGGTTTGTTTCCAAGAACCCACCCATCAATGAATATTATATAAAATTACATACATACATAACTTCACGCCAGGTCCCTTGCGGGGTAGGCACGAACAACAGAGCGCCATACAGGCTTATTCTTACACACCTCACTTGCTTCTTTGACATTCATAGCTCTTGTCATGCACGCTCGTCTGTTCTTAAGGCTCCTGACATCACCTGCTAATACACGATCAATTTGATCATGGAAGGTGTGTCGTGGCCTTCCGCAACTTCTGCATTCATCCACTTTTGCATTGTATATCTGTTTAGTCATTCTTTCATCATACATTCTTTCCACATGCCCGAACCACCGGAGCATTCCTATATAAAATATATTGTCTATAAGAAATATTGTCTTTTATTTGGCTCACATGGTCAATTTACGACAACTGATTCAATTTAGGCTAAAATAAATAAAAATAGTAGTAAATGTATACCGGCTGCACCATTTGTAGTTAGTAGTAGTACTAATTTTTTTTAAATCATGGTAATAATGTTTTTGCAAAAATAAAAACAAATGGAGAATTAAATATCAAACTGTATTCTATACATAACAATGTTTAGTATTTATTAAATAATAGAAATATGTCTTTAGTTTTGACGCCACAAGATAGTGTCACCCTCACCTGGCGAAATTAAAAATTAAGAGTAAAATTTGATATCAAATTCTGTATCGGTGTAGCTTTGACCATATGCAATGCGTTTTAAATAGGCTGAACTTACCAAAAAAACTACCGTCATCGAGTAAAATTTCAATAACAACGCGTCAGTGGTCGCTATTTTTTATCAAAAAATTCGCTTGTGCCAGTATTACCCTCGGTAACTAAAATATTTTATTTTTTAGAGTACGTACGTACTTACAACGTAATTGTACTTTTGCATAATTAATTGTTTATTCTATTATCTTGTATTATATTTGTTTTTAGATAATATAAACGCGTGTTGTTGTTTTTGTTGCTTAAGGGTGATTATGTCACTCACCTGGCAATGTTTTAAATAAACCATTACAATATTTTTTTTTAATTTATTGCTTGAAGCAGGCAAACAGGCGGACAGCCTACTTGATGGAAAGCTATTACCATTGCGTATGGACGTTTGCAACACCAGGGATGTTTTTTTATACTTCAGCTTCCTCCATAATAGGTTAAGATAAAGTTTTTTTTTCTATTTCGAATTAACGCTAGCGGCTGCGTATACTTATCATACGCCTGCAGCGTTGTTATTGGACCGGTTCTTGTTAAAACTGCCTTTGTTACTATTTTCTTCGCGAAATTAACGAAGTCCTCTCGCAGCCGTTTCCCGAGAAGATTGGGTATGTTCTCCTGCGTGATGTCCGATCTGAAGGCTCATTCTGCGTTATACCTTTCAACCGCAAAAAGCGGGCAATCGAACAGTATGTGCAAGGGGGGCTCTACCTATACTCCCGGTTCACGAAGTTCTCTTTCAACTTAAAATGATTTGGAGAATCCTCCGTGCCCGATGAAAATTTGGGTGACTATGCTGGACACTTCCAGCTACTTCACTATCCGATATACTACACCAGGGATGTTGCCAACGCGTAGCCGGCCTTTAAGAAATTTTATAACGCTTCTTAAAAAACCTAATGTCATAGCGAGAAGAGGAAACCACGGCAGGAAGTTACCTTCAAATCATTGTTCTATGCGGAATAAATGTTCAAGAGA
This sequence comes from Dendrolimus pini, assembly GCA_949752895.1. Classification (NCBI taxonomy): domain Eukaryota; kingdom Metazoa; phylum Arthropoda; class Insecta; order Lepidoptera; family Lasiocampidae; genus Dendrolimus; species Dendrolimus pini. The sequence continues at coordinate 13,587,681 of OX457128.1, read as the reverse complement.
ACCGAGCGTGGAAGCTCAAAGAAATGGAGGTGAACATCCGGTCGTTGGCGATCTGTGCCGTTATAGAAGTGAGGTATTGGCACCAGATCAGTAACATACGTAGAGGGACGCAAAGTCTCTCCGAAAACTAAGCGATTTTAAATCGCCTGTTATTATAAGATCATCGATGATACAAAGGGCGCGACGCTGGATGGAGTCAAGGGGGACAGTCTGGTAAGCGGGTGCTCCGGCTCATAGATGTGAGCAGTACTCCATATGTGGTATGATTTGCGCTTTGTAAAGCGCAAGTTGATGCCTTGGGTGAAGTACTGCTTGGACCGGTTTAGCACATCAAGCTTTTTAGAGGCAAGTTTGGCCTTGCCTTCCAGATGACCCCGAAATTGTATTTGTCATAAGTGATGTTTTAACTGTTTAAATGAACAGTTAAAAAACTATTATTATATTTTTGAGCAGTTAATATTTTTGACTATTAAAATAAGGAAACCTAAGTTAAAAGGTAACCCTTCACGAGAGACACCAAAACCCCAAAAACCGTATATTCATCCAAATATGACTATCATAGCAGAAGAATACCTGGATAATCGCTGAGGAAATAAATAACGTGACTACAAAAAACTCCTAATTCCTACACAATTAAATAGCGCTACAGGTCTTTCTTTTCTCGCTTTTTGACAAAGCTTCTTTAATTTTTTACTAGTTTTTAGTTGAGGTATTCAAAGTATGTCAATGTCAACTCATGACGTAAATAAACAAAAATTAGAACAACACATACCTATCTAACATTCAACATAATTAATAGTCTTCGATAAAATAAATCAATCTTTTTGAATTTATTTATAACTAAATTAGATGTTTAAGATTTTTATTTCAACGCTTCGGCCATTTTCCTGTTCACGAAAGACACAAAAATGTCAAGTGTCAATGAGTAATGTTAAAGTTAATATTATGGCTACCCTCAACTTGTTGATTTTAATTTTTGTTTGTTTTTATTATTTACTTTATGGCTGTCTAATCTAAATTAAAAGTGGCCAAAACGTCGGAATAATAATCAAATCAATTAAACCGTTAAAACGTAGTGTTAACTAAAACTAAATAGTTGTTTACAAAATGATTACTTTTTATTAAGTAGATAAATATTATTTATTATATCACACGAAATAATTTAACAGTCCGTTTACAAGAAATTTTAAGTACTTCTCACTATTGAAGATTACCTGACGGTTCGAGGAAATTGTATCATTTTACCGCCGTTACACCCACCTACCATTCAATTTGTTAAACTTTTTTGAAATGTTTTTATGTATCTAAAAAATATTCAAGAGATAAAAGGTTAGATATGTGTTACGTATATCATTCTGAGCTCTTCGCGTGTCGTTCAATAATAATTTTTATAGAACGATAGAATGAAATATTTCGAATTGACGTATTCGTTTTAAATCTAGGTGTACGCGCCTACATTAAATTAATATCGGGATATGTAAATCATCTGTAATAGCACTCCAGTCGGCGACATTCGTGTAACGCCGCGACATTCAGCCGATATCTAAACTGCTGGACTCCAGCCAACTTAACCTAAAAGAATTTCAAAAACATTGTAAAGATAGAATATTATAAACATGTCAATAAGTTAGAAGTTAAGGCACAGAAATACAAATCGCGTAGTATGTGACGGCATATTCTTATCTTGATTATCGATAATTTTAGTTAATTACTCGAAAAAATTTGAATTATATCAACTAAAGTGCTTTGGGGTCATTCTCAAAATGGAGATATTCCAATATATATTATAATATGTACACAAAGCTTTTTTTTCGTTATTTTATATACCTTCCTTGCTTTACTTATGCCAGATAGTTTATAAAGGTTGTACGCGTAGAAAACCAAACTTTCGTAGGCAACCCGAGTTTATCGACATTATGTGGAAGCTCATTTCGAAAACAAAATTTACTAGTTGGTTGAAGCTATATTTTAAATAATATTATTGTTAGATTTCTTTTAACAGAGATGTAACGTAGGATGTAAAAGATTGTAGACTTCAGTATCAACTCAATTAGATTATTAGAATTCCGTTATGAATTACCACTCAGAATTACACCCAACTATAATAAAAAATTGTTATTAATTGTTAACTTTTGAATTTTTTGTATTAATAAACCCAAGGACATTTGAATAAAATTTATCTCAATAGTCAGGCTATGTATGTATGTTAATAAGTAAAAGTGATATCAATTAGGATAAGACTTAATCATTTTTTATTAAAATAAAAAAATAGGCATTTTATCAACTTATCTAGAAATATGTCTGCCGAAACTATGCTATGCCAGAGCACCTTATAATTATTTTTATTTTACGCGAGGTAGCTAATGTAATCGTGTCTTATTCCATTGATTGACGTGCCACGTCATAATCACACACCAATAATTTTGGATTTCAAGATTATCGGTGTGTGGTATCTGCCAATTCATTTTGGTCAAGCATAGTGGGCATACTGGCCCTCTGAGAGGAGGAAACCCAAAATCACCAATAAGACGTTTGCGAGTTAGAATGTGCTAAAAGAGCTCTTTCATTTGATTAAAAATATTAGTTTTTTTCAATGTCATATTCCTGTTTTTTGCCCACGTTAAAAAATTGAAAATTTAACACAAGACGGACATGCAAGACATATATTATCCAATAATTTCATATCTTTTGCTATATTATTATAGTTCCTGAAACAATTAGCTATGACGGTGACCGGTATCTCTCTCTCTCTCTGTGCAGTGTACAGAGACACAGGGGTTTAAAAGTTCCTTTTTACATTTCACCATTAGAACCGTAAATAAGATTTCACGTTGCGTGTTAACCATGTCAAGCAAATAATTTAACGAAAGATAAAATACAGTAACCCTTACCGCAAAACATGGTTAGCGCCTAACCGAATACTTCTGGGATTGCACGTTTTCCATTCAAATTAAAATCCCGTTTCTTTGACACTTCCATAAATAAACATAAGAGAGTACATGATAATAACATTATTAAAACCCTTTTTAGCGTCCCATAACCAATTTTGCAGTAACGGAACCCTTTTGTCAGTAATTACTCAGGCAATAAATATGAAATATCAGAGAAAATATTGATAGAAATTTACAATGTACATACAATGGTATAATGAAGCCGCGAAAAATTAAATAACAGGGGTGGCTGCATACTTATAACTGAGCTTAAAAAAAGTGTTATGTATACAAACAACACAGCCGTATGGCACACGTTAGGCAGATCAAGATATTCATTGTCAAGTTTTTAATTAAGTCTATACATAGAAAAATTTATCTTCTATAAAAAAATGGGATAGTAACTCCATCTGTCTGTTTGTTAAGCTTTCACGGAAAAACTACTAGGACTACTGGATCGGTTTTGCTGTAATATAATTTAGATGTAGTTTTAATACCGAAAAATAATAAAATACTTTTCATGCAATAATATTATAGTTTGAGTTTTAATCATGACTAACCTATGAGAGACTATACAGTCACTAAAGTTTATCCAAGTCAAACTCTAGTGCGTTCCTCTTGGCGTATAGGCGTTAATACCTACAGGTTACATAGTGTTAAATTTTTATGCCAGGACTATTTGCCCCCTGAAGAATCACTTCATTTTATATCGCAAACTATCCATCTCCCGGGATAAAAGTATCTACGGCCATTTTCGGTATTAAAACTACATATTATTATATGTAATATGTAAAAATTACACCAAAACCTATCCAGTACTTCAGTAGTTTTTCCGTGAAAGTTTAAACACATTTTTTATAGATGAATCTTTTAAACTTGAGAAAGTGTGTTCTTCGAAGTGCATACCTATATATAAAATCTTTCTGGGAGATGTTCGATGTTCGAATTAAAGAGTGTCAATCACACAATATTTTGTGTCTGGGCCCTTTATGAGGATTAGACCTTACGCGGCGAAATTAAGCGCTGTACGGCTTGTGTGGGACTCTGATACAGACGTTCTCAACTATTCCACTAAACCGGAACTTGCGTCCTATGTGACCGTGCTTGAGGTGGAAGAAAATGTGGTTTCGAACGTAATTACAAACATATTAATCCGCGCCTCAAGGCCTGGATCACCCTGGGAAGCAGAGTGACTTCACCAACAGAGGTTAGATCCACCGCATCCACAAATGCTGATGGACCCCTGTGATGGAATCACGGGAGGAGATTTTAAGCATATTTGCACCTCCAGACACCAGACTGACGTCGGCGACCGTGAGTCGCATGCACCTTTCTCACTCAATCGTTCGGCAGCTTCCTTGCCTCGCAGAAAGCCGATGCCGCTCCCTATTGATCTTCGCTGTGCAGCATGGGCACGGCCACACTACCCAGTGAATCGATCCGCCCTACTAAGTAAGGCCTCCGAGCTCGAACCTCTGAGGTGCCCAAGCAGCGCATTCGACCAGCGTATGGAAAGCAGAGTCTAGCGTGCCGCACTCGTGGCATTAAGGGGAAGGCAGACATCCTACAATCTGATGCAGATACTTATCCTAGCATCCGTGCCCGGTAAGTATCATCCTGAAGGTCAAGCTCCCGTGTTTCCACGTGACCCATCGTAACAGGTGTGGGTGCACGCGCACGGCCTCCACTGTGTAAACGCCAGCCTCAAGCGAATCTAAATCTCTCGACTAGGTTTGGATCGTGATCGCGGTTTCCCGTGTCCTGACCGCCTCTAACTTAACCCTGCCCGGCATTAAACCAGGCAAGGGCATCCTGTCCGAAGTGAGGAACTTTAGAATCACACAATATTTATGCCAACTGTCATTTATTTTTGTCAGTTCATTCGCACGTAGTAAATTATTTTGTGCAAAAAGTTGCTAAAACGCAAAATTATCGATAAAAGTGAGTAACGTATAGTGATAAAATGTCTCAGTTTGAAAAAAATGTCTACGAAAGAAATTTTAATTGATTCAATGGGGTTCAAAAAATTATCGGCAAAAGGGGTGCCACGAATGTTAACCGACGAAAACAAAAAGCGACGTAAGGAAATTTTTAAGCGTAATCTCAAAATGTTCCAGCGTGATTCGGTTTTTTTTTAATGTTTGCCGTAGCCATGTCACCGTGGATGAAACGTAGGTCCATTATTTCGATTCTTCAGAATTTAAGAAACAAAGCATGTCTTGGAAACGACCATCCTATCCATCATTAAGATATTGAGTTGAAAGTTGCCCTACTCCTAGCAAAGTTATGGCCTCGGTGTTTTGGGATAGTAAAGGAATTATTTTTATTGTTTACATGCCAAAAGGCAGACGATTACTGGACCTTATTATGCAAATTTCTTAACGATAACGCTCCCGCTCATCGCAATCTGCTGTGTTGGCTTCAATCTCCTTGACCACCCACCATATTCTCCGGACTTTGCCCCAAGTGATTTTCTATTATTATAAACAAAATAATAATAAAAAAAATTGTGGAACTAAATTTCACTATAATGACGCGGTTATGGCTGCCGTAGAGGAGTTTTTCGAGATTCAAGTAAAATATTTTTTTCTCAAGGAATAAGGAAGTTAAAAACGCGTTATTCTAAACGCATTGCACAGGAGGGATTATGTAGATAAATAAAATATTTTTGTTTAAATTTTTGCATTTTTTAATATAGGTATATTATATTTTTTAATATAGGATATATTATATTTGTACACATTCCTAATATTGATTGATTTCGTACTTTATGAGCGTGTTAGTAAGCAAGTGTAGAAAATGAAGCCGTAACTTTAATTAACCGTGCGACGTGTTGCATTTTCAATTAATGTAGGTATAGAAAACAAAGGAGTCTAAGATAATTGGTATTCCTGTTAATTATCAACCGATTTGATTACAAGTAAATAAGAGTATTATTTGCAGCCTCGGTGATGACTGTTTAGTCTGCAAATAATATAATATAGTCAATTTGTATTCAAACAACATATATTTTTGCAATTATGTATGTATCAGTTATAGGATATTGATTGTTTTTATGCAATATCTCTTTATAATATGCTTTTGTGAAGACGATAACGATTGTTTATTGAAATATGACTTTTGGAATTGCCCCAAGAACTGTTTGTTTCGCGTCTGTCAAAAATCTACAATTTGGCTAAGGCACGGGTAGAGGATTAGATGAGTCCAGCTTTCACTTAGCGCCTATTGTTAAGAAGATAATTTTAAAACTGGAATATGCATGACTATTTGAGATTTACTAGGTTCACAAACTGTCCGAAACAATATTTAATAATGAGATTGATAATATTAAGATCGTATTATAAAACGTAAAGATCCATCTTTATTTATGTACACTCACGGAATTAAAATGTTAGTCATCTTAACGTCGACTTTTGCTTGGACGAGTACAAGTAATAAGTACTGTCAACATTTTAATAAATGTTACGTTTATAAAATACTAGCTGTGCCAGCGACTTCGTCTATGTGGATTTTTCTATTGGAATGCTAAGGGTAGCCTTAGTTAGTAATTATAACATTAGCTGACTGCCAGTGAAAGTCCTGTCAAAATCGGTCCAGATGTTTGAAAGATTAGTCAGAATATATCCAGACACAAAAAATAATTATTTGTTTTTTTGATATAGATACCGTTATATACTTTCATATGCATTTAGTAAGTAGCTGTATTCTGACGTTACAAACAGACACTTATATTATTTTATTTATTTGTATGTATAGATAGAAACCTGAAAAAAGAAATTTGCAATTTTGGCAATGACAGACATTGAGATTAACACTAAGAAACAGGATTTTTTTTATTAATTAAATAATCTACGGACTCTAGTTCCGTACCCTTTTTACAACTTAATTATTGTTATTGAGTTTTTTTAATGCATTGAACGCTTATTGTTTATGTGTTATTATGTGTGACATTAATTTTGTGATTTTTATGTTGTGTTGTGTACCTTAAGAATAACTTATATAATTAACAGGATTTAATCAATATGCTTATCATAAATATTAAAACCAATAAAAAGATTTTACATCTCTAAGCAATCTTGTTAGACAAGATAGAAAACCAAACAACTTCGATCTAAATAATTTTAAACCTTATTGCCAAACAGTTAATATAATTTTCTGTGGAACAATTTGTTCTGTGACTTAGTTTGACAAGGTAATGTCGAGCCCTTACCGCCATTTTATCGTAAGCGACAAAAAACAAATTTTACAGGAGAAGGTTTTTTTTAAATAATTTTACAGATAAAAGTGCTATTAAATTGAATTTTAAAATATAGTGACGATTTTTAAATTCTTACGTGTAACAGTTCAAATTTATGAAAAAATATTTGATTTTAAGGCTTTTTGGGCGCTTACAATATTTTTGCTGTCTCAATCTAACGACGTTTTAAGCTTTCGGGCGTTTGAGTTGACCCTTGCGATAAAAAATATCAGTTAGAAGTTTTAACGTAAACGACAATTAGTACCATTAACTTTGGATAAATAAATAAATTTAGATGGGTAAAATTAATATTTTGGTAAATAAAAAAGAAATTAAGAATATATAATATAATTATATAAATATAATTATATTTATTATACAGTTTAAAAGAGATGACAATGACAATGTCACACAAATAGTAAATGTAATAGTAAGCTAAAATGTTTGTAAACCTAGGGTGTATGTTTACAAGAGATGGAAACCACAAGAGTGATATTAAAGGGAAAGTAATATCAGGAGTGAATGGAACGCTTAACTCTTTTATGAGAAGATATCTGGCTGAAGATAAAGGCACGCCTGGCTGTCCATTAAGGTGTGTTAGTACCAACGCTAATTTCTGGCAGTCAAAGTTTGTTATGGCAGAAGAAGCATGAAAGTAGAATAAACGAAGTTGAAACGAGATCTTTGTGACGTATATGTAAGGTTAATTTGATTGATAGGATAAGAAATAGTGTGATAGGTGAGTATTGTGGATTGAAAGAGAATGTAGTGACAAGAGTTCAATAATTCGAACTAAAATTATGATGTGCATGCGACTCCAAACTAATTCTCTTTGTCACTGTCATCTGCATCCGTTTCGGGCAAAACATCAGCAACTGCTCCGTCATTCTTCACGTTTAAATATTCTTTATGGTATCTGTTTGGAATAATATTTTTAGTACACAGATCAAATAGATCTTTATATTTTGCTGCGGAAATTGTTAGTTCCTCATGGTATAATTGTGCTGGTCCATTAGCGATAGTTGCTTTATTTGCTCTCGATCTGATAATCAGTCCATATTCAACTCTTGTTTGTTGCTATCAAAGATATTCAAAGAAACCGTATTGGAGTGTAATTACTGGATTACCGTTTTGAAAATACACCATTATTAAAGAATTAAAAGCTATTTTGAACTTCGCCGGTAATAAAGCTTGGGAGAAAGACTTCCAATGCATAAAATCAGTGTAATTTAAAACATTTACAAAATAGCCTGTTGGATTTGATCTTCAATTTGTAATCATAGTTGGCCACTCAGAAGGAGCCCACACTGTTACGACAATAATAAGATGGCACAGTAGGCAACATCTCAATGAAAGATTTTAAATGGCACAGTTTTTCTGAACTGGATTTGTTGTAAGGAAGAAATTTCTTTTTGTCTTTTTGAGTATTCAGTGTAGTATTTGCATTTTCAAACGTTTACTTTAAAGTCATTTGGGATATATTAAGAGTCTTAAGTAAAAATTGTTGACAAATTTTAATAGTTTGATCTTTAAAGCTTATAAAATAATTGTATGATATTTTGCGAATGTCACTGGTTGCTCGCTTTCTACCAATTGGTTTTGCCCTTGTACATGAAAGTAGAATCTTTTTGTCTTTTATCAGATCCTATTCCCCAATAGTTTTCAAAAATAATCCACCAACCAGCCTCACTAAATTTATCAGTACATGAATCGCCGCATCTTTTGTTCAAACACGGATTAGGTTGTACAGATTTCCCAACAGCAGCTTGGCGATTTTTCTTCTTCAAAAGTCTTTTCGGTAAAAGGTTTTTTCTTCCGTACCCTCTTTTTCCAACACTAGTTTCTTCTTCGACTTGTCGAGGTGTATCACTTGACGGCGATGGTACCCATGAATTCTCAGAATCAATATAAGAAAATTCAAGAGACGTCGTGGGTATGTTAACTTCTGGTTGGCCAGACTATGAACTGGTACTTGGTTGTGGTTGGGTTTCATTTTGAGTACATCGAAAAGTAGAAAGAGTTTGATTAACAGAAGTAATTTTATTATAAACAAATTTGTTTTCATCTGATTTTTTACTATAGTTGTAGTCTAAATCCATTAGGGTGTAGGAATTCTCACTATTAAAATCACTGTAATCAACAAGACATTTTCTTGTAACTAAAGTCGAATCATCTTGCTTGGGACTATGACCTGATATTAAAGTGGATTCAGCTGTATACTACGACGTCATTCCTCAGGTAATTATTTTTTAAGACTAAAAATTTAAATTATAGGGCAAAGAGATAGGTACTGCATCACACTTTTCACTGGAATGAACTTGTCGCAACACGTTTTTTGGGACTTTGTTTATAGTAAACGACGTAATTATAATGTACTCTGTCGGTTACGATAACAAGTAGGGTTACTTACGCTAGAATTCATAGATAATTATTACACTTACAATAAATCATTATTGTGTTGGTTACTCTAAAATATGAAAAACGGTTGTGCTAACGATAAACTTAGCATTTGCTATAACTTCTGATTGAAGTTATTTTGGCGGGAAATCTCATTGTGCCCTTATCCTGTATAGTATAAAATGTCGTTTGCGATAAAAAAAGCTATTTTGGTAAAAATGTCGCTTACGATAAAATGGCGGTAAGGGCTCGATGTGTGCTCGCGTAACGTTAAATTAACCAATTTGAAAACTGACGAACGTTTTCATTCCGCCACAGTACCAACATATCGCGACTTAAAAAAAAAGTCTGTCTGAATATCCGTTAACTCCTCCCAAACCATGAAGATTTTTAAGCAGTTTTCACTATCACTTAGATATTTTTTAGGAAAAATTTTATTTACATAGTTTTTGCCCGCGGCTTCGCTCACGATGTAAAAACGATATAACAGTTTTTATTTAAGTATAATAGAGCCACTCACCAGGGAGTTCTCTGGTTTGTTGTAAGTTATAAACCTAATAAACACGGACGTGTGCGGTATTGTAGAATAAGGGCCTCAATATTAAGTTATGCAAGGTTAAGCACAACCAAGTAAGAAATTCTACTAGACTATAACATAGGCAATCATAGTTCTAGTCGTACCTGTTTGATTCTTGATCAATGTAATAATAATCTATACCGCAGTTACAGGGAAAATTATTACTATTTACAACTATTACCAAGCAATACAATCCAGAAATTTAACCCATAACTATAAATAAAACTTATTTCTGCCTAGGTTTTTTTTTTGTTTCTAGTTATAGTAGTTTCTATGTTTGTTTTCTTGTTTAAATGAGTATAAAACCTCTAACCTCAACATGCAGCTGTAGCACATGACAATGTAGCACATGGAGCCACTTTTCGTAAATTTATTCAATGAAGTCAAGTACATCAGTGCTTTAAGTTAGATTGCCTGGAAGAGATTGCTTTAAGCGATAAGGCGCCTATTGTTTTTACCATGACAACATAGTTATCGTGCATTCTTATAATTGTTTATTTGGTGATCAAAAAGTGTTATCTATCTTTATATCTACTTCAGTGCTTTTTAAGAGCTTCGTTTGCGTCAAGCTACATTTTCTGTGGTAAAAACTTTCCTGTCGTTTAGTATAATAGTAAAGATTTTTTCATTTCTCATATTATGAAAGTACGCTTTGAGTTGCCTGATCACAGGGATGAAAACAGCACTTTTGCGCACAATAATTTACATAAATTTGAGCTAAATATTTACTATCATCAGAGACAAAAAAATACTGACTAGTGCTACAGACAAAAAATACTCGACTTTTCATATGTGTCTATTACTATATTTTATACGTAATAAGTAAGTTCATGAGATTTAGATATGGATTTAATGCCTGGAGAAGTAGTTGTTCTATTATAATCAGTATTTATTAATTTCCTCTTATTCGAAATAAAAAACAGAGTGTTAAACTCGGGTGAAAGGTATATTTAGGCCCTCGAACTTTTAACACTCTCGCTATGCTCGTACGTTAAGCCATATTAATCTACTATACTACCCCGTAAATTCAAAGTCGGTTTATTTGTGATTTCAGTATTGAAAAGATAAAAAACCTCGTTTAAAAAAATCGACTTTCAAAACTAAAAAGTATAAAATAACTTATTTCTAAAGCTATTATTATTAATATATATTATCTTAAACATCTTAAAGTCGGTGCTTAGTAATTTTCAAAATATACCTATAGTAGAAGTATTTTGACAGTGCAGTTTGGGTCATAAAATAAATCGAGTATTTCGCTCTCTCTTCCACTCACGGGCCTTAGGGGCGGGCATAGTGATGCGCCTTATTGTTGTCGATAAGCGTTATCGATAGTGTATTTAGTTTTGCCATTTTGTGGGTTAGTTATAAAAATGAAAAAAATAATAGATACAACAGCGTATTTATTAAAATAAGAATAATAATGACTTATAATAAATTATTTATTAGGTATCTATGTTAAAAAAAACTATAAGTACAAAAGTTTAGAATGTAACAAGTTATATTAAATATAAATACTTATATCTATGTTTAAAATTAACAGCCAAAAAGATAATAATGATTTTTATAAGATTGATAATCTTTCTTTGATAAGAATGAGTTTTTATCGATAATGGCGTTGCGCCCACGCAACACGCTCACCGCTAGCCGGGCTGAGGCCGAGCTTGATTTATAACCCAAACTGCACGGACAAAATAATTCTACTATAGTAATTTTTATGTTTTACTTTGCACCGACTTCAAGATGTTTTAGATAATATATATTAATAATAATAGCTTTAGAAATAAGTTATTTTATACTTTTTAGTTTTTGAAGTCCGTTTTTTATCCGAAGTTTTTTTTTATTTGTTACTTTTTAGTGTCTAGCTATGTATGGGTGGACCTACGAAAGGTGCCGCGCTCCTTAAAAAATATAGGTCCAAGAAACGGGGACAAAAAAATGTTCGTAACATGAAAACTACCGGGCCAAACTATGTTAAATTTTAGGGGACCAAATGGCAACTATTTCGCAATAAACTAAACAAGAATCACGTAAATCGGATCATAAATCTCAGCGTAATCGGTGTACATACGGAACGGCACGGAAAAATTTTCATAAGAAATATTCATAAAACGAAAACTACTGGACCAAAGTATGTTAAATTTTCAGGGGACTAAATGGCAGCTATTTTAAATCAAACTAAAAAATAATCATGTAAATCGGATCATAAATCTCGGAGTAATCGGTGTACATACATAAAAAAAAACATACCGATCAAATTGAGAACCTACTCCTTTCTGAAGTCGGTTAATAATAAATAGAAATCGCTTGTTGCCCATCCTATAGCAGTATCACATCAAATAATTCAGTAAAAAAATATTAAATGACAGTCGTTAAATTCACCAGTAAAAATATTTGATTTGAATAACATAAACGGAACCATTATTTCCTCAAAGCGCCGGACACGGTACGGAAATCTATTTGCCTTTCTTTACGAACAAACTGTCTTCTTATTCTCGCAAGAACAGAAATTAATTAGATTTTTCCACATACATTTGCAAAGAAATGATCACTGCTTAATTATTTTGATTACAATTTTGGCAGCAAACATCTCCCCAGGTCATCTGCTAGATCACAAATAAGAACGCTGCCACGGATGTGGCAATGCCTGACGCGGTCTTTCTGCGAGACTGCACACATTCGTCTGCTCTGTACTTGTTGCCGTATATGTTCTATATTAGCTGCAAGATGCTGAGTTAGTGAATTTACATGAAATATATTATTGAAGTGAAATTCCAATTAATAGGGATATACGCCAGCACTGCAAACCAAAAACGTGTACGAAGTTTGGCGCAGACTACAATAATATACATAATATTACCTACAACACATAGTATAGCTATTTATAACATTACTGAGAATTGAATAGCAGTAAGTTCGTTCCGTATTTTTTATTTTATTTGTAATAATATCAAGACAAGTCGAATTACAATTATCTAAAAAAGGCCAAAATAAAATAATGTAGCTGCATTGTTAATCTCTCTCTTATATTTTTGTAAATCTACTCAATTCAATTTTTTCGAGGTTAAGAGACTAAAAGCGACTTACTTAAATTTCTTTTCTCTCCTAACTTTGAAATGCAGGAAACAAGTCAATTATGTTTTTAACAAAACCCGGCCATGTTGCGTAACTTTCTTTAATCGCCTACAACAAAGGAGTCAGCTATTAGACCACTTGGGGACTGAATCGAATTAATGGAACATAAAATCCTGCGCAATGGTAATTTTTACTTATTTTTATTGCTATGTACGCTTACCTTTGCTCTTTGATTCTGGTTCTAACATTGAGCTAGTATGTTTTTAATCCGCGCCGGACGTTTTTGTACTTTTACATTTTTAGCCCATTATTGTACCTGAACTTATGTAAAAAACTGTTGATGATTCTTAAATAAAGAAAAAATAACTTCTTCTGATTACATGCAAAGGTCTGCGCAAGACCTGGTGTTATATATGGCAAATTGTCTGTTACTTAGCCATTTGTCACTAATGAAAAACCATATCTATTGCGAGAACTAGATAGAGGTGACACTAAAATTGATTTAAAACGCTTTGATTACCTGCCTGTAATCAAACTTAAAACGCATTCGTTTTTTTTACAACAACACAGCACATAGTAGCTTTTAGCATCCAATAATAGCTTGGCATGTTATACACACCTGCAGCATGTATATTTTTTGTCAGATATACCAGGTATAGAGGGAACATCCCTTTTGTATCTTATTGCTTTTTTGTAAGAAGAATAGTTAATATCGAACAAAAGATTTGTGTATTGTACTTTCAGCCTTAATCAAAAAGGGCTTAGATTTCTGCTACCTGAATATTGTGGGGCAGCCGGCCAGGTAGCCGATCCAAAGCCGTTTAGTTAATATATCCATGAACTCGAGATATGAACAAAGGGTCGGTATGCGAATAATTTGTCCTTATTACTGTCTTTGGTTACTCTCGCGCTCACCTTGAGAAATAAACGAGTTCTGATAATCTCCCTTTCCGAGACTGAGTTCGATTTATACTTGGTAGACAATATGAGGCAAGATGCACGTGTTTGTAAAATAAACATCAAGATACCACGGCGTATTGCCGTATTTTGCCGTCTGTCCCGAGATGCCTAGTCTTATATATCGATATATCACAGTGTCTTCAAAGGAACTTCAATGGTTGTATTTTGTTGTAACGTTTTATATTTAAAATATACATAATAGAGACGTAATAATGGCGAAAGAACTATTGGATGGGCCCAATATTATATGAGGCGTAAGCAAGGCACATACGACTTGGTGAACTACAAAGAAGACTGGCAGAATTCGCGAATTGAAGAAAGCTCAAATAGACGATCGACTGGACGCCGACCGCTTTAGATGACGCCGGAGTGACTCAGTGGAGGCTGATGTACACAAACTCCAATAATGTGACTGGCAGGAGACAGCGCTGAACAGAAAGGAATGGAGTATTCTCTTTTCGGAGCCCAGGACTCATTTTGGGTCGTTAATCCAAGTTAAGCAGCGGTTAGTTTAGTTAACACAAATTTCAAGTAAAAATTCTATTTTTGTCGAAACCTTATATTTATTTAAAAGTGATTTTCTTAGTTAGGGAGGTTGTTTAATGTCAGTCTAAGACTCTACAATTCCCCCAATCGACTGTTGCGTAACTATGTTCTATATCTCAGTCTTTCCTTCACAACAAAGCGCAGGGTCGACGGGAGGAGAGGTTTTTTAGTGGGTATTGAGGTTGTTCGCTCGTGTAACATCGCTCGGAGTCGCCACACTCCTCTGTGTAATCCATCGCGGGCGGAGCGCAAATAAAGCATACTATTGCTAGCGTTATCGCCCCCGATGGATGCGTGCCGTTTCCTAGTGACGGCCCAGAGAGTGCGTAAATCGGTTAGCATTTTCCCTCGCCTCAAAAAAAAAAAAAAAAAAAAAAAAAAGACTCTACAATTCCCCCAAGAAGATGAAGTACGAAGGTTATTTAAAGGCCATCCATAATGTATTTTATCTCATTGAATTACTCTTTTCTGTCTAATTTTATCTATGTAGATCTGATACTTTCTGAGAAAAATTACTGTCACATATAAAGACGGACGGACACACACGACAATTTTATAGCAGGCGAACAAATACCACCTGTGTTTCTGTGGATTATTTTGTCGCCTCTTACGACAGGCCACCCGGCCGCAGAAAATTGTATTCTTTCTCCGTTCCTGTACGGATAAGACAGTAGATTTAGCAGATAATATTTGTTTATTACTGGAATACGCCCGACAGGCTGACAGCATGGAAAGTTATTACAGTAACCTATGGACATTTGCAACACTAAATCTGCCAATGCGCTGCCGGAGTCGTAGATGCGACTTGAACCTGGCTACTAATGTCAGAACACAATTCAAGGTTGTTATGGTGGCATACTCTAGACCAGGGGTAGTAGCCATGCAGACCGGAAAACATCACCCGGCTGTGGGTTGTTTCGTAGCCTCCTACGACAGGCCGCCTGGCGGCAGGAATTAGTGGAATTAGTGTTCTTTCTCCGTTCCTGTACGGATGTAGTATAAACACAAACTTCTTGGACTATTTGAACGATCAGTTAATTAGAAACCAATGATAATTATCGTTATATACTGTTAGGTATTTTAAAACGAATTTCAATACCAATTTATATTTTAAGTTTTCTTTAATTTACGTATTGTATTTATACAAAATTGTCTTATTATGAATACCCGATTTTTTTAATATGGGATAAGCAAATGGTTTTTTATTCATTGGAGTCGAAACCGGCATTTTGTATGTAATTGCTATACATATAGACACCATTGTACATATACACATTTGTATTGTATCATGGAATTTACAAACGTCCTGTAGGTAGGTATATTGAATCTGAATTTATTAATTTAAATTAAGAGACTTTGTTTTTATATTTATAGTATCACAACTAAATATAAAAAAAACTGATCAATAAAATTAATTACAACTATTGAACTAACATTAACATACCTAATTACTATTGTTGTTATGATAAAAATAATATGCAAAAAAAACAAATGTTTTAATTGATAGGTAACAAAATAACAATAAAATCACGAGTTAAATTGTGTACTCACTGCTGGGTGATTACTAAACATATTCAGAAAAGCCTTTATAGGCTTAGTAGTCAGCGATCATTTATTTTGTTTTATTACAATATGGCTGTAATTAATTTATCTCTTTTATATAAATAGGTATCATCTTGCCTTCCGCTCTAACAAGGGGAATTAAGTACTATGGCAATGACGAAGACAGACAATGAATTCATTCAAAGTAAAATTGACAACAATGGATGTCACTGACCAGTGACTACATAATTCTAATTTATACGTTTTGATTACAATTTTTATCCACTTACATTTGAACTATTTTAAATATAACATCCTAATCGGCCTACTGTATCTTTATTATAAGCAGCAATTGTTTTCTAAGGTATAACGCCATGCGCCAGAAATCCATAACACTTCCCATCGTCTGTTAGGGTTATCTTAATTCCTATACTTTAATTCCATATTATTTATGAATGTTCACATTTCAACAAATAAATGACTAAATAATACCAAAAATAGATTACTTACAGGATAGTACATCCCCTGCGGCGGCAAAAAAAAGGCCCCCGATCCCCACAGCTTGCCGTTTGTATTTACTTTGTGTTGCACAAAAATTCACACAACGTACGCCCTTTACGCAGGCGTAAGTTTTCACAACACTTAATTATAAATTCGAGGTAGTCATGAGTATTTCCTAGGATTCCTTTTAAAACAATCAGGATTGTTTAACTTTGTAGGTTATGTAGATATAGCGCGGAGAAACGCACTCTAGCACTGAAAGCGGTTGATGTCGATGTGCAACAACGAATCAACGTACGACGTTCGACGAGCGAGAGCACGCGTGGCTACACGAATTTAAACGAACCACTCGGAGTTACCATTAAGCGAGAAAGAGATAAAATGCTGTACACGATCATTTTCGGCTTCTAAAGTGCAACAAATGATATTTCGGCCCCTTTTTCGTATATTAATATATTTTACAAGTAAATTCTTCAGCCCATATTTTAAATAACTTAAATAAATAAAAACAGCGTGTATGTCCACAGTTAAATAAAGACTAATAAAAAAATAGTTAAAGAAACAAAAAGTACCTAATTAATATATTTAAATACTAAAAAAACAATGTAATTAATGGATATTCGCCGGATCTTTCAGCTATCAATACACAAGTCACACAAGTAATTAGTAATTATTACTTATCAGCAAAATAGTTATTGTCTTGTTTACAGTGTATAACGCCAACAAATAATTTATGAAAGAAATGAGAGAGAAAGAAATCCTACAAACTACAAATCACGACGAACAGCAACACAACGTCCTTTCTCTATCCTTTTCTTATAGCCGAGAACAGTTCGAATCAATGAATCGTTCCCGGGCCCCTGTAGACTGTAGTCTGCCCAGCGTCATTTCATCTTTTCTACTGTACTTTCTGCTTTAATCTTGTGTCCCTTTTTATTTTATGCAAACATCCATCTTTTGGTTTCTCCTACCGGCTTAGAAGCTTTAAGGGAGCGTCACTTTTTACAACATTGACTATAGACCTAGGTTATTGGTATGGAAAACCCAACCATACCAATATTATTATGGGATTGGACAGTGCCAAAATTATTAAAACTCACATTAAGTAGGTATGAAATGTAATATAACTATTAGAGTCTGTCGAGAGCACCACAGAACAAATGCCTCCTCATTTGTGCGTCTCGCACGATTAATTTAATTTACTTAGCGGCTAATGGTTAATGACCTTTAAAGTGGTGACTCAGTCAGTACTGGGCAGGACACAAACAATTATAACCGAAACGAGTATAATACGTATATCTGAATAATTCGTTACCTACTTACGGTATACTGTGAGTAAGAAATCGTTGATACAACAATTTTAAGGGGAATAGTTTTAGATCAATTTGAAAATAAGTATATTATTAATTAATTATAACATAATAAAATAATTCAATAGCCTTGTGTTCGTATCTTTAGCTACCTTTAAACAATATAATTATACCAGCATGAAAACTGTGATAAAACGTATTGTACCGCGTTGCTCTAACTATATTAACAGGAGCTTTCTAATTAAAAATATTTCGGTACCTGATTTATACGTTATAGTTATAGTAATAAAAATTAAAATACTAGGTTAATTTGTATCTTTGACTATACACTTAACAATTCTGTAACCAAACCTATGTACTTTCATATTATAACGATTTTGTTCATGAATATAAAGGCTTCTTTCATCGACGACATACTTTTTCGATTTTACCTTATCTAAAATACATTTGAAAACTTTCATTTCCACAAATCAGGCATACGCGTATATCAGTCAAGTGTGTACTTTAGGGAATAGTAATAAATGTAAACGCCACGGCAGTAAACTGAATATAGTATAGGTATAATATTTTGTAATACCTACATCTATAATATTATAGAATTGTTGAAGTGCCGGTCCTGTATATGAACCGATTTTAATAATTTTTCACTGATAAATATGAACTTTTCTCACTTAATATCTGCGGTACCTACTTTTTCCGCGGTAATTTTTATTGTAGTGGTTCAAAGCGTTAACGGTGCTTTATAAATATGCATATATGCTGGTCTAAAGTATGTCGCCATAACAACCTTGAGTTGTGTTCCGGGATTGGTGACCAGGTTCCAGTCTCCCTTAAGAGAGCAGCAGCGCATTTTTAGCACCTTTGGTGTTGCAAATCTCCATAGGCGATGGTACCCGCTTTCCATCAAGTGGGCCGTCTGCCTGTGTGCTTAACTCCTGCAATAAAAAAAATAGTTAGTTGGTTTAATCATTTATTAGTAGGTTCTTTGAACGACTTTTGGTTTGAACAAGATCTGTTGCATAGTTTTTGAGACCTAGAGAAATACCTACCCCACATTTTCGAAATGGTTTTTAAAGTTCGTAACCAAATGACAAACAGTGCACGATACCTATGTTGGTCCAACGCACATTTGCCGATTCTCTAAAGATAAGACGATAGTTATGTTATTTCTTTATTACAAACAAATGAGTAAGCAAGTCGCTCAATTGATGAAAAATTCACAGTTCAAGAGGCCTGATGCAGCTACTTTTGGAGAATCGCTTAGTAAAATTGACACGTGTTCATATGTAATGTACTGGTAGGTGTAAGAAATAGTATAAAACTCAACTTTTTATACTTAACATACTCTTTACGATTCTAAGAACGCGGTTGCTTTAGACACTTAGAATTAGTCAGCTCAATTTATTTGTGCATATGACAGGAATCAAAAACTCCATTCTACCATAACGGCATAAAATAAGCTTAAACAAGAATTTATCGCCTAAATTTAACTTTATGCCCATTCCTGCAACTCGTGTTATTTTTAATACGAATCGGTACCAGACCCAACGTTGTGTCGTACAAATACAGGGTAAGAAAGTTGGGTTGTGAAAGCACATTTACTAATGGTAATATCGAAAAAAGAAAACAAAAAGACAAGAACTATGAATTGCATAAAAAATTTGAAGTGCTCATCAACTTGTTTAATTAACATATACACTGATCTGTTTAATCACGAAGTTACCGAAATAAAAGTTCAATTTGACAGCTCTAACGTAATTATTATAACAGATACATTAGAAATATTTTAATTACTTTACTTTTTTACTTAGCAGTTTTATGGTGTACTTCTGTATTAAGTTATAACTATATTTGTCTAATAAATTATAGATTCTAAAGTTAGAAACTTTCGTACTAAAAAACCTACTAACGCCATCTGTTATGTCGTATAAGGACTGTTGTTATATTTGCCCCATTTGGGCTTTCGCCCTACTAGAGCAATGAAACCCTTTCCAACCTTAATATGTACATACTTAACCTACAATTATAATAACATGAGCAGAGTCGAACAATTATTATGAAAAAATTAAATTAATAAGGAGGGAAGAAATCCTCATTTGTATAGTAGTGTGGTTCAACAGACATTATTGAAGAAAACTACCGCTAGATGTCGAGTAACATCTACTTAAATATTTGACCAGTTTTTACATTTCTAAATTCTTAGATTTTCGTAATTAATATGGTAAAAATTACCTTTTACCGGAATAAGGACTGATTTACTTTTTCATATTTTAACGTGACGTCCGAGTCATATTGAAGAAACAAACCCTGCAGATTGCAATGATTTAAATTTCATGTTAAATAATGAAAATTTAAAACATACTTACATGCGATAATCGGCTAAGAGGTAAAATTTAATTTTACATCGTAGTTAGATTTTGAACACCTGCTTTGATAATTGTTACTGTAGCCGTCGAAAATAACAATTGATGCCGTAAAATAACTTGTCTTATAGGTATTCATTTAGTTTTTTTTGTTGATAACATGTTGAGGATATGTAGTATGAGAATGAACAAGTAAAGATTACATAAGGAGTCATTTGAAAGAAGATGATTAAAGGTGTATAGACATGAATGCAGGATCCCTCCTACGTTCATGTCTCTCTCTTCTGAATATCATGTGACAATAAGAAAATTAACTAAAAGATTGTTTAAAAATAGGTAATAAAATGAGATGAATGAAGAATCAAATGAAGATTTATGGTATGATAGAGGACATTATCCTAGTATGAAATAGAATATAATGGCAAAACATTGTGCAGATCCCAGATTATTTAAAACAAATACAGATAATTGTTTAATATGATCTTTAAGCATTCAAATTAATATTTTAGCACAAAAATAAATTTATCTATATATAAGTTTTAACTTTTATACCTAAATCTACACGAATTCACACATACCCAAATACTTGTGTTTATATGTTCCCACTCTCGATACCACTCAAATAATAATAGACACTTATAATTCATGACTACTAAGTTCAAAAAATCATCAGATGATAACACTTTTTACTGTTTTGATAGATGTGAAAGTTACAGCAGTCAATTATAAATAATAATAATTTCAAATTTTAAATGAAAATCTTTAAAACCTAGGATCGACACTGTTGTGAAAATAAGAAAATGTATTCGATTTTCAAATTTTGAATTACTTAACGATTAGGTATAAATTGTCTTGTTCTTCTTATGCCCTTAAATTGGGTATTTCAATTTAAAAAAATATATAAATGGGAAAGTTATATACATATTTCAATTCTATTATTTTTTTGCTATGCTTAATAAAATATAACAAATTAAAAATAATTTTTGAACCCAAACTACCCAAGTACCGAAAGCACGCCGACAATTCCCGAACATACCCGAGCGCGCATGTGACGTCACTAGGATAATTTTTCATAATAACTCATCTTAGCTTCGTAGTTCGTAGCGCATTGTGTTTGCTACCTGTGCAACGAAGCTACGAGAAATTATCACAATGATGTCACAATCAGTAATCACAATATGTTTCCGGTATGTATTCGGATAATATATATATCAAATATCCAATTTCACCTGTACTACATTTCTGCTTTGCTCCTTTGGTTCGTAGCGTATAGCTTACGCTACTATCGAAGTGGAGTTTTCCAAGATTAGCGTGTAAAAACGGACAAAATATTTGCAATTTTATTATATTTTAATTACTTTTAAACTGCTCACAAAATGTTTGATTTACTAAGTACACATAATGTAATATTTATTAAGAAACGACATTACATAAAATAGAAATAATTGAGTATTCAGTCACTTATACAAAATTAACATTCATTTTTCTTTTTATAGATGTTTTGTTTGCCCTTGCTCGCGGCGATGTATGTCCTTAATTATGTGCTCTTAGGAATAGTATTTAAGCTTGTGTATTTTATATATTACATATATATTTCTTTATATATCGCAGGATCGATGCCCGGTAGAGTAATCGTGCCCTAGATAGGAAATTGCGTCTCGGTAAACGTAGCGTTGGACGTCCTCCAGCCCGGTAGACTGACGACCTGCGCAAGGTCGCCGGCAAGAGCTGGTGCAGAAGGGCGGGAGACCAGGGTATGTGGCGTATACTTGGGGAGTCCTATGTCCAACAGTGAACATTTAATAGTTAATTTGGCTGAAGGAGAAGAAGATTTTTTTCTAGTAGCTAGTTAAAATAAAGAAAGTTTGTAGTAAAATGTTAATATACTAGTAATATTATTGTTCTTGTTGATTGGATGGATGGATACAGAATCCATAATTATTCAACAAGATATGCCGAAGATTTAAATTGTACAGAATTGTACAGTAATTCTTAATAATGAAAAGAATGCACCGCTGAATGCGACATCTTTGAGAAACAAATCCTCATAAAACGTACCCGTATAATTTATATAAAACATCCTATGAGATTTAAAAGGAACAAACAGCCTAAATATTAGAGAAATCCTTTAAAAATCCCCAAAACAATATCAAATAAGGACTTTAGATTATAATTAAAAAATCAAATACTTGTTCTGTGGTACAAAATAAAATAAGCATAAAATTATCTAACTAGTCTGGCCATAAATACTGTTACAAAAAAACTTTTCTTTTTTTCAACTTTTAATTATTTTGAATTTGGAACACGTATATTATTTTCCTATTGCTAGGTAGGTGGTATAGTGCCACCAACTTATCTGTAGAACGGCCAAAAGTGGAACTACTAACGCCATTTTGAAAACGTAATTTTGTTTTGTCAGTCGTTGTAGTCAGGTGTTCAATCGAGGGTTCTTCTCTTTCTGAATATTTGCAAGTATTTTGTGTGAAAATCATGCCGAAAGCAATCAAAAGTGGCGTACGAGAAATGGTTATCAAAATGAAATCATTCTTTGATGCAGATTAAAAACTTCGTTTAAAAAAACCGACTTCAAAAACTAAAAAACTAAAATGTATAAAATAACTTATTTCTAAAGCTATTATTATTAATATATATTATCTAAAACATCTTAAAGTCGGTGCTTAGTAATTTTCAAAATATAGTAATTTTTATGTTTTGCTTTGCACCGACTTCAAGATGTGTTAGATAATATATATTAATAATAATAGCTTTAGAAATAAGTTATTTTATACATTTTAGTTTTTTAGTTTTTGAAGTCGGTTTTTTTAAACGAAGTTTTTAAATTTTATTTGTTACTTTTTAGTGTCTAGCTATGTATGGGTGGACCTACAAATGGTGCCGCGCTTCTTAAAAAATATAGGTTCCAAGAACCCGGAACAAAAATTTTTTCATAAAATGAAAACTACTAGGCCAAACTATGTCAAATTTTTAGGGGACCACATGGCAGCTATTCTGCGTCGAACAAAAAAAGAATCACGTAAATCGGATCATAAATGACGGAGTAATCGGCGAACATATGGAACGGAGTGAAAATTATTTCCATGAAAAATGTCCATAAAATGAAAACTACTGGGCCAAACTATGTAAAATTTTTAGGGGACCAATTGGAAGCTATTCCGCGTCGAACAAAAAAAGAATCACGTAAATCGGATCATAAATGACGGAGTAATCGGCGAACATACATAAAAAAAAAGCAAAAAAAAAAAAAAAAAAGATTCCGACGAATTGAGAACCTCCTCCTTTTTTCGAAGTCGGTTAAAAAGGAGCATGAAGCCCCAATAATACCATTTGTTCATGTCCACCAACGCATTGCAGCCGCTACAGGTCAGTGTTACCAGATTATTACTTAATGAATCGCTATAATTGATATATTTTATTTATTTATTAAGTAACCACAGTATCACAATTTCATTTTAATTTGAATAATAAATAACTAGATATTGCCTGCTACTTCGTCTATGTGAAGTTCGGTTAACGTTTTCCCGAAGCAACTTTAATATTTTGGGATAACATTCCATAGGTTCAATTATGTAAAAATATTATTATATATGATTTGTGAATCTAAACAGTGACGTTTAACATTACACGCCGACTTTCTGAAGTTTTATTTGTTTAATTACTATTGTATTTCTCTTTTAGGTATTGGTCTTTCAACAATTTATAAAATTGTACAAGAAGGCGAAACGGTTGCAGAAACGGGTACCAAAATAACCACACCAGGAAAATCGAGACGAAGGACATGTGGCAAATTTGACGTGGACAGTTTTGATCAAGGGGTAATCAGGCGAAAAGTGCATGAATTTTATGCGTTTAAAAAGGAATTGCCTACTATAAATAAACTACTTACGGTACTGAGAGATGAAATAAATTTCAAAGGTGGCAGGGAAACACTTCGCAAATTGTTGCGAAAAATTGGCTTTCATTATCGAAAAACAAAAAGCAAACGCAAGGTTTTAACGGAGCGTAATGATATTTCGGCGTGGAGAGCTAAATATTTACAAGAATTAAAACAAAACTCATTATCAGCAAATCCTCGTCCAGTAGTATACTTATATGAGACGTATATACATTCATCACATACCACTAATAAATGCTGGCAAAGTCAAGAAACAGATGGAACTCTAAAACCTGTGTCTAAACGGCAACGTTTTATTATTGTTCATGCAGGTGGAATAATTTGTCCAAAACGCAAATCTTATATTTAAGTCAAATACAAAAAGCGGGGACTACCACGATGAAATGAACAACTCAAATTTTAAAAAGTGGTTAACTTAATAAAACTACGTTTTAACGGTTTTAAGCGCGGTAATTTATTTGATTTAGGTTTATCCGACGTTTCGGCCGCTTTTCAGTGGCCGTGGTCACGGAAGACAAAGATGACATTTGTCAAACGTGTATTGTCAAAGTTTTTATTCAGCCTACCGCCAACTTGTTCATTTTAATTATTTAGTTTTAAATTTTGTTTATGGATATTATTTACTCTATGGGAGCCTAATCTAATTTACCACCGCTTCACAACATGTTGTGGCTTGAAGAGAAGAAGCGGCGCAAGAAACTCTTCAGCAAACATGCCTAGTTCTAAATTTTTTTTTATTTTTATATAATATTAAAATGAGTGGAAGGAAAAAAATAAAAGAAATTATCAGTCAAGTTGGTTTGTTTCGTTGCACCCAGAAAGAGCTCACAGTGTCTTGAGGTCTGGCAGTTGGTTTTTGCTGGGTTTGGGTCTTAATAGTTTTGATGATTGGATCCCAAACAGGTGGTACCTGCCAACCATCTTCTCTATTGAAATTTGGGTGTTTTTTGATTTCAATAGCCTCACGCATCATTCTTGGTATGAAACGATTCTCTTTCGCGAGGATTTGTGGGTTATCGAATCTGATGTAATGGTTGGGTTTATCCAGTGTGTGTTCACTGATCGCAGACTTCGTAGACCTTGTGTGTTTCATGTCAGCAATGTGTTCTTTTACCCGTGTTTTTATGCTCCTCTTTGTTTGCCCAATGTATGATAATCCACATTCACAATCGAGCTTGTAAACACCTGCATCCTGGAGTGGGATATTGCATTTCACAGGTCTCAAAAATTGGGTTATCTTTTTATGCGGCTTGAAATATGTTTTGATTGAAGCTCGCCTGAGGATGTGACCAATTCTGTCTGTGACCCCCTTGATGTAGGGTAGGGTAACAGGGCACCGCTCAACTGAAGGTGGTTTGGGGCCTTTGTGACGTTGGTGTGGAGTCTTCAGCTGATTGCGTTGTAAGACTCGCTTGACATGCTGAAGCTCTCCAGCCACGTGGTTCCCGTCACAGATTTTATGTGCTCTCTGAAACAAAGATTTGCCCACGGTAGCTAACTGACTAGGATGGTGGTGAGACGAACCATTAAGGTATTTATCTGTATGGGTAGGTTTGGGATCCAATCATCAAAACTATTAAGACCCAAACCCAGCAAAAACCAACTGCCAGACCTCAAGACACTGTGAGCTCTTTCTGCGTGCAACGAAACAAACCAACTTGACTGATAATTTCTTTTATTTTTTTCCTTCCACTCATTTTAATATTATATAAAAAAAAAAAAAAAATTTAGAACTAGGCATGTTTGCTGAAGAGTTTCTTGCGCCGCTTCTTCTCTTCAAGCCACAACATGTTGTGAAGCGGTGGTAAATTAGATTAGGCTCCCATAGAGTAAATAATATCCATAAACAAAATTTAAAACTAAATAATTAAAATGAACAAGTTGGCGGTAGGCTGAATAAAAACTTTGACAATACGTTTGACAAATGTCATCTTTGTCTTCCGTGACCACGGCCACTGAAAAGCGGCCGAAACGTCGGATAAACCTAAATCAAATAAATTACCGCGCTTAAAACCGTTAAAACGTAGTTTTATTATGTGTACAAGTCGCGAAAACTTAAGAAAAAAAAAAAAAAATATTAAGTGGTTAACTGACAAATTACTACCTAATCTTGAAGAACCATCCTTGATAATAATGGACAACGCTCCCTATCACAGCATTCGAGTGAATAAAACACCAACTACAAACACAAAAAAACCTGAAATTCAAAAATGGTTAACTGATAATCGCCTCGATTTCACGTCAGAATTAACCAAACCACAGTTGTTGGAGATTGTCAAACGAAATAAACCTAACCCTGTGTATGAAGTTGATAGTTTATTAGCACAACATGGCCACAAATGCTTACGATTACCAGCGTATCATTGTGATCTAAATCCCATTGAGATGGTATGGAGTTCAATGAAAAGGAAAGTAGCAGAAATAAACATAGAGCACAAAAATCAAAATATGCAAAAATTAATAACTGAAGCGTTCAATTCTATTGATGGCCCGGAATGGCAAAAATATTGTGCTCATGTGAATAAAATTGAAGAAGAATACAGACGAAAAGAAGTATATTTAGTCCAGGACTTTTTAGTCCATTTACACAGTGACTCCGACACAGATAGTGACAGTGATTCAGATTTCGAGGAAATTAGTGGAGTATATCCACTGGACCACACATATGGTATTAGTGCAGATACTTGTGAAGTGAAACGAAAAATCCGGGTCTACTTTCAAAATAAATAAAGCTTGATTTAATATGTTGTAATAAAAAATAAGAATTAAAAAAATTACTTGTTTGCTTTAATGATTCCAAGGCCAAATGGCTAAAAAACCCTTACAGTTTAGTCAGGACCTTTGTCTTTATTTTTCATGTACTTATATATTCTTTTATCTGTGATACCGAGCAAATCACGAACAGTAAAAAGGCATGTTTACGAATATTAAAAATGGCTGAAGTTGATTATTTTTATAATAGGTGGCAACCCTTTTCGATCGTAGCGCCATCGCTTCATTCTACAGATAAGTTGGTGGCACTATACATCTAGTTTAAGTGACTAAGAACCACATGAAATATGTTTGTCAGTCAGTTGCAGGAAAATGCAGTCTTGCTGGATAAATATACCAAAAATATGAGGGAGAATCCACGTGCTAAATCGCTATAAATAAATTTATTTATCCAACAAAATGATCACGTATTAACACATTATTACGCCTCCAAAAGATTTTGTTATCAATATTATAACAAAAAGCTTCACAAGTTGATGGTTGATACCGCGACGTAGGAGTTCCGGAAATTGAAGCCATGACGCTGCACAGCCATCAAGCATTTCGTCTCCACCCTGCGCTACGCGACCTTGCCTGCGATAAATGCTTTTAAATTTATTAATGACGCAACAGTCACAAAGCTTTATTTTAACTGCACTATCATTGAATTCCTAGTCTCAAATGCTTTTACTCCACTAGGGTGAATGTTAGTGTATACTGACTGTATCGAAATGCGTCTTATTTATGGTGTTCAAAATAATGCGCTAAGGAATAACTACATTAGAGTGGTTCATCAACCAGCATCTGAATAACCTACAGGTTAATGTTTAAAGTAATTAACAATGCATCATCTCAAACAACGCATTAAAACCTTGGCTACATCTGGGTGATGTCTTTATGAAGCATAATAAGAAACACACTTGTAATTGTTATAATTATGTAGGTATAGGTTGATTTAGTTTTAAGTTTGTAATTTCAGTTCTACTTTATTTAAGTGACTAATCATATTATCGAAGAAGAATATTGGGAACGAATATCGCCCAATAAATTAATAACGTTAAAAGGCGTCTAAATACGCCCTGACTAGTGGTGTTACAGACAATTCTTCACTGGCTTTTGGTTTTATTAGTTACGACCAAAGACTTTACGAATATCCTTTATTAGGGCTTATTTTCCAGACCAAAGTACTAAACATTGAAAGCTGTGTAATAAGTTGTTTTCAGTGGTAAATTTTATGATCTGTTCACAATTTAACGACAGACATCGGTGATATCGATCTATGTAAATGTAGCCTCATGTAGAGGGGCATTTTGGTGTGCAAGAAATGAAAACCAGATAATAAACTGTAAACAATATACTTCGTCATAATTTAAGTACATGGAAAATAGAGCAGTGCGCACAGGCATTGCTTACCGACATACTTAAACGACTAAACGACGGGGCGGCCGGCGATTCCTAAGAGGACGAGAGGGGCGGGAGGCCGTACCATCGGTACCATCTCGGCCAGGTGGCTGGCAGGGCCTGCGAGGAGGAAGGGCGCGGGAGGCCGTACCATCGGTATCAGGCGACCGAGCAGGTGGCCGTAACACGTGAGGCTCGACTGGGATAACGTCGCGCGCTATAACCTCCCCCTCCAAGTCACAAGTACGACCCGTTTGTGACTTGGGATTAGGCGGTCGTCCACGACGACGTGGGTGAATGACGGCATCGGATGAACCGGTATAACGCGTTAAATCACTAGAATGATACTTCCCCTTAGGAACACCGGCACTATCAACAATCATATAAGAAGTTGGACTGATGACTTGCGAGACACGATACGGGCCTTCCCGTCTAGGAGCAAATTTACTTGTAAAACCCTTAGATGCGCTGCTCGCCATATGAGTCTTAACGAGCACTAAATCTCCTTCAGTAAAAGGTAAAGATTCACGTCGGTGCTTATCACCTTCGGACTTGCGCTTATCCTGTTGCTCCTCCATACGTTGCTGTACATCTTGCAAGGCACGAACAAAGTCCTTCAGATAGGGTGTGATCTGCGGCACGAAGTTCTGCTTCGAAACGATTGCACGTAGATCAGTGCTCACTGAGAGCGGAGAACGCATCTCTCGCGCGTAGGTCAGGTAGGCAGCTGAATGTCCGGTTCCCTGATTGTACGCACTGTTAAGTGAAAAACGCACCATCGGTAGAACAGCTGGCCATTTACGGTGTTCAGGACCTACGAGTATAGCAAGTCGCGTTTTTAATTCACGATTTTTACGCTCAGCTGGATTAGCTTCGGGGTGGTAGACTGGAATCAGAGATTGCTGCACCCCTAATACAAACAAAGCTTTTTGCATAACAGCCGAAACAAACTGCGTTCCATTGTCGGAAATAATCCGACGAGGAAAACCATAACGCAGAAAAACCTCCTCCAAAAGAACTCTCGCACACGATTCAGCAGTCGCGTCACACAAAGCGAATAGCTCTACCCAGCGACTGGCGACATCTTCTATAAGAAGGATCCACTTCTCGCCACCATCGCCTTCAGGCAAGGGCCCAAAAAGGTCCATAGCTAAAACCTCAAATCTCTGCTGGGGCACTGGAGTTTGAAGCAACCCCGCAGGCTTCAAATTTGACGATTTGTATTTTTGACAAGGGTCACATGACTTTAAATACTGAGCTACATAAGAACGCATATTCTTGAAATAATAATTTTGTTTGATCTTCTGCAAGGTACGCTCTAAACCCCAGTGTCCAGCAGTGGGCGAATCATGGAGCTCCTTCATTAGCTCCGCCCTTAATGACTCTGGTACCACTAATTGAGGCTCTTCGGATTCTCCATCCGGATCGCAGCGATACAATATACCTTGTGAAAGATAATATCCTCTGTCCGTCCAGCGTAAAGATGCATCTGGATTATCAAATTGTGCTTCAAAATCTGCAATAATTTTACTAACGTCAGGATCCTTCAACTGAGCCTCTCTAAGATCCTCAGGCTTCTGACGTGGCAGATCTACAATTACAGGACAAATATCACACGAACTGGAACTCAATACTTCTGATTCGTGGCTTACCGGGCGGCTAAGCGTATCCGCCACCACGTTTACCTTTCCAGGAGTATAATCAATATCCAAATCATAAGATTGGATCTTCATAGCCCATCTGGCTAAACGACCGCTCGGGGTCTTTATGGACAACAACCATTTCAGAGGCTGATGATCAGTCGCTACACGAATCTTACTTCCTTCAATGTACCCTCGAAATTTATCCAGAGCCCAGATCAGAGCGAGGGCTTCCCGCTCTGTAGTATGGAAGTTACGCTCAGCAGGCGTTAACAATCGACTTGCATACTCAATGGGTCTCTCTTCATTAACAGTCTCACCTTGCATGAGCACTGCTCCAATGGCGTACGCACTGGCATCTGTCCGTAGAACAAAAGGCAGGTCAAAATCTGGCTGACGAAGAATGGGACTGGTGGTGAGCCGGTACTTAAGCTCCTCAAATGCTCGTTGCTCACTCTCCCCCCATTGCCAGCGTCTGTCCTTCTTGGTCAGATCCGTCAAACTACGCGCTACGTCGGAAAACTGCGGAATGAATTTCCGGAACCAGGAACAGGTCTGCAGAAACGTCTTTAACTGCTTCAAATTCGTCGGAGGTTTCATGCTGGTTACAGCTTCGACTTTCGTGGGATCTGGCTCGATTCC
The DNA here is from genome assembly GCA_949752895.1 of Dendrolimus pini. Taxonomy (NCBI): domain Eukaryota; kingdom Metazoa; phylum Arthropoda; class Insecta; order Lepidoptera; family Lasiocampidae; genus Dendrolimus; species Dendrolimus pini. The sequence continues at coordinate 13,556,899 of OX457128.1, read as the reverse complement.
ACGCGAAGACACAACATGTCCTAGGTAATTAATCCTATCCCTAGCAAAAATAGTTGGTTCTCCTCCTGGGAAAAAAATGTCCTCATGGGCATTCAGGAGTGTACCGAGCTGCTCACGTTCGTCCGACCCAAGATGGGAACCTTCATCCTCACGAAGACCCACAGACGAACAGCTGATCAGCGGCAAAGAACATGACTCAAATTCAATGGGTTGCGGCGTCCGATCGTGTCTCACAAACCATTTATTACAAGAAAAGTCCAATACCATACCTATTTCGTTAATGAAATTCATACCCAATAAACTATCCGTAGCGTTGGGTAACATAATGAAATCTACCACACATGTTACCCCTCGCACGGTAACATTGACACTAGCTATTTCTACATTTTGCGCACAAACGCGGCCATCGGCAAATTTTAACTCTGTAAAAACATAGTGAAACTTATGACTATTCTTAACTAAAAGTGTTCTTAAACTAACACTACCGATACTATGTTTCGCGCCAGTGTCCACTAACACTTTACCACTTGCGCCATAAATTTGAATATTGAGCACCGGGCGCATACGCGAATTAATATTAACGGAACTCACAGACACTGATTTGAATGAACTTTCAGATACTACTGTAGATTTTTGTTGTTTACATGTCGGACAATTTGTACGAATATACCCCGGTGTCCCACAACCGAAACACGTTATCGTACACGCTCGCGGTTCAGCCTCCAAAATATCATCTTTTACTCTCTTCTGTTTGGTAAGTCTCTGACAGGCATCCCTCACGTGACCATACTGCTTGCAGTAATTACACTGTGGCCGTGAGCGGGGTTTCAAAACTGTATTAGACTCTGAGCGCTCCGTCCCTGACTGCGCTAGCACGGTAGAAGAGGTGGAAGGCTTGGTTTCCAAAACCACTTGCGGCTGACATTCTTCTAGAATATCCTCGACACGGCGCGCCTGCGCCAACAATTCTCCAAACGTAACAAAAGAGGAACGCGGCACCTTTTCCCGGATACGACGGTGCAATAACCCGTAGGTCATATCCAATTGCACCACTTCGGTGAGTGTAAAAGGTGGAAGCTGCGCGATTAATGCACGAATATGGCATATAAATAAATCCGTTGCTTCGTTATTCTTTTGCTCTCTCTCAAATATAGCACGATAGATTTTGTGCGGCGGTAACCTGGGTCCAAATGTTTGTATCAAAGAGTCGACCGCTGCTTGCCATGTTAATGTGGTATCCTTAACTCCCTGCCACCACGTAGCAGCAAGTCCCGTCAGTAACATAGGCAATCCACGCAGCGCAACATTGTCGTCTATACCTACGCAGGCTTTATACGTCTCAACTGCGTCGACAAAGGCTCTAACATCGTTCGATTTACTGCCGTCGAATCGTGCCGTACATTTAGCAAAATGGCCTGTATTCTGCTGATTAGTAAAGTAAGATTGCGTACCTGAGCTGTTGTTATGCATACTACTTATCAGAAGCATCAGCTGATCATTCGTCAAAACAAACTGTGGCGTGGCAACACCGACGGGCGGGGCAGGCGGCGTGACAGGTCGCGTCACGTCCGCGGCCGCAGCGGCAGCGCCCTGCGAGGAAGACTCCCGCATCGGCACCGTAACAGACGCTGTGGCATGTACCGAATCAGACCCCGAAGCAAGTGCCATACCGGGCACCGGGGGCGGTACCATAATCCCCTCATCAACGATGACACCGGCTTCCGCCGGACTCGCAGCACGAGTTCTCGTCATCCGTCGCGACATAATGAAAGCCACCCGAATGTTCCAGAATACGAATCACTATTACGTACACAACATTTACAGTTTATAACAAACAAAACAAAACTGTCATTGCACACCAAACTTTTAAATATTATTTACGAAAAACGTTCATTATTTTTATAAAACACAACAGTTTCTTCACGAGTGTTGGCCGAACGTTGGGCGTCACTTTGTAGAGGGGCATTTTGGTGTGCAAGAAATGAAAACCAGATAATAAACTGTAAACAATATACTTCGTCATAATTTAAGTACATGGAAAATAGAGCAGTGCGCACAGGCATTGCTTACCGACATACTTAAACGACTAAACGACGGGGCGGCCGGCGATTCCTAAGAGGACGAGAGGGGCGGGAGGCCGTACCATCGGTACCATCTCGGCCAGGTGGCTGGCAGGGCCTGCGAGGAGGAAGGGCGCGGGAGGCCGTACCATCGGTATCAGGCGACCGAGCAGGTGGCCGTAACACGTGAGGCTCGACTGGGATAACGTCGCGCGCTATACTCACAACGTTTTGCTTCACTTTCAGAATGTGCCGCTTCATGCTGCTTGTTGCCTGATAATATTCGAATCCTCGCTGGTAGAATGAGATGCGATTTCTTAACCCTGTTGACCACTAAAGCACGTGAAAAGGGACAACCTAGAAAATACCCTTATATAAATAAATTAGTCATAGATATGGAGCCTTAGGAAGGGGCTACATACTTATGCCGCTTACGATTGAAACATTGGGTCTGTGAGTCGATCGGCAGAGTTTCAACAGAGAAATAACAGATTAAAAAAAAATATGGGTTGGTTCATGTTTTGTACATCGAATTGCCATTCAGCGTGGCAATGCAGCCAGCTTTCTTGACATATTTAGTTCTAGCAACTATCTGATACACCTACTAGTCTTAGAATTCGTTCGTTATGACATTTTCACGCCTTAACTACGCAATATCAATAGATAATCACGAAATTTTGCATACACGTTTTCTGGGATTAGAAAAGGACAAAGAATATCTTTCATCCAGAAAAAAGTACTGTTCCTGAGGGATAAAAGAAGATCGCTGCAAACATGGCACTCCGATGGAGTTTTATTGGCGCCACCCGTAGCGATTCTTTAACAAAGACATGGTCATGGCCACGACAATGATAAAGCCGCAATTTTAATTTGTTGCTAAATAAATAAATGTTAATCGTCAATAGGTGTTTTGAAATAAAATTTAAGTCTGTTTTTTTTTTGCTGGGAAATGTACGCACTAGAGTCCGCGTCGTCAATAAGATCCCATGGAAAGTAAAGGAATTAAAAGTGGATTAGGTATGGCGATTGCAGCGCCGCGTCTGTGTGACTTCTTGGTTGGCACGGACCCTTCCTTGACCGGTCCTTCACTGTTTACAAAAGCTAATAATTTATCATTTAGATTTTGGACCTATAGGTATTATCTAAATCATTACCTTAATAGGTATTGATTTACATTAAAGTATCACCGAACTAGGTTATACTATTAAGGTTAACAACAATATTATGACAATCGAAAAGCAGCCAAAACTTAATTCAAAGAAAGAAAAGATTAATTATACAAGCAAAGCTCGTACACCGGCTTACACGCATTACTTTAGATACGGCGTGTAGAAATATTTTACTTATTTAAACGAAATTATTTCAATTATTTCAAACCTTCTTTAAGGTTAAAAGATTTTATCTCATATTGCGTTACGTAATTAAATTTTATATGGATATATAATTTTATATGGTTTAAATATTAGTACAGTGCAAATGTAATGTTTTTAACACAATAGTGGGGCCGCGCCGCACCCGTGTTCATGTCGCCAAATGCGTCTTATTTGTAGGGTTAGAAAAAACGCCGTTAACGAATAGCCACATTACTGTATATAGTAGTCTGTTGATATGTAACGTCATAAAAGATTTAAAAAATATCGCATCACAAGTAACGCATTACACCCATCGTCACATCTACGAGAAAGAGCATATAATTGTAACATTATCAGTTTTGCGGCCCCAGAATTTGAATAAAACACATGGCTTGGTTTATGTTGATTATGAAAATGGGGTAGATTTTGTGTGATACGTATGCGATTCCGTATCACAAAAAACCTAAATTTTAGATAATAATGTTTCATTAGGTTAATCTTCTCTGAACGTTTTATTATTTTAGCCACTAGAATCACCCCCCCCCCCCCATACCCTGGAATATATCTCTGTTATATTTAATTAAAAAATCGAGGTTTTTTTATATATTACCTTCGAACTTTTGGCATTTTCAATCTTGACGTATTTACTTATTTAGCAGCATTTTATCAAGCATAGCATCAAGGTTATTTTTAAATGGGTGATTTGTATTCTTAGTAGTCTTCTTCCATGATCAAAATAAACACAATGTTGGCTAAAATTGAACGTGGATTAAGTAGATAAATGAACTTAAATATACAAGCTGTATATATATTTAAGGGCTTGAAGATAACAAAGACGACGGATAGCGTGCTGCCCTGAATTATTTGAAAAATTCACCCTAAAATTGCCTTTTCAGAGCGATTTCGTTAACCGGCCGCAAATTGGATTTCCTGAGAACTGAATAGCATTAAATTTAGATTTAATTTAATTGGGTTTAAGGATCGATTTTAAAGTGCGGGTATTGCAGTTTCATAAATATATTTCTTACTTTAATGTATTTGCAGACAAGCAAACAGATTCAATGCGGACTGTCCATTTGTATGTGTGGTTATCGTTCCCTGTCCTTGGATATCTGCAACTTACATGAAAAAACAATCTATGCTAATATATAAAGCTGAAGAGTTTGTTTGCTAGAACGCGCTAATCTCAGGAACTACTGGTTTGATTTGAAAAAATCTTTCAGTGATAGGTAGCCATTTAACGAGGAAGGCTATAGGCTATATATCATCACGCTAAGACCAATAGGAGGGGAGCACCAATGAAGAATGTTTTAAAATAGGAGGGGTTTTTTCAACTTACTTTATTTTTAACTATTCCACGCGGGCAGAAACTAGTATATTATGTGTAACGAGTAAGAACGAAAAAAAATTACAACAATAATAATTCTATTTTTCAAATACTTACGCATTTTGTTTTATTTTCGAGATGTGCATTTATCTTTATCTATATCAAATTATGGTTCCTTGATCATAGGCCACCGGAAGGCTGCACCTTATCTACCACCGTTTAGTCGGCTGGACCGATTTTAGTTCATAGATTTTATCTATCTTATATTATAAAGACGAAAAGTTTGTGAGTTTATTTGTAAGAATATAACTAATTTGTCCGTCTATGATATCGAATTATATGTTAAGATTTATACTATAATTACAAACAAATCTTGTAACTTGATCAACTAGAAATAATTTTGTATGCCTGTCAAAGGCGAAATATACTGTAACACCGTACTTTATATTAAATTGTTGTTTGTTGTTATTTTGCCGAGTTCCAACGATATGAATATAAAGGTACTTGCCAGATTGGCGACCCAGCTAGAGTAAGACCTAAACCTCGTTATTATGTTTCGAGATCTATCCAATCAGTCACGCTTTTTAACCGATTTCAATAAGAAGGAGGTTCTCAATTCGTCTGTAGGTATGTGATTGATTTTTTGGTAGATTTTTCTAGTTCCGTTACTCGATTTCTCTGTCAATAGTGATTATAGAACCTCACGTTGCTAACCAACTTCTTCGTAACACGATATCTCCGTCAATTGTAAACCGATTTTCAAATTATTCTCTTTCCTCGTAAATGTATAGTACCGAGGTAGTCCCATGGTCACTAAATCAGGATCTGATGAGTGGATCGTATCCTAGGGCTATCGAGCATAACCCTTATTAAAGAACGCCGTGCGCCTAAATTCTGGAGAAAATATTGTATACGTGTGTAGCTATTACATTTTCTACAGGCGCTTAATTTTATTATTATATATTTTTATTACTTTTATAGTTTTAGATTATATATAACATATTATTTCTAAGTTATAGAAGTATTTGCGCAACTAAAAGGTAAAAAAAATTTTTTTTTAATGAAACAAAGCCAACTTTATATTAAAAACCAAAAAAATAAATATTCATGCAACTTCTTTCTACAACATCTTAAAGTCGGTGTGAATTAAAACATAAAAATAACTATATTTTTAAATTTTTTGTTGTTCTTTTCTGTTTTACTTGTTTGTTGTAGAAAGAAGTCGGTTAATTATTTATTTTTTTGGTTTTTAGTGTGACTTCAATTACGTAGCAGCATAATTATAGAAGATATCGTTCGTTCGTTAACCATTAACCAAGACCTAACAGTATTGGACAAACACTACAAAGACAAACGGACGGACATGATAAATGTAGAAAAGCTCCATTTTTTACCATTTGACTAAGGACCCTTAATAAGTAAGCACAGTAAATGCCCAAACGTTTCAGAAGGTTGCCTACCCATTTCCTTCAGGGCCAATTTTGCAAAGTGCTATATTTTTATTTGGCCTTTTTCTCTCTTTTCTTTATTGCCAAAAGCTAAGTAACAGGCAAATAGTCAACCTGCTAATTTGACTTCAGGATAATTTACGTAAGTAAGTGTTTTAAATAAACTTTGCTAAACATAACAATAAACATAAATTACTGAGCCGCTTGTTATATTTTGGTATCCGTATATTATATTATTACTGGTTAAATCTTCTTTTTCTTTTTAAACATAAAATTGCTGTTCATTACCCTGGATAAACTCAAAAACGACATGACTGATTTTGATGAAATTGGACCCGATAGGAGGCGCTGCAATTGCGTTCTAGGTTTTATTTTTTTAGGGACAAGACAACATCTGTCGGGCCTAACGTCTAAGTCTAACATAAACTCTACATATGTAACGCCGATTTTAGAACAAAGTTCTTAATTAAAAATGATTCGATGAGTGAGAGCTAGACGTAAAAACTGTAACTGAAACGAGAAACGCTGACCGCTATATGTTGTTGTATAATTTCGAATTTAATACAATGAAGAATAACATTTAAAATGAACTTTACAACCAGGTCCCAAAGACATCTCATTAGTCTTTTAGCAAGGAAATGAGAAAGGAATGCTACACGTCTTACATGCCAATGATAAGATAAAATAATTAAGCGTTACTTATAAGAAGTACCATGACAGGTTAAAATGTATATAACCTGAATAAGGGATGAATGGGTAGGTATCAGTCACCAATCTTACATAAAATTTTCACTAAGTGTGCACAACTCGCGTGCTTTACGTTTATTATTTCCATGCCTAGTTAATCGCTCCTCAGTTTCTAGTAAAATACTACCTATCCTTGACCTGATGACTGTAATTTCCTCAATTAAATATATTTTAACTTGCAAGTATCAGTGTAATGATTTATAACTTTGGAGAAAATATTATGTAAATGTATTTAACGATTATTCTTCTCTAAGTAGGCCTATTTGGCTTGTACTTATTATATAATATCTATATATTATATAAAATAATATCTGTGTTTAAATTTTTTGTAAGGTTTTGTACAAATGTATCCATTTATAAATCACTAGAGTTTACCCCGCCGCTGGGCCGCGGGTCAATCACTAGTGCGTGCTTCTTGATTATAGAGCAGGTGTTGATAAAGGTTGCATTGTACTAATTTTTTTATGTTTTATTGTTAATTTCATTTTATATTGCAAACGGTCCCATCTACCGGCATGAAAAGTATTTGTGTCCATTTCCGGTATTAAAACTACATTTAAACAAAACATTTACAGCAAAACCGATCCAGTCACAATACACAATTCTTAGTAGTTTTCCGAGAAAGCTTAACAGAAAGACATGTCGAGTTACTATCGCATTTTTTATAGAAGGAAGGATAAAAAGGACCAAAATGGCAAATCACAAAAAAACATATCGTACTTTTTAGGATAAGCTTTACAGAAACTAAGCTTTACTTTTTATCCCATATCCGGAATAAAAAGTATCCCTTGTCCATCCTCGGTATTAAAATTATATATATACCGAATTTCAGTCAAATCGGTCCAGTAGTTTTTCCGTAATAACCGGAGAGACAAATATATTTTTATCCCGGAAAATATCACATTTTCCGGGAGAAAAAGTGTCCTATGTTCATTCTCGGCATCGAAAATATATATACACTGAGTTTCAGCAAAATCGGTCCAAAAGGTTTTCAGTGAAAACGGAACAGACAGACAGGCAGAGTTACTTTCGCATTTATAATATTAATAGGGATTTACAACAACAAAAAAAATAACATAAAAAGTGTAGAGCTAAGCGAATGGCCCCTAGCATGAAAAAATTCCATGCCGTATTGAGTGCCGGCCGGACAGTATAAGAGCGGACTCGTACTCATTGAAAACCTTTTAATATCCACAAGAGTTTTATAAGACCAGGTCCTTGAATATATAGGGAGCAGCTAAATGCGAATCTGACAAAGTCACTTGTTTTAGGATACTGTAGCGAAATAACAACCAGTCGACGATTGTTGCCACCACGGGACACTATTGTGTATCACAGATCACATGTTTGTGTATGGACTTGCAGCGACTGAGGGAGTACTTAGCCCAATTCTATAATAAAAAAGAAAACGACTACAACAATGAATACGTGGCTAGGATATTTTCTTGACAAGGTTTAATGGTCGTCGTTTCAGTAAACCTCAAATCATAATTTGTTTTTAATAGCTGGTAGAAAGCAGCCATTTCAGGCGACGGGAAAAATATATTTCGATAACAATAACGACAAATTCTTTGGATCACTAATGAAACCTCTATTGAAAAATTGCCATTTTTGCTATTTGAATGTATTTTACTTAGAACGTTTAATAAAACCAGTCAACAATACAATAGTAACGACATGATTAATGGTGTGACCAGAGTTCAATTGAGTGAGGCGATACAAAGTGAATATACAGCGAGGTGGGGGCCCGCTCATTCGCTCACCTGCTACCCCTTCGCCCCACACCTTCCAGCCTGTCAATAACCACCACCTTAACTTTCTCCAGTGTAGCGAAAATAATAAGAAAAACTTGTAAGGCCCTGCAATATTAACTTCGACACGCATTCAATATTGCTACTTATACTGTATACACTAGCTAGATTTTTGCCGTGGATTCGTTCAACTGTGTGGTTCAGAATTTATTTATTTTGACACACAAAACAAGTTACAGCTGCTATAAAATACAAAAATAAAGTATATCTATAATATGCCCGCGACTTCGTTCACTCGGGAATTGAGATTCCCGCGGAATTCCCGGCGAAGTACCGCACCATTTAAAAAAAGATGTAAGTTATCTTTTTAGAGAATACTGTGACTCAATAAGCAAATTTTTCTGCACCCGAACAACTATAAACCGTTCCCGGGATGAAAAATATCTCACATTTTTTTACATAAAAGTTGCTAACGATCAGTGAGAACATCATATTGTAGTCCGATATTTTATAATCTGGCCGTTTTAAATAATCCTTAGTAAAATTCCCGCGAGATTCCCAGGTTAAAAAGTAGCGCAGAGTTTAAGTCTAAAAATTAGCTGTCGATCAGTGAAAACCGCAACGAAATCGGCGCAGTAGTTTTTACGTGAATTCCGAATAAACAGAAACACACAAACCGACAAATGTAGGTACGTACGACAAGAAATCAAAAAAAGAAACAAATTATTTAATGACATCAGGAAAGTTGATGCAATTGATAGCCCGAATTTGAACTTATTTTTTTGTTGTTTAACACATAAGATCTAGTTTTCGTGATACACTTTTATTATTTGCTACGATCTTGGTTCTTGGATATTATACTTATAGCTGGAGCAGATAGGCTCAAGGCGTAACGGACCACCTGATGGAAAGTGGTTACCGTCGCCTATGGACATTTGCAATACCAAAGATGTAATGAATGTGCTGCCGGTCTCGAAGGGGGATTATGAGAATCCGAACGAATCAAAATTATTATAAATGAAACTTAAAAATAAGAAATCATTTTTTTCATGCTCAAATTATAATCGACTCGAATTCCTATTAATTATACCTAATAATGTGAAAACCAAGTGGCCAGTATTATATTATTATAGATAAACAAATACCATCAATACCATCATATTCATATTAAGTTAAAGCAATTTTGTAGGTTTGTTTAAGGTTCTTAAAATAGTTTTTAATCTCGAATAGGGAACAGGGAACCTGCCCCCTAATGCCGAAACAAAACTAAGGGTTGTTATGGCTACATACTGTAGACCACAGATTGTAGTCATCCATTCGGGCAAAATATGCCCTACGACATAGCTGTGGATTGTTTTGTCACCTCTTGCGACAGACCGCCCGGCCATAGAAATTAGTATTCGTTCTCCGTTCCTGCAAGGATTATTGCCATTCAGCAATTTCAGTTACATTATATTGGTTTATTATCCTTTTTGGCGAAATTGTTGTTCACATACCAAATCTATCCGGGTTCAGTTTAGTAATTACGTTACGTTAAAAAATGTTACGTTAGTAACCCTAGAAGTCTAATCTATTTGAGGGTTCCATAAAACCTTATCATACGTCACAGAGGCGTACACATATTAAAGACCACCTGTAGGCCTACACATACATTCTTTTGTCCTATATTTCATGGGAAATTTAAGTTTGGGATATAAACAAATAATAAAACTCAGTTTTATCCCTAAAATTTATAATCACAGTTATTTATTAGATCAAAATAAAAACATAACATATTGAATTAAAAAATCCTCTCAGTTATCTATTAATATATTTTTTTCATAATCGAATTATAGCGATAATTACTTTTTCATAGGATAAATATTAAAAGTAATCAGACTTTTAATTACTAGCTATAGTTTAATAAACAACAATAATAAATAATCGGCATTATAACAATAATAATAAACACACATTGTATATGCCTAAGATAAGCAAGTTACTCTTGTGTTATGGGTAATATACAACGTATCACTCTAGGGCCGTTCCTAAACCACAGTAAATAATGGAAAGTTCGTTTTACGAAATTTACCATGCCGAATCGAACTCAGAGCCTCTGAGTTCTAGCGAGCTTGGTTGGCTAAGCCCGCGTAACCATAGAGACCGTCTTTAAAAGTGATCTACACAAACATGAACTTTGTCAAAATATTGAATTTTCGCAATTTCTACACTTAAGAAAACTCCATGCGTTCTAGCGCTTCAGTCCCAAGAAACTCTCCTTAACGACATCGCGAACAACGTGCAGTTCAGAGGTCATCTTGAAAACAAAGCAAAACTTGGTTCCAAGAATCTGGGAGTGATAACGCGGTCCAACTAGCACGTCATTCCGCGGCAACGCCTTGTGCTTTATAAAGCCCAAGTAAAGCCGCATATGAAGTACTTCTTACACTTGTGGGCCTAAAAGGCTTAGATACTTCACGTCTCTCTGCGTATTCTAGCGACTGTATAACGGAGAGTGCTCCAAGGAACTGTTCACAATGGTGCTGTTATCTATGTTCTACCACCGCACCGCTCGCCGTTGGCTGGGCGTTCCATTTCTGTTTCCGCATTTCCTCGAGCCACTTCGCTTATATACACCACGTTCCTCAAGAACGTATCTCTTACGTACTTTGAGGATTTTTAGTATTGTTATCGCACAGCGCTACGATATGGAGTTTTTCATAAAGGATGTTATAAAATCTCTTTGAGGCCGGCAGTGCATTGGTGACATCTCTGGTGTTGCAAACGTCCATAGCTAACTATAATCGCTTATCATCATGTGGCCCATCAGCCTGTCTGCTGATGCTACTCTAGCTATAAAAAAATATAACAAACGAGTCAAATATTACATAAGTTTGTTTTGTAGGAGTGATAAGCGCAGTATTTACATTTTTGAGTTTTCTTATATGAAGTTATCCTAAATCATCAAGCTTTACAAGTAATTGACTTCTGTTTTATTATAAAAAATCTCTTGCAAGTTAGAGCTTCCAGTCCCATTTCCATACAACGCTTAACTAAATTTGTGCTGAATAATTTCATGAATTCTCTACCGTTCGAAGGTTCTTGTGGTTCTTGATCATGTTGTGATCATAAATTATAAATATAAAGTTGATCAAACATGTCTATTATTACCGTGGTGGATATTTCCCAAGACAGGATAAATACGCCCTGCGTTACTAAAACCCGATGTACGAAATTCTGTGTCAGTTAAAATTATACATGAGCGCCTCAAGTCAATTTCTTCATCGGGAGTAGATATTTCTACAGATAAAAATCTCTACAGGAACATAGTAATATTGAACTTCGCTTTAAATGTTATCTACAAACAAGTCTTCAGAAGCTGAATTCCCCAGGAAATCATTATCTTCTTCGTTTATGGTTGTCAAAACGTCGTCACTTTTTATTGTATAATATTGTGACATATTCATATCTGAAATAATGCAAAAATATATATCAAATATACGAAAAATGAACTAAAAAAAAGCACACAATTGTACGTCTCGCAATCGTACTGTATCTCGATAAATAATAAATGGTGTGACTTATCTTATTGACACAGACATCTTCGTCAAGCTCCCATCGGCCACTGTGTTGGTTAAACAAGTGGAGGCGCTAACTTCATCCCTTAAAAGGAGATCGAGAGTTCTCGAAAAAGTGTACGCTTTGCAGGCGTAGATAAATAAGGCTTCTAGGGTTAAGGTTCCAACACGTAAAGGTATAAATAAACCCTTAAAGTTCTTACCCGTGCGTTTTATAATCCAAAAATGTGCAAAAATTACCCTTCCTTTCCCATCTTCGGAGTTGTTAATTATTAACCAAAAATCAGAAGTGATATGTAAACACATTGTGAAAGAAAATATCTACTTATATTTTGTGTGAAATTCACGAAAATGTATTAAACTTTTATGCCAGTTTAAAATATTAATGTCAATTTCACACAATTATTATACTATAGAAGAATAATAAGTATTCATATTGCATTATTTGAAGGTATTTACGCTTGACCTTAAAGGTTTTATGATTTAGGTATACATTTTATATTTACGCTGAGTCTAGGTCCAATTTTAGGACTGTTTCTTTTAGTTTTCACAGTATTGTTAAAGTGTTTATATGTCCTAAATAAACAATTCTTTCTTCTTCTATATTTCTTTTTTGAAAACAATAAGCGTAACAAAGTTTGTTTACACTAATAATAAGAGTGAACCCTGGCGTCCATTACAAATTGAACTGAGCTTACTTTTTAAGTCGACTTAGCAGTGCAGACAATACATCATGGAGTTTCCTTGACAATGAAACACAGAGCTTTTAAATAAACGAGGCCGCTTGCCGCATCATGTTATTGTGACTCCAAACGTAGAGGAACTGTTTTCAATAGAAAAGATGTTCCTTTCAAGAAAATATTAATCATATTTTTCTGGAAGTAAAATTTTATCTTGGGATCAATAAAGATGTATGTACTTCTGATGATTTTTAACCTTTAAAAAGTATCATTTCATTAATGACCCACTGCTGGGCTCGGTATCTCCCCATTTCTAAAAGAATGTATGATACTGATGAATTCACTGTCACGTTCTTTAGAGAATTTTTTCCGCGTACAACAATAACCTGGAGGGAATATCCAGACGAGGTTTTCCCATTGCACTACTACGACTCAAGCTTGTTTAAGATCTTTATACAATTTCTTGTAGACCTTCATCTACAACGTAACCAGTTTCCTAATGTGGGCCTACTGTTTGTTTGCCTACTTTAGGCAATAAAAATTTAAAAACTTCGTTTAAAAAAACCGACTTCAAAAACTAAAAAACTAAAATGTATAAAATAACTTATTTCTTAAGCTATTATTATTAATATATATTATCTAAAACATCTTAAAGTCGGTGCTTAGTAATTTTCAAAATATAGTAATTTTGCATTACACTGTATTACAAGTTTGTGTATAGAAATACTTATTAGACTTTTTTAAAAGATGAGTAAATATTAACTAAAATAGATCTATAAATAAAAAATTGACTCCATATCGCTGTCGGCGGGGAGCGTGCCCAAAATGCTGGCCGCATTTCCACGTTGGATGGCAACGCTTATTCGTTGCCCTAGGTACAAGCCAGCCTTTTGGTCACGCGAGACCTCAATAAGACGCCTTGAGAGGTCTCGATAGAGGTGACGAGCTCCAGGCCCCCACGGCCCCAGGGTCTCGACCCCGAAAGCCACAAATACGTACCCACTACCAATGGATACATATTTGCGACATTTCAGGGCCTCCTGGTGTGCAGCAGCAGCCCCGGCTGTCACGGCTGTGTCTGAAAGGTGGGACGCCGCCAAAGTGTCGACACAAGTTGCGTCCCATACTAGAGGGCGTCCCATCTTCCATGGCACCAACGACATCCCATCTGGTCTCCTACCATCGTCGCGGCACAGTCCATTTGGTTCAAGGACAGCCGGTGCCCCGGCGGTGGCAAGAGACCGACGAATAATGTCATTAAGTGTAGCATGCCGTGACATCCTACCAGCGCTCCTTGCGCATGACAAGCCATGGTGGCCTAACTCATCAACTCTATCTCCGCACCGACAGCGATGTGGCACCACAACACCTGCCCCCAGACGAATGCAGGCAGCAATCCTGAATGTAGTGTCATCCAAGAGAGTGCCTAGATTCGCCGACGGCAGGGCTTGGAGCCACAAACCTGACTCCCATTTAGAGACAGCTAAAAGACGGGCGCGGTCAGTTTCGCCAATACAGGAAGACAAAAGGTTCTCTTGTATTAGCTTGCTGAGCGGTCCGTCCCATAGCTTCTGCGACTTCGGTTCCGCGGGTAAATTTTGCGTTGGGCAAGCCAAGGACCAAGCATTTCTGGCCTCAGTCAAGTATGGGACCTCAAAGCCACTAAGTGACGGGCTTAATATTTGTCCTATGAGGGCCACAGTACTATAAACTGAGGACAGGAAGGCAGGTAGTGCTATGTCGGAAATTTTGCGTACACCCAAGCCTCCTAATCGTATTGGTAAGGATGCTTGGGTCCACGATCGATCTTCCAAAGGTATGTTTATAATGGAGGTTAAGGTTTGCCGAATAATGTTGTCTAGTTTATACAAAATATTTGGATGCCTCCAAAGTGGAGAGCACCGCAAAATGTACGTGAAATTTGGAGTAAACAGGCAATGCCGAATAATAAAATAGGCGCTATGTGCGCTTATTTCTTTTAAATTTTTAATTTTGGACTGAAAATTTTGCACTTTATTGTCAACGAAATAAGGAAAAGATTCATCGAAGATAGGGGACCCAAGGATGCTTAGATTGTCTTTCTTTGCTAATCTTAAATTTGGGGCCAGAACTTGAAAATCGGAAATAGTGTTGTTGTAGTTTTCGGTAGCATTGTGTATAAAAAGTTCGCATTTGGAATAATTCAAAGTCAGACCTATTTTACCAAACTCACTTATTAAATACTTAAGGTCATTTTTTAAAGTGTCTATGTCACCTCCCAAGGTCCCATCATCAAGATACCATACGTTAAATTTTGAATTTAGCTTCTGTATGATTGGGTGAATGGCAAGCGAGAAGATGGCTGGCCCAAGAGGGTCACCTTGCTGGCAACCAGTAGCCGAATATATGAGGTTGTCTTGGTAGACCAGAAAAGAATTTTCACTATAGCATTGCCTAATGTAATTGTAAATTTTTGGAAAACGGTTTTTGATTTCTGTCAGCAAAGTGCACCTATTGACCGAATTAAATGCATTTTTGACATCCACCTTAAGGATGGCTTCACAAACATTACTGCCGACGAATGTTCTCAGCGCATGTACCGCCGCCTCGCAGCCACCTTTGGTTCCAAAACCTAATTGGTTTGGAGCAAAGTAGCTGGAGCTTAGGTCTTTTATGGCTCGACAGCATACTTTGGCTGCGAGGCGCCGGTACGTGGTGCCAACTGCTATAGGACGTATACCACCATCTTTTTTTTTTAAAGCGCATAGGTTGGCACCGTAGATTATGGGTAGTATATCCATATTCACACTACCCGAAAGCATTAAATTAATTAAGTCTGTTATGTCTCTAAGAAGTGTCACGCCCGAGGTACCAGTGGCCCCACTTAACAAATCTTTCAAATGTTGTGGAGCGAGGCCATCTAGTCCTCCAGCTGAGCCACTTCTGAAGGACATAACAGCCTTGAGTATTTCCTCCGGGGTAGTGTAGATACTGCTGTTATTAGTATCATCGTCATCCAGTAATTGGGCGATTCCTGAAGGTGGATGTTTATCCCGTAAAGCACGCAGAGTAGTCTCATCATTAGGAGCTACATCGTCGTTTGAGAACAGTATCCGTGCTGCTCCCTTTATATCACCGTCTGACAATTTTGATTCTATAAAATTTTTCAAATGAGTTTTACGATTTGGGTATTTTTTCGTTTGGTTAATCTGTGTATCTAATCTCTGTCCAGTAGTTTGTATAATTTTACAATTTTTCCTAATTTTAGATGTAACCGTACCTTGATCATCTTTATTTATATTGAGAATTTGATAAGGGAGCAGTAACAAATCCTCCCAGGTACGTAAGGTATTTTCAGCCAAGACTTTTTTTATATATTTTGAGAAGATTTCGCATATACTAGATCTTACTGCTCGAGGGATTCTTTTTAAAATTGGTGCCGAATGTTTTAATTTTGAAATTCTTTGCCAAAATGGAATTTGGGTGCTATCCGATAATGAGTCAAAAACAGGTTGAGGGTTAGGCAAAGAGGCTGAGTGTCCATCTCGATCCTTATGAGCTTTGCCGATATGGATCCTCAATCCTCTTTGACCTTTGAAGTATCGTACCTGGGAGCATTCATGACACTGAACTAAGTTCTCAAATGACGAATCAGGTTGTAGCTGTTGCATTCAAAAAAACTAATATAAAAGAACTAAATTAAAGACTTAAAGATATTTCTAAAATAAAAAATCTATCTATATCAACTTCACAAAAAGGGAAAATGTTCTTAATATTGTCGAAGGCACAGGCACTGTTTTCTTGTCTCTTCTTCTAAATGTAATTGGTGATTGTTTGCGCTGTAGCATATTGGTTTATCTTGCTACGTCTCACGATAGGGAGAAATGTCTTATCTTACTTAATTTCCATTGCCATATAATACATAATCGGAATACCTCTCTATCATCATATTATTCATGTTCCTGTTATGGAGAACTGCGTCGGTTGCGTAGTAAATATTTAATTTAGTCTACTTTATCCAAGGTTTGAAGTGGTATTGTAATCTGGGATAGTCCTGGTGGAAGCGATGAACAGGGGAAGTATGGGAGAGAACAGGAAATTTATACCGTATTATCTGATGATGTCGTTAATATTTGCACTATATAATTTAAAATCATTTTAAAGAATAAATGTAATATTAACTATTTTAATTTTCGGTAGACAGCCTTTCGTGTTGACGTTGTCAACAAACGATGAGGAAAAAAAAAAAAAAAAAAAGTAATAATATAGTAATTTTTATGTTTTACTTTGCACCGACTTCAAGATGTTTTAGATAATATATATTAATAATAATAGCTTTAGAAATAAGTTATTTTATACATTTTAGTTTTTGAAGTCGGTTTTTTTAAACGAAGTTTTTAAATTTTATTTGTTACTTTTTAGTGTCTAGCTATGTATGGGTGGACCCACGAATGGTGCCGCGCTTCTTAAAAAATATAGGTCCCAAGAAGCGGGAACAAAAAAATGATCGTAAAATGAAAACTACTGGCCAAACTATGTCAAATTTTTAGGGGACCACATGGCAGCTATTCCGCGTCGAACAAAAAAAGAATCACGTAAATCGGATCATAAATCACGGAGTTATCGGCGAACATATGGAACGGAGTGAAAATTATTTCCATGAAAAATGTTTATAAAATGAAAACTACTGGGCCAAACTATGTAAAATTTTTAGGGGACCAATTGGAAGCTATTCCGCGTCGAACAAAAAAAGAATCACGTAAATCGGATCATAAATCACGGAGTTATCGGCGAACATACATAAAAAAAAGCAAAAAAAAAAAAAAAAAAAAGATCCCGACGAATTGAGAACCTCCTCCTTTTTTTGAAGTCGGTTAAAAAGAAGATGCACTGGTGCGTTAACCGCGTCGAATATCTCGATGAATAGATTGATGATGAATGAATGAGCACTTAGTAGTAATTGTAAAAATATCTCCCGATCAGGATTCGAATCCACGTCATTGGAACGAGACAGATTGCATCCATTTTCATTTTCTCATGTTAAAGGTTATAATTTTTCTAAAAAAACACAATTACCAGATAGGATTACGTATCATGAAAGTTCTAAAGACATGAATGAATGATCTTAAGCTTATAAAAGACAAAATAATTCGTATACATGTGGCTTAACGTTTGGGATAGAGCAATAATCATACAAATAACAATAAAAGCCAATAACATATTATAAACAGCAATATGGCACAAACAAACGCAGGTGTGAACTCATAGCATACCCCTTGGACTATTTGGGCGGTACTAAAACTAAAAGGCTGCTATTGAAATGGAATACGCCACCCGCGCCCGGGTCTTGTCCAGTGAACGTTGCCCTTACCAGAAATGACAAAAGTTTTAGTCTAGTTGGTTACAAGCACACGCGCCAACAGTTTAACGTGGTTTTTACTTCAGCAACTTAGATTAATATTAACTTCTCGTAGTTTTTTTAAAATAAAATGGCGTTATATTAATCGTCACATCCTTATAGAATTTATAAGAGCGTGCCTACTTCTATTCCATTCTATTCTATTCTACTTATGATGCTATATGTAGGTACAAGTAAAAGCTAATTAATTAAATTATTTATTTAATTTCTATCATGTTATTTTACAAGTTACATGATACTATGATCTTATTTTAACGTCTATTCTTATATGTTTAAAAAATATTAGAATTTATTTTATTATCAAAATGTTGTATAGGTGTAATTTGCTTTCTGCTTAAATTTAATTCTCTTATTTATAATAGTTATACGAGGTTTATGGGGCCGTTAAAAAGTTTTATTATTTATTTTACATTGCAATAAGTGGAGTACAAAGTAGGTGGTCTTACGAGTTATATCTGTCTCTATACACTGAGCCTCAGTGAGGCGTACAAAGTATTGCGCCTCGCGGAGTCGAGGCGAAGGGGGCCGGTACCTGTGTTGAATAGGGCGTGAGACATCGTCAGGGTGCCACGATCCTCGGTGCCACCATCGTATCTAACTTGTCACTGCCGGCCATGGTCGGGGGCCAACCCGGATGGGACGCCTTCACCTCTTTTTGCAAGGCCGTCATGTCCCTAAAGGTGGCGGCAGAGCGGGAGAGGGAGCGAGCAGCCCCCCCCCCCCCCTATCCCGCTGCAACAACGGCGCCGTGACCCGCCACGCCGCGCGGCGCCTGTGACGGTCAGCGGAGACAACAGGCCGTCACTCGCATCCAAAGCCGCCGAGTAGGGGGCGCGACGGTGTCCCGCGCGCGCCCCTCTCAATATTGAGTCAAGTGAGGACTGCCCGGTGTGGTGGGCTCACAACAGCCGGGGTCGCGGAAGAAAAGCTTCCCCATATCCCGTGTCCCCAGCATATGGCGGGGTGTCCGCAAATCGATTTCTCCTTGTAAAAGCAAAATATACTTCTTGAGAAAGTAATATTGTAACATGTGTCCTCATCCCTTTTGGATTGACAATAAAATTATTACACATTAGGTGGGCCGTCTGCCTGTTTCCCTGCTTCAGGCAATAAAAAAACCTAAAGGCTTGTAATTAGCAATACTTTTATTAATAGAGGTAATTGTAATTATTCATAAGCCTTACTACAATTAAATAAATAAACACTATTTTATTTAATATACTATGGAATAGATGCTCTAATAACTTTATTAATTAGTATGTGTTCTGCCAATATACTAATATTATTATGCTTGTGAGGTGGAACGTTTGTCGGCTGTTAGCGCTTCAGGCTATACCTGTTTCATCCATTTTAATGTTTAATTTAATGTCCATAGGCGATGGTAACCGCTTTCCATCAAGTGGGCCGTCTGCCTGTCTGCTGAACTCCAGCAATAAAATAAAATAAAATAAAAAAGTTAAAATTTATCATCGCTAACATTTCAAGTAGCAAAAGCCTATCAAAAACATGTACTCGATTGTAGTTTAATTATTTATCGTCAAACTTGACAAGACGTAGATAGAATTTTTGTTAAAATTTCAACAAGAGTGTCATATTATTTTATTAAGGCACCTATAACTTACTTCAATATAGAACGGCACTCAATTCACCAAGCTCGTTTAAATAACTCTGTAAACTGGCAGATTAGTGCTACAAACAGATTGCCCGTTGTAAATACGACCTACTTAATTTAGGAAGGCCTAACTATTTCATTACTATTCTGTCTTAGGTGATTTGTTTTGCTTGCCTTGGTTCTATTGTACAAAGATAGCGTTCAATATTTATCCACATTACAAATTTTATTATGAATAAGTTCTGTAAGATAAAATCTGTTAAAACCCTGAGTGTGATCATTATTTCTAAAATATCCAATTTAAGTTTTGCTAATGCTTAGATAACTTGATAATCTCATCATCACCCTGCAATTCGTTTATAGCATAAGCTTTTTCGTCGTAGGTACATTATTATGGTCGAATTTCGACCACGACCGACCACTAGTAATCATAATTATGTCTATTGCAGTATCTTGATATTTCAGTCAATATATTTGATATATATGTTTGTTATAAATCTATATTAAAATAAAAAGTAGCTACAAGATAAAAATATAAAAGTAAATTCCAAAAACATAATATGGATACAATAAAACTAAAATATGCTAAAAAAGTATATTCTGAAAATAAATTGAAGCCTGAAATTAAACTATGGTCGTGTGGTTAAATCATTTTAACCCTAATAGGCTAAGATCCCGCTATACAACGACCTTCACCGAGTGCTAATTTGATGAAACCTATTTTATATATAATTAAAGGTGTCAATAAATATATTGCATATGGGTTGCCTAAAAAAATCAGTCCAGTATATGATTAATTAATAATTTAAAAAAAATATTACATTTCACCGGTTTGTTTATTAAACAAATTCTATACCAATCGAAAGTATGAAGCCCATAGAACATGCAAATGTTAGGTTGACTATTCTTTTCCGGTCACAACTCTCGGGTAGCCAGGTATAAACAGGTAAATCGATACTAGCATTTTGCACCGGTCTGATTATTGAATTAAAATTAAATGAAAATAAAGATTATTTCATTATGAACACGTTGGTATATGGTTGCCTGCGAAAAATCAGTCCCGAATTCCGGTTGTCAAATTTTGAAAAGTGAAATATTGCTGCGAGAGAATATGTGTGGCTGGGAGGTCCCAACCAACTATATCCCAGCGATAGAAGAGGACACAGCATAGCAGCTTGCAGTTTGAAGTCCGTCCATTTAAAGAAAAAGAGATATAGATCCGATCTCGATCCGGCTCGAAGGACCAGAAAATGTTACGACATGCCGTCACAGTCCTGGAAAGCATCCTTTCCTGGCATCATTTCCGCTTGCTTACCTGTATTCGGCTTGTAATTTAGTTTTATTTGTATCCACGGACTTAGCTTGACTCATGTTGATACTATACTATATCCACTGGTGTTATCAGAAAAAATATCGAATAACTAAATATGCCTTAAGTGCGTATAAAAGAATAAACTTATCACACAAAAGTTACGTATACGAGTTATAAAGTTACTAAATTAAATCATCTAAGTAGGTAGTTATTTCAATTGTGTAGTTGTTCCGAGCACAAACAAAACAAACCAGTTCAAAACGGCATCAAGTGAACCAAAGAACAGTGCCGCATACGAAAAGTAGCCAGTGCACTGCTAATGCTATTTCACTGTGAAATTAGTATATGGAACTTGTTCGAAACAACGTTCTATGAAATTTAAAAGTACCTTGTTTAAATGTATTAAAATAGATTGAGTATGTTTTACTAAGCTTTTATATAAGATTTTACGATGTTTTGTTTTATATAATAGATTAGTTTAATATCATAGATTATTGAATTATTTTGAATGGAATAAAGCAAAAATAAGGTTGATTGTCGAGACTTTATTGAATAATACAGATGGTTAATTTGTCAATCCGGCTCGAAGGACCACTAAATGAACGAATATGAATGGCTACTCAGTCGGAGCAAACCCTGACCTTCTGTTCACATGACGCCGCCTCTCAAATCCTAGCGAAACAAGCAGAAAAAAAATTAACGCTTACCGTCACTGGAGCTGCGTAAGGAGAGATGCAGGATTTTCGGCAGATTTGAGCTTCCTTGCGTTGAACACACCTTACACTAATTGTCCGGACACGGTTAGCTCTTTGAGAGACGGTTTGATGCACGATTCAGCAGTTTTCCAACGTTTCTAACGTTGCGATAGTTAAGCAGTCATTAATGAGTTTGCTCGACCAATGAGACGCATGCTTGTGCGCAGCGCCCTCTGCGGGTGGCCGGCCGAATAAAGGTAAGCAAGAGGAAATGATGCCAGTAAAGGATGCTTTCCAGGACTGTGACGGCATGTCGTAACAGATATAGAATATAGAGTGCGCATGCTACTTGATCTTAAACATGAAAAGGATTATACCTGGCTACCCAAGAGTTGTGACCGGAAAAGAATAGGCAACCTAACATTTGCATATTCTATGGGCTACATGCTTTCGATTGGTATAGAATTTGTTTAATAAACAAACCGGTGAAATGTGATTTTTTTAAAATTATTAATCAATCATATACTGGACTGAAATTTTTCAGGCAGCCCATATGCGATATATTTATTGACACATTAAATTAAATATAAAATAGGTTTCATCAAATAAGCATCTCGGTGAAGGTCGTTGTATAGCGGGATCCTATACTATAAAATAAGTTTTTATTGAATAACATTTTTTAACATCTTATATTTTATTTACAGAAAAGAAGTCAATAGATAAAAGTGTTTTTTTTTTAAATGTAACTTGATAAGATGTTAGAATTCAAATATTCTTGTTAGAGCAAAACATCTATGATAGCTCAGATGCTGGAAATTCTATTTTCTTTGAATGATTTATGATGATTAGAAAAATTATGGACAAGAATGTTTGTATTGTTTCCTAGTTTTGTTTTATATACTTACAAATAAGAAGACATCAGTGGAAAACATATTTGTAGAGATAGTGTATAACTTATGACTGATAATGGTGTCAGATTAAACATTATTTTCTATAGAAAATGGACCTTCATGCATCATATAGATTTAATTAAATGATGCTGCAATCATTAATGTTTTAAATCATTAAATAAATGTGTGTCAAACTAACATTTGTATGTTATGTTTGAATATGCAAACCCTACAAATTAAAATCTATAATAAAAAACAAAAGTTAAAATTCTTCTGGAAAAGAATAGGCAACCTAACATTTGCATATTCTATGGGCTACATACTTTCGATTGGTATAGAATTTGTTTAATAAACAAACCGGTGAAATGTAAAAAAAATGTTTTTTAATTATTTATTAATCATATACTGGACTGAAATTTTTTAGGCAACCCATATGCAATATATTTATTGACACATTAAATTAAATATAAAATAGGTTTCATCAAATAAGCATCTCGGTGAAGGTCGTTGTATAGCGGGATCCTATACTATAAAATTAATGAGCGAAATATTATAGTATCTTCAAAATATATCAACCATTGAGATCAACCAACCAATCCGGACACAATGGAGTGAAACGTGGTTTAATAAACATTTTTTAATTAGTATAAATAATATTATTTACAAATGTATAATTAATTGAAAGAGATTTAAGTGGTTTTACTGTGATATTCATTTATATAATTTATTTAAATTTTTACAATGGTGGTTTAGGCAGGTAGGTGTAGTGTAAGCACATTAGCACCAATGTAATCCTGCATACCGTCAAATCACTATTACCATAGATTGCTTGAAATATTAACAAGATTGAAATCAATAAAATAATATCAAGCAATAAGCGTCTCAATGCTAAACTCGCATCTTATTTTAGGGAAAATGAATCGTCAGTTATAGTGGGTCAACGGGTACAGGTATCGATCTATAACCCATTACACTTGCCTAAGGCACATTAAAAGGATTCACATGTCCATAATACCGATGTGCAGGTTTACTCATGATGATTTCGTTTACCATAATGATTACAACTAAATACTAGGTTAAAAAATGCCTTACCAGTGCATGGTCTAGGCCACGAATAAACTCTGGTTTTTTCAATGAGTGACTTGACTACTAAGCTAAATATGAACACGCGAAGCTTATATAAATTGCAAGTAAAATTTGAACATTAAAGTCTTCCCAGATTTGAAATTGTAATAATTATGTTGTTAATTAATCAATTAGATGCCCGCTGTA
This sequence comes from Dendrolimus pini, assembly GCA_949752895.1. NCBI lineage: Eukaryota > Metazoa > Arthropoda > Insecta > Lepidoptera > Lasiocampidae > Dendrolimus > Dendrolimus pini. The sequence goes on along the minus strand of OX457128.1, from coordinate 13,532,798 downwards.
GGATCTCCCTTGGCATTCAGGTTGATTTAGAGTTATATTAAGTATTTCAGCCTCCTTCTATTCCATTTTCACTTAAAGTATTGCAGCTCCGTAGCCCGCTTATTTAGGAACAGCAGTTCTCCAGGACTATAAAGGACAAATTAAAGTTATAGATATCTAGACAAACACATAGCTCCTTATTCTGTTGTTGTATTACAGTGAACTAACAGACGAAAATATTCTAAATGCCAATATTAGTTAAAAATTCTGATAATTACGATCCTCTATTGGCACCATTAGGGGATATTTTTGCAAAAACGATGCATCACGATTTTTTATAGTTCTTCCTTTTTTTCCTAACAACAATGGTTTGCCTATATAAATTTTCGTTTCCTATTTCAACCCGTCTAATAATATATCCTTGATACAGTTCATTAAGAATTTTTCAGCTTTTTAGTCGTGAAAAGGTAACAAACTGAGTTAGTAGTTACTTTTTCATTTTTCAACTTATTATGGATTCAAATGATACTTAATAAAGGTGTAATGGGATAAAATAAGATATTCAGTTTCCTATTATGTCTATATTTACCTAAGTACTATCATCGATTTTAAGTAGGACAGTGATAGGATGTACTTAAACTCACAGATATAAACTTACTAGTTTTACGAGTATTTCAAGTGACGGCATAATAATAAACGTATCTGGACTTTATTACAGGTAGGCAACGAGCTAAGCTTCATGGCCATTATTAGTTTAATTTTGTGCTTAATAAAACATGACCAGCTGACAAGTGACTCGTAAAAATATAATGTAAGCGTAAGAAAGTAATTACATAATATTTATTATTTCATAAGCAATTGATGTAGACGCAACATTAGGGCGGTCGCGCACTGAAGAGTAGACACATGCATGCAACATTTACTTTGATACACTCACAAAAGAAATAAATACTCCCATATTTTTTTTTTGCAATATGTAATTTACTTTAAATATAAATACCTTATTTACACCCATTTTTATATCTGGAGTACAGCAAACAGGCTGACGGCCCCCCTGGTGGAAAGCAGTTACCGTCGCTTATGGACGTTTGTAACATCAGAAATGTCACCAACGTGCTGCCGGCCTCGAAGAATTTGTATGACATCCTTTATGAAAAACTCCACATCGTAGCGCTGTGAGAAAACCTCGGCTGGGAGCTCATTCCAAATTCCTACGGTACGCAAGAGAAACGTTCCACAGAATCGTTGTGTACATGAGCGAAGCGGCTGAAGGAGGTGGGGGTAAACTCCCAACCGATGGCGAGAGGTGCGATGGTAGAAAGAGGACGAAGGCACCATTCTAAACAGTTCTTCGGAACAGTCCCCGTTATACAGTCGGTAGAATACGCAGAGAGAAGCAAATTCTCTCCTAAAGCCAGGCTTTTTTTGATATATACATACTTTCAATATCAGAAATACACATAAGAGTTATTTTTATTAAGAATAAGAATTTTCAAACAAAAAAGAAACCTACTTCATAAGTAACCAAAAAGTAAAGTGCAGTCGGTGCCTTTGTCGGTGTGTGTGCCGATTATTATTGTGACTTTCTTTTAACACTATTCTGTTTTTCTTGTATGTTATATTTAGCTATTTGACTGAACTATCTCTGCATAAAGGACGCGGGTTTGATCCCGGCCGGAACGCATGCACCACTTAGGCAGTTTTCTGTCCTAATGCCCATATTGTTACAATTACCACGTGCTAATAACGGTGCAGGTGCAAAACATCGTGATGAACCTACATATCGAGATAACCGATGTGTCTAACCTGCCAAGCTGCCTTGGACAAGCATGGTGGGTATACTATCTCCTATAGTGCGAGGCCCAGCAGTGGGGCAGTTATGGGCTGTTATTATTATTTATTATTATATTCTATCTGTTGGCTATAAAATATATTCATTGTTACGCGGATGACAGTACAGATGACGTTAGATATACCCGCCGGACTATTGTCCATCAGTCGCTAGTAGAAGTTTTCGTTGTTCGACAAATAATTCTTAGACTGCGCTACTTTTTATCCTGGGAATTTTTTCTGGAAATGATTTAAAATGTCCAGATTAAAAAAATCGAACCATAATGTGATTTTTACTGATCAATAGTAAATTTAATGTAATAAAATGTGTGATTTTTTGTCCTGAGAATTGCGCGGGAATTTTCCCGGGGGCGGTTTCAAGTTGTTCGGGTGCATAAAAGTTGGCTTATTCTGATAGTTTCCACTAAAACGATAGCTTGCGAGTACGTTCTATTTAAAGTACTGCGATATTTAATGTCCCGGTAATACCACGAGAATTTCAAGCTAAGCGTGGTCGAAGTCGCTGGCATATCTTAGTACACTATATAAACGATGGAGAATACGATTATTTTTTTTAGATTTCTTGTATGTTTTGAGACTTTTGAGACTCACGTATAAACTACTGGGCCGATTTCGATGAGGTTTTGGTGATGAACAGCAAATTTTTAGACTTAAAATCTACGATATTTTATAACCCGGGAATCACACGGGATTTTTCTAGAGGACGGTTCAAAGAGGCCCGGTCAAAAAAAACAAATTTCGATGCGATATTTTCACTGATCGATAGCAAATTCTTTGTCATAAAATCTGTGATACTTTATATTTCGGCAATCTTGCGGAATATTCCCTGGGAGTGGAATCAAGTAAGGGCACATAAATTAGTTTATTACGTCCAACGAGGACGAAGTCGCGAGCGAATCCTAGTTTAAGAAAAATATTTTGTATCTTAATATTCATTTATTTCTTTTTATATTGTGTGTGACGTTTCATTTAGTTGAAGGTCAATATTTTTCTCTCGCGTTTTCCATAACAATAATAACAGTAACGGGAATATCATAAAAAGAGATATCATGAAAACAAATATCTGTGACGATTGCCATTCCTATTGTTCTTCTTCCAATATCTATATATTATATTATTATGTATGTACGTACATATTTGATATTGTTACAAGGCGCCGACAAGGACAAACCACGTACAGATCTGTAGAAGCACATTTTATTACCTGTCAGCATTTGAACTAATTGTAATCCTTTTATGGTCGTCTTCTTTTGTTCACTTATTTATTTGCATACGTTTCTAATTATTGTGGTGAATAGCCTATTGTCCTATTGTACTAGCTCATTAGCATCATTAGCCAGGTGTTGCGGATTCTTTTGCATTTGTGAAGTATAAAACGGCGGCCTGGTGGAGAGAGGGGGGGTAGTTGAGTGAAGATTGCGATACGGGCGTGACGTGTGTATATTCAGGAATCTAATAGTGACGGACTTTGCGCGTTTTATTGAATTACAACCTTCTGCATTACGTTTGGATTTGTTGTGTTCGGTTATATTTGTACCTGTGTTATACGTGTTTGTATATTGTGCTAATAAAATCTATAATAATTTTAACGGCATTTAATTCGAGTCCTGCTGACTCGTAACAATATCATAATTTATTTTAATAATTAATAGTTGTAAAACCCCTTAGGCTTTACCTACAATATATTAACAAAGTCAATGCATGAAGCTCGTTTTTCTCGTATTTACTTTACACAACTTAATTAATCGTGAGGTAAAGTTATTTTGAAACATAACTATTAAACGCCTAAAGCCTTTCATTGTTATTAGTAACGAACAACCTTTCATAAATTAAAAACGCAATAATTAATTGCTGTAGTGTATATTCGCTAAGCTTAAATCAATAACAGAATTTAGATAAGAAATAATGGTTTTGATCGGGAATAAAAAGAATCGCGCATACAGTCTCCTATTGCATTATAATTCTGTGATTACAGTGCTCTGTCTTGTTTTTCATCCGCAAAGTATATTATACTAATGTCACACCTCAAATCAATATTTCTCCTTTCATACAATATAGTTTCTTTTTTGGTCTAATTGTCCACTTGTATCCAGTTTAACATAATTTTCTGTCATGACTTTAATTATTGCATGATCGTGCCACCTTAATCTTCTTCTATTTTTTCCGTCACGGCTGTAACTTTCAAAGACCCCCTTTTGTACTCATTTCTCACCTTATCCATCCTTGTAAGACCACAGATTCATGTCAAAATTGTCGTCTCAGCTGAGTGGAGGCGTTTTTGGGCCACCGTTTTACTGGCCCAACATTCGGAACGGTATACCATGACCGGTCATAATACAGTTTTATATATCTGAGTAGAGGGTCAGATACTAACTATCACCATTTATATATACTAAAGAGTTTGAGTGGAGTTAGTTTGTCACATGCCGTTCTCGCTATGCAACATTTATTCTTATCCTGGCATCCTATATATCATCATTACTCTGCAGTATTGAACCAATGTGCCTAAATCAGGTGTTACATAGTAGTGTGGCTAGCTGTAAATTAGTAGCAGGACAGAACAAACAGCACTGTAATGGATGTCTCATAAGAGTTTCTGCCGAAATTGCAAAACGGCTTTTCGGTTTTGATTCCATTCGTCCGGTACAATTATGATTGCAATAAGTCATTTAATTATAAAACTTGCTTCTAGGAACTCGTATATTATATATGTGCCACAATTTTGCTGCCGGTCGTAGTACCTGGTAGATTGTCATGTCACCCAATCTTGAATTTAATTTTTCATTGCAGGAGTTCAGCAGACAGGCAGACAGCCCACTTGATGGAAAGCGGTTACCGTCGCCTATGGACATTGCAACACCAAAGGTGCTAAAAATGCGCTGCTGCTTTCTTAAGGGAGACTGGAACCTGGTCACTAATGCCAGAACACAACTCAAGTTGTTATGGCGACATACTATAGACCAGGGGCGGTAGCCATCCAGTCGGGAAAATGCCTTACCACCTGGCTGTGTGTTTTGTCGCCTCTTACGACAGGCCGTCCGGCCGCAGGAATTTGTCTTCTTTGTCCGTTCCTCACGGATAAAATTGAATGACATCCTAGCGCGTTTGTAGTGTGTACATGAAACCGCTACCGCGTCACCGCAGCGTCATGTTGTGTAGACTAGGCGAGACAGCGCCGGATTCACCAAGCGGTGGAGTTACCACGCCGTCGCGGCACTTACATTGTCAGGCGGGCGTCAGCGGTAACGATATGATAAAGTGGACATCGTTTATATGAACATAGTCTTAATATCAGCGCGGTGGCCAGTATCGACGCCGCAATACCGTCTACATAAGCGGTTACGGTGGGCACTTGCCACCGCTGACGTGCCAACTCTATTGGAGCGGAATGGTATTGCACGTAACGATGGTAAGCATCTACGAATTACTCTAATCCTCTAGCGGTGTGGCAAACATGTCGTATGCTACGCGTTTAAATCAGATTAATGATCATGAAATATGGTATATATATGTATAATACTCGTATCTACTAAGCACAGACTACGATGAACATAATAAGTCTGTAAATGGTTCGAGATTGTACATTTCTTTTAAAATGTAAAAAATCCTGGGTCATAAATATAAAAGCAAGTCGGATGGTATAAGGTATGTAACAAATATAAGAACGGCAGATGCAAACGGAATAAATGTTTCCACAGTTTACATGAAGAAGTTTTAAAAATTGGCGTAAACAGTTTAGCATTTGGTTTATATCATTATGTTTATTTATACGTAAGATGACGACTTAAGATATTTAAGAAACTATAATTGTTTGCAATTTAGCAGCGTGCATTATCTTCGGCAAGCATGAAATGATTTTATCAATATTAATGAAAATAATAAACAATAGAGTTGTTAAGGTTTGTCATTTCGTAAATGGACTGGGGCGCAGGCCGGAATTGCGGCCACATCGAGCTGAGTGGGCTCACTAAAAAGGCACTATAGTGCACCCCTGAGTCGTCTCATCTTTTTTTCATTCACAACAAGGCCCATTACAACATCTGATTTACATCTCTAAAGGGTCAAACGCTTTGAACATTAAAAATACGGAGAAACAGGGAAATTGAAATGTACATTATTATTTTTTGTAAGATATTTTAAAAGGCTATAATGTAGGTATTTATTGTCTGAATAAACCTTGTTTTTCGTAAGCAAAATTACAAATAAACAACAGAAAGATTTATTGACATTTATATGCGTACCTATACATTTTTATTAAGTATATCAAATAAACAGTTATTAATTATTAAACAAAGAACTCTGGGGCTAATCATAGGCACCTAAATCAGAATAAATAATAGAAAGTTTGTTTTACAAACTTTATTTACTAGAAACCGAACCCGGGACCTCCGTGTTTTAGTAAACAAGGCATCCAAAAAGCTTCCCAAACTAGACTACCTGACTGTTTGTGTTTGACACGTCTGCATTATTAATATATAACTTATATAAGTATTACCCTTTCGGTTTTGTAAGGATTACACGAGATTACTTTGCCAGTGCTTTGACATGAATTTCAAAGCGATCTTATCATTTGCTAGTATTAAATATACAGCTAAATCTGGTTAAAGGTTATTAAAGATGAGATGTGCTAAGGTACCAATGGTATTCGTAGGCGGGGAAGTGAAAGGCAAGGGATGGGGCGGAGAGGCCAGCCACCTCGATATGCATCACTGGGCCAGCACAATCACGGCCGACATCATTACATCAACAATGCACTACATCGCACTAAAGTGCACAGTCCACACATGCTTGCATTTGCGCCAAATTAATTCACACATACATTTGCCATGTTATTGTTAGGTAATACCTATATTATAAATATAAACTTCAAAAGATTAACTTGTCTTGATGCTTGATTATCGCTATAATTCTATATAGAGATTGCATCCGCAACTTCCTTTGCTAAGCCCGGGTCTCGTTTTCCTATTTTTTCTTCTCTACTTCGCAAGCTCCTCGGCATCACTGAAAGATAGTTGCATTGGTATGTAATTATAACAATTATCCCTCAGAACGTATTTCTAAACCTTTTACCCGGATCTGCCGGACAAACTATTATGCATAAAATTACGAGAATAAATAATATTTGAAGGTGACCGCCATACATGCAGCAGAGGGCTGAAAGAAAATATTTAGTACATAATAGTCGTGTTTGTTTTCCTTAAGTCTCTAAATTATAACAATGTTTATAGTAAGTAGTTTCCACGATATGGTGCATACATTATTAAATATTTTTTTTCAAAATCTGTAGCACAATAACAAGAAACAAAAAGTTGTCGTTTACGAAACTTTACACTGTATGTGGATTAATACGCACTTGATCATTTTTCTTTAACGATGCTTATATAGTAGAATATTCTATACATTTGAAACCAACGTTAGACTTATGCTCTTATTTAATCAACCCGAACAAAACCAAGGGTTTTCCAGTGAGACCTACGCAATTATGTTTATCAACACAGCCTCCGTCAATTCTCCGAAAACGTTTCAAATAGCAATTAATATTTCGCTCAATCCCGGCTTGACTCAATCAAATCTAACAAGGGTATTTATAAGTAATGTACATAGGCAATATTTAAGATCGTTTTTTTTTATTGCATGACTTTAGCAGACAAGCAGACAGCCCACTTGATGGAAAGTGATTACCATCGCCTATGGACATTTGCAACACCAAAGGTGCTACAAGTGCGCTGCTGCTCTCTTAAGAGACTGACTGGGAGACTGGAACCTGGTCAGTAATGCTGGAACACAAATCAAGGTTGTTATGGCGGCATACTGTAGACCAGGGGTGGAAGCCATCCATTCCAATTAAGTACCTATGTGAATAAAAAAATAGAATTATGTATATAGATAGTTTATGGCGGTATCTTGAACGGTAATGCCTGCCTTCCTGCGCAGTTTTTATTTTATTTTTGCTTATAGGCAAACTGGCAGACGAGTCCACTTGATGGCAAGTGGCTACTGTCACACATGGACATCTGCAACACTGTCACACATGGACATCTGCAACACTGTCACACATGGATATCTGCAACACTGTCACACATGGACATCTGCAACACTGTCACACATGGACATCTGCAACACCGATGCGTTGCCTACCTCGTTGAGACTTTAAATATCTGTTTACGCTCTTTTTGAAGAGCCCCATATTGTAGCGCTCTGGGAAAACCGCGGGAGGGATGATTCCATAGCTTGCTCACGTATGGCATAAAGAAGCGAGCGGGACTGACAGTGGGTAACTCCCAGGTGTCAAGGAAGTGTAGATGAACTCCCAGTCACCGGCGTGCAGTGTGGTGGTAAAATGGCCACGTAGGTACCAAACCAAATAGCTCCTCAGAAAAATATTATTTAAAAATAAATTATAATATTGATTAAAAATGAACAATGTCGAACAATATATCTCGAGTCAACTGTTTAGTGAAATGTTCCTTTTAGAGCTGCAACAAGGACTCCCTTGTTTAGTCAGTCGAAAACCTTATTTGGCTGAGGATTAAGTCCAGCTTTCGCCTGGTGCATATTTGCTTGATCTGGTAGAGCCATGCTGGGATCAATACCATGATTACAGCTCTTAGGGCCGGCTCGATCGATGTGATACCACGCTCTCACAGAGTATCGGACTGCAATGATTAGCCTCGAGCGAATCATGTTTCGTACGGTAAGTGACAGTTCCGATGGCCCACTTTCCCCTATCCCTATCCCACCTCCCTTACTATTTGATCTCTTCTGTCCCAACCCTATCTTATGCTAAAAGAAAAAACTTGAACGTATATGAATATTTGATACTGGCATTAGGTAAAAACTAAACAAGGTTTGGATTATTTGGAGTTAATTAATTAAAAGTTACATAGAAACCAAAGATGACCTTTATAATTACATATGAGTTGTGTTTATACCAGATGCTCTCTCTGGTGTAAACTCAAAATTCGTATGTAAATGGCCAAACGGATTGAAACCTACCGGAAACTAGAATGCATGCATACGAAGTTCGTAAATAATACCTACTCGTTCCCATCGGACTTACAGGTACAACATTTAACACTGAAATATTTACCCAACTATATTTAACATTCATAGGGCCGTGAGTACAAACTGTATGTCTAAACCGTTACCAAATTAATTAAAATTGTCGTTAAAGTTAACATTACCGCAGTTACCACATATTAAAAACTTGCCTTCAAATAATAAAAACATATTCTTAAAAAGTTTATATTTTATATGCAATCATTATTATTTTTATTTCTTATTGCTATAGTGGGTACAGCAGACAGGCTACCGTGGTTAGAGAAAGCTATGGCCATTTGCAACTCCAAAGGTGCTACCATATGTTGCCTGCCTCCACGGGGGACGGATTCCTAGCCACTGATACCGGAAGAAAACTCAAGATTCTTATGGCGGCATACTCGTATTCTCACCTCTAGACCAGTGGTGGCAGCCATCGAGTAGAATTCCATTCAATAGAATCTAAAAACGCAAATAATCCGTGGCTCTTCAACAAGTTAGTTAAATATAACCAATTTTATTAAATAAATATGAAACAAAACAAACGTTAAAATTTCTTACTATCTAGTATGTTTAATAGTTTCTAAGTATCAAGACAAAAAATAATATATAAATATCATATCAAAATATAAATTCTCTGAAGTTAATCTTTCCTTAAGCTCTATAGGCACACCCAAACTAGAAATAATTATAACAATACAAAGTCATTCTACGAATAATATTGTAAGTGTACCTATATATAATGGTTTGCCTTTCTGTTTACTATACTATAATAAATCTGTAAACGATTCGAGTTTCTACAATGCGTTTAAAAATGTGAATAAAATCAGGGGGGATAATTCGGAACAGGAGATTCCGAAAATGCAATTTTTAAAATTTTTGTCTGACTGTCACGTGAAAACTACTTAACGGATTTGAATGAAATTCAACATAGAACTAGCTTATATTCCGGGGCGTAACTTAGAATACTCTAAATCCCAATAAATGACGTCGTTTTTGTGAGATAGAAAATACCGAAAAAGATGGCGCTGCAATTGCATTTTTTCAATTCGCTAACAAATACCTACGTTTTCATAAACATCTCATTTATTTCATTACTTCAAATCAGGTTGTTTGCGACTCGCCTCTATGTTTTGCTGCATACGTAGTTGTGTTGACTATATGGTCTTAGCTTTTTTGTTATTGTAGTGAACTACGTAACAAGAAACAGTAAAGTTTTAGGTAAAAATATACTTAAGTTTTTCAAGCGGCGTAACCACGGGGAAAATTGTAGTCTTTCAATAACTCAATGAAACGAATCAGATTAATAACATCAAATATCCTTTCAAGCGTGGACATAATGTAATAAATCATTACATCAAGTTATATATTGCTTGTACCAGACATGTGGACGTTATAACATAATATGATTTTATACAATTCCACTTTTGGAATTAACAAGTCAAAACTGTAAGAGAAAACCACTTCGCCTGTTTGTGCTGTAAAGCTGCAACAATCAAAGAACGTAAAACTGAAAAGAATTCCTTCAACAGGTGGTCTTCTACTCCTCTTTATAATTCTAAAGTTTTTCAAGTAACGTTACTCGTGACTGCTGTTATTTTAGCCATAAGCTCACGCAATAATTATGATTTTAAATTTGTTACACAGTATAAAAGGCATCACGTTATAATATAAAGGAGTTGTTTAATTTTTAATGAGCTCCTAATTACTAAATGACGGGTAGCCGTAAGTTAGACAACATTGAAGACACTTACCATCGGCACCGCGATTCGCCCGTGGAAATTCAGTTTGGTTGCGACCCCACGTGTTGTAGTAATGTTGCGTGGGTGCGCGCGTGGTGGGAAGGTGGCGGGGACCGGGGAGGCGGGCGTGCAGCGCAGCGTGTATCCGCGGCAGCACTACCGCGCCCGCCGCCAGCGCCCAACCGCCGCCCGCCCAACGGAGCCGCCCGCCCCACACGCCTCAACACCATGCTGTGATTAATCACCGACCCACCTGCGGAGCCTTTTCTATATATTACTAATGCGTTTTTGCTTTCTATAATCAGTTTAAACTAACTACTATTTGATTGAAGTGAATTATACTCTACAATTGGTTTTCATAAAAAATATCACTTTAAATTACAATAATAAAGAGCGAGCGAGCTATCTAAACTTTTAATATGGTGTTCTTTTTCTTGCTTGTGGTATTCATACAATAAAATATATTATAAATGCGAAAGTATCTCTGTCTGTCTGTTGCTCTTTCACGGAAAAACTACTGAACCGATTTGGCTGAAACTCAGTATATATATATATTCGATGCCGAGGATAGACATAAGGTACTTCTTAGCCCGAAAAATGGGATAGTTTCCGGGATAAAAATATATTAGTTTCTCTGTTCTGCTATCACGGAAAAACTGGAACCGATTTGGCTGAAATTCGGTTCATATGTAATTTTAATACCGAAGGTTGATACTTTTCATCCCGGATAATGGGATAGATTTTGGAAAAGATTTATGTAAAGGTCATCCTAGAAAGTAGGATAGGGTACGTGATTTGTGTTTTCGTCATTTTGATAGATTTGGTACTTTATATAGTTTACAGATAGATAAGACGGTAATAGATAAATAAAACTAGAACGGGTTGAAATCGGGGATGAAAATTTGTATGATTGACCAATGATTTCTAATGTTTATAGATATAAAAATACATAATCTATAAAAATGCGATAGTAACTCGATCTGTCTGTCTGAGTACCGAAAATGGACATAGATACTTTTCATCCCGAGAGATGGGATAGTTTGCGATAAAAAATGAAGTAAGTATTCCGAAGGCAAATAGCACCAACATAATATTTTAATACAGTGTAACCTGTATTGCCTGCTCTTTAAACAAAGAGTATATTGAATATATGGTCTTTAAACAAGAGGTACTACGCACTAGAGTTTGACTCGCGGCGCAACTATAAACGTGAAAAGAAAGAAAAGTATCTTTGTTTGGACATTTATATGGATCTACTTACTTTACAACTTTGAAAGTGAACCCATCGTCATGAACTTTAGTACATTGCAAATTATTCTTTTTATCTTAGAAAATAGGATAGTTTCCGCAAGATATAACTTTTTCGAAGTTTACGTGGATGAAGCTATAAAATATAACAATTATGTAATCGATAAAGGGGCTAAAATAAAATATTTTATAGTAAAAAGTGGGGTTATTCGCTTAGGTTATAAATAAATTTTTTACCTTTTATTTTGTACCTTTACTTAAATTATACAAAGCTCTATGTAAAATGTAGTTTTGAATTTTATATAAACAAGTACAGTTTGATGAAGAGTCCTCACCTCAAGATATATCCAGTGAACACTGATTGTAATAATGAAACTAAAATATTCATGAAAGGAACTCTTCAAAATTCCGTTGGAACATATTTCTTAATTTAAGAAGAAAGCGCAATTGTGGGCGGTGTTAGAGTGGGGTGGGTGTCTTGTTAATCTTTGCGGAAGCCAGAGGCGCAACTAAAAGAAAACGTCGCGTACAAAACGTCCGATGCTTTAATTAAAAATGCTAGTTCCTAATTACGTCTCATTCTTTGGAATAGAGCAAAAAACTTAGTATAATAAAAATATTATTTATGCAGATCGTGAGCCAAGAACAAACAGACACCTACAATTTGTATATTTCTCAAATAACGGGATGATGTTATTCATAATGTTATTTATTTTCACAGTGTTAGTTATTGTATCAGATTTTGCGGCAATAAAGATTTATTTATTATTATTTATACCACTACGCGAATGAGCTAATCTATCTATAATATTATAAAATTCTAAGTTGTGTATGTATGTACACTGAAGATATTTAAACAAAATAACTGGAATAAGTTATATAAAGGGTGGAGAACACAAAGGGTGGATGCATTTTTTTTACATCTTGTCTGTTCGGGATACACGTAAAAACTACTGGGCCGATTTTCGATTGCGATTTTCGCTGATCGACAGTTAATTCTTAGACTAAAACTCTGCTTTACTTTTATCCTGAGAATACCGAGGGAATTTTTCTGGAAATGATTTAAGTTGGCCAGATTTAAAAAAATCGAAATCCAATGTGCTTTTTTACTGATCGATAGCAAATATAATGTAATGAAGTATGTGATATTTATTATTCCGAGTATCCCGCGGGAATTACCCGAGAGCGGTTTGAAATTGTTCGGATGCATAAAAATTAGCTTATTCCGACAGTTTCCACTAAAACGATAACTACTTGGTGTCCCAGGCACCACCGCGAGAATTTTAAGTCGAGCGTGGACTTAAAATTCCCGCGGGCATATCCTAGTATAGTAATATTACTAGAATTCTAGTATTGACAACAATGTGGTCACTAACCAACATCGGTTTAGCAAGTCAATATCAAGTTAAATTACGTTGTAGCTTTCTTTGAGTTTGTATTTCTTTTATGCCCTGCAAAATTAAAGCATTATTGTTATCCTCGCAAAATGTAAGAGGAATAAAATCAAATTTTATTCATAAAATATGGTTAAAAGGTTTTTAGAGACAACTTGAAGAATATTTTGTAACATGTATTATTACAATAACAAAGTAGTAGCTGAAGGATATTGATTATTTGTAATAATCAATCTCATCACACGTCTATGAAATATGCTTTTGCATGCAAAAGAACTGTTTAATTGATATCAGACAATAACATACCATTTAGTTAAAGCTCAGTTATGTCGTTAGTGGTTCAAAGGCCTTGTACGAAGAACCGTAAAACATTCAACAACTCAACACATGAGCAATAAAGTCAAAAAATTATACATATTCTAAAAAAACCATCTGCATTTTCAAAAGGTGCATTAAATAAAACTTTATACCCGCGGAATCCGTCATGCTAGTCCGACTCGTACACGTCCAGTTGGTAATGAAATAAGAATATGAATGATAGCATATCCCTATTAATATTATAAATGCGAAAGTAACTCTATCTGTCTGTTCCGTTTTCACGTAAAAACTACTGGACCGATTTGGCTGAAACTCATACTGAGTTACTGAGTATATATATATATATGTATATATATATATGTATATATGTATATATATATATATATATTTTCGATGCCGAGAATGAACATAGGATAGTTTTTATCCCGAAAAATGGGATAGTTTCCGGGATAAAAATATATTTATCTTTCTGTTTGTTATGCTTTTACGGAAGAACTAATGGACCGATCTGGCTGTAATTCGGTATATATGTAAATTTTATACCGAGGGTGGACACGGGATACTTTTCATCCGGGAGATGGGATAGTTTGTGATATAACATTAAATGAATCTTCCGGGGCGAATAGCAGTAACATAAAAAACTAATACAATGTAACCTGTGTTATAACTTCTTTAAACAAGAAGCACGGACTAGAGGTTAACCTGCGGCGCAGCCGCGGGGTAAACTCTAGTATGTTATATTATTATATAACATATATACAAAATAAATCAAATTTGGTACAGGAATAAATGCTTCTGCCCAGACTAAATATGTATTTGGCTAGTCATATTGCGTGATACGGTATCAGACCAATTTTCTGTAAAACATAATTGAAGCGAAATTTTTTTGTCGTAGCACAGCAGCAGCAAATAGAAAAGGTCGGCCAAGATGGTCAAATAGATAACAACATCGAAAGTGATCATTAGTATCGGTACAACCAATGTGGTCTAATTGTTCGAATCAGTCTTCTTGTCCAAAAAAATCGTTACACGCACAGCGTCAAATACATTAGAGCATTTAAGTCGCCAAAATGATCGATACACTCTAGAAAAATGAACTCTATTCTAAATGTGATTAGAGTCAAATCGAGATGAATTCATACTGGGTACATCAAAATTGTATTTCGAATTATGTATTTCAAATTGAATGAGTTATTAACGCAGCTTGCTAAATTTGCATTGTAATAATCACCTTTCTTTTTTAAAAGGCGTTAGAGTCAAAAGTTTAAAAAACTCCTGATCACAGCAGTGTGATTGATGAGGAGGATGATGTGAGCATAATAATATTAATCTCGTGCGAGCTAGGGCACGCACTGGGATTGGAAGGAAACACCAGTGTTTTTTCCAATAAAGCATAATTTAAAACGTTGTTAAAACTTCTATCCCACAGGGGCAGAGATCAAATCTTTAGTTTTGTGACTGATACCCACCTGTGTTTTATTACTAACTCTATGGACACAGAACGATTTCATGCCATAAATTATATTGTGGCGAATGATGGTGGAACCATCTAGCTAGTTTTAGAACTTTTAGAACAAACTAAAACATTCTAGAAGGAAAAGACAAGGACGGATATATTTTAGAAAGGTATAGACGATGAATGAAAGACGGAGATAGATAGATGTTAGAAAAGGGATAGATGTATAAACGAAAGTTCCTGAACAGAAGGTTCGGGAAGGAAGAGACAGAGATAGATAGATGGATTCCAGAGAATTCTTCCGGGTACATGAACAGCGTAAGGTGCGCCTACCGGGCAGTGTTTAGAGTTTAGTTCTGTTCAAGACAGTGAAGCGACAAGTGCGATACGAAAGAGTTGGAAACAGTGTTTAGTGGTGAATTTAGAGAAAAGTTCAGTGGGCAGTTAGTGAAGGAAGAGTGTAGCGTAGTTAGAGTAACGAACTAGAAGCGAGCTACACGCCGTAATATCGGAGGTGAGCACTGCAGCAGCAGTAGGAGGTCTACGCAATATCGGCGACGGTATTGTGAGCGAGACACCTTATTGTCGGGACTGTGCATCGTTAGCCGTACGTATAGGGGCAACCCTGCAGAGAGGCATTACGTGCGGCTGTGTAAGTCAATAAAAGAGTTAAATTAAAACTTGTTTTCTTCCAATCCATAAGAGCGTACCCCCGCTCGCACGTAACAATATCTATCGAAAAATAATACGTTAAATTCTAAGCAGTTTGTTATGGATCACAATATTTCGATAGTTTACAATCTCGCTAGATAGATTAGAATCTATCGGTGTGTTTGGCCACAGTAGCTCACTATAATATTATTTCAGTTAACTGAAGATATATTATTAACCCACAAATTTTATAAATGGTCAGATGTTTCAGTCCTCTTGATTTATTTCTTTTATCTTTGAGTTTTCGTTTATATTAAATACTACCGGCTTTATTCATAAAGATTAGAGTAATAAAGATAAAGAAGCGTTCAAACTTACTTTAACACTAAAGAATATTCTATATAAACGATGGAGAATACGATGCATTTTTTAGATTTCTTGTCTGTCAGTCAATTTGTCTGTTTTTTGGGATTTTGTTAAAAACTACTAGGCCGTTTTCAATTCGAATTTCGCTGATAAAGAGCAAATTTTTCGACTTAAATTCTGCGCTACCTTTTATCCCGGAATCCCGTGGAATTTTTTTTGGGAACAGTTTGATGAGGACAGTGTAAAAAATGCTTTCTTATTTCGATATTTTCCCAAGTGTGATTTAAAGTGGTTAGTATGCAAATATTATCTGATTTGGATATTACTTATTCTAAAACATAGTACACTTTCTTTTCAAACACTGCGGTACTTTTGAACCGCATATCCCGTGGGATTTTTTCTGGGAATAGTATAAATTATTTATTTGCATAACAATTAGTTGAATCATATTCAATTGACACTAAAACAATGGTTTACGTTCTTCTTTCCTGAAGTAATTATTTAACATACTTCTGCATGAAAGTTACAAAAAAGAACTTGTTAAAAATAGAATAAGAAATATATATAAAACAAAGACGTATTGTTTAGAGTTTATTGCCGCTCCTTCTCCTTAACAGAAATAACAGGTTGCTAAGTGGTGTATTTAATAAACTTTTGAATTTGAAATTCCGAACGCTTCGATACTTTATGTACCGGGAATCCCGCGGAAAAATTTCCGGGAGTGGTTTAAAGTGGTTAGTCAAAATGCATACAAATTGGCTGATTCTAGTACGATTTGGGCTATATTATATATATCTTAGGCATCACGATTTTTATTACTGAGTATAGATCACGAGAATTCATATACGCATTTGACATTAAAACAATATCTATAATACAATATAATAAGTGAAGTTTTATCTGGAATTTTAAATTTCTTGTGTATTGAAACTCTTTAGTAGATATTTCCCCAAACTCACATAAACATAGAAAATATACTCACATATAAATAGTGTATTACGTCAAATGAAATGTTAAAATAAGTTAATATTGTAAAATAGCCTTGTCTGTACATTGTAGCTATTATGCTGAAAAAGCTATTACCATGGAAATTCTAGTGTAGTTTTTTCGGAAAGCGGATTCACTTTTTCATGGTTCTTAGTCTCCGATACTTTAGTGCCGGAAAGTTCTAAAATTTTCTAGGGAATTATACGTCTAGAAATATCATGAAAACTGGTCGTGTTACTCTTATTACAGCAGTTTGATACTTTATGACTTTTTTATACATGACTATACTAGGGCTCGTGAAATTTCCCAGGATTTCCTTTCACTTCCAAGCCACTAGATCAACTTTGACGTAATGCTCGTAAATCACAAGGCACTGTCTGTATTTACATCCTCAGTGGGGCATCTGTAGTTGAATAAGTCTTTAGTAACATTAGTAATGTCGGGGGTTTTATGGATATATCCAGGATTCATGTATTGTCGTATTAAAATTTTAAATATTGATAAAATAACTTTAATCTTTGCCATTTAAGTAATGAAAATGAAGTCGAGGGCAAAGACTAGTTACGTCATAAAACTGAAAAAGATTTTTATGACAGTAATAGAACTATTTGAATTTTGATTTAGTATGAAATCATTTCGATTTGACTCTAATAGAGTTCATTTTTCTAGAGTGTATCGATCATTTTGGCGACTTGAATGCTCTAATGTATTTGACGCTGTGCGTGTAACGATGTTTTTGGACAAGAAGACTGATTCGAACAATTAGACCACATTGGTTGTACCGATACTAATGATCACTTTCGATGTTGTTATCTATTTGACCATCTTGGCCGTCCCTTTCTATTTGCTGATGACTGTACATCCCAGAGCTATAATTTAGTGATAATTATGTGACAACAACAGATTTTAGACTTATTATATGTGTTGACATCATCGATATCACATCGATAGAAATGAAATAAAATTATAGTATTTATATTAATTTATTTAATTGAAGCCCCGATTAATTAAAATAAAATTGGCATGTTAAAACAAATTATATGTACAATAAACACCACTAAGACTACGTTGCCAACAACAGCGTTGTGCGGGATGGTAGCGCGAGCGGGCGATTTTGTATTGCTTCGCAACATCGGTAATTGGTAGTTTCATGTGTAACCAGCTACGAACTGTTCATTATAGAAACATCAGTAGAGTTACCTGGCGGTAATATTCTAACCGTCGGTAACAAAAACGGATCGTTTTTGCAATATAGAAACTGGCGATAAAAGAAGCTAAACTAAGCACTACAAACCTATCATGTGTCCGATTTTCTTTGGTAAATATCGTCGAATTATAACGAAAAGATTTTTGCATCAAATTCGCGGGGCAGTGGCCCCACTATGTTATTGAGAAGGGTTCTATTTAAATGCTTTATTATTAAAATTTCCGCATACAGAAGAAAATATATGTGTCAATACACATATATTTTAACCGCGTTGCTCCCGCCACCGCCGGCTTCATCGCTGTGGTCATAAACGCAGCCTAACTAAACTAAGATCAATAAAATTAATATAGAATAAGCAGCACCAAATATTGTGCAACGTAAATTCATATAAAACATTTAAAATATAGATATAAAATGCATAATTATTGTTCTTTGTATACAATATAAAATTAAATGATACTAATATAAAATTGACCACATATTTCTTAGGATCCTATATCATGTACAACACTGATACTATATATTTTTCATCCATACTACTTCACACAAATGCATACGTAATGATTTTCTATGCTATAAGGTTAATAAAACATATTAATAATGTAAGTTTAAGACACAAATTCACTTATTTGTGCGCAACGCAACATTACAAGTCTTTGTTATCGTCTGTTTTTATTTATTATGTAGATTTTAAGTTGAAATAAAGAGTATATTAATCATTATTTGTACGCAGATATTAGTTATAAATAAATAAAAAATTGCGCACAAATAAATGAACTCACAGAGATGGCACTAATTTAGTTATATTTGAAGGCACACTTTATAAGGAGCTAACCTCAAATATGTCAGAATGTTATTTAAACCATAGAAGATATTGTCTATGGTTAAACACTGCCTTTCAAAAAAGCATGCACATTGGTACTTTATAGACTTTGTCGGTGTTTACTGTTTTATTGACAAATTAATTTACTTATATAACTATATTCAGAATTCTCTATTATCTTATATTGTTTTAGCAATTTTTTATATAAAAGTAGCTGCTTCGTTTAGTGTCATAAAATATAAACAATATTTATCCAAAAATAAGTGAAAGAAGAGTCCAAAGGAACCGTTATATAAAAAGTATTTATGTTTCGGTGGAAGAAAAGCTGTAGTAAGAAATACATATAAGATATTTCATTAGAAAACCAGTGGCAGTGATTAGACAATAAACACACATTCAAAACTACACAAATACTTCTAGCCATCATCAGTAATGTTCGTTTAACGCTAGGTTCTACATAAAATAGTTATAATTTATACATTATTTAAATATCCATATACCTACACACAAGTGACTAAAATGATCAGTAGTTAATAAGGCTCCATTTAATATTGTAATTATCGACAACAAATAGTTACTTTATTATGTGCATTATCTTGTAATAATTTTGATTAGACACTTCATTAATAAATAAATTGTAATGGGGCTGATAAAACTTTTTAAACTTATTTTTGTACAGTTTCTTCTGGAGTACAGTAGACAGATTATCGTTCACCTAAAGGAAATTCGCAACACCAAAAGTGCTCCGGGCCTCGAAGGCAATCGGATATAAGATTTTACCAGATTAGCTTAATAAGCGATTCACACTCGTCATTGAAAACTTAATTTATAAATATTAAATAAAACAGTAATCATAAAATCCCCGTTTACACTACTTCATATACTTAGTTATTGAGAAAATAATTTTCGAATAACAACAACGGTCACTAAAATTGTCGAGAGACATTTAACATACAGCTACAAAGATCCAAAATGACACTTCTGCAAGTATCATTCAAGAACAAGAATAATAGTTCTTAACCTAGCAAGTGTTTATTGCATTCAATATTTGCAATATAGACACCAAAATATATGACATTGTTGATAAGTCGGTAAATTTTAATGGTTGTGGCCAAGAACTATTTATATTTGGAGGTTATATTAAGTGTTTAATAAAATAAAAACACTCGCATATTAAATATGATATTGCAAAAGTGGCCTTTTGAACTTTTAAGAACGTAACACAGTTTATGAGTAAAATTTTGAGAGACGAGACGACTTCTAGCCTTAAATTTTGGTGCATGTTAACAATTAAGCTACGTGTCATCAAATTTATACACTTATGAAATCCTGTATATTACATACCAGTAAATAATTAATAGGCACTTGATTTTGTAAGGTATGTAGGTTATTTTCGTACATCATTAAAACCAAATTTTTGTCATTTTAGACCAATTTCCAATTAATTTTTTCTTTGTGACTATCTGATCACTGAAAAGTTTGGAAAACAGATGACAGACTAAATGTGAAAGAAAAAATTTAAAACGCATTTTAATAATGTGTAATAGTAGTCACAAAAATTTAAAAGAAATACCTATTAAACTACATTACGTTCTTGTTAAAAAAAAACAACCCAAACACATAAGTACATAATACATTCACTCACACATAAGTACGAAAACGTATAATATATCTTGAGATTAAAGCAGACCCCTACATTGGCGTTTTAAATAAAGAAGGAAATAAAAAACAATTGAATTACTAAATTATAATACGGTCAAAATAAGAATAGGAATGATTTTCCGCCATATTACATTTAAGCTAAAAGTCAGCCATTTTTAAAAATAAATAATAATTCATTAAATATATTTTAACAACATATTAAAGTTAATAAATAAAAAGTCATATATGCAAAACTAATATTTCTTGCGAATTATTATTTTCAAGTGACAGGTCGATGTCATTGTCATGTTCCAATTCTTATCTTGATCACACCATCGTAATATTTTAACAACTTATGGTTTAAATTTTTCAACATTTCATCAAAGGCACAATTTTAAGGCATCATACTAATAATTTTCTCATTAAACGCTTCTAAAAATGGTTTTATTTTCTAAAATGGATATTTGATTACAGTCAAGTGTAAAATTATACAAATTTATCAAATATTGTTTTCTTAATCAACTGAGAACATTATGGCTTATATTTTGAAATTACAGTATCACTTACTACTAAAACTACATGAGATTATTTTCCTGCGTATGTAGGATTCTTGAATGTCGATGTTGCTTGCTTGTAAATTGGATTTTCACCCTGAGGAAAAATACATTGTTTATATGTAGAAAAATATTGATTCTTTAAATATGCTGTTAATCAGTATAAAATTGAGTTAGTTTGAATATTTGTATGACGTCCGGTATAAAGATGTGTTAGAAATTAAAAAAAAAGATTATATACGAAAGCTACTTTATCTAGAAAATGCTATGCTAGTAAGTTTTCGCGCGACAGTTATGAGATCGAAACTAAATAGGAAAATATTTTAAAAAACTTAAGTTATTATGAAATTCACGAGAAATCTCTTACATATTATGTAAGAGATTTCTTGTGAATTTCATCTGTTTATTTGGATATTGTTATTGGAAATTTCGATATTCCCTCTTTGTGAACACAAGTCCATATAAATAAAGTAATTTTTATAAAATTTACCATTATCTACTTTTAAAAATGAAGATGAATATTGGATAAGTTTCATGTCGCAAAGTGTAATTTACCACAGGATATGCATGGAGCAAAGCCTATCTCCTTTACAGAGTTCAGATTGGATATTCTCTACATAAATACTTTCTTTCTGGTAAAACAGTATTTGGCCCCAAATGAATTATCTGACGATGACATTGAACGCCATATAAAGTCAAAGAGTTAAAAAAGCAGAATCTGAACTCTAAAATGGATTCTTCAGATGCAACCTGCATTTGACGCGAACGATGGATATGATATATAATTAATAACCGCAGATTTCATGCATTTATAGTCGTGTTGCGACTGATTGTAGCTAAGAAAAAGTTAAGGATGAATTTGTTGATAATTATCGAACTCACAGTGTCCCATTTTGCCATCATGCGTTCCTTCTCAAAGCGTGCAAACTCGCGCCGGTCGTGGATGGTGGTGGCCATCTTCCACAACATCAGGAGGGCCAACCCGACTAGCACTATAGCCGCTATCACGCCCAACACAATGCCCAGGATTGGCACCTATGACACATTCCCAATGAGTATTATGCTCCTGGGCACAGTGACACCATGGAGGATACAACAATACAACGAATGACAATGATTCAATAAGAAATGTAGGTCTAACAAAGCCCCTAAATGTATATGAGTAGCTATTGTAGTAACAGGTAAACACCAGTTGTTCACAAAATAGCCACGGCTAAGTTGTCGATTAACTCGCCAGCTGGCTGCTAATCGTTGTCGAATGAAACCGAAAAATGACACGTTTGCCGTCAGTCTGCTTGCGAGCCAATACATGGTTTTTTAGCCGGCTATTGAAACTAGCATTAGCTGGATGGTTATGTTTTTGAATTTTCGTTTGAACACCCATCGCTGCCCTTAAATCCTACATTTCTAGAGAGCGTCACAATTTTTTCTTGTCTAGCCTTTTGATATACCAAAACTCCACTAGAATTTCAGAACACGCTTTGCTATTTTAAAACATACACATTTTTAAACCATCTTAGCCAAAATTTTTAAAACAACCCACTTTTTAAATTTTTGACTAAGATGATTTAAAAAATGTGTATGTTGCCGACTGATTTGATCTGAAAATTTTTTTTGTAGAATTTTACTTATGAAATGTGTATATAGGGAGGGGATCTTTGAAAGTTGTACCCGTGACTGAAAAATTGAGAGGAAGAAGATTAAATATGGTATAGGCATTGTCTGTGATGAACAGAACCTCTTCATTCATTACAACCTCATTTCATTACTACATAATATTGTTAAAAATCACTCATGTCACTCGCCTTACATAAGTCTAAGCATCAACAACTAATAATTGCTATAAAATCTAAAACCAAATAAAACTCGTGAAATATATAAAATATATAATTAAGATCGCAACAGACCTTTCAATTTAATATATCAACAAAACAGGCATATAATGAGGAGGGATGAAAGTCACGTGACAAAAAGAATGTTAAACTACAAGATGGATGGGCACAAATGTAAAGGTAAAGCCAAAAAAGATGGATGGATTGTGTGAAGGACGACATGATGATTTGTGGTATGACAGAAGATGTATGTCAGAATAGAGGAGTGAGGAAGGAAAAGACATATTGTGCCGACCCCAGTTAATTGGCATATACATTTAATTTATTGTAGTTGTTCTGTGAAATATTTGGTGGTCGCAATGCAAAGAAACAAAAATAAATGAAATTTATAAGCTATTAAATAGTAATTTAAATAAAACAGAGATTCTGGTATCCTGATCTAATTAGAAAATAAAGCTCCATACCTTCTTTGGGCATTCACGTTCCTTTTGCGCTCTTATAACGACACGCGGGGACTCATTGTAAGTGTACACATACACATATAGACAATCCTCTTCATCGTAGAAACTGCACAAGTGTTCGTTTCGAGATTCGTTGGCTGCAATAAAATTAAATATGTAATAACAAAACAAAAATGGTGTGTGCACACATACAAGGGTTTTCTATATAATACAATGTATTTGCATAGTAATTTGTTTTATCCAGTCGCAACTTTAGATCTAAATTGACACGTAGCTAGTCGGCAGCTTGCTGCACTATGAGTGCATGGCCTCACCAGTTCTAAAGTATAAATGTGCGACACCAAACCTTTACACCTACTTATATTTTTGATTTTATTAGTTCCTATCGAAATTTAATAATTGCGACCTTTTTATCAACAAAAGATTATAAATAAATATGTGTGAAACTTCGACAGCTTATATAAATTATTTTTTAAATACCGCGGTACTTTGTGCTCCGGGAATCCCGCGTGAATTTCAAATCAAGCATGGACGAAGACAGGGGCATATATATTAGTAAATAAAATAAAAAATAATGAAGTGCCTTTGGAACACCTGGTTAAAAATTAAATTAATTAATTTTCCAAAATGTTTCAAAAATTGTTAATAAATATCGAAAATCGAAAACCATCGAACACCAAAACACCGTACAATGCACTGGATGGATATTTTACACTTTATTTTAAATTTTATTTTCATTGCATTAAATTTCGAAATTGTATAATAATAAACTCAAAGGTCGCGGGTTCGATCCTGGCCGGAACGCATGCACCACTTAGGGTGTTTTCTGACCTAATGTGCATATTGTTACAACAACCACGTGCTAACAACGGTGAAGAAAAACATCGTGATGCAACCTGCACATCGAGATAACCGATGTGTCAAACCTGCCAAGCCGCCTTGGACAAGCATGGCGGGTATACCGTCCATTCCCCTACAGTGGCAGGTCCGAACCCAGCAGTGGGACAGTTATGGGCTGTTGTTATTATTATTATATTATATAATAATATACGCCGGTCAGAATTTTTCGTTTCACATTTACACTTTTTTTCGTCTAGCTCTCACCCAGCAAGTTATCGTACAATAAAGAACTTCGTCTCAATTTTTGAGATTGTGTAAAAGTACTACTTACCTTCGATTTTGCCCTCTTCGATGATGGGGAACAAGGCACACTCGCCGCAGGTGTCGTCCTTCTCGTTGTATAGGGGGCCGCGTTTGTGGACCTCGCACAGCACACAGTCCTTGAACTCGCCACATTTCCCAGGGCAAGTCTGACGACAAAAAATAAATCACATACCAACATCATGAAGGGTTCGTAGTGATGAAGAAACATCTAAATATGTTTTTGTCGATTGATCATAGACATCTAAGAAAAAGATTTTATCGAAAATACCCCATATCTTTGAAATTATTCGACATATCTTATTCAAATCAATTTTCTTTGAAAGTATTTATTAAACTACACCATGAACTTTTTGAGAACTTTTCACTCAACAGCTATATACAATTTTAGATGGCAGAAAAATCTTAATGAGTTCAGAAGCAAATTCCTCAGTATACACAAAAGAGACACGAAAATTATAATTTTTTGTTTATAATATTGTTTTTTTTTAAATGTTTTATTAAATAGATCAACTATTACTATACTCACTGGACATTGTTCGCAATATACTCCAGAATAATGCCTATCATTGTCCACGTTACACATGCATTGACCACACACGCATTTTCCATTGCCACTGCAGATCTCGTTGTTTTCTA
Organism: Dendrolimus pini; assembly: GCA_949752895.1. NCBI lineage: Eukaryota > Metazoa > Arthropoda > Insecta > Lepidoptera > Lasiocampidae > Dendrolimus > Dendrolimus pini. The sequence goes on along the minus strand of OX457128.1, from coordinate 13,507,450 downwards.
AGAAAATGAATACAAATTACATATTGTACATACATTACGTAAAACAAACCGCAAATTTTAATGGTTATTAGCAAAATCAGTCGTACAATTTGAAATATAACTAATATCAGCTTAATGCTACATTTGTGCAAGGAGAATTGATACGTCATCTCAATATACAAGTTTTTTAACAATGTTTATCCTTTACCTCCAGCAACTAGTAATTGTAACTATATAAACACATATCTTAACCCTAATTCGTAACTAGTAATTTGAAACATAACTTTGATATGCAAGTGTTTTAGCCACTAAGCTACCATAGCTTACATAATTGTATCAGTGGTTACATTAAAATATACTGCCCAAGTGTAGTGTGTAGTGCGGTTTGGATGAGACGTGGATCCTTAGTCACCAAGCTACCACAACCATTATCTGTATTATGTACTATAATAAATCTGTAAATAGTTCGAGTTTGTACAAAGCATTTAAAAATGTAAAAAATAATTCGGATCAGGGGATTACGAAAATGAAATTTTTAGAATTTTTGTCTGTTACAACATCACGTGAAAACTACTGAACGAATCTAAATGAAACTCGACACAGAGCTGGTTTATATCCCGAGTATGTGGTATACACTTATGATGTTTTTATCCCGATAAATGATGTCATTTCCAATAAACACATTGCGCTGCAGTCGCTATGTAGATAACCATAGCTGTAATTCAGTAATATATATGCTGTCAAGTTGCCCACATGTCATTCATTACGTATTAGCTACTTCAAATCAGGTTGGCTGCGACTTTTCTTTATGTTTTACTGTGTAGTTGTCAACACTGTATTCACTTAGTTTCTTTGTATTGAACTCAACAAGAAACTAAAGGTATAGTAGTTAAGGTAAGGTAAGTATTGAAGCTTTATATATATAAAACAACTAATTATTTTTTATGTACGTAACACAGTTACTATCTAGTATTAAAATAAGACACTAATCTTAACTATGGACTGAATTGAATGCAGTAATAGTATTTCTCGATTTATAGGAATGCTATTATAACGAGACATTAGATATAACTTTACGCAAATGAAATAGTTTGAGTAGTGTGTAAATGTGTTTATTTAAAAATTGTAAAATTATTTTATTAGCGTATGACGGGGACTGATATTAAACCCTTGAAAAACCCGAGTTGAAAAGTAAATGATTTGATACCTTTAGATCGGCACGGCTCCTGGTCCTTGAGGCACTGGCACGCGGGGCCGGTGTACTCGGGCGTGCAGTGGCACTTGCCGCAGATGCACTCGCCGTGCCCCTTGCCCGAGCAGATCTCGCCCTTGTTCATGTCGCACGTGAAGTTGTCGCACTCGCAGAACGGGCCCGATATCACCTGAACATTTTAATAAGCTAGATGATAGTCAAATTAATTGAACCTCTTTTTATTATGTTATAAACGTCATTTTGTACAAGGAAAATGAGTCAAAAAACGTGTTAAACATTACTCTTTAACCAGTAATTAATATAATTTCTATCAGTTTATTTTAAAAGTAAGATGATAAAAAGAAATTTTAAAGGCTATTTTTTTATATGTAAATAATGTTAGTATTTATTTGTAACATGACTGTATCGTCTTGGATAGATATATGAATTTGTATGGCACAGTACAGAGTAAAAGATCTCTCTAAAGCGATAACATCATTGTTTCTGCTATCAGATGCAAAAATGTATTTTTTTTTTACATATGCATAATTTTATCTTCTTTATATTAGTTAACATGGGCAAACGACCTATCTGATGTGATGGTTACTGTCGCCGGTGGACTTTTGCAACACCTACTTGGCTGAATAACAAGCGCATTTGGTTAGCGGTGTGCGCATACCTTGGAGGGGTCGTCCATCCGGTTGCACTCGCAGACGCCGCAGATGCAGGTGCCGCGGTTGGAGCAGAGGGGCCCCGAGGTGGCGTTGGTGGGCCGGCAGCCGCGGTCCTGCTCCGAGGAGCCGCCGCCCTGCGCGCTGCATTCGCAACGCTTGCCGAACCTGCCGGGGTTGCACACGCACACGCCGCACGCGGACACGCCCTCGCCGCTGCACACCAGCGGGGACGCGTTGTACGCCTGCGCAGTACGGGAGCGGACAGTCAAACCAACTGACATACTTTTTATAAACTTACTAAACGTCGCAGCCGCATAGACTTTGTACGAGCGTACCTAGAGTTATGACGTCATAAGTAGTTACAAGAGAAGGAGTCAAATAGCGCATTAATTATTCTTTGAAAATTAAAAATATTTTTTATCATATTAGGTATTTTAAAAATTGTTCATTTATATGCAAATTTATTACAATTTACTGTAACATTAATCCGCATCCCTATTTAAAATTCCACCACAAATCACTATTTTGAACTTAAGCTGATTGATTACATTGCCGACTTAATACTGGCATTGTATAAACTGATTTGAAGTCAGTACAGAGCTAACAAGTCTGACATGACTAGGAATATTGAAGTCAGTCAGTCTGCACCCCAAGTCAGTAGCTGGATGAATATAAATCACCCTTTGTATCAAAATAAGCCATTTTCCTTTTTTATTGTTCACTTGTAGTAAACTGGCTTATACGGTCCACCTGATCCCAAGTGGTTACAGTCGTCCATGGACACCAACAATACAAAGCGGGATGACGTGTTGCCTATCTTGTTGAGACTTTAATGGCCTTACTTATAATAATTTCGTTAAGAAACGATTAGGCATCTCTTAAGTAAGAGAATCAGAATCAGTCCCTAATCAATTAAACGAAATTTGAATAATTAATGTAGATTGTACCCAAAATATTCGACTAAAGAGGAGTTTATGGGTAAGATCGTGTGCTACCTATAATAAATTAAATCGCAGCTATGATTTGGATATAACGGGTACCTCGGTGTCTAGTTTTAGGACTAAACTCAATAATCTATATTTTGAATTTTAGTGTGTAATGAACAGGTTTTCTTATTATGTTACATATTTCTTTTTTTTTAATGTTTAAATTATTATTTCTTTTTTCTTTGTTTTTAGTTCTCTGATCTCTCATTAGATATCTTAATTTATTTCTATCTGTGGTGACTTGTTAATAGCTCACTATCACTAATGTGTTATTATTATAATTATGAATAGCTGATAGTCATCCAAAAATTGTAAAATAAATAAATAAGATTTTTACTAATCAGTTGCGCTCAGCAACTTAAAATTTAACAAACCTTTTATAGGTAAGGCCATAAATATCTGTTGATAAACTGGGTCTCTCCAATATTGGTATTAGAATGCTCAGGGTAACATGATTTTAAAACAGTCGAGATTGCTTTGGAGGGAATTTATTATTAAAAATGATTAAAAGTGCTCACATGGTGGCCAGGTTGTTCACACGGACAGTCACAGATCATTTCCAGCTCAACAACTAAACTATCAGATATTCCCACAGGAGAGATCTCAAACATTTGCTTCCATTTTTTCCGATCCTTGGGGCATTCTTTCAAAGTAATTTCAGCTGTAAATTCAACTACATCTCCAACCTAAAACAAGAAAAATTAAGGTAAACGAGACATCAAACATTAAATAAATTTAAATACACATGTTTGATGTACTATAAAAATAAAATAACTTATATAATAACTTATTTATTTTATTAATATAATAATTTATTTTGTAAGATTTTATGTAGTTTTACTTGTATGCAATTTACATTATAACTCAAAATATGTATCGCGGAAATAATCCCAATTAACATATACATAAATATTTATAATATTACACACCACAAGATAATTAATTTATGTTCAATATCATACAAAAGTAAGAAAAAAATATTAAAACAAATTTTCATATATTTATTAATCTGGATGGATATGAATTATTTACCTTAAGTCCATCGCATTTGTTTGTTTGCACCAAGTCTTTGCCTATACATGATGAGTAATATACTATTTGCACAGCATCGCTTGATGAGTCCTTCATTTCAACGGCTGACGTAATTTTCTATAGATAAAAATTAATAATTATTCAGATATATTAGACCAAGGAAAGAGTATGTCCAATGGTATAGTCAAATCGCCAAAAAAAATTATTAAAAAAATAATAATTCAAGACCTTTACAGTACAACCTATTGTTCATTAGATATAAAAATCAGAAGCAAAAAAAATATATTTTTTCAAATGGGAAATCAAAACGCGATGCCCTCTTAACTGTATTTGTATTAGTTTTAAGGGTTTTTACAAGGCCCATTTTGGCACCTAATAGAAACTTTTGGGTATGGTTCTGAAAAATAAATATAAAAATAGAGCATGTTTAGGAAAGAATATCTTAATTGTTGACTAACATTTTGGCATATTTGTTAATGTTCAACAAAGTGGGTACTGATTTCTATAAACATTTGAAACATCAAAGTTGTTACTAAAATACTGTTGGCCTCATGACATATACATACATAAATGAATACTTAAATGTACTTGAAGATTATTATTGGAGGCTTACGTTATACTGTTCTCGGACAAGATCAACGACGTTATCCGAGTCATCACTCAGAATACCACTGCTGGAGCCCTCTATGTGTCTGCTCAATTGTTCGTATACGCTGATCTGTTCGGCTGTCACCGCAAATATTACGTTGATAGCGTGTTTCTTCACCTGAAAAAAGATTTATTTGATTTAAAGAAATTGTTATAATTGCATATGAGATTCTCAGCGGGGTAAACGTCATAAACGAAGTTTCCATTATTTACTCTGTTCTGGGTGTTAGATCCCAAAGATGTTTCTTATCTATTACCCACACACAAACACGCACACGCACGCGCACGCACGCACGCACGCACACGCACGCACGCACGCACGCGCGCACACACACACACACACACACACAACACAAGCGCACACACTCACAGACACAACACAAGCACACACCCACACACACACAAGCGGGGCTTGGGGATATACAGCTGCCAATTTGTAATTGATTGAAACATGACACATTAAACCAATATTCTGTTACTTAAAACATTTACTTTAAGACTAAATTAGTCAAAATTATTAAATATTAATAATTCTCGTTTCAATTTAATTTGATGATATAAAACGTTTTAAACGATAAAATATTGGTAAAATTCTAAAAAGTATTACGATATCGAAACGTTGAAGTAGAAACATTTGAGGCGCACTCTTGAAGAAGAAGAAGAAGAGAATTTAAGAGCTATTTGAGAATTGAAATTGTGCTAAAATTGTTGGACTATAAGAAAAACTTGTGCTTACAACAGATGATGATTTAATGGAATAATAAAGTAGGATAAAATTAACTTTGGTCTAAATCTCATTGTAATTTAGGAAAAACTGTGTGCTTTAAGTTAACGAATTTTTCTATGGCACGATATAGGTTTATCTTCACGCGAGACGAGATGGCGCTAGCATTCCCGTAGAAAATTGCGTTAACTAGAACGTGATCGAGTAGTAAAAAAATTATCTGATTAGCAATTAATTGTCATTATATAATGTTTTTTACTGTAATAAATTAAGAAATAAAATTGTACTTCACCTTGAGATTAATCTGTGAGATGCTGGGATAGTCTTGTAACGTTGAATGTGTGTATTGATTGTTCTCCATATGACATTCACCATCGTTAGGCTGGACGATTCCTCCAAGCTAAAATAATGTATGACATAATTATTTTTCCCTATGACTTAATAACATTAATAAAATTATATTAGCCGGTTCGACGGCAAAAACACTCGAATAACTCAAGCAATGTGATGTCAATGGAAGTTCCTTGTTTGTGCCGTTTGCTATGGAGACATATGGACTGTGAGGTCCTGAGGCCATGAACTTGTAAAAAATCAAAATGGCTCATCAATTATTTTAATGGTTACAGTCAATAGCCCGGATAAAACATAAGTATGGTGATCCAGCGCGGTAAGCCTTTTAGGTACCATACCCCTAGAAGTGACTATAGTAGAATTATTTTCTGCGTGCAGTTTGGGTCATAAATAATCGGAGCAGTGAAGCGAGTATTTCGTTCTCTCTCCCACTCACGGGCCTTATGGGCAGGCACAGTGATACGCATTATTGTTGTCGATAAGCGTTATCGATAGTGTATTTAGTTTTGTCATTTTGTGAGTTAGTGATATAAATGAAAGAAAAAAAAAGATAAAACAAATTAAGTTATTAAAATAAGAATAATAATGATTTAAAATAAATTATTAATTAGGCATCTATGTATTAAAAAACTATAAGTAAAAAAGTTTAGAATGTAACAAGTTATATTAAAATAAATATAAATACTTATATCTAAGTTTAAAATTAACAGCAAAACAGATAATACTGATTTTTATAATAATTATAATCTTTCTTTGATAAGAATGAGTTTTTATCGATAATGGCGTTGCGCCCGCGCAACATGCTCACCGCCCTAGCCGGGCTGATACCGAGTTTGATTTATGACCCAAACTGCACGGAGAAAATAATTCTACTATAAGTATTCTAATTATATTATTTTATTGATAGAATACAACTAATTAAAAATAAATGGGGTTTTCTTAACATTAAGTTTGCTTTATTGTATTACTTTATTAATATTATATGGTTTACACTTGTATATATAAACAGTGGTGGTCATCTAATTAGAAACACTTCTTATGAATAAAGAAAGTATAACTTCAACGTACAAATGTTCGTAAAAATATACACATTCAATAATTAATAATCATGCAATAATATATCCACTCAAACAAAAAACTCATTAAATGCATAAAATATAAAACATATCTTACTTTTAATTACAAAATGAGTTTTACACATGTAAGAGTTTATTTTCTGTTACTGGCCGCTTGGACGCCTAATTAGAAACATTTTAAAAAAGCATCCATAGCTCGTTCTTTTTTAGAAATTGGAGAATAACATTTCTTTCTTGGCTTTTTCTATTATTTCGGCGGCAATAAAAAATTTAACCTGAATTTTATTTTGTTCAAAATGGGCAAAAATAAAAGTTGTGACGCGTCAACTAGGCAAATAATTGTTAATTTACACATGGATCATAAGTGGGCGTACAGAAGAATAGCTGAGCATTTAAATTGTTCTGTTAAGAAAGTTTTTAATGCAATTGATCATTATAAAACACATGGAACTGTTGAAAATGTTCTTAGAAAGGCTCGGCCAAGAAAAAGTTCTCCCAGAGAAGATACGCTAATCGTTCGTGTTGCTAAAAAAGACCCAAGTAAAGGCTCCAACCAGATTAAAAATAAAGTTTATTCGTCTGATGACCCGAGAAACATCTCGTCAAGACTGATACGCCAAAGTTTAGTGGAAGCTAAATTGTTTGGAAGAATCTCTCGAAAGGTACCGCTTCTTACCAAGCAACACCGAAAGAAGCGATTATTATTCGCTAAAAAATATGTCAATTGAACGGTACAAGAAAGGAAAAAAGTGTTATTTTCAGATGAAACAAAAATAAATATGGTAAATTCCGACGGAAAGCGCTATGTTAGACGTCCTGTAAACAGTGCTTTTAATTATAAATACACAAGGAATATAGTCAAGCACGGTGGCGATAACATTAAAGTTTGGGGGTGTTTTTCCGGATGTGGAGTTGGACCCGTTCGGAAGATTGAAGGTAGAATGGATCAATGGCAATACAAAAATATCTTAGAGCACACAATGATTCCCTACTCGGACGATCATTTGCCTGTAACCTGGATCTTTCAGCATGACAATGATCCTAAACACACGGCCAATAGCGTCAAATATTTCCTTAGCGAATAGCGTATATCCGTTTTAGACTGGCCAGCAAATAGTCCGGATTTAAACCCGATAGGAAATCTCTGGTGTATTGTTAAAAAGAAAGTCTCAAACAAACGTAACACCAGTCATAACGAACTATATGAAGCATTTGTTGAAGCATGGAATTCAATCGCCCTAGAAAAATGTATGAAATTGAATGAATCAATGCCACGTCGTTGCAGTGCTGTTATTCAAAATAAGGGATACGCCACTAAATATTAATTATAACTATTGGTAGGCTGTGGATAGTAGCTATTTCGTACATAACAATACTAATTACTAATACTTAAAAAAATAATGCTTTTTATACTTTTTTGTTGTTGTTTCTAATTAGTTGACCATTATTGTTCATACCTTAAAACTGATTTAAATGTTTTTCCGTAATGTAATATTAAAACTGCAAATGTGTAATGGGATTTATAATGTTTTTCTAATAAATGATAAACCGTTGAACATATTGTTGTCCTATTTATTGTTTAATTTGAAAATAAAAACGATTGCGGTGAAGTATCTTACATAATGTCAAGGACCGTTGGTAGTGTTTCTAATTAGATGATCACCACTGTAAATGCTACTAATATTATAAACGCGAAAGTTTGTAAGAATGTATGTTTGTTACTCTTTCACGCAAAAGTACTGAATGGATTTTGACGAAATTTTTACAATAATATAACTTACACTTCAGAATAACACACAGGCTATAATTAATAAAGATATAGTGTGTATTATCCAAAACATAACGATTTTCCATCGGAGATAGTATGGTATAATATAAAGGAGATAGATACACTTTGATATATTATGTTGGACTGAGTGGTAAAAAGATGAGAGTGAAATTAAGAGTTTTATTATGTTGACATTTTTTATAATTGTAGTGGGTTTAGTTATTTTGAATTAATTAAGTTTCTTTTTTATTGCAGGAGTTCAGCAGACCGGCAGATGGCCCACTTGATGGAAAGCAGTTACCGTCGCCTATGAACATTTGCAACACCAAAGGTGCTACAAATGCGCTGCTGCACTCTTAAGGGAGACTGGAACCTGGCCACTAATGCCGAAACACAACTCAAGGTTGTTATGGCGACATACTTTAGATTTAGGTGGTCGCCATCCAGTCGAGCAAATGCCCTACCACTTGGCTGTGGGTTTTTTTGTCGCCTTTTACGACAGGCCGCCCGGCCGCAGGAAATTGTATTTTTTTTCCGTTCCTGCACGGATAAGTTGTTAAAGTTACAAAACTATTGTTAAGTCACCTTTCCGTCGCCTGCGTAATGGAAGCCGGCGTCCGTTGAGAAGACGAGCAGCCGGCGGGCCTGGTCGCGCCAGCCGATCTGCCGCTTGCACACCACCGCCTGCATTATGGCGTCGAAGCCGCCCTCCGGCGCGTCCAAGTTGCCCGACACGTTGGCGCGGGCGACGGCTTGCTACCATTTATACACAACTCAATGTTAGTGCACGCGATGTTATACACCAAAATTACAAGGGGACAAACTCTTTACGAATTCAGGAGTACGCGTCTAAACAAAAATTCACTTTGAGACCATAAAACGGTTTTACTGCAAATGGCTATGTACGATACAATATTTTTTCATTCATCAAGTGATATGGTAGCTACATACACTTTTTAGATCAAATTTTATTTATACAGTGCCAAACTATAGAAGACATTGGCAAGGTGTAAAATACTATATTACACAATATAGACAAATTAAAATAAGTCAAAACAGATCTAACAGCAAATGGAATAAATCCATTTTCATTACAAGTTTACAAATCCAAAAGTTTCAACATCACTATTATTACAACGCAGCATAGTATAGCTTCTCAGTTATTTTCCTAAATAGATAGCATATTTAAATTTCATGAAACTATGTGTAAACTTACATACCACCAAATTCTTTCACATCCTAGTTTTAATATAACCAAACTTCTGTTGATCTCAACTAGCGAAGTAAAATCTATGGATAGTAAAGTTATTGTGTTAAATATACTTACGTCGAAAAAGTCAGTATCGTTGCTAAGTGACATCTGGTTCTGGAAACCATAGGGGGCAGCACAGCCGTCGCAAGGAGTTATCAAACTAGAACAAACAAGTTTAAATAAAATGTATAGAAAAAGGATTTGTAATATTTCATGATAAAATTTATTGATTTAATAATTTACAGACCAGAATAAATGACGATCAATTCAAACAATTCCTTACACAGTAATAACTGTAAGTCCGTTTATTGCAAAGAATTATAGGCTAACAAATGAGCCCCGCGGTATTTTTACCAGTTATAGTACGTGAAAATTTTATGCCAAAATTAGTCTATACAATAATGAATTCTCACTTACTTTTTAGGAACAGTAGATACATATGGCATGACTAGTTTATCCACAAACGAGCCGAACCCTATTCTGAAATTGGAGGTCATGTTTCTCATGGTGGCCGACAGCAAACTGCCGAGGGTACTGAGCTTCTCTTTGTCATTCTTCATACTCCTACTGAGGTCCATGAGGTAATAGAGATCGACGGGATAATCTTGAGCTCGGGAATAGGCGAAACTCAATTTCTGCATTTCATCTGCAAGGACATATTAATTAATTTAATTAAATCGGCGAAAAAATACACGTATCGTACATCCTAAGCAAATACGCTTCTAATATAGTATAGGTTACATACAGGTTAACATACAATGAAATACCCTGAGGCCGATTCCAGACACCCAGACTATAGTAAATAAGAGGCGAATCTCATCTAATCTTACATTGGGGTGAGAGGGCGCGATAAATCTCGGAAAATATTACATAATTTGTGCAAAGAAATATGTTTTGACACATAAAATATGGCTAGATCGAGTATTTTATTTTATTATCTCATTACCTACTATTAGTCTTAAATAAAAATATTAAGCAAATTATGTTTTTTTTAGAATAAATCCAATGCAATTACACTAGAATTACACATTTCGAAAAATCTCACTTGAGTTTGGGGCCCGGGGGAGGTTGTTGATCCCAAATCTCACGATATCTCACCAGCGGGGAGGAGAGGGTCAGAAAATCGCCAAGAACGCCTCAAGTACCTAATTCATGTACACCTACTTAGTTTCATATTTTTCTCAACACAGTTTAAACTCTTATTATTACTACACTAAGTTAATTGGCATAACGCATAGTAGATATTTCTTAAACATAATTTCAGCACAGTTAAAAATTTACAGATTACCATCGTGCATAATGTGCAAGGCAGGGTGAGTAACACACCTAATAACACAATGAACTAATGAAACATCAGTCATCGCATATAAACTATATGATAGATACAACGGTCACTTATATTGCCCTATGAAAATAATAGGACTCGATATCACTTCAATTACATGAATGAACAAGTCATAAGAATTCCCACTATTTAGTATTTCTTACTAATCATTTACATGCTTTACGATCGGTAAGATGTAAGGACTGGCCCTTATTTGTGGTTAACTTTATTTGGTATGCATCAAGTTTCGATAACCGGGAGTGTATGGACCGGATATGTAGTGTACTTATTATCAGGGACTTAATATAATATTATAGTTTCCCCAAGATATAATTCAGAGAATACACAAGCAAAGGAAAATTACCCAACATATTAAAATGAAAAATAAATATATACTTTTAATAAACAGCATGACATAAGATACCTTTATCACGGAAATGAGATTGTTTTCGAAAAGACACGGGTTTGAAAACTATAGGTGTTTTCGTTTTTCGGGACACTATAATAACTAGTTATCAATTGTTTGTTCTGCTTTGAATCCCACAAAAAATCTAATTTTTATCGAAATCACCGCCAACGAATTTTAATCTCGTCTTTGGCATTTAAATATCATGAGCTTCGGCTCATCTCTAATACTTGGATAAGAAAGAACATGCAAATAGAAAACTTACATTTGTACATCTGCAACGTCCGCATTACTTTGTAAGTAACAAAACAGATAAAGAATTTTACAAATATTCACTAAATATTAACTTAATTATTTAAACAATAAAACAAATTATATTTCAATGTGGCTTACTCATTCTCATTTGCAGTTTGACCCTTTGTGGCTTCATTTGCACTAAGCTGCCCCCAGCACCGCCGGCAGCGGCAAAACTCCCGCCACCTGATGCCGAAAACGACCCCTTGCTACTCATCGACTCCTCGTGAGACATAGATCCCGATGCCGACATTCCCATTCTGCCCTTGGCTGTGAACAATAAGTCATTATATTAAATGTATATAAAATTTGACACTGTTTAGTAGCACGTTTTGTAATAATAATACAGAGCCCATCATAAGATGCTGTTACTTATAATTTCGACTTTCACCTACATTTCGACGGTCCAGAAGTCTTATATGGATTATTAGAAACTTTTGTCTTTTACTGAATTATCATTCTTAGTGTTTTTATTTCATGATGAAGTTTACTAACAACACCTGTTTTCATCACAAGTAAATAAAATAATCATCATCCTTCTACTCTGTCAAAAGTATTAGAAAAGTTCAATAATACACAAAATGTTAGTTATTCATTTTAATATATTTTGTCACCTTCCCTTCTTTCTCTTACAACTCGCTAAAATTTATTTTTAACCGACTCGAAAAAAGGAGGAGGTTCTCAATTCGTCGGGATCTTTTTTTATGTATGTTCACCGATTACTCCGTGATTTACGATCCGATTTACGAGATTCTTTTTTTGTTCGACGCGGAATAGCTTTCAATTGGTCCCCTAAAAATTTTACATACTTTGGCCCAGTAGTTTTCATTTTATGAACATTTTTTTGTTCCCGTTTCTTGGGGACCTGTATTTTTAAGAAGCGAGGCACCATTCGTATGTCCACCCATACATAGCTACATAGCATATTTATGTCAAACAATTTAAAGGATTTCATTGCAGACCAGTGTAATTAACTAAAGTATATATTCACCTCTACTCAATTCAAGATTGTATCTAGGGTCTATTGTGCGCTGGTTATCGGGGTTGAATATGTAAGATTCATCGCAGCCAGCGGTGCCGCCCTCCATCGCAGGGTTAAAACATCTCGGTCCATTGAATTCGGAAGCGAAGCACCACGCGCAGCTAGCGGTGCGTACGCAATCGCTGCACGTCGTTTTACTCGAACAGGGGTTCTGAGCGAGCAATTGCTCCGCGCGCTGGCCCCAGCACACGGCAAACAACCCCGCCCACACGCACAATCGTAATATCGATCGATATGTGTACATTTTGTATGTTTGGGTTGTCAGATCAAATCTGTAACAAATAAAACGACAGTTACAAATCAATGAAACGAAATAGATAGTCCATTTTGCTGCCCTCTCTAACATACCACGTATTTACATGAATCCCTTTATGCCCCCAATGCATAAAACAGTTCATGATCTTAAATCATGCTAGGAGGATATTTAATAATATGAAAATAGATAAACCTACATAATGATTCTTTATTAAAAAGAAATTATTTACCATATAGAGTTACTGACAAATAATATTTTAAATCCATATTCATGTATATTTAATCCTTGACAAGCATTCAAATGCAATAGTTGATCTCAAAAAACAAAAAGATACGACATGAGCAGTATTTACATGATCATTTCAGTAAAATATACAACAATCCCTTATTAATTTACCTATATATTTATTTATTTTCTATGCCGAGGATAAACATAGGATACTTTTTATCCCGAAAAATGGGCTAGATTATGGGATATTTTTTTTGTCTCTCTGTTTGTTATGCTTTTATGGAAAAACTATTGGACCGATTTGGCTTAAAATCGGTGTATATCGAGGGCTTCATAATAAATGGGCGTATACGCAGAAATGTATTTTTTTGTTGTTTACTAAAATCTATGTATGTTACAATTTAGAAAATCTTATCGTTATGCAAGTATACTTAAATATAAGGTTATTCCAAATTTCAGCCTTATACAATCAACTAGTTTTGTTTTATTCACAATTTTGTCCCTTGTGTAAAACTGCACTTTTTCTGTACGCCCATTTGTTATGACGCTCTCGATATGTATTATTGATACCGAGGGTGGACAAGGGATACTTTTATCCCGGATAATGGGATAGATTTATGTAAAGATTATCCCAGGAAGTAGGATAGATATTTTAGTTTGTGATTTGCCATTTCGGCCATTTCGAGCATTTCGGTCATTTCGGCCATTCCAGCCATTTCCGTCATTTCGATCATTTTTGTCATTGTTGTCATTTATGTAGTTTAGTTTACAGATAGATAAAACTAGAACGGGTTGAAAAAGAAGATGAAAGTTTGTATAGGAGACCAATCATTTCTCAAGTTTATAGGTACATAAAAAATCATCATTTATAAAAACATGCGATAGTAACTCAATCGGTCTATCTGTTAAGCTGTCACGGAAAAACTACTAGGAGTACTGGATCGGTGTTGCTGTAATTTCGTTTAAATGTAATGTTAATACCGAAAATGGATATAAATATTTTTCATGCAGGGAGATGGGATAGTTTGCGATATCAAATGAAGTGAATCTTCCGGCGGCAAATAGTACTAACATAAAAATTGAATATAATGTAACCTGTATTACACTGTCACCACTGCACGGGCTGTGGTAATTTAGTTTTAGGAAATAATTAAAGGTCATTATAATAACGTGTCATTAATTGCTGGAATAGAGGAAAAATCAGCTACATGTTTTTCAAAATGTTAGCCTGAATAAAAGCAATATTCTATTCTGTAGTAAAACAATGCAAAACGAAACATCGACTTAGTGCTAAGTGCATACATAAATAATACCAAAAAGACTAGATAAACCAATTTTATAAAACCGCATACGTATAATTCATATGAATTGCAAGTGTCACCATTTTTATTAGATGTACCTATTGAGTCCATAACTTCGCATTATAAGACTGAAGACTGCCACCTAACAGTGGGCGGCGAGTGAGAAAGGGCACTCGCTGCCCACGCGCATTGGGCGCGCTATTGGGTCCACCCGCGCTTTGCTTCCATTACAACATATCGCAACAAAAATGAACAGCAATAACTATATCACACGTACAAAAAAACTATGAATGAATACTATGTATCATTTATTTGTTTTTTAAACAAATGTTTAGCCATGAGCCCAACTTATTTCTCCAGTGAGCGATGGCAATTACTTTCAGATGACAAAAGACTTATTTCTTCTTTTTACGAGCGTGTCTCTTTATTTCTTAAGCGGTTGCGTATTATTCAATAAAGTGTATTCAAACTTTATACAGTTGCAGTTAGCGACTGTGTGAAGGTTTTTCACATACTAAGTATATAAAATGTATGTGCGCGGGTTGTAACAGATAAAAGGTATTTCGAAAAAGTAAAAAAAGAATATTTAGTATATAAAGTAAAAATGTAGGATATTGCAAAATAATTTTTTGTATAATAGTCTTAATAATATATTTTCAAAGATATAAAATCCACCCATAGGTATACATTATATTGTACTCGTATTTATCATCAAAATAATCCTTGTGTACTCGGCAAACTCATAAGAAACACATCAAACTTTGTTTGCTATATGATAAAAGTAGAGATGTGTGCACAGTTACAAGGACAAATCAGTTTGATCATTTCTCTCTGAAGTTAATCAGCTTCAACCCAGATTTAAAGCAACAACGAGTTGTTTAGAGAAGAAAGATTGTTACTTTACTACACATACATATTATTCTTTCAATTTCATTCGCGTAAACTTCGGTTTTAAAAATGATTATCCAATTTTCCTTAAAGTTAATAAAAGTAAGTCATCATAAATTATAAACTGCATGTTAATTGGATAACTCTTTCAGATTCTTTCCTTATATAGAAAAAAATATCCCCTTTCCCATAATATAGACGTATTTTACGTTTATATGTGTTATCGAAAGTAGCCTGATAAAGCGTACTTGTTTCCGCCGTGGCTACGCTGCGTGAAAAGTCCTGGGTAGTAGCTATATGTTACGTATTTATACAATTTTAATTAGGTGATTTCCCTAAAGATTTACTATTCCTTGTTAATAAGTTCACTACAATAATATGAAAAATATGTCCTGATAGTCTACACAACTGCGCAACAAAACAAAGTCGAGTCGCAGCCAAACTGATTGAAGTGATACAATGACTGTGATGTTGTTTATGACAACGTAGGTATTTATTAGTGAATTTAATCAGTCTATTTTTCTAATCCGTTTATTCCATGGTAATGACATTATTTACCGGGATAAAAAGTATCCTACGTTTTAAATTGGGTTATAAGTTAGCACTATGTCGCGTTTTATTCATATACGTTCAGTATTTTCTAAAGATGCGATCGCAGCGCCGTCTTTTTCTCTATTTTCGTCTATCCCACGGAAACGACTAAAAATTATCGGGATAAAAAATATCCTAAGTTACGACCCGGGATAGTTAGCTTTGTATCGAGTTTCATTTAAATCCGTTCAGTAGTTTCACGTGATGCTCTAACAGACAGACAAAAATTCTGAAAATTGCGTTTTCGGAATCTCCTGTTCGAAATTACCCCCCAGGATTTTTTTCACATTGTCTTCAAAGAGAGCCGTAAACTTAAAAGTTGAACAGAATATAAGGAGTACATGATAAATATTAATGTATTTAATACAGCAACACAAAACTAATGCGCCTACTAATGACAATATACTACCGAACACAGGAGAAATTAAAGGGCGATTAACTTAAAATTAAACTTTAAGTAAAACGGTAAATTCGAATTTATTGTTAATAGGCAACTGGCTCTGAGTGCGGCAGATAGACAATAACTAGAAGAATAGTATGTTACTTTGAGCAATTATACAAACCTTAAGGATTATCTCTTTTTATAAATTAATTTAATACCAAATCGATGACATATAGCGTAAGTCATAAATGATACACGGAGTATCTCGATTCCTTTAAAATTAGTCATGAACTTCGCTTATCACTATTGACGAACATTTCGCTCCATATTTATGCTCATGCAACTTATCCAGGACTGTCACTTCAATCACTTTAAAATCACTATTATTTTAAATATAACGTTATTATATCACAAATATATTATTTTATCACATAATTCTTTCACAAATCGCAATTACTTACAGCGAACGTGATTTACAAATTGCTATAATCGTATTAAAATAATTCCAGTCAACAAAATATAGGCAAGAGTTTACACTTAGTTTCGGTTGTGTACTAGCGGTTAGTAGTTACTTTATTATTAATATGTAGGAGTGCAGCACACGACCTGCGCCCGCGCCGGATACAGGCATGACTAATTGTACAGAAAATAACTTCGTCAGCGCGGTGATACAGCGGGCGCCGTCACCGTTTCTTCTTGGAATCAATACTCAATACATTTGTGTTAAAGGACAAAACTTACTTAAACTTATTATTGTTACATCAATGATTTTTAGGTCATCATGGACGAACGAGATAATGTATAATAGCAACTCGAAGAGCATGTAATATTATACAAAATTCGCATTTTAATGGTTCAATAATGTGATTACGTAAGAGATGCCTGTATTAATGCCTGCACTCAAATTCAAATTTAAAGTTTTTATTTAAAATAAATTCCACTAGAGAACACTCTTTGAAGGCCATACATATAAGTTAAAATTTAATTTTACTTCCTATTCTATGTACACCTCTTCGCAACGTGTTATTGTTGTTAAGGAGAAAAAGCGGCAAGAAACTCCCCAGCAACACATCTAGCTAAAAATTGATTTTCTTTATATTTCTTATTCTATTTATATCTCAAGTTCTTTTTTTTAGAAGTTTTATACAAAAGTATTTTACAGAATTACTTTTTGAAGAATTAATGGAGTTGTAGCAAACAGTGCATACTCAATAATCATAGAGACACATAATAAAAATAAAAACATATTATTAGTTATAATCATGCGGTATAAACTTAAAACAAATGAGTGTGAAAAAAAATTTAAAAAAATCGCTATTAACTTATAGATTTATGAATGTTTTCAATTTGCTGTTAGTGCTTAGATCTTTCGGTCCTTTTAATTTAGTCAGGTTATTCGTAGAATGATTAAAACATTACATGACAGATAGCACTGCTAGCAGCCTTAAGTTTTTGCTTCACATATATTTTGTTTTCTAAGTTATTTATATATATGTAAATATTTATAAAAACATAAATATTTATAATAAATAAATATTTTTTAATATATATTTAATATATTTTTGAATACATTTAATTAAGACTCTTTATAACTAACCAAAGTAAATGGAGTCATTGAAAAAATAAGTGCCAAATTACGACAGTGTCAATACTTATTAATGTAGTTAGGGATGGCTTATTATGATCTTATTAAATTGAGTTAATCGATACCTTCGCGATTAATGTATCGACAAACCCTACGTAAATAAAATTGTTAAATGGAGTAAAGCATTCTTTACAATGATATGTGCGTTAACTTATGTAGTATACACATTGGTTGCGTCTGCATGGGTAACAAATGTTCCCAATATAAACTATTTCAATGTTGTTACATATTTATCTGCTATATTTTACGGATTAACGTTTTTTTATCAATAAAAAGAATGTCATCATATACAAATATATGCTTAAGTCTAGTCTAGTCTTCTCAGTTGTGAAGTTCGTTTAGGTAATCCACTCTTATCTTTCTAGTGATACTGACTGGTCGCCCCAAGTATGCTTTCTTCACATTCCAATCCTCCTCCATCCGTTCTACGTGACCGAGCCAGCGGAGATACTGAGCCTTTCTCTCTTCAATTATTCTACGCTCGGCCACGAGGTTTTCTATGTCGGAGTTGGTTTGGACCCTTCAACTACTATCTCCTCTGCTTGTTGGACCCAAACAGTAAACTTGCCAATAACTTATTGTTTTAATATATGTTTTGATATTTGATTAAGTTTTTAGATTTTCTGAGTAATAATTAAAACTAAAATTGGTAAGAATATTTGTGCATTGTGATTTGTTGTTGTTGTTAAAAAAATTCTAATTTATGTCTTAATATAACAAATAGATTATTTTATTAATACATCTTAATAAATATTACATCTTTCATTCTTTCAAAATAGATCAAAAATATTATGTTTACGCCAGTGATATTATGATCTAGAATGTTGTCGTAGCTACGTCTCACAACACGACTCGCTTTAGCTCTATAGGCTCTTGATTGGGCTATAGTGAGAGTTGTCGGCTCAATTTCTATTACGTGTCGCTGCTGAGCTAAAGGAGTAGTACAGTTCCTTAGAGCGAATGACTTATATCCCTCTTTACTTTTTAATCAGCCGTTTTGCAGAAATAAGCCGTTTTGTTAGCGGACGTGGGACGTGGGTCCGCTACTTCGGAGACTTCTGCATCTCATCCTTGCGATGGTAAATCTTAATATGGTTTCATATTCCAAAATCGCCTTCCTTTAGATTTTATTATGGGAGATTCCATCTACCTGTTGTTAGTCATAAGACACCTATGCCTAGAATCATCCTTAAAATTTACAAATATCTGACAGGATTAATTATCGATTATTCGATACTGAAACGGGTTCTACATTATGCAGTATTTACATGGTCGATAATAAACTCATTGTACCTGCCATAGACTGCAGCTCGTTGCCTAGCATTATTTTGTTATTAATGACATTATCAAAAAAACTCAAATGAAAACCATTTTTATTTAATCGAATATAATATTATTTAATATTTCTAAATAAACATGCATATTCAAATTAAGTGCCGACTTTCGTCATATTTGCAACTTATTTAACTTCTGGGATGGTTTTCTGTTTGTTTTACTAAGTGAATTATTATTAACGATCTATAATATGTAGTTTTGGACTTTGGCGAATCTATTAAGGAAAACTGCTTTTGGATATCGAAGTTACTGATTTATATTATGTGACCTGTGAATCTGTTTAATTCGACCGACCAAACACACTATTGGATTTTTATATCAACACAAAACTTGATGTGCAGTGATATGTATTAATGAAAATTATATACAATTTATAAATAATATGAAATTTTATTTTAAATACAGTTGGAATTCATGGTGGAAGAAATCTCCATACCTAAGCATACAATATATAGAATATCGGTCTTATTCATAGACAGAGTAAGTTTGAACGCTTCTTTAGGCACCATAAGCGTTCAAACTTACTCTCTCTATGAATAAGATAAAGTGTATGCACAAACTCGCTATACGTACACATACACACATATACACATGAACACCCACACACACATGCATATATTAGGTACGTTCATATACGAGTTAGCGCCATTGATACTCGCTAGATGTGCTAGTAGTACGATTCTCCCGACTGAAGTCTCTATCTCCATATATTCAATGTACTCTGTGGTTATAATAATGACATGACGTACTAACATTTTAGGCGGCAATATATCCATATCTCTCTCTCACTCTTTCATCTTATTGCGGTTTTCCCTGCGTAAAAATGAAAACTGCATTAACTAGAGTAATTATTAACTGTTAATCTGGCATACCAATTATATTATTATAAACGCTAAAGTGAAGTGTTTAAATTTATCTAGTATTATCGAATGTTTTTTTGTTTCCTATTTACGACGATGTTTGACGTTTTTTAGAAAATTAGATAAGTCGCCTAAGCAACGAAGAAATATTGAATAAATTTAATCCTATAAAAGGCAATAACTTTTCTCTCTTTTCTTTCACCTTCTTCGAATAATTTGGGGTGGGCATAATATGTCTTCTTCCATACTCCTCTATTCTGACATATGGCCTTTGTCCGACCACAAATCATCATACATCCATCCATCTCTTTTTTGGTCTACCATTATCTTTGAACCCATAAATCTTGCAGTTTAACATTCTTTTTGTCACGTGACTTTCATCCCTCCTCATTACATGCCCATACCACCTCAATCTTCCTTTTAGTTCTTCAGTCACGGGTGCAACTTTTACAGATGCACTTAATTCCTTATGTACTAATTTCTGACCTAATCCATTTTTGTAACACCGCACAAAGTTACCCTCGGAAAAATCGTAAGATTTTAAAACAATAAATTCAATATTTAAAATCGTTGTAAAATCGTCGTAAAAAAAAATACATGTGAAGTTTTGAAGAGTTAAGCTGAAAGCACATCAAAAATATTAAACCTTAATCAAGAAAGATCTCAATAGCCTCAGTGTCGATGAAGTTTACCCGAAAAGCGTCTTGTTTGTAGGTCGCAAGAATTGCGTCATCAGCAGACGACCATGAGAAAATTATGATTCAAACCACGTATGCTATCATTCGTACGCATTATATACCACCTAAGTTTCGTGTTCAAGACTTCAAAGAATTCTACTCGATAACCATATGCATGAGTATGATAATTAGAATATATTAATAATACAATATTCATAAGTCGCGTTACCATAATGAGGCTATGATTGGCTTGTCATCATTTTCCTGTTTATTAAATGAAATTAGAAACATAATTATTACAAGTTTACAACATTCTAAGATGCACAACTTCCGAATTTATTGTTGTGAGTAAATCGATTATTTGAAACCCACTTATAATGAAACATGTAAGCTGAGTAATCTGGGAAAGGGCCTTCGGTGGGTTTCCATATATCGGCAATAACGGTTGAGGGGTGTACCGGGCAGTTCAATGACCCGTCCCGAGCTCCCGATTTACGGACACAACGACGCCACTTTTTTACAACTGCAGTGCATACCTACCATATATCCAATGTTAGTTAAAATTTTTCTTCTTACGTCGTCGTGAAGAAAAATGTGTTAAATTATTAATTTCTGACTTTCTTCAAAACTATATCTAATCACGGGGCTTAATTTTAGTTCCGTACCCATGAAAATCTTAAAATTTATTATATTAAATGTACCTAATTGTAAATGACTGATATGAACATAATTGTTATCCCTGAAAATTGCATAATTACTGCGAGAATAAATTCGAAGTTTATATAAACATATTATTAATATTAAGATAGGCAAAATTTGCAGGCTTTATTAAATTAAAACATGAAAAACTGATATTCATAAACATATATTAGTGTAAAATTTCTCTAAAAATTAACGATAAATATGTTTAATTTACTCTTAATAAGGACTTTTTCGTTAATGAGCTCTCTAATCAGAAAACTGTTTCATAATAAGTACTCTGTTCAATTCTAGCATTAGTTTTTTTTTTTTAATTATAAACATTTTTCAAACATTGGTAGGGAATTTTACAGTTATTTTATTATCAAAAAGATAGCGAAGAATGTCTTGTGATATCTTCTGATTAATAGCAGGAAAACAGAATTTAGGGGCTTGTACAGAAATAATATTTATTCTAAGTAACTGTCAGTTATAGTACATTTATAATACGGCCCTGCCGCGGGTCAAAATCTAGAGCGTACCTCTTGTTTAAACAGCCGGCGTTAAAACAGGTTAAATTGTTTTATATTTTTATATTGGTGCTAATAATTGCCCTCATAAGATTTACTTTTTATTTATTTATTTATATCGCAAACAATCCCATCTCCCGGGATGAAAAGTATCTATGTCCATTTTCGGTATTCAGACAGACAGATCGAGTTACTATCGCACTTTTTTCTATAGATTCTGAATTTTTATATCTATAAACTTGAGAAACGATTAGTCTCTCACTCAAACTTTCATCTACTTTAGTTTTATTTTTGCGATAAAAAGTATGACCAAAATGGTAAAAATGACCGAATTGGCCAAAATGACCGACATGGCCAAAATGACCAAAAAGGCCAAATATACTGAAATAGCAAAAATGACCAAAAAGGCCAAAATGATCAAAATGACCAAAAAGGCCGGAATGACCGACATGGCCAAAATGACCAAAAAGGCCACAGTGACCGACATGGCCAAAATGACGGAATAGACAAAAACGACCAAAAAGGCCAAAATAATCAAAATGACCAAAAAGGCCAAAATGACCGACATGGCCAAAATGAACAAAAAGACGACAGTGACCGACATGGCCAAAATGACGGAATAGGCAAAAACGACCAAAAACGCCAAAATAGTCAAAAAGGCCAAAATGACCGACATGGCCAAAATGACCAAAAAGGCCACAGTGACCGACATGGCCAAAATGACGGAATAGGCAAAACCGACCAAAAAGGCCAAAATGATCAAAATGGTCAAAATGACCAAAAGGCCAAAATGACCGACATGGCCAAAATTACCAAAAAGGCCACAGTGTCCGACATGGTCAAAATGACCAAAAAGGCCAAAATGATCAAAATGGTCAAAATGACCAAAAAGGCCAAAATGACCGACATGGCCAAAATGACCAAAAAGGCCACATGACCGACATGGTCAAAATGACCAAAAAGGCCAAAATGACCGACATGGCCAAAATGACCAAAAAGGCCACAGTGACCGACATGGTCAAAATGACCAAAAAGGCCAAAATGAGTAAAAAGGCTAAAATAGCCTAAATGACCAAAAAGGCCAAAGTGCCGAAAAGGCCAAAATGAAAAGTATCCCTTGTCCACCCTCGGTATTTAATTTACATACGTATCGATGTAATGTCGAACTTAAAAAGTGTCTCGATTCCCCCCATTTTACGGTACTTTATCTACTATTTATTTCTATAAAAATATAACTATAACTTTCATCCCTATTTGCCGCCATAACAAGTCACGACCAGTGACTAGAATGGTGAGTTAGGTTAGCCTGTAGACCAAAGCCAGAACAGACTAGTTACCATTTAGTCATTATTAATTTATATGATGGTAACAAGTCAGTTGTGACACTCGGTGTTCGCTGTATGCTTAGAGTTTAGACCATTCAACCAAAGGACGAGCCTCGTATGAGCATACCCCTCCGCCAAGGTACAAGATTTTAAAATCTAACGCGTT
The DNA here is from genome assembly GCA_949752895.1 of Dendrolimus pini. NCBI lineage: Eukaryota > Metazoa > Arthropoda > Insecta > Lepidoptera > Lasiocampidae > Dendrolimus > Dendrolimus pini. The sequence continues at coordinate 13,483,840 of OX457128.1, read as the reverse complement.
TATAAAAACTAGTTCAATAATCGATTTCTAACAGTCTTAGTATCGTTATCGCTGTGTGAGGAGCTCCTCAAAAATGCTAACCTGTGCTGTTAACATGTGCGATAAAAAGTCAAATACCTCAAATGTAGAAAAAGATGGTGTAACATTTCACATGTATTTTTTTGTCTAATTATTGCTTATTTTTAATAAAATAACTTATAGTTTATTAAACTTGATGTTTAAAACATCGATTCTATAATCGAATTAATGAAACATCTCGCATCGACTTCCGACGAATCTCTGTTTTACTTTGAACTGTTACTGCGAAGAAATTGAGTCTATATTTGTATAACAATGCCCAAATAACAAAATATGAAAGTGTTCTCTCTCTAGCGCACTTCACACACACACACACACACACACACACACGAGACTAATGCGAAATCCTTCAAGAAATTATAGCCCTTATTGCGTTGGAGACTAATTTGAAATTTGAATATCGAAGTTTGTTTTTTTGGCTACACAAGACTACCTATAGTGATGTTTAATCTGTACATATAACTCCGTGTCGATATCGATAAAACTACCTTTGATGCTGTTAGTCGAAAATATGATTACGTTATACTAATAATGACCCACTTTTAGGGTCCTATTGTAAAATAAGGAACCCTTATGATTTCGTCGTGTCCGTCTGTCCATCCATTTTCCGAGATTAGGTCTACACTGCTGAAATTTGGTACATTTAACTGTAACCTATACTAGGAAAAATATTTAAATGTTGTGAGAGTTTTTTTAAGTATTGCTCCCACACAATGAAAAGTTACGATGGTAAAGAGTACTGCTTTTACCCCATCGAATCGGGTATCGTTACCGATCTTGAGAGTCTACCTGTTTCTTGATCAGCGCTCCTATATAACCTACCTTGTGAACATAAGGTTAACGGTATTGCAGCGAAGGGTTCCTACTACTAGATGATTACGATTTATGGCCAATATTATGTTTTATTCATTTAATAAATTTTATAATTTTTCACTATATCAATTCTTTTATTCCATATCAATGTTTGGGCATGAGTATGTCATTCCTAGACATCAGCTTCCAGCTATGGTTACCCGGGAAAAGGGTTCTCGCCCGCCGTTATGCCGTCGAGATGGGCGCGCGGCGTGTTCCGCGCGCTCTTACCTCTCCTCCCGCGAGGCGTGTTACAAACCGCCCCACGCTCGGATTAATATTTTTTTAAACATTACTAATTGACATGTAACCTCGAGTCAAACCGTGATCATAGCTGCTGTAAAGTAGCCGAAACGTTGGCAAAATAAAGAAATATCGCACTTAAAACCGTAAATAACGTAGTTTTGTTTATGTGTAACAGTCGCGAATATCTAAGAAAAATACTATAAAATAAATGAATTAAACTTATACTTTAGTTTTATTCCACTGTCATCATATCCATAGTATTCAAAATTATTATTCCTAGTAAAAATATCGACATTAAAGTATCGATATTTACTATCCCTATGAAATTCACAGTTTTGTACAGTAGTAATACCAGCATATTTTCCTCAAAATATAGGGTATTTAAATTACGTTGCAAGTAAATATTTGAATTATATGTACACAATTATATATTATGTTCATGGATGTTTTTAGCGATTAGGGTTTACATAAAATTGTGAAAGTGTTAATAAATATCACACATCACAATTTTCATCACACAATAACTAAGATCTTATTTCAACTAGTGCTAGTTTAATAAAACATCAATGTGGTACTGTTTAATTATTACAATATTAAAGTTTATTTCATAATCCAATATTATAATAAAAAATAATAATGAATATTTAGTCAATTATGATTAAATTACGAGGCAAATTGAATAATGATATGGCAATTTCTTGTATTTTGAAATGTGTGAGTCGTCTTTGTGTGCGTAACGAGTGTAAATATACGCTGTTTCTAAACTAGTTTTGAAGATTTGTACATGTTTGCGTTTTTGACAACACAAAGACAACACAAATAATATTTGGGTGTATGCGATTGTTTCAATGTGTGCTTTACTCTTCCCCCCGCAGCAAATGGCTGAATTATTTGTTAGCTAAATTAGATGCGAGCCTCGTCCTTTGGTTTAATGGTCTAAGGCTGTATGGCATGCTTGCTTCACTTGCTCGGCTTCTAGGTTTAAGTCAATAGTCACAATCAATAACTAGAACTGTGGATTAGGTTACACTTTAGAGCAAAGACTAGAACAGACTGGTCAACATCATTCAAATAATAAAAAATTACTAAATAGTCACCAGTCTGTTGTGTTGTTATGTAAAGTTATAGTAGTAAGTTAAGATAGATAGATACCACTTTATTGTCCACCATTACAGAAAAACTTATGAACTAGTATTATTCTAGTTGGTATAAAGGGTGGTCTTATCACTAAAAAGTGATCTCTTCCAGACAACCCATGGCAAGAATATTCTGATTAGGAGTGGCGATGGTGGTATACATAATTATTGTACAATTACTTACATTTTAATAATAAATATATAACTATACTATATATACAAATATACACATACAAGATATGGTGATAATATGCAACTATTTAAACATATAACTATTTGCAAAATATAATATCTACTAATTATATAAATGTTATGTTAACATCAATTTTTTTTTTGCTAAAATGACCATAGTACCCTATAAATTTCAGCAGAATATACATAATATTTTATCCACTGTCTGTTTCTTGCTTAAACAACCTCATGCATGCTATGGTTGGTAAACAACTTTACAAATTATTTTTGATGGCTTATTTGAATTTAGTCTATTTCTTTCACGGAAAAAATCGCTTATACTAAGTACAGTAGAAAATATTGGCGTATAAAAAATTAAAGTGTCAATAGCAGTCAAAGCTGGCATAATTTGAAAGGCTATATTAAATCAATATAATAAAATAAAATTATAACAACACATAAAATAAAATTTTAAATATAAATTACAGCATACATAAAAATAGGGTGCCGATGGGCAGCGCATCAAAATTTGATTAGAGTTACTTTTATGATACACATTTCTGGTATTTACTTACCAGTCTTATTACTTTCTTCTTAATATACAAAAATACAATAGTTTTATTTCATTTCACCAAGGTTTTTTAAAATAAATTTATATAAATAACATCATCTGTTAAACTTGACAAAAATGTACACTAGGAATGAGTCAAAATAATAAATTACTCATCATTCGGTCTTAAATGTCGGTCAGTTTCTTTGTGGTTTCTTTGCTTTATTTAGGTTTATGGCTTGGCAGCTAGACCTTTAAGCCAGATCTTAGTTTACAATTAGTTTCTTCATTTTCTTGTGCCTATGTGTAGCACAGCTGAACTGTAGCTAGTGCCATTTAACTGAGTTCTTGTGGCAACTCAAAAGGCCACATTTGACTGTACAGTTCACATTTCTTACAAAACACATGATTACTACTCAAAAACTATCAATATCCTACAACATTGTTCATTTTAGAGTAATTTTACACATTTTTAGAAAATAAAACTGCACAGCATAACATCTCCTTTCAGTTCCCGCCAAAAACTCAGTTTCTTTGCTCGATCACTTTGTGCACAGAATAATTATCTTTCAGGCTGTTACATATTCTGGCGAGAACATGTAAAAATGATAATGTAAACGCCCTTCTCGTGTTCTCGCAATAATGTTAGCGGGAACATTTAAGTAAGAACGGGAGAAGTGCTTGAGAGATATGCGACTGTAGTGCACCTTATACACAAAACCCTGCAATACATTACACTAGTAGTGAACACTACACTACTACACACACGTCCCGTAATGTGTGGGCATGTAAATATATCTTACTACGTAGACAGAGAGTCCTATCTTACTATACCACATGCCCACACATTACATAGTCGACCATTAATGGTCCAAGTCTTTCATTTCTGTAATGGAACGCTTCACAACGAATCGATATTCTTTTATTATGTTGGCCATTCTCAATTCATTCAACCAATAGAAAACATTTCGGCCTTTCTTCTAAGAAGAATATGGCCGACATTTTGATATGCTGTCATGAAGATTTTTCAGTGACAAATTTTTAACTTTGTAGTTCTTCATGCACGGTTTTATGTTCCCCAAACGTTTTATTTTTTAATTTCTTAGACGGTGTTTAGTGTAAGCTATTTTGTTGTTAAAAATGGCAGCTGATCGTGAGATTGCTGCCGAAGACAGCATCAGAGTGGTATGCCGATTTCGCCCACTGAATGACTCCGAAGAAAAAGCTGGGTCGAAATTTATTGTGAAATTTCCTTCTGGGCCTGATGACAATTGCATTTCCATAGGGGTAAGTGGACTTTAATTTAATGACTTAATTTGCTTTCCCGTATCATCACCCTAAATTAGATCATGATGACTAATACATTACGAGTTGTTCACCTGCTATGAAATAGCCTTTCTTTTTCATTCCGCTTCGATGATTATGATTATATTCGCGTAAATTGAAAGAATGTGACGGAATATTGACTTATTAGGATTAAGGTCCTTTGTTTTCTCGAAAATCAATACAAATAAGACCCTCGACCTTGACCTAAGAATTTGGCTAGATTTTTTCACATTGTGTGTTAGTATTGTTGTTTATTTATTTATTATTATATTTCACCGATAAGCTATAGATAGATAGATTATGCTCAGTTAATGTATAATATTATCTTCTCAGTGAGACAATACTCACTTCTATTTCACTAACCCTTTCTGTAGCAGATGTTATAAAATATAAAATATGTGCATGTCGATTTTATATTTAGATTAAAATATACACCAAAATAATATCTTCTAAAACAATCAAAGCACTCAAGTATTCCTAATTTTTTGCAGTTTTATTCTTACTTTAAGCATCCAACTTCAATTTTTATTAGCTTCAATTGGAATGTCTTCTAGTAGTATGAGTCTTTCAAAATTATGTAATGAAGCAAATTGAATTCAACATCATAAATAAGAGAATGTTAGTTTTAAAATTGCAGTGTACCTAATTGGTTTACTGCCTTTCTAGGCGGTGATGTCACAGGTGGAACCTGAATCATCCCACATTATTAGTACTGTGCCATGTATTTTTTCAATATAAACAAAATCATACTGACTATAATTAAATACATAATTATTAGAGAGTGAAAGTCAAATTAAGTCATGGTAGTTTTTAGATCTATGGGATATTTTACAAGATTTTTTCAGTAAAGTTTTTTTTATATACTAAATAGAATACACTCTGATTATATTATTTTTTATATTTATTACTATGAAAATGTTCATCACTAAATAAATAAATAGGAGGTTCAAATGAATTCTGTTTGGTGTTTTTTTTTTACATATTCAAATGACTGAATATTGGTAGAAACAACTTTTTAAATTTCAATATAATAATTATCCAATATAATAAATAACTGACATTTTCACTAAATAAAATGTATTTTATTTTATAAAACAAAACTATCTAGAACATAATCACTAACAATAACATTTTATGTATTTGCGTAAAAATTATTTGCAAAAAATCTTATTACATAATGGTTCAGTTTCTTTGAACATTATAATTTGTTTAAGATCACAGATGTTAAGTAACATACATGCTACTAAAACTCCACAATGTCTTGTTAACATTCTTTTAACATTAACTTTTGTGAGCATGAAATTCTTTAGAGCATAAGTCATTAGGCAATAAATCTTTAAATGTATTGCAAAGGCCTTGGTTAAAGCAACAAAGAAAGGACTGAAATGGCTTCATGACTGACATTGAATTAATTATAAATTTTAAACCAATTGTTGATTTTAAGTAAATTTTTGAACAAGAGTTATTATCCAATAATAGAAATGTGACATGCATTTAATTTCATTTAATATATTTTTAAATGCAATAAATTTGATTTCGATTTTCTTTAAATATTCAAATTATTGTAAAATCCTAATGTAAAAGAGAAGTATTTCATAATATTCTATATAACTACAGACATATTAATCTTTACAGAAAGTATAATCTATAACTAGGCTAATAAAAGAAACTGAGAGAATTAATGTACTTATATTAATTAATGTTGTTGGAATATATTTCTTGAAATATGTGTTATAGCGATATTAAAGATTGTATTATTTATATATTAAAATTACTTTCATACATTTTGACTTTAACCTTCTATAGCCATTTCTTGTAAGTAGAATTGCAATTGCAGCATCTATTATTGCTAGTAGTAAACTTTTTCCATTATTTATATTACCATTACATATGTCACAGATAATTGATTAAAAACCACGATTTGAATAATTTGATCAGTGAAATCACCCCATAAAGTTGTGGTAAAATATTATTTCATCCTTTCACTAAAACAGTTCAGGGATTTGATCAAATCACTTACTTTTTTCAGGGAAATCACTCACAGAATTGTGATTGTAACGTCTCGTGTGAATTGATCATCTCCCATAAGGATTTGATCAAATCACTGTTTCGTTATTTCGCTGGGACAGATACATACTTTTAGGAAAAACATGTTCAATGGTGGTTCCATACTCACCAAGTCAGGATCTGATGAGTGGGTTGCAGGGAAATTGAGAGCAACCCTCGTTGAAGAGCATATACACCAAATAGTGGGATGGCAAGCAACATGGCAAAGCTGTTGTAGTATTTGTGCAACAAGAATTTATTTTTTTAACAAAATAAAACTACACTAAAAAGCAAAAAATGAATATTTAGCGACATCTTACTACAACATCTTAAGTCAATGTCAACAAAAAATTACTATATTTTGTAATTTTGTATTGTTCTAATGTTGTTCTTTTATATTTTACTTCGCACGGACTTCGAGATGCAGAAAGAAAATTTTGTTAAAAAAATTGACTGAATTAAATTTTAACAGTACCATGGTGGGGTCATGCAGTTTTATTTTAGTTAAATATCTGCCTCACTTATATATACAGTATATACTCTAATAGCATGTATGTTAATATAACAATTTAAGTTTGTAATAAAAAATCATTTGTTCTTTAAAACAAATAGCAGTTCTATCTTTAAGAAAGAATGTTATCCAAACAAAGTAACTTTCACATTCCTATATTAGTATGAATTTAACAACACTGGATTATTCATTATCAAATTGCTCTAGCCATAAACTTTTCCTATTTATATTAAAAGCACAGTTTTCAATATAATAATGTAATGGAAAATACTAATAAATGTGATTTCATTTTAGGGTAAAGTATACTTGTTTGACAAAGTATTTAAACCAAATGCGACACAAGAAAAGGTTTATAATGAGGCTGCAAAGAGCATTGTATCTGATGTACTGGCTGGGTACAATGGCACCATATTCGCTTATGGTCAAACCAGTTCCGGCAAAACACATACTATGGAAGGTGTCATAGGTAAATTATTACTTGAACAAATTCAACAAACAAATTACAGCTGATATGGTTTTCCCTATTTGATTAATTTGTAATTGCAGGTGATCCAGGAAAGCAGGGTATTATTCCACGAATAGTAAATGATATTTTCAACCACATTTATGCTATGGAAGAGAACCTTGAGTTTCACATAAAGGTTTCATATTTTGAAATTTATATGGACAAAATCCGGGACTTGTTAGATGGTAAGAAAATTATAATATGGTTAAACGACTAGAGTAGTCATAACCTCTGCAAATTTTTAGTGAAGGGAGCGGATATAATATGTGAACTGAACACCACTATGTCAATTTGTGCTCTAGTATTTTAATCATTACTATGACAAATATTTTAAGAAAGTTTAATTGAATTTATTTATATTTGGTGTTGTTTTTATTTTTAGTATCAAAAGTGAACCTAAGTGTTCATGAAGACAAAAATAGGGTCCCATTTGTAAAAGGTGCTACTGAGAGGTTTGTGTCAAGTCCAGAGGAGGTGTTTGAAGTCATAGAAGAGGGTAAATCAAACAGGCACATAGCAGTCACAAGTATGTATAGTTATTTTATTAGCCCTGTTCCTAAGTTCAATTACAAGAAGATTGAACAAACACTAATTAGATATAAATGTTATACATGCCCAAAATAGAAATGATTCACTTTGTCTTCCTTTGTAGACCTTTCAAGTTTTGCAAGTTTTTTTTATTACATCACTGTAATTTTACTGAAAATTTCAGTACATGTTAATAGACATTGTTTCTTCCTTCTAAACATTCGAGGATAATTTACTTAGAAAGAATATCTACGCACCTTAGGCCACAAAAAAATCTGATTAAAAATGAAGAATTTCCTAATAGTTCTCACTACCGCATCAATTTAGAAGCAGTATGGCAGATTTGTTTTTTATTTTATTTTCAAAAGTGTGATTTATTTGATTAAAAACACAGCTGGTGCCATACAACATGCATAAATTAACCAAATTCTCTGCATTGATTATGATGTAACCCTGTCTGGGTTACATCATAATTATAGTAATTTCTTAGATTTAAATCATTAATGCTTTAGTTTGACTGTATTTAAGAAACAAAATAATTTAATAATTACTGTTGTGAATAAAAATATTGTCTCTTCCAGACATGAATGAACATTCATCGAGATCTCACTCAGTATTCCTGATAAACGTGAAACAGGAAAACTTAGAAAATCAAAAGAAACTATCTGGGAAACTGTATCTTGTAGACTTGGCTGGTTCTGAGAAGGTAAATTCAGTTTACTTGTACTTCTCTTTGTATATGAAGTTTGTAAATTTTTTACACATATGTGATGAAAAGGTAGGGCCAAGGCCACCCTTACCCTGTGGTGCTAGGGCACCCAGACACTGACTTAGGGGCCACAATCTTATTTGTTGGAAATGTGACATGCTCTATAAATCTCCCATACCATCCACCCCATTTAATATCTGTACTTGTATGGAATTTACTTGTAGATTTGTTTTCCAGATAAATAAAATTATTTCTTAGTTTCAACATTGAATTTATTGTAATTTGTGTTAATAGCTTAGTTCAATGCTACATTAAGTTATTATCTCAAAACTATCAGTTTTAGTCCAGAATATATATTGTAATGAATTTTTGTAATTTATTACAATGCAAACATAATGTAAAACATAGCAAGTAATTTATTTAACTTATCTATACTTCCATATTAACATATAATTGTGAAAGTGAGTTTTCACAATTTAACTTGCACATTTAAGTGATTGTGTAATCTTACCAAACTTATTACATACTTATTACACTAGAGTTTATCCCGCGACTGCGCTGCGGGCAGACCTCTAGTGTATACTACTTGTTTAAAGATGTTATTACAATTATTTGCCTTCGGAAGATTCCCTTCATTTTATATCGCAAACTATCCCATCCCCCGTCTGTAAACTACATAAGTGACAAATTGGATAAAATGGACAAAAATGACAAAAACACAAAACCTATCCTACTTTCCGGGATAGCCTTTACATAAATCTATCCCATTCTCTGAGGTCAAAAGGATCACTTGGCCACCATGGGTATTAAAATTACATATGTACCGAATTTCAGCCAAATCGGTCCAATAGGCTTTCCATAAAAGCATTACAAACAGAGAGACAAATGTATTTTTTAATCTCATTTTTCGAGATATAAAGTATCCTATGTTCATCCTTGGCATCGAAAATATATAGGTATATACTGAGTTCCAGCCAAATCGGTCCAGTAGTTTTTCCGTGAAAACGGAACAGACAGACAGTTACTTTCGCATTTATAATATTAATAGAGATTCTAAACAAATATGCACTATGAATCAACATAGTGCATATGATAATTGGTGGCATATGCATACTTCAGATGCCTGAAATAAGAGGATATACATTCCAAGCATATGCAAGTCGAACTTCGTGGATATTCCAAGTAAATAATAATAACCTTAAAATATTAATAACAGGTATCTAAAACTGGTGCTGAAGGTACTGTGCTTGATGAAGCCAAAAACATCAACAAATCATTATCAGCCCTAGGAAATGTGATATCTGCATTAGCTGATGGCAACAAGTCACACATACCATACAGAGATTCTAAATTGACACGAATTTTACAAGAGTCACTCGGTGGTAACGCCAGGACTACTATTGTGATATGTTGTTCGCCTGCGTCGTTCAACGAAAGTGAGACCAAAAGCACACTCGATTTCGGAAAAAGGTATATTCAGTTCCTTTGTTTTTGATCACACTCACACATGTATGATACGTTTTGTAACAATGAATGGAACTGCTTTTTACTAGCTTTAATTAAAATAAAATTGGGACACCATTGAAATTCAATTAAATCTTATTAATTTCAGAACTGTATGCCCTAGAGTTAACGTTATTACCACTTCGATACAAAATCTGCGTACATGCAGTTACGCATTCACATACATCTTTCAAATCACAAACATAACAAATACACTTAATTTACGTAAACATGTACGTGCAAATGTGAATTTTCTAAAAATACGTAAAATGATATTTATATGAGAGATTATTAATTATTATTATTAAATTGGTTATTAATTTAATTATTTGAAGTTCGTATTTTATAAAAATAGTGTAATGCGCAAAACGATGCTTGATTTAACAATCCCTCCAAATTAAGTACATATTCCTCTAGTATGATTATTCTGCGATCTTTCTGCGTTACATGGTTGGCAACGCGTTGGCGACGCCTCTGTTGGCGGTGGTGATAGCTTTCCATTAGATGAGCCGTCTGCCTACATCAAGCAATAAGAAAAAATCCGACGTTAAGCAAATGTCTGTCATCAAAAATAGCTTTAACTCTTATGGATTGCAATCTCCATGTTTTCATTCGTTTCTGTCGTAATTGACGCGTAGCAGACGTTGACCTGCAAACTTCTTCAAATATTTGTAGTATGCAGAAAATGTTCTAAATTTATCTCGCGGTTGCAGAGCTAAAACCGTCAAGAATGTCGTTTGTGTCAATGAGGAGCTTACAGCCGAGGAATGGAAGCGTCGTTATGAGAGAGAAAAGGAGAAGGTGGCTAGGCTAAAGGGCAAGGCAAGTTTCTTTATAATTATAAGATTATTTCATAAAGTGTATGGGGCCTTCTTAGTTCATAGTCATCTCGTCATTTTTGTTAATAGAATTATCTTGATCTAGAATAATTAGTGCTGTATTAGCTCAGTTCAGTTCGAAAAATAAATTTATATATTATATTGATTATAATTGTTTATTGAAAGTTCACTGCAGCAGAGGTGTAAGTATTTCTATGTTGTGTTTATTACTAATAGCTTTGTTTTCAGTTATCATAGCAACGTATATGCTACAGTCTAGTTCCTAGTGAAAAATATACTACATATGTAGTACATATGCCACCCATTGTTCAATAGTATCTATGTATATTAATTGTCTAGAATTAAGTTTATGGTTTATAATAGAGGACTTTTCATTTGTTCTTATTAGGTTGAGAAATTGGAGGCTGAACTGAACCGCTGGCGTTCCGGCGAAACCGTGCGCCTTGAGGAACAAGTCAACCTGCAGGAGATCGAAGCCGTTACCCCAATCACGTCATTCATTGAGGAGAAACCGCCAGCACCGGTATGTAGTTAGACAGTACACAGGTCTCTATATTTAATTAGGAAAATTTTAGTCTACAATGTTATGAAATTCTAATTATGCCCTGTCTGTACATTGAAGTTATTTTAAAAAACAACTGGAATGACTGAACTGGGAAGCATTCTTTTTTAGATTTCTTATCTGTTTGTTCGGGATTGAAGTAAAAACTCCGGGCCAATTTCGATCCGGTTTTTACTGATCAACAGCAAATTCTTAAACTTAAATTCTGTGCTTTATATCCTGGGAAACTTGCAGGATTTTTTTTTGGGAATTATTAAAAATGGCCAAGGTTGAAAAAAATCGAATTCGATTTTTTCACTGATTGATAGCAAATTTTATGTAATAAAATGTATGATATTTTTTATACTGAATTCTCCTGGCAGTAGCTTATAGTTGTTCGAGTGCATAAAAATCAGCTTATTCTAAGATTGTATTCATTAAAACGACATCTTACATTCTTTTTTAAATGCTGCAGGACTTTGTGTTCCTGGTATCCTGCGGGAATTTCAAATTAAGTGTGGACGAACTCGTGGGCATATGCTAGTTACAAATAAAATAATATTATGTTGATGGTGAAGGAGTACATTGTGATGAAATTACGCGTCGTGATCATAACAAAAATGTGGCTGTCCATAATCACTCTAGCGTTAAATGCCGGTTACATTCGGAGCGTCTGCCACGAAGTTCGCTTTCCTATTTCGCGTGGTCTTCAGCACCCCTGATAGTAAGACCATTATTAGTAACAATGTTACGTACATAACAATTTTGAAGTAAAACTTCTTTAGGCGCGACTAGGAGGTAACTGGAAGACAATGCAACGGAAGTCCGTTACGGCAATATGGCTTCACGTTTCTGTACCATCCGGTTTTCAAATATTTTTTTGTCAATAGATAGTTTATAAACAAATCAATCAAATATTTTTGAAAAAAAAAATTAGTAAAAAAGTTTTACTTCAATCGCGTGTGAACGTTACACGCACTATTTTTTTTTGCGCATGTCATCCTTTACGACGGCAAGCCAGCATTTCTTAGGCTTACCCGTTCGACATTTGCTCTCCACATTACTAGCCTGTTTCTGTGAAACGTGGCCCGTACCAAAATAGACGATATTATTGCAGTCTGTCCGCTATGTCACGGATATGAAGGCAGGTATACCGTCCATTCCCCATAAACGGCAAGGTCCTTACCCAGTGATTTTGAAGCGGCAATAAAAGATTGAATTATGTAAAGAGCAAATACCAAAGATTAAGGACTGTGTTTTCAAATGTAGCCAGTACCAGTGGCAGTTGCGAGTGTTGTGGAAGACGCCGCAATGCAGGGCAAACTGGAAGCTCTATACCAACAGCTGGATGACAAAGACGAGGAGATCAACCAGCACTCACAACTGGTTGAGAAACTTAAGGAACAGATGATGGAGCAAGAGGAGCTCATTGCTTGCACAAGGTAATACAATTTCAAATATCCTATTACTTGTGTGTTGGAAACCTTTGTAATATTATTCCTTACACTCAAAATTTTACTCTAACCAGTAATAAACATAAAATTAAAAGTTCTTGATGTTACCAATGAAAGTCTTTTAATTTTTAATTATATGATGTATAGATAAAATTTATCATGATTGCATAGTTATCATAACTTTGTAATTTTTGTTGTGCATATTTGTCTATATTCATAGGGATTTATTGTTACTATAGTGTTTACTGTTACTATAGAAAATGTATAACTTTATAAACTGTCATTGTGTATGAACTGTATAAAAATATATGTTATCTATCTATATGCTATAGTAAATCTATAAACGTTTCTAGTTTTTACAATGTGTTTAAAGATGAAAAAAAATCGAGGCGAAGTTGGACCAGCAGATTCCTAAAATACAATGTGTAGAATTTTTGTGTGTTTGTCTGTTAGAACATCACGTGAAAAGAACGGAACGGATTTAAATGAAACTTGACATATACCTAGCTTATATCCCGGAGCGTAACTTAGAATACTTTTTATCTCGAATTATGTCATTTCCGTGGGATAGACGAAACTAGTGAAAAGGATGGTGTTGCGATCGCATCTTTTTTTGGAACCACTGAACGTATATGAATGAATCTCGACATAGTGCTGGCTTCCCAAGTTTAACACTTAGGATACATTTTATCTCAATAAATGAAGTCGTTTCCTACCATTGCCATTTTGGGAAGAATGGAGAACCCCTCATAAAATCGGCATGCATGTCCCACTATCTTGTAACGTCACTGTCGTTTATTTCAAAACCTACAGGGTAGAACCATCTACATATAGATGAATTTAGCTAGGAAGGTGTATTTTATAACCACACATGTCGAGAATGACTTGACGCTTCTAAAATTATAAACAGTCCCAATCCTCTCTAACTTTAGAATGGGTATTATAATTTAGAAATACATATTTTAATTTAAAAAATGCTTTCAATGATATGAAATTTTTAACAAGATGCACCGAGTAGTTCTTTGAAATATTTGGCATTTTCAATTAAATTCGTCTTAGAGCCTCCATAACCAAATGTTAAGAATTATCAAAAAGTATAATAATATGTCTACACTATTATTAAACATCTGATTCATATTTTAGTAGTATGATCTAGATTGATAGTATAATTTATAATACAGACGCGACTACGAAGCACTGCAAGGTGACATGAATCGCATCCAACAAGAGAATGAGGCTGCCAAGGAGGAGGTTAAAGAAGTGCTCCAAGCCCTCGAAGAGCTCGCGGTCAACTACGACCAGAAGTCGCAGGAGGTTGACAGCAAGAGCCGCGAGTGCGACCAGCTCTCCGAAGAACTACAGACCAAACAGGTATTCCATGAATCTTATCCTATTAGTATTAAAAGAAAGTTTTTGAAGGTGGATTTTTGTTACTTGTTCACACAAAAACGCCAGTAATATAGCTTATGCAGAAGTCTCAATTGATTTGACTGTCATCTAAGTTTTACGCAAGTTCTAATTCCGATCGGCAATATTCGTATGCTCAGAAAAGTGCATACCTTTTTTCGTCATGTAAGTAATCTACATGCATTCTCATCTTTTTTCCGCTTACACGTGATCTTAGTTTCATGCGCTATTGAAATTGGTCTACTGCGGAGATACATCGGGAGAAATTATTACTTGCGTAAGACTGTACTCTATTGAGTATTGATATTGTTTTATTGACTTTGTACAGAGTGCATTGGCTAGTGCAACATCGGAACTGCAGCAACTCCGCGACTTGTCAGCTCACCAGCGCAAGCGCATCGCTGAGCTTCTGACAAACCTACTGAAGGATCTCGCAGAAATCGGCGCTGCCGTTGGTGGTTCCGAATTGGACTTCAAATTGAACGTGGACACTGTTGGCAAACTTGAGGAGGAGTTCACCGTCGCCCGTCTGCACATCAGTAAGATGAAGAGCGAAGTTAAGAACATCGTACAGCGATGCCATTCCCTTGAATCGGCTAACATTGACGCCAATCAGAAGGTAATCTAACGAATTTTATGACTCACTTGTTTTAATTGAAATTATAAGGCCGAATTGTATATTTTGTTATTTTGAATATAAACAGGAGAAACGTCAGAATTTTATGTCAAGTTTTTGAAAGTTTTCAATGAAATATGTCACGTTTTTTTACTTGACTAAAACCGGTTGTTTTTACAGTGCAAAATAATTCATACACAGAAGTTTCTTGTTTATACTAACAAACAAGCACTACAAGCAATAATTGTTTTTGATATAAAGGCCATAACAATAATATGTATTGTGTAATAATTATTTATATAAATAATAGACATTATACTACATGAAGTAGATGATTGTCGAAATTGTAAATGTGGAGGAGTTGTTAGAAAACGAATCTGAAAATGGTGACCGATAACTCTGATGAGTGAAATAGCGGAGAAGTTCCTAATTTACTAAGTGCGAATTGTTCCTGCAAATAATGTATCTGTGCTTCAGTTTGTCGGCTTAATTATACATCGTGATGTTGTACGTTGGCAGATCGAAGAGTACGAACGCTCTCTGGGCGAGTGCCGGTTGCTGATCTCGCAGCACGAGGCGAGGTGCGCCTCGCTCGCGGAGTCCATGCGCGAAGCGGAGAACAAGAAGAGGCAACTCGAGGAGGCTGCTGATGCGCTGCGGGAAGAGTGCGCCCGTTTGCAGGTTGGTCCCTTTTCAAGGCTCAGTAAGTTACGTCACTTCAAATGCCAATCCAGTCAAGCTAATGTCACTTTACAAGTATTCTGTCATTTGATTTGCATTGAATAAGATATTTTTCCAATTTTTTTATATGTTTAATTATGTATTTTTATGTGCCTTATATCCTTTTAATTACCTAACTTAACAGTGTGAATTTTCTTATTGAAAAATAAAATAATAAATGGAATATGTCTTTAAGCCACTTTACACAATTATTGTTAGTATTGAATGAATCAGTAGAACTTATCATGTAACTTTGGACAGTGCTATTTTGCTCATACTCACTATTTGAGATTAATAGTCCCAGGCGTATGTGCTCATTTTTGAACACATATAATACATTTAAGGATTATTGTTTCATACAGCTTTACTCACATATACTTGGGATCTTATACCTCCGATACTTATAATACATCATAAATATTAAAATGCGTGTTAACGTTTGTGCGCTGCGACTCAGGCCGCGGAGCGCGTGCAGCTGGCGGCGGCCGAGCAGCGCGCGGACTCGCAGGTGCGCGGCGCGCTCGAGGCGCAGCTGGGCGAGCTGCGCGCCGCGCACGCCACGCAGCTGGCGGCGCTACGCGACGAGCTCGCCGCGCTGCAGCGCCACCACCAGGAGCTCAAGGAGTAAGCGCACGCACACAACATTCACTCCTAGGCACACAGACCTTTTTGTTGCGAAGCTGGCAAACAGGCAGACGGCCCGGCTCAAGGTTCAAGTGGTTACCGTCGCCTATAAAAGTTTGCAACGCAACACGTTGCCAGCCTTTAGGATGGGAAACAGAAATTGGATAGGTGGAGGGGCAAGTGGGCTATCGGAACTCTTACTCGCGGCACGAAACACGATTAGCACAAGTCTAACCATTTCACGCACAAATTCTGTGAGAGTGGTATCACACCCATCGAGCCCGGCTAAGAGCTATAATCTAGATACTGATTCCAGCTAAGTTCTGCCACATAAAAAAAACTTCATTATACGCCAAAAATGAAATTAGCAGAAAACAGGAATTTGTATATCTATGCTTCCTTAATAAAGACCTTTTAATTTACCAAAATGTTGTAGTGGTCATAGAAACTCCGTTTGATATAAGTATAAAAATGGATGAACAAAATATTATTGCTGTTAGTATAAATTTTAATATAATAATATATATAAAAAATAGGAATCCTTATAATATATGTTAATTTTTGAAGTTAATAACCTGCATGTCAAAATATTGTGAATACAGATTTCCATCGAACTTTTAGTTGCTCTTATTATGCAATAGGTGTTTATGCAATTGACAGACTTTCTTACAAAATATGTTAAATTTTGAGTCTAAAATTATTATATTTGTCAACAGCACATACCAGGAGCTGACACTGGCCCGTCAACAGCTCCAGGATGACTACGAGAAGCTGAAGCGCGAGGAAGCGGACAAATCGGCCAAACTCAAGGAGCTCATGTTAGTGTCCCGATCGCCAAAACGAAACCTCGAAAAGGCGGAAAAGGAAGTGGTCAATCAACATACTTTGTTGAGCGAATCCAACAATTTGAGGGATTTTATAATATCGCCTAAAAAGAGGCTCTTTGACTATTCAGGCCTAGATGTAGAAAAGCCTTTGGGTAAAGAGGAGAAGTCACTCTCGGCAATCCCGAAGCCCTCCCGACACTCCTGCAACATCCATCCCCTTCAGTTGCATCTCCTTATATCCGTCACAATGATCCTATTAACGCATCGTTATCCACAAATTGTTGTTTTGGTATAAGTTTTTTTTTCTTTTTGTCATTTGGCATGGGTTTCACCTTAGACAATATCAGTTGCAGTGCCTTTTCAAATTCGTATAGAGCTCAGGGGGTTGTAATGCCAATTTTGCAGAATTATATTACAATTTATGCTGATTATTGTTATTTAATATTTATAATTTAAAAGTAACATATTACTACATAGCTGTCGTTATGTTATGTATCATTTTCATATAGCAAAATTTAATAATATAAATACTTGGCAATTTCTGAATATAATTCTGCGTAAATGGCCGTGTTAACTTTTGTTTTAATGAAATCCATGTTTATAAAAATATTAATTTATTTACATAAACTTCATTCGGTTGCCTAGTTATGAAATTAGTACAAAGATATCGTATTCAATCGTGTTCAATGCAAATGATTTGCATTTAATTGGTTTATACCAACAAATATTTTATTGTAGGTTTTCCTAATTGTGTGCTATAATTAACATTATTCTAGTCCATGAAGCATTTAATATGCATTTATTATTTTATTAGCTTATTGCTATGTTCTATATAGTTTAAGCCCTAATTGCATGTTTTATTATTTAATTAATAATTATATTTCGTGCTCTATTGAGTGATGAATCAGTAATAATTAGTATTGAATTCGCCATTTAACATATTATAACAGCTTGGTTTTAAATCACGTTGTTTATTCGCACAAACAAACGTTACCAGCGATGTTAATATGAATAAGTTTTTTGTCGTCATCGACATAAAATGATATGAAATTATGTCCCTAGTCATTTTTTTTGCTGTTAGGATAATGTTAGGCCATATTAGAGTAACTTAGGTACAATCGAAAATGCGACAAAACCAAACTACATTTAAGGTAAACATTTCTATTTCCGCGGTACTTCGAAGGGCGAATATATATTTTCGAGATAATTTTATATATCAATTATAAAGAAATTGTTCTTTTACTATATCCTATTCTCGACATAAAATTTAGTTTCAATGTAAAGAAAGAGTATAAAGTAGGATATAATTAGCGAAATTATAATTACAGTATGTATTTGGCTTAAGAAAAACAAAAAGTATTTCCATAATTAACGAAAACTTTCTACTATATATAAATCTAATCATATATTAATAAAAAAATTAAAAATACTTGTATATTATACTAGCTGTGCCCGCGACGTCGTCCGCGTTGAATAGTTAAAAAATCCTGATTTTGAAACATTTTTCATTGCTGCTCTGCTCCTATTGGTCTTAGCGTGATGATATATAGTCTGTAGCCTTCCTCGATAAATGTACTATCCAACACTGAAAGAATTTTTCAAATCGGACCAGCGGTTCCTGAGATTAGCGCGTTTAAACAAACAAACATAAACTCTTCAGCTTTATGTATAAGATGTGTCTACGCGCATATTATAAAGGAAAGCGTATACCTAAAAAAAATATTGAAAAAAAAGCTATATTACATCTCAACGTCAACGTCCAAACTGATTTTGGAAAACTTCCTTATGAATTTTGTCATTGTATTACAGATCTTTCTGGTTATTAAAAGACAATTCTTATTGCTTAAAGTAAAAATACGTCGGAAATAGAAATGTTTTTACCTTATTTCTAAATCGGACTTAGGTGACGAGTCATATGTGGATTATCGTAGATTTTTTCTATCACCACTTGTTGTTCTTGCAAAGTGAATAAGTCGTAGAGTAGAACTTTAGTTGTGCCTTGTTCGTAATAGCATTTGGTATATTTATTTTACGGCATGTTACAGTTGAATCTGCTTGCATTTATTATTTCATAGACTATTAATAGTTCAATTTAACTAATAAATAATTCCACAGAAAATAGTAAAGTCTTGAAAGTATTTACACTACATATTCCTATTTACAAATAATAATATTTTCTTAGTGTTTTGGCTATAAATAAATAGTAACAATTTCATGTATTGCAATAATAGGTTATTGATTACGTTAGTTGATTATAATGAGTACACAAGATCACAAATGTTTGGTCATGCATAATAGAGAAATGTTGTTGATATCGTAGTGTATATTTGTAGGGTCCAAAGTATAATTTAAAATATATTCGATTGTTGATTAGCTAGCATATTATGCATTAAATATTTAAAACGAAACTGCTAACTTTTTTTGCGGGAAAAATATATATATTTTTATGTTGAAACACTGCCTTGTTACATATATTGCTATTTCTCTCAGTAATTCTTAACTTAATATTTTTCTATGAATATTATCGATTTAACAATATGCAAGCAATTTTAAGAAAAAAAAAATGCTTTTATGAAAATATGGATGTGATGAAATATTTGAGTTCTTTTTTGTAAATATATAGGTTGTAAATAAACGTCATTGTTGGTATAGAGAATCACCGAATAAGATATTTTGAATGAAATATTTTTATATAAAAAAGATTAAGCTCATTTTAGAACGTTACAACTCTTCTTATAGTTGTATATGTACGGTTGCATGTACGAGTTTTATGGTATATGACATACCAAGTTATTCAAATAACTGTATGCCTAATCAAAATACTTAAAATTATATACAATGTTTACCAATAATATAGAAAGGTGACTTGAAACCATTGAGTGAGTAGTTAAAGTATTAATTGCATTTAAGAGAGTTATTCTCATGAAATCGTTCCGAAAATTTGCATTTATTTTGAATTAAAGAGTTGCAAGTATATTTTGTATACCATTGCATGATTATCATCATTCACACATATCATTTTTAGCCTGTAGTCTGGTTGCAGCTACTGGCGATTAACTTTTAATCCTAGTGTCCAATGTTACTTTCCTCTAGTCTGGGTACACTCAAAATGCCGAAGAGTGATGTCGCCTCTATTGTTGGAGTTCATATAAATAATATTGTGTCACACTGCGTCTTTAGTAATACTGTGATATATAGTTTGCACGTGTATTTAGCGCATTATATTATTCTTATTATATAAACATCGGTCGTGGTATAATACGACAATGGTACTGAGATCTTTAGATATGTAATCAGTGTAAGTACTATGTAGAAGTAGTGCGCGACCTTATTACGCCGTTTGCTTAATTTTTTATTTATTTTGTTTTTGTCATGTTATTCCGCACGTATCCCATTCATATTCATTCTGCCGGGGGTTGGCATTCTCTTATGAATTTGGCCTAAGAATAACGCAGCGAAGATGTATATGGATGGGTGCGTGCGAGGCGTAAATAACTCGAGTCTGTTCACAGGTAATCGCTATGAGGCTCATTATTTCAACTCATATTTCCTTGTCGGTTAAATTAATATATTTTTTTTCGTTTACAGTCAAAGTGTGGAAAGACGGGAACAAGCCCGTGCAGATCTCAAAGGACTCGAAGACACTGTGGCTAAAGAGTTGCAAACTCTGCACAATTTGCGCAAACTGTTCGTACAGGATTTGCAGGTTAGTTGCAACTTCAAACTTCGTTTTATATATTTGAGTTATAAACAGGTCCAGAATATTCATTATTATTTATAAGACGTGAGTGGATGAAGGTGATATGTCGCATATTCGGTTTTTTGCTTTTTTTGCGTAGATGAAGGCTATAAGTCGATACCAAATGACTACAGACCTTAGACCATAGATATAAGGCATATTTAAACAAATAAAAAGTTGAAAAAGGTGTTATGTTCAGTTCAGTTTAAAGTAAAACTTTGATCTCGATTTACTCAGAATTGGAATTATGCGACTTATCGCCTTCATCCATTCATGTCTTCATTTTATCTTATATAGTAAATAGTCTAGGTTAACAAGCGTGATTCAAGCAACTTTTATCTATCGAGATATATCAGTTGCCAGTGCTCACTCATCTCACTATACTTTCAAGGGTTTTCATCTAACCATATCATAATACATAAAGTTATCAAGTTGTATACCCTTTTCAAGCATTTCTTTCATTCGACAGCTCGATGATGGATGAATTAGTAATGTCCTAATGCATTACGAATTTAGTTTGTTATTTAAATCGACTTTTAACTTAACTATATATTTTTGATAAACCCACAGAACATTACTATTGCGTAACCCACAATATAAAATACGATATTTATGTCATTTGTTTCATGTGGGTTTTATTGTTTAGAAATATGTAAGTAACTTGATAGGTTAAACAAAAAAAACTTACGTAAATAAAATAAACGCTTAGGAAAGATAATGTTCATCAAAGACAGACTACAAAGATATTCAGTTTTATAAAAAAAAAATATACACGTGGCTATTACATGCACATTTCATTTCAATGTTGTGAGTTCGAATTATGGATGTGTTACTTTGTTTAGGCAGTTTTTGTAACTATAGTAAAAGAAATTATTCTTAGGAAACCTGCACCTCGAAATTATCTACATTTAATATAAAGCTCGCCTATTCGCTTTGTATAATCTGGATAGGTCCGTTCTGCTAAGGTTAACGTACTTTGCCTACTACAATTAAAAGCCCTAGAGCAATACTCATATACTGAAGGTGCTACTTAAATATGAACGAGGCACATGCAGATTGGGAATAAACTAGTTTTAACTCATATTATTTTTTGATGCTCAAGAGGTTCAGCTTTCTCACATATTTCATTTAAAACAACTATTCTAATTGTGACGTATTCTGCAATTACAACTATTTACCATTATTGATATAGCTATCAAAGGGCACTTTTAATCAATTTTTATCTTTAAAAACTATTTGATGTTGTTCTTTTATGGAAGAATACTCAACAAATAAGGGAAGTCAATGATTGTTCTAAGAGTGTGAATGAATGTTAAAATCGCAGGCGAGGATAAAGAAGTCGAACAACAGCGAGGAGGGCGCCGAGGAGGAGGGCGGCTCGCTCGCACAGAAGCAGAAGATCTCGTTCCTGGAGAACAACCTGGAGCAGCTGACGAAGGTGCACAAGCAGCTGGTGCGCGACAACGCCGACCTGCGCTGCGAGGTGCCCAAGCTCGAGAAGCGGCTGCGCGCCACCATGGAGCGCGTCAAGGCGCTCGAGACCGCGCTCAAGGTGAGCTCCAGTATACACGATCAATTTCTACTGTTCAAGTCTATATAATTCCATTAAAAAATTGCATTGGTAGTTGTAGAAAACATCCCCTTTTGCTCAGGTTTACAGTTAATTACAAATACTAATATTTTAGAAAAGGGCTTCTTGAATGAATGTTTTTAGTAACAGACTATACTTCATTTACTGGTTTTATATTTGATAATAGTTTTGAAAATTGTCACTGAAGCATATTCTTTTATTGTGTGTATTATAGGAGGCAAAGGATGGCGCTATGCGCGACCGCAAGAGGTATCAATTCGAAGTGGACAGGATCAAGGAGGCAGTTCGTGCGAAGAATCTGGCGCGACGAGGACCCCAGGCGCAGATTGGTAAGATTTTCTTAGCTCATTTTCAATTGCGGCCTTGAAACAGATGGCATATCATGTGATTTACGATTTTCGCTAATCGACAGTAAATTCTCAAATTAAAATCTGCACTATAATTTATTCTAGGAATCCCGCGAGAATTTTTCTGGGAATGATTTAAAATGAGCAGATTAAAAAACATCGAATTCTTGTGGTTTTTATTCACTCATCAAATTTTATGTAATAATAGTGTGATATATTTTAACCCAGAAAACCCAGAAGCGAATTGAAGTTGTTCGGGTGCATAAAAATTAACTTATTTCGAGGCAGTTTCTACTAAAACTATAGCTTATTTTCTTTTTAAATGCATACTTTGTGGCCCGGGAATCTGCGGTAACTTCAAGTCAAGCGTGGACGAAGTCGCGAGCTTGTCCTATATAATTGTTGGTGTGTAGAGATGATTGAACACGTTCGGTGTGTTACAGCGAAGCCGATCCGAGCGGGCGGCGGGCACCTGGTGGGCGGCGCGCCCGGCGTCGTGCGGCCGGCGCCCGCGCAGGACATCAAGCGCAAGTCCATCATAGTCGGCGCGAGGGGTGAGTGCGCAATTCATCATTTATTCATAACACTGTCTCAGGTCAATAGCATTACCGCTGAAGACTATAGTAGAATTATTTTCTCCGTGCAGTTTGGGTCATAAATCAAACTCGGCCTCAGCCCGGCTAGGGCAGTGAGCATGTTGCGCGGGCGCAACGTCATTATCGATAAAAACTCATTCTTATCAAAGAAAGATTATCATTCTTATAAAAATCATTATTATCTTTTTTGCTGTTAATTTGAAACTTAAATATAAGTATTTATATTTATTTTTAATATAACTTCTTACATTCTAAACTTTTGTACTTATAGTTTTTTAATACATAGATACCTAATTAATGATTTATTTTAAATCATTATTATTCTTATTTTAATAAATACGTTGTTTTATCAAATTTTTTTCTTTCATTTATATCACTAACCCACAAAATGACAAAACTAAATACACTTATCGATAACGCTTATCGACAACAATAATGCTTATCACTATGCCTGCCCATAAGGCCCGTGAGTGGAAGAGAGAGCGAAATACTCGCTTCACTGCTCCGATTATTTATGACCCAAACTGCACGGAGAAAATAATTCTACTATAGGAATGACTACTGCCCAAAAAAGGCAATCTGAAACTAAACTTTTTAGAGGACGAAATTTTTTTTGTTTTTACGATTTTATTATGAAAAGCACTCATATGAAGTAGACTCTATTTCCAAGTAGTCTTCGTCAGATAACTGATGTGTCAAACCCGCCAAGCCACCTTGGACGTGGTGGGTATACTGTCAGCTCCCGCTAAAAAATTTAATAGCCTAAACCTTGACTTGGAAGCCATTTATGTGTTATTATATATTATAAATATATTATTATAATTTTATTTTATTTGTAATTATATAATTATACTAGAGCTTTCCCATGTCTTCAATCGTCTAAATTTCAAAGTAGTTATACTATTTCAACATTAATATTTTCTTTCTATGTTCATCTTTGTTATCAACATACATTACATATCAAAATTTATGATTATCAGTTTATTTCAAAAGCCGCTCAGTGAGATTAAAAAACATTTAATGAAGTAACTTCCACAATTATATTTTATTATGGATTACATCATGTTTAATACCTATAATGTGTAGATTTTTAATATATCCATTAAAGCTGTCTAAGCAATAGGCTGGATTTAAAAATATCACATTGGACGCCTTTAATTTTTTCTTGTTCCTTGCAGATGAGAGTTGAAGAGGTAGCTGTTCCCACATAGAGAATTTAAATGAAACTTCATAGATGTACCTAATATAGGGCGGCGAAAATCATTCTTCAAAAAATTATATCCATTATATTACTGTGTTTACGAAAAGCCTAATGTAAGCAGCATACAAAAAAAAAAAAATTATCGTAGTTTTAGGCTTAAATCTTTCGAGCTATCTTATTGTAACGTCTATAAGTGCACGTTGATATAGACCGGTTGTGTAGCTTTTCGCTAATTATTATAATATCAGGTTTCATGTAAATTCGATATCGGTTCTCGTAATGCGCCCGCGCAAAAGTATTACCATGTGAGCAGATCCGAAGCTGCGACGGCCTCGTGTTGCTATTTTATAAAAAAGATATTAACCAATATTTTTATTAAATGACTTGAGTATTAATCTGTAAACTCCAGTGCTAGTATGCATTTTATCCTAATGAATTAAATGTTATTTTAAATTCACGACGCACTGTCGCTGCGGGAAGAAGTGCGGTCAATGTCTACTATATAAATGTAACGTTCTTCAGTACAAAAATGCCGAGCCAGTTACCAGAATATAAATTGAAATATTCAACTGCACATGGCCACATCTCTTCCCCGGGCGAAATAACGGTGATGTCAAAGATGCAATATGTCTTACTTATATTTTGTTTAAAATTTGCTGTGAAAATATTGCAGACTTGCATATGCTGCCGCACAAATAAAACATTAAAAATTAAAATACAAAAAAAATATGATAAATATATATTATAAAATACAGTGGGCTCTGCGCTATCCGTTTCTGGTGTGGTGGCAAATGCATACAGTGTGCATCTTAAATGTGTAGTCGTAGTTAAGCTTTTTGAATATATATTATATTTTTATATGTTGTGATAAGCGATGATTGCCGAAATGTGAGCATTTATTTGTTTAAAATGAAACGAAAGCCTTTGGCGTACGTCGACAAGGTGTTAATGGGTGATAACGAGATGGCTCGCAACACAGCACACGCACAGATCGGCAAGGGTGAGCTCCAGCGAGGTCCAATCGCGGCCGGCTATTTCCAATATTTGCAATAGATTGTCTATGGCCTACAGCATTCCCTTAATGTAAAACATAATAAATATACTAATAAGCAAAAATACTATTAGATCTGAATGTAAATTTTCTGCTTTTACTATTATTATTATGTACTTCTTTCATTGCCTGACCTTGTTTAAAATGACTAGTTTTTTATTATTATTATACTTTGTAATTGTTTATTTCCACTATTTTCTTCCTTAGTGTCTCAGAAATAAAACAATTTTGTATGTTTTTAATGATTTTCGTCTAAAAAAAACATCATCTTTATTGCACATTTTTATTTGGTGTTTAATAGGTCATCGTAAAGCGGGTGATAGACGTGTGTGCAATTACGCGTAGTTATGGCTCGATGATCTTCACTTCTGAAAGTTCGCGTGCTTAAGGTGACAAAACGGACGAAAAAGGTCGTAGAGCCATAAATACCCGTTCATCTCGTTTAAAGAAAGCAATTTTTCTATCTTATTCCGTGAATTGAATGAAATAAAGGTTATTATTATTATTATAAAAATTTATAAAAATAAATTAACTATAATGTAATGAATTAATATGAAAAGTATGAGCGGAATATTGAATAGTTACAGTACTTGTCACTTGATTGCACGTTGAGGTAAAGTTTGACAAGTGCGCCTAAGATCGGCTATCTTATGTTTCTTAGAGTATTCTCACTGTCACTCGGAAGACTGTCTGATAAGTCAGTCGGTAACAGCGACACAAAGATAGCACACCTTAGCCGTACATGTCACTATTCCGTCGTGCCATAGTCAGGTGCCAAGTAGTGGACACTGTCAAGTTTTGCATTGAGCGAGTGGTGTGCGGTGTACGATGGTAGCGCCGGCCGCGAGCGTGAGTGCCTGGGCGACTTGCTGCAACTAGCAAGTTCTCAGCTACTAGGCACGGTTTGCGCCAGAATGAATCACGACACGATTTTAGTGGGCGATTTTTGTATTTTCCCTTTAATAGAATACGAAAATCTCTTTCAACTAAAACCTTTTGCCCTGTTAAATATTTAATACATTACGCCAGTAATAGTATATTAGACATATTAATAAAAACAATAACCAAAAATAGGGTTGTTGCATAATCGTAGGTTATCATTCATATCACCTTTCGCTTGGCCATATATATATATATATATATATTGCGCGTCACCCTCACTTTGCTTGTAAGCTGTGATGTTTTGTTAGCAAATGTTTTAATTTTGTATTGCGTCTTTATCGTATCGTCTTTGTAGTAATTTAGTCATTAAGTTACAATATCGGCTCTTACTATATAATACAAATGAATAGAGAATAAATAAAGATGGCAAAGGCTTATTTTAGTAAAGTATTATTCCACAAGACAATTTTAATGAATCACACCTATATACAGTATAACGTTATTGACACGATAGTTGTTTTAAATTTGAAAATCATATGAAATAATATCTTGGGTTGTTTGTTAACACCGTGTTTGTGATTAGTTTATTGGAGTTAACTATGTATTTGCTTTTAAGATTCATCAGCTTCGTAGTAGATCTGGAACTTGTGTAAGTACTTATGAAATTGTCACGAGGAGGCGACGTCAACGCCCTGGCGCTGGTCGCGCAAGAGGAGTTATGGAACTATGGCTGTCAACATGTCCCGAAAACCAAAGAGAAATCACACTATTGTTTTAGATATTATATTTTGTTTGAGATTATTGATTACCAACTGAAATTTAACGTAGAGGTGTCCTGAATTATTACTCAATGGTTCCAAAGCTCCTTGATGTGTTGCAATATACATTTATATCGTTTAGATGTAAAGTTGTAGTAAATTATTTCACACCTAAGTTAGATTCTACTTGATTTTATATTTTATTTATTATATTTCTTACGAAAACCTACATTTCGTTTTTTCACTTTTAAAGTGTATTACGCTTTTTACATACCTGTATTTATATTATGTAATTATGTTGAAATCATGATCAAATGAAATTATATATTTTCCATGCAAATTAGAGACGTCTGCAAAGATGCATTCCACGTGGGGCACACTTTGTATCTCTGTGAAACGGTTGTACGCCTAATGTATTGCGAATGGTAGTTCCAAGAGGCTATCCTCGGTCGTGGGCTGCTGCGTGACGCCGAGCGGGCGTCGACACCAGCCTTGCCTTTGCACCAAGTGATTTAGTTTGTATCGACATCTTTTGTATGATGTATTTAATATATGGAAAATTCTCAAACGGAGCGTTTTCTTAACTTTTATTTATTATAAAAATAAAATTATGAATTTAATTTGCTATCAGTGTGTTTTCATTTCGGTGTCCCAACTGTAAATATATGCACAAACGTTCTATATAACATGTGTGTGTTATGTATTATACTATAATCCTATAATATAATAAATAAGGAAATTTGTGAGACTGGATCAAAAATATTTTAAGGATGCATGTAGTTTATTAAATACAACCAATTGACATAAAGGTGGAAATAAAGATATCGTTGACGATTGTGTTTATATAGCAAATTTTAAGGATAAACAGACAAGTAACGGGCGGGCGCTAATATAATTATATATAGTGTTATACATACGTGTAACGTTGTCTGTGGTCGCACTTCTCCGGAAGTTCTGCGCTACTTTGTATCCTGGGAATCCCGCGAGAATATTTCTGGGAATAATTTAAAAAGGCCAGATCAAAATAATTCGAATTTCAATGTGATACAATGCATTCATATTCGATAGCAAATTTTATGTAATAAAACGTGACATTTTTATCCCGGGAATTTGCCTAAAAGTCGTTTTAGTTGTTCGGGTGCGTAAAAATTAGTTTATTTCGACACAGTTTCACTATAACTATAATTTACATTCTTTTTTAAATTCTGTGGTTCTTTCTGTTTTGGGAATTTCAGGTCAAGCGTGGACGAAGTCGCGGGTATATCCTAGTATTCTGGTAAAATTACGTGGTGCTAGAGAGGCCGTGACACGTAAACTACTTTTTACTTTAACACGCGATACGAAAGGCTTCCTTTGACATGGTCTAGAAAAGAATGAGCGCTTAAATAAATATTATATACTTACTGGCAACACTGCATAGATAATCTAAGTCCGAATACTTTAATTTTGGAGATGAAAAGTATGACTTCTACGACAAGGAGGACAATGTTCATCAATATCCGTTCATGGGCATTAAATTCCACCGCCACTTACAACGCACTTCATTCTGCCTGCCCCGCGTCTTGGCCGGTCCTATATATTACTATTCACTCTTGCCTTAGTAGTGACATTAGATAGATATATTTAGAAAATATTTATTTTTTGTTTTTTTACTTTGAAATCGGTTTTTGTTAAAAAAATATTTGTTACTTTCTTAAGCTTTAGAAATAATATTTCATACGTCTGTAGAAATTGCACTAGTGACATGCATATACAAGTTTTGCCTTTCTAAGAGGGTAGACGCTTGGCGCTCTTCGACAAGGGTTGCTCTCGATTTCCCTGGGATGCACTTATCACATTCTAACTTGGTGACAATGGGACCACCTGGGGAGTATATTCGAATAAAGAAAAAAAATTGAAAATCGGTCTACAATTGACAGAAAAATCGCATAACATTCAAAACTTAGTCGAATTGAGAATCTTCTTTTGGAAGTCTGTTAAAATTAAGTAATATGCTATGCCATTCTTACGCTGCTTATTATAAAACAACAATAATTTGCGGTAGTGATTTTTATTTTAACGTGAAATAAAAAATTAACATGAATAGATAAAAAAATAATTTTGATGTAGAATACAATTTTTAATAAGAACTTAATTATGCTTATTACTCTCAAAACGTTGTCAAGTTGTACACATAGCACTGACTTCTTCAATAATAATAATATAAACTTTATTTCGGACCGGGCTCCATATTTAATGGCCGGTTCCTGTATCTTATTATTATTTCACCTGCCTTACCAACGGTTAAATTTTTGCATTACTTGTAGCCGGTTTCTATTTCATACCGAGCGTTCATTTGCCTTACTGGCGGTTAAAATTTTACTAAGCTTCGTACATGTAATGCCAAAATTCAACCGATGGTATAAGTCAAATTGATGTTTAAAAATATATAGGGAGCCGGCCATTGTATGGAGTTTATGTCGAATTTTAAATATAAGATAGTAGAAGGCAAATGAATGGTTGGTAAGATATATCAGGAACCGGGCGTAAATGCGTACATCTTTCAACTTACATAGTCAGTCGCACGGGTGATAAAAACACAACTTATTGAATCGGATATGAAGTTGGTTGACAAGTTTAACACAGAACCAGCCTCACATAATTTCACTTAACGTATTATTTTAATCCGAATATTTATAGTTTTCTAATCATCAAATTTTTCTAAGGTCTAATAATGATGCTAAACGATGAAATAAATTAATCTATATCAATGTGAATATAATTCAGTATTTTGGATTTTATCACAAATTAGTGCAATAGTTACATAGACGTATCATTAGGAAAATAAAATCGGACCAGCCGTATAATCATTCATGTTTCATCGCCTAAACTCTACTACTATTACAAAGATATAAAATACTCTCAATATACAAATACTTGTGTTATTTATATACAATCTAGAAAGGATTCCGATAGACATCTGCTTTAACTAGATCGTTACTCGTTCGTTGTACTCAGTAAACTAACATTTAAATTTATTAATAAGGCCTGGAATGAAGTAAACATGTTGTATTAAATATACTGTTTGTATTATATTTAATACCAGACATTGTAAGGTTTAAACCATCAACCCGCTAAGCTTTTCCCTTTAGCGATGCGGCGATCAGGGGCCCAATTCTGCTCTTTCAAGTATCTTGGAGTTAAGATATTCCAATACGATCCCATTGCGATAACGTCGAACTACTCGTATCTATATCCACAATATCTTCTCAATATCGTCGCGGCAAAATAAAAAGTAAAATCAAATTGGTGTTGCCTCTCTTTTCTTTCACCATATCCCAATTAATTGGGGTCGGCACAATATGTCTTTTCCTTCCACACTCTTCTATTCTGACATACATCTTCTGTCACACCACAAACCATCATATCATCCTTCACACAGTCCATCCATCTTTTTTTTAGTCTACCTTTACATCTACACCCATCCATCTTGTAGTTTAACATTCTTTTTGTAACGTGACTTTCATCCCTCCTCATTATATGCCCATACCAACTTAGTCTTCTTCCTCTCAATTTTTCAGTCACGAGTGCAACTTTCAAAGATCCCCTTATGTACTCATTTCTCACCTTATCCATTCTCGTAACACCAGACATCCATCTCAACATTTTAATCTCAGCTGAGTGGAGACGTTTGTGGTTTATCACTTTAGTGGCCCGACATTCGGACCCGTAGAGCATGACTGGTCGTATGACAGATTTATATATTTGACCTTTCATTTTAAGTGGCATTAGTTTGTCGCACGTCACACCGGTTACCTGTCTCCACTTTAGCCATGCTACATTTATTCTTCTCCTTACATCCCTCTCTATATCACAATTACTCTGCAGTAGTGAACCAAGGTATCTGAATTCGGGGTTGCATGGTAGTGTGGCTGATTCTAGTTTAAGAGGCACAGCACTAGAGGTCCCGCCAAAATCACAAAACAGGTATTCGGTTTTGGTTCTGCTTATTTTTAATCCAACGTTCTCTAGTGCTTGCCGCCACCTCTCTGGTTTATTCTGAAGTGTCGCCCCGTCTTCATCCACCAAGACAATATCGTCTGCGAAGAGCATGCACCAGGGGGCCTCATCCTGTACCTCTGCGGTCAGTGCATCCATGACCAGCAGGAACAGGTAAGGACTTAAGGCGGGTCCCTGGTGCAAACCTACCTTCACAGGAAACGTGTTCGTCGTTCCTACTGCAGAGCGGACTTGTGTACTAGCATTCTCATACATGCTTTCTATCAATCTTACGTACTTCTTTGGCACACCTTTCGCTCTGAGGACCCACCACAGAACTTATCGGGGGACACGATCGTATGCTTTTTCAAGATCTATGAATACCATATGGAGATTTGTATGTACCTGTCTGTATTTTTCCATTAGTTGGCGTATTGAAAATATGGCATCTGTTGTGCTACGGCCAGGCATAAACCCGAACTGGGATAGCGTCACCTCCGTTTCCTTCCGTAGTCGGTCCTCAATAACTTTCTCCCATGCTTTCATAGTATGTGACAGCAGCTTTATTCCTCTATAGTTATTACAGTCTTGGATGTCACCTTTTTGCTTGAATATGGGCACCAGGTATGATTGGTGCCACTCCTGGGGTATAGTCTCTTCGATCATCAACTTATTGAAGAATAAAGCTAGCCACTTCCTCCCATCCTCACCTACTATCTTCCATACTTCGATAGGGATACCATCTGGTCCCACTGCTTTACCATTTTTCATCTTTTGCAATACATCTTGCACTTCATCCACACCTATTGCATTAACTAGCCCCATATTTCCTTTCATATCTTCTAGTTCATGTGCCACACATTTTCTTCATTCAGCAACTTATCAAAATATTTCTTCCATCTCGCTTTTATACTGCAATCATTCGTCAAAAGCTTTCCATCTTCATCTTTTATACACCTGATGTGAGTCATGTCCTTGCTTTGATGATCTCTTTCCTTGGCAAGTCGATACAACAGCTTTTGTCCTATGCTATTTCTTATGTTTTCATATAACTTCTTCTGAACCCTGGCTTTTGCCGTAGCCACCGCCTGTTTTACTTCCTTTTTTATTTGTTTGTACTTTTCTTTGGAGGATACCTGGGACTCAATATCTCGCTGCAATTCCTTAAAAGCATTCTTCTTTTCTTTTATTCTTCCCTGGATTTCCTCATTCCACCACCAAGTTTCTTTGCTAATCTTGGTAGCACCTTTCGTAACCCCAACCACACTAATCGCTGTTTCTCTTATATAGTCTATAGTCTTATAGTTACCATCAGCTGGAAATGGAAACACCAATTTCCAGCTAATGGTAATACCAATTTGGAGTTAGCCGAAATGAATATTGAGAAGCTAGTAACAATTTTAAACAATTATTTTGCGACTTTTCTCTTATAAGTAAAAATAAAGTGGCTTGCTATGGGCACGCCATCCATTTGAATTAAAAAAATACCGTAACCAGGCAAACCTACAATTGATCGCCAGTTTTTATTATCTTGCTGGCCGTTTAATTGCCTTACTATCGGTTAAGATATGACATAAGCTCCATACCTATAAGTAATTTCAAAATTCAACCGACGTGACCAACCATGAGACGATAGTATCCGGCGAAGCAGATAATGGCAGAATTGGGCCACAGGACACCTACCTACTCTATTCTTCGAGAGACACCAAATATCCTAATATTACATTCCGTAGTAATAAGTTCATTTTCAAAATCATAATATATTAAAACCCTACTAATTTATTCAGAAATATGATCATTTTTGTCAATTTAATAATTTCTAAACATTGTCGTCGTCAGCCATTCGTAGTCCACTGCTGGACGTAAGCCTCCCCAAGATGGCGCCACTCATCCCTGTCCCCTGTTTTCCTCATCAAGCGCCTACAGGCGACCTTGCACAGGTCGTCGATTCATCGGGCTGGAGGGCGTCCGACACTACGTTTACCGAGACGCGGTCTCCGCTCCATGACTCGTCTGCTCCAGCGGCCATCGGTCCTGCGGCAGGCGTGACCGGCCCACTGCCACTTCAACTTGCTAATTTTGCGAGCTATGTCGGTTACCTTCGTTCTCTTACGGATATCCTCATTTCTAATTTTATCTATAAGAGAAACACCCAACATAGCTCGCTCCATAGCCCGTTGAGCGACTTAGAACTAAACATTGTAGCCATACAATATTTTTTTCTTTTAAATTTAATTATGCAAAAAAAAATAGGACTTTTAAACTATGATCGATTAACGTTTAAAAATTATATATAAAGCTTTGATTGAATGTTATAATTGAGATTTCTATAAAAATAATCGCAATCGCCAAGAAGACTGGTACCGCCAACTGTGTGGCAGGATTTTATCATTCCTATTATTCCTCTTACGTACAAATATTAAATGTTTATTATTGTAAATAAAGCAAATGTCAGTCGTTTCCACTTAAATTCATCTGTAAATATACATAAAAAGTATCAGATCAAATTTTAATCTCTATATTTATTATCTATATTCATATGCTAACGTGTAAGTTTTTTTCTATTGCTTCTTCACGGCCTCCGGAATAAACGGAAGTTCAGTATATTTTTGTATTTTTAAGGAAGATATATCTTATTCCAAAACCGCCAACTTTCAAAGAATGCATAGCCGAAGTTTACATGAGTGAAGCCACATAGAAAACCTAAGTAATACAATAAAATTTGAATGTGTAGTGTCAGTACATTTAAATTACAAATACATTTGGTAGATTACTTAGTAATACTATATTAATAATCATAATGGCATTTGGAATCTATTATTTTTTAAATCAAATATGCAACATTTTCGATTATTCTATTACTAGGATATATAAATATTTTATACTGTATGATTTTTGATTATATTAATTTATATAAATTCAAAGTAAATTGTATTTAATCATTAATTCACTCACCATATTATTTAACAGTCCTGTACTTTCTTTTGGAAATATAAATAAATTATTATTAATTGTTTTTAATTCTCAATTTATATATTTATTCACTTTGTTAATTTCAAGATCTATTCTTGTATTGAAAAACTATATTTATAAAGTCGATAAAATTATTATTAAATTCATAAAGTTCAAAGTTGTTTGGATGAATAGAGGGTGTTATAATCAGTAATTCTACAACAGCCTTAGTTGAAACACCCTATTTTCATTGAGATTGTCATTAATTTCAGAATTCCTTTTACATGCAATCACCCCTGTAAAATCGTACCGATCCTATTTCCGTTGCGTATCCTATGATCACTAGTGTGGTTTTCATTTTTTGTGGTAATTTGCAACACCAGTGGTGGTGTTAAAACGTTGCCGCCAAATTTTTTAATGTAGTCCTTTACAAATAACCAAGCCAAATCGTAGCGCAGAGAGACAGAGATCGCCAGGTGATTAAAATAAATCTGAATACACAGTGCAACAAAATCCCATATATATAAAATATTTTGCATCACATTTATCAGATGGCATTAATATGTCCGTACTTATAGATCCGATGCGTAAAATTGCTTTTTCCTTTAATAAGAATATTATGGTGAATGTGAATTGCGCTACTGTATTTATTTTGTCATTTTAGGTATTGATATGCACGTCGTAAACAGACGCCACATCATAGCGTTGGTTTGCGACATGGATATCAAGAATATATTTTCTCAGTGTGTAATTTAATTAACGAATGGAAAATACATATTCATATTGTGATGGATGATACATGGAGAAGCATATAGTTAAATAAAATTAATACATAAACAGTTACAATTTATCACAGAACATTATATGAAGATACAGAGTCGTTGGATATTTGCCTTTCTACTGGTGAATGAGTGAGACCATTTTCTTTTGTTGATGAAATTCTGGAAATATATTAAAATACTCATGTTAATATTTCTCTCCCATTTTTGCCAAATTTTTCACATAGTTGGACGAGATAGAGAGAAAACAGATTCTACTGGAATTGAACCAAAAATAAGCTTACCCCTTTCATGTATACCTACCCAAAGAAAGGTAGGAGTGCAACGAGACTTGCGCGACTGGTGCACTCCCGTAGTTCTGGCAACACTAAGAGAATGTGCCGCAGATACGCTTGGAGGGCAACCCGACGTTGTTCGACGAGGTGGGCATCCTGAAAAAATTAACTTGAGACTGATTTTTGTTTATGTTAGCCATATTTAGCCGCTTTTTCTATCTTACAATCCATTCAATTGCCTAGTAGCCAACTAGTAGTTTATACTAGTTAAAGACAAACTCAACCAAGGTAAGGTAACAGAATGGATAGTAAGATATAGAAACCGGGTTTAATCAGCGCATAGAGATTCAAATGGTTAGAATGGGCCTCCACATTTTAGCTGGGACAATGTATTGGCTATATTTATTCAAGGCCAAATGGCGAATTTCGAGAAATTCGAGATGTTTTTGCGTTTGAAAAAGTGTATGGTTAGCACATAAATTAAGAATCTAATATTTTTTATACATTTTTATAGGCAGGTACATATGATAGGCTAGATGCTTGCAAGGCAACAGGTACACATGAAATATTTATCATCGTCGTCGTCAGCCATTCGCAGTTTACTGCTGGACTTAGGCCTCCTCAAGACAGCGCCACCCATCCCTGTCCTCTGATTTGCTCACCCAGCGCCTACCGGCGACCTTGCACAGGTCGTCGGTCCATCGGGTTGGAGGGGGGTTTATATTTAATAAATATATTAACTATAATTTTTAATTTCTTCAACTCCAGCCATGAGATGAAATAATTTGTGTTAATTTTAATTTGTTCTAATAATATATGTAAAGCCTTCATCCCTGCCCTGAAATTTATTTTCCTCTTCAATAGCATGTAGACTATTTTTTCCATAGTATTAGTATATAGTATGAATATTATTGAGTATATAGTATTCATGTTCATTGTGGCATTGTTTTTGCGACGTTAGTTTTTAGCTTTTCACTATCGTCTATCTTATAGTCTACAAATCTCACCTTATTTTTCAGAAACAGTTAATCAATTAATTCATCAAACTAAAACCAAATAGTCAACCCTCACAACAATTAGCAATGTAAATAATAATATTTATTTGACATTCACCATTGACTTTTAATCGTAAATATATCGTTTTTGGAAATGTAACGAACCTCAATTTGCTGATTGTACAAGAAAATTTAAATTTTAAATTTAGAATTTCTGTAAATGTACTAATACTACTAGAAGCGCAAAAACTTCTCGAAGCTAATTGATCTATATATGTTTGTACTTATAATAAACTTTATGATAATTCCAACGGCATTTTCGAATTTTCATCCTACATATTCGCAACATTATTATATTATTTTAAATATGACTTACGCGCTTTCGTAACGTTTTCTTTGGTGGAAACTTGTAGGTAGCAATATCGGGGTGACATTTTTTTAATTGCGTATGTAGTTCGTGGAACTTAGCGTATCTGTGGTATATACTCCATTCTTCTTGACCAATTTTAAGGAATATCTGAAAATGTCATTATTAATGCTTGGTATCTAAGAATGCAGACAAATATATGCATAATGTGATTACGGTTTTTAATTTTCTTTTCAGTAAGTCCTTGCATGATGAGGACTCAGATGATGACCACAAAAGAAACCCAAAATAGTACAAATTATTGTTAATTGTGATAATCTCTATATTAATTATGAATAATTAAATAATATACCTGATAAACATGATAGGAATGTGTTTTCTTTCCAACTAGAAATGCAGAAGGAATGTATGCTTTGACATTTGATTCTGGATAATCTAAAATCTCAACTGCAGAAATACTTTCCAGGTCTTGTAACCTTCTTTGCAAATGTTGATTGAATTCCATAAGTTCTGCATGCATTTCTGCCACCTTTTAAGATTAAACATCAATATTTATATTTGAAAATTTAATATATTTCCCTTTTTGTACAAAAATATTAGGAGAAATCATACCTGAACTAATTTATTTTCATATTTACTAATTTCATCACTATCACTATTATTAGATTTTAAAGCTTTTCCCATTTCTACTGCAGACATGTAATGCCTCAGTTGTTCCTTAACTCTTTCGTTTTCTCTAAAACCAAAACAAAAGACATTGTCATATTTGTAAAACTTCACTCAATATTTGTATCGATTTGTCTGCTCTAAACCTGCAATCGTAGACCGTAAGTTTAGTGCAGACTACACTAGGCATATAACTACAATACTAACTTGCTTAAATCTAATATAACTTTTTCTAACTTTTGTATTTTTTCCTTACTAGCGATTTCTATTTGGTTACATTTTAATTGTAAATTTAAATAGTCCTTTTCCTTATTCTCTAGCGCTGTCAATAGAGCTTTATCATCTGGATGACTTTCGTCCTCTGTGAAACAAAGTTCTAGACAAGATGTACTTCCGTCTATACTTCCCGCTATTTCTTCACTGTCACTTTCTGATATTTTCAAGTTATTTACACTTAACTCTGATACATCTGATTTAACTATCTGATTTGCATCTATGCTATTTGTAGATGAGAATATCTCTTTTGCACACTCTGACAGTTTAGAAAGTATTTGAGATGGTGTGTCCATAGCTTTTACACTATCTGGAAAGAAATGTCTTAAACCACTTTTGTATTCTGATGTTGTTGGTTCACTGCTAGTAGTTTGAGGTAATGTTGTTTTTGGGTCTGGAGAATTAAGACAAGTCGCAGGTGCACTTTTCCATACTGAATCATCAACTTCTGAAGAAAATGGTTTGCCTTTACTCAATGCTGAATTGCTTTGATAATTTTTGTCAAAGGATATAACTTGACGTATTGGCTTTCGTTTACCATTTGTGGAAGGTTTTACAGGCATCGGTAGAGGTATAACATGCTCTGCTTTATATACTTGAGTTACTTGTTGTGATTCATTTAATTCTGGCCTGTCAATTGATAGTGCAAATAGAATTGATGATAAGCCTGAAACAGTGTTATCAATCCATTGTACATGTGATACTCGAGTTTTTATTTCGGTTATTAATAGTGTGAATACAATAAATACCTGCCGCCATATTGGGGACCAAATTGTAAATTTCTGGATCTCTAAGAAGAGAACCCTCTTCATAATATTCCATTAACAGTCCATGGGATACCCAACTTTGTAGGTACCTAAAAAATAGAGTATGTAATAATAATGAAGTAAATTTTAACATAATTTACAATAAGTGTGAGTGGTAATAGTAGATTGTTACAGGAGAGTTGAAAGTGACCTATTTTGGCACAAGATGGTTTGGCGAACGAACGCAGCGAGGGTGCTAATAATTCGAATGCCTAAATAGCCCTTTCACCAGAGGTTAACACTGCTTTTCATTTCGAAATTCTTCCGCCAAAATTGGCGTTTCTTTCAAACGATTCGAAGACCAGTCAGCGAACCAACGGTGTTGTCAATGGTCATGAACTTTGAGTTCCTGGGTCAGTTGGATCCAGTAGACGGACGGGTGGGGTCACGGGTAGACCCAAGTCCCGGAGCAAAATTCGCTAAGTCCAAGTCTGAGAAACGCAGAGTTCTTGTGCAGGGCGAGGAATCGACTGCCTCGGGTTCTGCTGAACATTTCCACGAATGTGAAATAAATCACAGGGGCTGATTCGGACCAGGAGTGTCTTTCTGTCTGTTAGAGTAAGTATCACATAAAAACTATTGAACGGATTTAAATGAAATTCAAAACGGAGCTACCTTATATCCCGGGTCCTAACTTAAAAAAAATATATATATATATTTATCCACAATCAGTCGCAACCCGACTTTAAATGAATGGTTTGTGCTAATTTAATTTGGTCGTAACTTAGAATACTTTTTACGCCAATAACCAATAACGTTGTTACCGTGGGATAGATGTAAATAGCTAAAAAGATGGCGCTGCGATCGCATCTTCTTTGGAAATGAACGTGTATGATTGAAACTATATAAAACTGGCTTATAACCGAAATCACCACTTAGGATACGTTTTATCCCGATAACAGATGTCGTTTACTTGGCGCTGCAATTGTGATAAAGACAACCATTGTTGTAATTTAAAAACAAATGCATTGTCAGGGTGCCCGCATGTCATTCATTATGTGTTAGGTACTAAGGTACTTCAAATCAGGTTGGCTGCGACTTTTCTTTATGTTTTGCTGTGCACAATACACACACAACATTCACTTAGTTTCTTTGTAGTTATAGTGAATTAAATAACTAAACTCTAAAGTTAAGTATTGAAGGTTTATATGTGTATATATACATATATACAACTCTTAATTATATTTTTAAGTACGTAACATAGAGCTACTAGCTAAGGTTCTTCAACGCCGCGAGGAAACCTCTGGTTTTATATAATGAGGTTTTATCATTTGAACATGCAATGATTGAACAATCGTGAAACTTGCCATGGTGATTTGGCATCATAAGTAACTGAATAATAAGCAAACGATTTGACAGATGTCATCAAAACAAAATGGCCGCCAAGATCTACCCGCGCCAATTGAAAAACTCTTTATAAAGTATCCCATGAGAATTGTTAGTTCACAAAATGAGTAAAATTAGTATAATTTTCTTAACAAAATAAGCTGACATAAACAAAAAACTGCAAATTTAGTAATATAGTTAGTACCCATATAGCAATAAAAATTAGTTAATTAAAAACAATGTTCCAATAATTACAAATGTTGCCCTTGTTATATTATACCTTTCCAAGGAGCGCTCATTCAGAGAAGCCCGCAGAAATGCCCTGAAGTAACCAAGCGGTGTATTTATGTTTGCTAATATTTTAAATCTTTCTTTTTCATGTTTCGTCAAGTGCAGACAAGTGTAGCTCCATAATGAGTTACCTGAAACATGAATACACCTACAGCTATGTATACTTAAATATTATTTACCACATATTGTAATTGGTTTTTATTCTTTATCATTTAAATGGGGCAATTAAATTTGATTCTGTGTACTATTATATTTCAATACGCTTCAATAAGCTATAAGCTTCTGTTAAAATTTATATACATTAAAGTAAAATATATAAAAACATACCAATATTTACTATGTTAAAAGTTAAATTTAAACCAGCTGTCACAAAATTCTGAATAGCGGAGTTGGAGAGGTTTGTCCTAATACCATGGCTCAAAGTTTTTTCCCAGTTCTCACATAGGTGAACTATTCTACAAAGAAAATATTTACAAATTAAATACATATTTTATAAGAGTCAAGATAACACACTAATCTGACAGATGATAGATGTGAACAGCTAGGTCCAGGATTAGAGATCACTACTATATAAACACAGTTTAGCACACCCTCCAGCTCAGTAGTGACAACCTGAACAAGGTCACCATTATGGATTAGGTAAGAAAAGTACAGAATTATGTCACACAAACTTGGAGGCCCATATCCAGCATTGAAATTTGAGTAGCTGACAACAAAATATTCAAGAGATAATAGGTAGCTATTTGCTCCAAATAGAGATTAATTAAAGAGAAACATTTTAACTTCTTTGTTTTTTATTATAGATTTTAATTTTTACGGTTTGCATATTTAAACATGCCTTAAAGAAAAATGTTAGTTTCACACACATATTTATTTAATGATTTAAAACATTAATGATTGCAGCACCATTTAATTAAATCTATATGATGAATGAAGGTCCATATTCTGTAGAAAAGAATGTTTAATCTGACACCATCATCAGTCATAAGTTATACACTATCTCAACAAATACGTTTTCCACTGATGTCTTCTTATTTGTAAGTATAAAAAACAAAACTAGGAAACAATACAAACATTCTTGTCCATCATTTGTCTAATCATCATAAATCATTCAAAGAAAATAGAATTTCCAGCATCTGAGCTATCATAGATTTTTCGCTCAACAAGAATATTTGAATTCTAACATCTTATCAAGTCACATTTAAAAAAAAACACTTTTATCTATTGACTTCTTTTCTGTAAATAGAATATAAGATGTTAAAAAATGTTATTCAATAAAATCTTTAATAAATAGCTATTTAAGAAAAAAATACATAAAATATATAATAGTTATGTAAAGTTAAAAAAGTCTCTTAAAAAAGTGTTTTTCATAATCACACTTCTTTTAAAAAAAAATTAACAGCCCTATTAACTTTGTATAACTCTTATGAATATTAGGGTAGTTATGTATGGATTAAAGAAAAGAGACTTTAAAATATTCGATATCTTAGAAACTTAATGTAATTTCTCTACATAGTATATAAATAAGATATAAATAATAATAATATAAAACAGTTACTTTCCACATCTGTCTGTATTTCTAACTCCTCCTAAACCATGCAACAAATTTTTAAGTGTTTTTCGCCATCACCGTAGGTGAAATAATTTTTTTAAGGAAGCTTTATATACATAATAGGCAACTTCGTTTTCGTTTAAGTGAAAACTGTATAAGTTAATTTTTATATACCCTAACAAATACAAACCATTCCCAGGAAAAAAAACACACATTTATTACATTAAATATGCTGTCAATTTATAAAAAAATCACATTCTAGTATTCTTTAATGTGGCCATTTTACATAGTTCCCAGAAAAATTCAAGTGGGATTTCAAGGATAAAAATAGCATAGATTTTAAGTCTAAGAATTTGCTGTCGATCAGCAAAAATCGCATTGAAATCCGTAGTTATACATAAATCCCAAACAAACATATATAGTTTGTTTATATTATAGTGTATTCCAGTTGTTTCTTTTAAATAACTTCAATGTAATTCAAATTTTATGATATTACTAGCTGTCCCGGCATTGTCCTGCCTGGAAAAGCTTCAATCAATATGCCAACAACAGCGCCACCTACCGGGTCCAATTGTGAACCAACTCAGAAACCTTCTCTGGCTCATGCACAACAACTTCACTAAACATCATCACATGATCATACATTTGATCATGTGATGATGTTTAAGATTTAAGATTCTATAAAGGACATAGAGATAAACATTCATTTTTATATATGAGGAATATATATATATTAGGGCGGGTTAATTTTTTTTTGATAAAGCGTATAGCAAAAACGTAATGTATAGGTGATTCTGAGAAATTTTGCTCAAGAGACCATAGCTCTAAGTCGGATTTGGAGCCTCCCACAATTTCAAAATAGATATTTTTCCATATATACAGGCTGGCCAAGAATTCGTTAACATTTGAAAGTAACACCCCGCGCAAACACAAGCCGTGCGGGGCGCGGGGAGGGGTCTTGCCACGAGCTAAAGATGGCCTTAATGGTTGAATTTATTTATCTGTTAATTGGTAATTGGTAAAGTTTTTTACCGATATTTTTATTGGTTGAAAATACCCGTAAATCTTTCCGTTGAAAAATTAATTCTGCTAATGTTAACTCGAATGGTTGAGTGTCCTATATTATTTTTGATTCAATGAACTTTCTTTCATACTTCTTCATTTTAAGTTAGATATAAAATTTAAAAATCGACAACAACAAAGTAAACAAAGGCTCAAACACACAAAAAAAGTCAAAACACAAAGTACAAATCTCTTGAAATACAAAAACACAACTTTACCAAAATAATAGAAAATATGCACTGACCCGCCGTAATATCAATTACCAAACAATATATTACGTTTAAAAAATCAACCAATCCCGTCGTCTTCGCGATCGGTAAAAATATCGATTCATTTTAATTTTCCAACAAATAAAAATACCATTAAGTGTAAAAAACACCAAGTTAAATATTGTGCTGTATTTTGAGGGGCATAGAGCATACAATCAAATACTCAAAATTCAATATTTACATGATAAGTTGAAAACATCTGCAATGCGAAAATAAATCTTGTGTTGAGGACTATAAAGTTGAAACTTGCATGTATATAATTTCCAATAATTACCTACGCGACTACACGCAGTGCATTTCGACGGGTGCAAAGTAAATAAAGTTATCTACAAAATGATGATTTTTAGTTTATTGTACAATCGTTTTAATAAAACAATTCTTTACAATATGACATTATTTGTTTTGCATATATCACATTATTTCAATAAATTTTCATACATAAAAAAAGCCAGCTACGTATGTTCTTTCAAATTCAACGAAGTTAATACAATCATCTTTTCGCTCTCCTGTAAAGTAGCTATTTTGCAGATATCTCTTTTTACTTTGCACCCGTCGATTTGTTAAATGGTATTTTTAACCGTTTTGCTTAATTTTATTTATCGAATAGAAGTGTTAATTTTTTTTACCGGTAAATTTATTGGTTAATGGTTATATTTGCCACCACTACCACGAGCTCGTTTCTCGGAAATTTAGTTGCAATGGATCGCTTCACGGGGCCGCAGCGCGCTTATTGTGTAAAACAATTTTATTTAAACAACAATTCACTCATTACTGTGAGACGCTTATTTCGCGTTGAATATGATTTACACGACTTAAGTCAATGTCCGAGTGCTCCTTTAATAAAGAAATGGGTGAAGAAGTTCGAAGAGACGGGATCTACACTAAATGTGAAGCAAACCGGCGGCACACGGACCTCTCGGAGCGAAGAGAACGTGCAGCAAGTTTCCGCTTCTGTTCGACGTGATCCAGATTTATCGACGCGCAAACGTTCGGCTGTATTAGGATTATCTCGCACATCATTACGCCGTATTTTGAAATTAGATTTGAAGTTACATCCATATAAGATCCAAATAGTGCAAGAACTAAAACCTAATGATT
The DNA here is from genome assembly GCA_949752895.1 of Dendrolimus pini. NCBI lineage: Eukaryota > Metazoa > Arthropoda > Insecta > Lepidoptera > Lasiocampidae > Dendrolimus > Dendrolimus pini. Next base: position 13,439,797 of record OX457128.1, on the reverse strand, counting down.
TGAATTTGCGTAAATCGTATGCCGAAACAATGTTAGATCGTTTCAGTAATTTTGATAACTTCTTATTTTCCGACGAAGCCCATTTCCACCTCAACGGACATGTCAACAAACAAAATTGCCGGTATTGGAGCAGCGAAAATCCTCAAGCTAAACACGCGAGGCCACTTCATTCTCCTAAGGTAACTGTATGGGCTGCAATTTCAGCAAAAGGAATCATTGGACCCTACTTTTTTGAAGATTCTCGCGGCCGTTCGGTTACTGTTAATTCTGCTGAGTATGTGAAAATGTTACGGGAGTTCTTGGCACCCATGCTACTGGAATTTGCTGGCTAGAACCGTAACACATGGTTTCAACAAGATGGAGCCACTTGTCACACATCCAACGAGTCCCTGCCGGTGGTCAAAGAAATGTTTCCGGAAAAGCTGATTTCCAGACGAGGCGACATCCCATGGCCACCCAGAAGCCCAGATCTGTCCCCAGCAGACTTCTTTTTATGGGGGTATTTAAAGAGTCGTGTCTACATCCATAAACCAAATACACTAAGTCAACTAAAAGAAAAAATCAGCGAAGAAAAAGCTTTCTTGTAAATAAAAAATTTTGAAACTATGTCAAATGGTGTTTTTTTTTAAGATTTTTTAAATGTTAACTAATTCTTGGCCACCTTGTACATAGAATAATTTAATTAAATTCGTCATAAAATCGGATAGAATTATAGTAGATTTCTCAATCTGGGCTTGTTTGAAAGGTATTTTTATTACCTTTCAGAATCTGTATTGATACCAATATTTTTTTTATTTTGAGTAGAGATATTACGAATTTTTTGTCGAAAAATAGCCTAGAATGAACTTTTATATATAATAAATTCTGAATTTTCTTCGACTTTTTTTGAGATTTTTTTGCAGATTTTTGCAGATGCAGATATGTGAGGAGTAAAAGTTTTATATGAGAACATATTGTTTCCGAATTTAGCACGATCACTTTAAAAAAAAATTTAAAATGTCACATTTAGTTGGCAAACTAAGATCATTTAAATCACTTGATAAACCAAAAATAACAATATCTTGATGAGGCATGTTAGTCAATCTAGAGTCAAAACTTGTTGATGTTGTTGCTTCCATTTGCGAAGACACCACAGACGATGTTGATGGTTCTTGATTATCCATAATAACTTTGATATTATCACTGCACTCTTTGATTGTGTGACACTAAATTTAAAAATTAAAAAAAATATTGGTATCAATACAGATTCTGAAAGGTAATAAAAATACCTTTCAAACAAGCCCAGATTGAGAAATCTACTATAATTCTATCCGATTTTATGACGAATTTAATTAAATTGTTCTATGTATATACGGAAAAATTTCTATTTTGAAATTTTGGAGGGCTCCAAATCCGACTTAGAGCTATGGTCTCTTGAGCAAAATTTCTCAGAATCACCTATAGATTACGTTTTTGCTATACGCTTCATCAAAAAAATCGTTCCGTACAATTTGACCCGCCCTAATATATATACATATATAGAAATACTTGTTAGGGTTTGATGTCTGGTGTAACTGCAGGGGTTACTCTAGTCTAGTATTTAAACAAGTTTTAGTAGGGGGCACATTGTACATAATAATATTATATTAAAAAATATCCATCAACCTTTTATTTTAATTATAAATACACCGTAAATAGAAAACCATTCATAAAAGGTAGACATTGTGTACCTTAAGTCATCCTCAGTAGCCAATTCAGATTTACCTCCAAATCGATTTTGGCAATTTTGAATACAACTTTGGAGGTCTCGAAGTATCTGTTTACCATTTTCAATTCGTTTTTTAGCCTCTTCCTTATTATCAATAGCATTAGCTATTGTACTCAAAATCTTACTATTCTGCAATGAAAAGTATCAAGCTTATTATATAATAAATTTGTATATAAGTAACTCTCTTATTTACTACGAGATCTTTGAATAAGTCCTGGCAGAAAGGGGGTTAGACGCAGTTATTCTTGTCACATTATGATTACCACATATTGACAGTCAATGGAAACATTATGAGGAACCTTGCACATTGATAGTAGTAGTGTAGTAGTCCATCTTAATCAAGAGTGAGGGCAATATTGCACATAATGGTAGTTTTAAAAAACACGTTATTTGGTAAGCCATTGATTACATGTTTATAAGTTTTTTTTATCAAAACATAGTATCAATAGTTAGCGCATTATGATAAAATCCAAAGAGCAACTTGAAGGTGTCCATTTATCTGGACATAAAAATGCTTAACTTAATTTAAAAATTTATACTAATTAGCAGATATGTAATTAGTCATAGCTATCTGACTATCAAGGACAGGGTAACTAACACTTCCTAAGAGCCAAAAAATGAAATTTTATTTTACTAAATTTATTTAAAATTACTTTCCGTCAACGTTTAAACTACGCATCGACACAAGTAAACCTCTAAGCACATATTATTTTTATAAATATACTATCTAATAAATATCTAAAATTTATCTTCTCATATTTAAATACACATGCTAGTATAGTGACGATTACATTAAGAGCTTACCATGTCAAGTTATGTTGATTACCTACTACACCTCAAAATATATTCATCCTGAATTAGGTGCTAATCTGCGATAATAGCGAAAAGATATAGATAATTATAAGAAATTATGAATTATTATAGAAGATTGTTTTGTGTTGGTTGGTGGGATCCAGTGTTGCCAACTTTATTTCAACGAAACCACAATTTGTGGTGTTGCAGCCCACCAGAAAACCACTAAATTTGGCGATCCCTTAAACCAACAGAAAACCACTAATATATTATGCCAGACAGACATTACCTGAATATTCTGTGTATATGTATGTTTGTTACGGACTCCGAAACGGCTGGATCGATTTCGATGAAATATTTAGGCAATCTTCAGATTGGCATAGCGGGTGATCCTGTAAGGATTTTCCAGCATATTACCAGCAGCAATATGTGCTTTTGGGTGTACTGTGGTTTAGGCATATTCTTTTTACAAAATTAATAAAATTAATAAAGTAAAACGTGTAAAACATCCGTCGTACCGACGCGAACTATACTACCCGTTGTATTTATATTTTTGTGCATGCAAAGGAAACAAACACAAACAAACCTCTCCAATTCAAATCAAACTTGACCCAGTCATCATTCTAATAAAGTCCATAATCAAAATGATTCAAGAAATTGACAAACTATTCTCGGGAAATCTCCGATAACAACCACCTTGATTTTGTTGTGTTGCCTACACATAAAAAAAATATACTTGTAACATAAATGTTCGAGTTCTTTCCTGTAAATATGTAAATCTTGCTAGTGAGTGAATGTCGTTCCTAACCACTAAATGAAGCAACCTAAGCCACTAGAAAAAACCACTAGCCACTAAAATCGAAATTTGTCCGCTAAAGGTAAGTCTAATCCACCAGATCTAGTGGAAAATCCACTGAGTTGGCAACACTGGTGGGATCACTGCCAGGGTTGCCATATAGCAGAGACTAAAAATCTGTACATCCAACCAAAAAATCCGTATAAATTCCGTACATGAAATAAGTTTAAAACTCCGTACGAAATCCGTACAAAACTTTAAAATAAAAATACAAAATTATTATTCTTAAATGTTTTTATTCATTTTTTAATCATCTCTGGGTTAATTTCTAAATTAAAACAGGGTTTATACCTTTACAACTGTTTTGTATGAAAAAGTCCTTCAATTTTCTCTGTTGAGAGTTGATTTCTCTGCTTAGTTTTTATCATATTAATAGTGGAAAAAATTCGCTCAACCACTGCGATTGAATGAGGTAAGCACATCAGCGCTGCAACAAATTTGCTTAAAATCGGGAACAAGATATTTCCGTCAAGATTTTTTTGGGTCATGATTTTTTCACAATATTCGCCAGTCCAGCCGAATTTGTTGAATGCAGTGAGGGGTTATTTCTCAAATTTCTCCATTCTGTATCCTTGAGTAGGCAATAGGTTCGGGAACAAAAGAGCTGTCTCGACTAGAGATGATATTTTGCGTGATTGAAAGACATTTGGGTCTAAAAATTCAATCTAATTGCAGCTCTCAAATTTGTAGCGATTTTTTATTTGCTTGGCCCCTTTGATGTATTTGTATGATTCAAGGCAGCGCAATTTAAACGCTTGACTATCATTGTAACTAATACTCGCATTTAACATTAATGACATTGCTACTTTTGCTCCAAAGTAAATTTCATCCACGGGCTTAAAATTTCGTGGGTTGACGAAATCTACATTCTGTAAGTCAGTACTAGACAAATATGAGTCATCTATGAAGCAGGCCAAAAGAGTTTTGTATGCTTTACATACATTTTCATGAAGTTTGTGGATCTGATCATATTATGTGTTGTATTGTTTTGCGTGTAACTTGCAAGCATAATAAAGTATCGGTGAAAATCCGAACACATATCCGTACGCAATTTTTATCCGTACAGAATACTCAAATTTCGTACGTGTACGGATAAATCCGTACATATGGCAACACTGATTCACTGCACAGATTAGATCACAAACTAATATAGATAGAGTCTGGCCACGCTAACTCTGCATAAGTAAGAAAATTATGGACTTTGAAAATCTATAGAAGGTAACACCGTCTATACTACGAAAATCTAATTTGATACTAGTTGTTTTTTTTATTTATTGTAGCCAAGTTATTTTATATTCAGATTTTTTCTTGGTAAAGAATAGTCATGATTTTCGGCTCAGCACGATTCATTATGGATTTGATACAGTTTTTGAAGTAGAGCATAAGTAGGTACGATACAGGTTATAATAATTCTAGAACCTAACTTTTAAAAATCTACTGAGGCTATTGTTTATCTACACATTGATAATACTTTAGCCTTTACTTTAACTCTGAAACTACTCAAGGACAGTAAAAAAATAATGATAGATTTTTGAATGTTAAACATCATTTATTTTTTTGTTATATTATTTCGTATAACACGAAATAATTTACAAATTACAAATGAAACCATAGCAAACACTCAATCACTCATCAAAATCAGAGTCTAAATATTCAATGCCTTCAAATTCAACGGGCTCATCATCTATATTACTATCATCACTGTCAGATTCTTGTAGGTTTATTATAAATGGAATAGCATCATCCAGTAACCTGTCTTTTATTTCATGCTCCTCTTCTTACCGTTTCACATGTCCAGCATGTTTTTTCCAATCATCCGCTGTGACTGATGCAAATACTTCTTCAATTTTTTTTTATCATTTCTTCCGGAGTGCTTTTTTTCGGCAATTTTTCTTTGTACTTGGCTCCATATCAGCTCAATGGGGTTTAAGTGGCAATACGGTGGCAATATCAAAACTTCGTGGCCGTGTTCTTTTAACAATTCATCTATGAAGTATATTGGATCAGGTTTGTTCCTTTTCACCAAACAAACAGTTCTACTTTTGTGAACTCGTGTGACCATGTATTATTACTAGTCAGCCAATCGCTAATATCTTGTTTCCTCCACCATTTTGGAGGTAGATGGTTTTTGCCAACTTTTTTTGGGTTTATAATTCAAGTGCACATAGGTTTCATCAAGATATACATACAATAGGTTTTCTCGTTTCTGCAGGCTCGTTTCTTGATAACAAAATTTATCTTTCGTATCTATACCTCCATGCCGCCACATCATGTTTTTCCATAAGGACTGTCCGTTCTTCATGATTTTTTTAAAATTCAAACCCCATGTTTAATAATATTTCGCGTAAGGTTTCCCTGCAGCCAGTAAAATCGATTGATTGCCTCAATTCAAGTAGTAATTTACGCAGAGTAGGCACTTCCTTTCAGGTCAAATAATACTGATTTATTGTATTTCGTATTGGTCAAAATTGTCAATATTAACTTTCGTTGCCTGTGCTGCACGCTTTTTGCCAGGAGTCCTCCAGATTCCTTGATTATTTTGGCCCTCATTTTAAATCTTACAGTTCGTTCGCTGACTCCTGTATAAATAAATATAAATTTATAATAAAAAATTAATTTGAACTTGTATTAAATGCAATACGTATTGGATGTATGTTGTACCTACTTACATAATCTAACGAAAATTGTATAAAATAAATACTTAAGTAATAGATTCTTACCAGACATTGAAGCGATCTTTTTTATATACTGGTTCTCACTATTGATGGTAAGTTCTTCAAGAGCCTTTAGCTTCTGTAGGTTTTAATTCATCACTTATACCACCTGGAATGTCCAAAAATAAATACTTGTTAAGAGTTAACTATCTATAATTTATGTAATAGTGACATAAGACCCATACAATTAATGTCAAAATCCTAGGAAGGAAGGAACGAAGCTCTGCAGGAAGCAAATCTAATAGATTAGGTATCTAGATAGATACGTTATTGAAATTGGACGTTAATTTGACACGAGCTTCTTGTCAGCATTATGAACCAGCTATGAGTATTCGAAAACATGTTCTTAGATACATCTAATGGTAAAATAAAAAGGTGAAGTATCAAAATCAATAGGTTTACTTACACGTCAACTTTTCGATATCTTGTAAACATTGTCATTTTTGGCTAAGGACGACATCATGCTGTTCCTTCACATCTTGGAATTTACTTATCATGTTATATAATAACTCCCACACTCCACTTTTAATAGGTTTAACCATTTTTCTTTAAAATATATGAACAATAACAAACAGCGTAAGCAATCTGACAGCTCACGTACCACGAAAGTGACATCAGAAAAAGTATACCATATAAAAAAAAATTGGGGTTGCCCATATATTCCATTGCAGAGTTAGCGTGGCCAGACTCTACTACGTATGATTAGATATTAACATTAGCACAGAGTAGTAGTAGTAGTAGAATACGCCACAAGGGCAGGCAAAGGAATCTTAGTCCATACAACCAAGTCTGATGTATAAATCTTCGTATAGTTACGCAGTTGTACTGCAGGCTACAACCGACGCCATTCAACGGAGTTCTTGTGAAAACTCGAAAGGTCACATTTGACTATACAATTCACATTTCTTACAAAAACACATAATTATTACTCAAAAACTATCAATATCCTACAACTTGTTTATATTAGAGTATTTTTACACATTTTTAGAAAATAAAACTGCACAGCACAACGTCCCCCTTCAGTTCCCGCCAAAAACTCAATATTAGCACAGAATAATGTGGATACTATTACTACGTACGAGTACTATGACATTAGTTACAGATTCCTCTTGTTACGTTCCATTAGAGACTTACAAAGGCCACGCTTACGACCGCGATCTTTCCTGGTCCACTAGCTTGCCGGCGTTACAATCGTAATTACCTAAGTGGAACGGTTATTTGACCCAACTCTTGACATAGGTCGTTGTGAGCGTTGTGTGATCGAAAATCATGACGTCATTAGTGACGATTTCGTCATAGCCACAAGGAGCACGAGTTTTGGGGCAATCAAAAAAAATGTGGTGAAGAGTTCCTTCGGCTAAGCCGCATTCACAGAGGGAGTGATCACGAATTCTAATTTTGGATAAGAAAACAGGTGAGCAACAGTGACCAAGCCGGAGACGGATAATTGCTGAGATGTCTTTTTTAGATAAGTTTCGATGATCAAAAAACCAAGGTTTTGGACGTAGGACCGGTTGAAGATTTCCATAATGCTTCCCGACTATCTGCCGAGAGCGTTGCCATCTATCATCCCAGGATATGAACATTTGGGGCTTGGCAAGAGCACGTAAATCTCGGGGAAAGCATATGTTATACTTGGTGGTTCCTAAGCAGACAGCTTCTTTGGCACAGCAGTCAGCAATCTCATTGCCGCTGATGCCTGAGTGACTTGGGATCCAAACTAAAATTATATCAAGACCGGTACGATGACAACGAAAGAGAGCCTTTTTAATTTTAAGGGTAACTGAGAAATTATCTTTAGCATGAAAGGGCAGTTTACTTATATCTTGAAGACAACTCAGGCAATCAGTGGCAATAATAGATTTACTTATGCTATGTGATTCAATGTAAAGGATAGCTTCCAAAAGAGCGATTAATTCACCTGTATATGTAGAGCTGGCATGGGAATTTTAAAATTTAGGACTATTCTGAATTTAGGGATCCACACTGCTGCACCGACAGGTCCATTCTGCGTTAGTTTTGATGCATCAGTGAAGAATTGGAGATGATCTGGCCAATGATTTTGCATGGCATTGAAGAAAACTTGGTTAGCACCGGGGGAGTTTTTGAAAATGCCAAGGTCAAAAATGATATTGGGACTAAAAAGAAGGCTGTTAAAATTAGTTTCAAATAAGGGGAGTTTGTAATTCTGATAAATACCACAAGGTAAGCTAATAATTCTTTTATAGGAATTAATAAGGAGTGGTAAGGTTTTATGGGACCAATATGTAGAAGATGAACTAAGCCGGTAAAGCTGTTCAAGGACTCCTAGAAGTGGGTGATCGGAAAGTTCAATCACTTTACAGAGAAATCTGTCCGACAGAAGCTAGCAGGGCTAGAGGAGGTTCAGAACACTCTACCTGGAGGGCGTTTGTGGGAGAAGATTTCATAGCGCCTGTGATAATTTTCAAACATTTTGCTTGAACTACATCTAGTTTAGAGAGACTGGCTTTGTTACAAGGCTCTAATAAAAAACGACCGTAATCGAGATGACTTCTTATAATAGCATTATATAGAAGTTTTTGACAATAAGGATGGGAACCCCACCTGACACCAGAGAATACTCTAATAATGTTTATATTTTTCTCTGCCTTTTGACAGATATAATTTAGATGAGCGGTACCTGATAATTTTTGATCAAGGAAGACGCCTAAAAATTTTACATTTTCCGAAATTGTAATAGACTGATTGGAAACATGGATATTAAGGTCAGGGACTACTCTCTTGCGGGAAAAAATAACTGCTGAACTTTTTGGTGCGGACAGGGACAGACCGTGCTCTGATAGCCATGAATTTAAATAAAATAATGCTGAGTTTATGCGATTGGTTGCATCAATAAAGGAGTCAGAAGTGGCGTACAGTGTTATATCGTCGGCATATTGGAGGATTTTGCAAAAGCAATTGACACTGGAATCCAAGTCGGCCGTGTATAAGTTATAAAGTAGGGGACTGAGGACTGAGCCTTGTGGTAAGCCTTTCCAAACAAGGCGAGGCGAAAGAGTTTCTCCCTGAAATCGAACGGAGATAGTTCTCTCCATAAACATATTGTAGATTATGTTGACGAGCTTCGTGGGAATACTCAGCTGGAGTAATTTCTCCCTGAGTAATTGAAGATCGACATTGTCGTATGCTGCGGTCACGTCTAAGAAGACTCCAACGACATGTTCGTTTCGGGAGAACGCTAGCCGGATGTCAGATATTAGAAGGCTGAGACTGTCCATGGTTCCTACACCTCTTCTAAATCCAAATTCAGACTTGGAGAGTAGGCCTCTATTTTCAACAAACCATTCTAAGCGATTTTTAATAAGATGTTCCTTGACTTTGGCAAAGACTGAGGAGAGGGCAATTGGTCTTTATGAACCAGGATCTAAAGAGTCCTTACCTGATTTATGAATAGGGATTATAGTTTGGTGTTTCCAAGCATCAGGAACACGACCAGAGAGAAAGATGTGATTTAAGAGTGATAGGAGGAAAGCCTTGGAAGATTGGGAGGACTTAATGATGAAAGAATATGGGATACCATCTGCCCCAGGCGCAGAGACACGGAGTTTATCTAAGGCACAAAGGAGTTATTCATAGGAAAATAAAGAGTTTAGAGGGTCAAAATTAGCCTCAGAAGACGGACAAATAGTTAAGTAAGGTTTAGGAGGAACCAACGGTGGCGAAAGTTTAGAAATGAAAACTGGGAGCCATGACAAAGGGTCATTCGAGTTAATGTTATTGTCCACTTATAATTTACGGAAGGCTTTTAATTTGTTCCAAACAATAGAAGCAGGAGTTCTGGGAGATAGGGATTCACAAAAGTTGTGCCAGCCTTTACGCTTCTTTTGTCTCAAAAGCCTTTTACAAGAGGCAGAGACTTTTTTAAACTCTAGGTAGTTTTCCAGTGAAAGGTTTCTCGAAAATTTTTGTTCTGCTTCCTTTCGTTTTTTTATTGACAGAGAGCACTCTACATCCCACCAGGCTGGGGAAGAAATTTTGTTTAAGGCAGAGTTTTTCTTGGGAATAGATTCTTCTGCTGCAGATAGCAACGAAGACGTGTACTCAAGATACAAGGAGAGAAAATTTGATTCAGAGGGGGGAGGTAAAGACTCTAACTTATTTTGAACTATACTTGAAAACTTTTTCCAATTAGCTTGGTTAAGTCTGAACTTTAAAAGGGGAGGGATATCAACTGGGGGAGGGAAAGAATTGGCAAGAGTAGATATGATTGGATAATGGTCACTGCCATAGGAGTAGGGAAGAACAGACCAAGAAAGGGAACTGACAAGTGACAGAGAGGAAAGGGAAAGATCAGGAACACTTGGGTTTTGGGTAGGGGATACTCTGCGGGTAGGGGATCCATCATTGAGAACACATAAATTCAAATCATCCAATAAATTAAGAAAAGTTGAGGAAACCAGATCACAAGTTGATGAACCCCACAGTGTGTGATGAATGTTAAAATCATCGAGAACAATAAGTGGAGGTGGAAGTAAAGAAAGGAGAGAAGAAGGTTCCTGAATAAGAGGGTTATTAGGGTGAGGGACATATACAGAGACAAAAGTTATATTAAAAGAACGGATGGCTACAATATTAATATTACAAGAGTGATTAGGGAAATATATACGAGAAAATGAGATATCTCTTCTGACTAGAATAGCGCAGCCAGCTTTACCATCCTCTCTGTCCTCACGGAGGCATGTAAACCCTGGCACTCTAAATAGAGAGCCTGGTCTCAGCCATGTCTCCGAGAGGGCAAAGAGGGAAGGGTGGAATTCATTAATTAAATGAAACAGTTCATGCTTTTTATTAATGATACTACGGCTATTCCATTAAAGGATGTTGGCCATTTGTTAAATTAGACTTGAGGAGGGAAGTGATAACAGACAAAATATTTTCTAAGACATTGTTCGGTAGGATGTCACCAAATTTGGAGAACATATTAAACAGAGTCATTGATAAGAGCTCTACAAGGTTTTCGTTAGGGGAAATTGTACCTGTTGTATTAATTCTAAGGGCGGATCCATTTGAGAGGGAATATGCAGGGGTGGATGTAATACTATCATGGGCTTGTTGGTCAAATGACTTGCCGAGTTCTGATTTAGGACGTCGCTCAATCATAATTGTTTTTCTATATGATGTTGAAGGTGATGGGGAATGAGGGTTGAGAGTTTAGTGAGAGGGGGTAGGTTGAGCATGACTATAGGAGGAGTTAAGGTTCGATGCACAACGGGCATCAGATCTACATTGTTCTCTAATATGGCCAAATCTGCAGCACTTCAAACATTGGATGGTAGGGAGGGTGTATCTATAAACAGGAAGAGAGTAGTGGCAGCAATAGACATGGGAAGGTAATTTTTGACCAAAAAAGGTAAGGACGATTGTTCCAGTAGGTTCCCAGGTAGATAACTACCTGGGAACCTACTGGAACTGGAAGCGGGGGATAGATGCTGATAATTTATTAGAAGCCAGGATAGGATTAGACAAAAGAGCATTAGCATCATTGGAAGACTTAAAAATTAAAGAAAGTTTGTTTCTTCCTAAGTTTTTAATTTCTTCTATTCCAGGGACTTTACTGTATTATTATAAATAATTTGAGCTATTTTCAATGCTCGCATGCCAGCAGAAGAAGTAGTAGGGTCAGATTCGAAATGCGACACATGAACAACAAAAGGGCCTAAGTCCGTCTCGTTATATTTGAACTCAGTAGTAGGCTCATAGCCCGGTAGGGTGTAAGTGTGTAGACCTGACGCTGAAGCTGGTAGGGCAGGGGCTCTTTTTTCAGGGATCTCTGCGAATGCGGCGTTTAGCTACGAGTTTCTCACCAGATTGATTAGCTACGATTTTCTCACCAGATTGATTAGCTACGAGTTTCTCACCAGATTGATTAGCTACGAGTTTCTCACCAGATTGACACATAGCCGATAATTCAGCCATCTGCGTATCCAGAGAACTCCTCCCTCTATCGGGAGGGACATTCTCGTCCACTGACTGCGACATATATAATAAAAGTAACTTACCACTAATTACAGGAGACTTACTAACCAACACAAAAAAGACAACACAAAAGCAGGATAACAGAAAAACTTAAAAAATAGAAAGCAACTTTCGCAAACACGTGTGGATTCTTGAACGACACCTGTCACTTTTTTAAAGTGATAGATTAAAACTCTGGCTTAAAGGCCTAGTTACCAAGCCATAAACATTATAAAAAGAGATTAAAACCATAAATATAGATATGGTCAGTTGGTCACACTGATTCAGTGATGCCAGATGGGTGGGCTTCCCTGAAAATTCGGGATTAAGATTCTTTGGAGGGACATTCGGGGTGAAAATTTTTGTTGCGAGACTAGTGCACTAGTACTATATTCTACTAGTGAATCATAATTCAATTCAATCGTTAATTTCAATCATTCGATTCATTCGTTCGTGCGTTATTTATGTTATATATTTATTATGCCGTTTCTACTCGTATATGTCGTATCCTATAGGCTACGTTCCTTTAGAGACTCACAACGACCACAACAACCACGATTTTTACCGTTCCACTGATTTGCTAGCGTCACAATCATAAGTTCAAATGGAATGGTTATTCGACCCACCTATTGACACGGGTCGTTGTGAGCGCCCCGTGAGCGAAAATAATGACGTCATTAGTGACGTTTTCGCTACGACGGTGGTTTAGCTTTTTAATTTCTCCTTTAAAATAAGTAAAATCTGTTTTTGGACTTTTTTCTATAAGCTTATTTTTTGGGTTTTTGAAAAAAAGTCGGGTTTAATTGACTTGGTCATCTGGCAACAGTGCACTGATTGCAAAACAAAATGGCGTCATTTCTTTCTTACGTTGGAAGTTTCAGGAGCACATAATTTTCATAGTGTTTTTCAATGCTTTCTATTGTTAGTTGTTGAACGAGTGTAGTTTTTAATTTACACAGCGGTAACAGTGTAAAAAAAGTCTTAAATTCAGTGGTCGAAAAGCGAAATACATAATTACACTATGAGTAATTACGAAGATGACCAAAGTGAGGATGGAGAACTAGCGCGTAGTCCTGTACAGGATGAGATGGATTTTAGGTAAGTTGTACTAATTTGGTTTTAGAAAATATTATTTTCGAATTAAACGTGTGTTATTAGTCATAATAATGTACTTTTATGTTTACGTATTTACACTTCCTCATTGATCCATGCTGCTATGACGTGCTCATTTTAATAGAGCAATCGTGGAAAACCCATGTTCATGGTGATTTTCAAGCCAATACTTTAAGACGTAATTATATTTGCAAAGGTGGGGCTTCATCTGGGATACTGTGAAGATTTGAGCCGTTTCACGCAGATATGTGTTTAGGGAGTTAGAGTTATTTGAGATCCGATATTTATAAATGATGCTAAATATTAACAGATAAAATATGTACACATATTGTATCACTATGGGCTATTAGTTAAACATTATTTTTCAAAAATTTAAATAAGACTCATTCAACCACAGCCTAAATCTTTAATACTTACTAACACAGATAAAGGGTGTGGTATAGATATATGTCCGGGCTATTACAAGTAATGAGGGTTGAGGGCAGGGAGTTATATTTACCCCTTGTGCAACCCCTAAGTGGTGAAAATGTTTTGTTCTTGGGACATTAATGTTTTTGTAAATATAACCTCACTTCTAACAGTGAAAATGTACATAAAAAAATCTTTTGCATTCTCATTATTGAAATATGATCCTGAATAACTGAGTAGTACAGTACTTTGAATTTAATTATAGTAAAATATTCATATAATAATTTATGTTTAAAAATGTCTTTTATGTAGTTTATCAGACGAAGATCGTGATAATGCAGATTCACTGGTTATAAAACCACCACAAGCAGTGATACGACCTTCTCATCGAGACAAAAGGGGTCATAAAAGGTCTACAAAAGATAGATACAAGGATAGCAACCGAAAAGAGAAGAAACATCTTTTTAGGTATATTCATAACATTTCTATATTTTCATATGTTTAAATTTAAAGTTAAGATTAAGCTGAAATAAAAGGTAATTATAACCTCAGATGAAAGTTAACTTATCTTGTCAATCAATACTCCATACAGTTTAATTGTAAGTAAATATAATCTGCTAAATCCAATTTAAGCTCTATCTATTAAAGTATTTGACTGACATTTGTAGAGCAATCATTATGTTCTATGTTAGTGTATTTACTAATATACCTAATTACATAACTGAGAATAATAATACTAATATATAAAGCTGAAGAGTTTGTTTGTTTGAACTTGCTAATCTCAGGAACTACTGGTCTGATTTGAAAAATTCTTTCAGTGTTAGATAGCCCATTTAGCGAGGAAGGTTGTAGGCTATATATCACCACACTAAGACCAATAGAAGCGGACCACCAATGAAGAATGTTTCAAAATTGGGGGATTTTTATTACTGTTCCACGCGTCGTAGTCGCGGGCAGAAGCTAGTTACAATATAAGATGAATGTTGACTATTCATTATACACCAAAAGACACTTGTTTAAGTGTTTCTGTTATGTAAATGTATGTTTAACGAGCATAGTGATAGTTGACTATCGAGACCTTGTAGCAGAGAGATGTAGAGGTTAACTGATACTTCAGATGGCAGAGAGTAGTTAGTATTCACTGTTAAGTGCTGATGTGAACTAAAGTCAACTCATTTATTTTGGAAACACTATTAATATGTGGGCTACTGCATTGCGCTAGTCAGTAGTTTGTTGTCCGCTGCGATGACTAAATATATGCAGCTCCCAGAACCTCTAATCTCAATTTACCAAAATTTTTCAATAGCTATAGTATAATATCACATAGAAAAAGAAATATACTTTTGTTGGTTTAAAATATATAATAAATAAAAAATATCTATATAATAGACTTATCCATTTTATGTGTGGTAGGATTTTTATATGAAAAATCAGTACAAAAAAGCAGAAAGATGTCCAATCTTGATAATTAACCAATATGACTTATCTGTTACCTGTATTTGGTAATTTTGTTAGAGTTTTAATAGATAAATATGGTCAATTGGACTCTTATTTCAGCAGTAGATAGCTTCTGGATAATTTTCATTTTATACATTTATATATTATGTGCTTTAAGGTCTGTCACCCCTCTGACATTGGGAATGTTATAGATCAATCATAAACCTTTTTCAACAGGGAACGGGATAAATCTGACAAACCTAAACGAGAAATTAATAAGAATACTGATAGAGAAGATATGGCCAAAGACTATTATAGAGAAAAGCAATATTATAGAGATAAAGAGGCTTTCAGAGAAAAGGTGGCCTATAGGGAAAAAGAATTATACAGGGAAAAAGAAATGTATAGGGACAATAAAGATGCCTATAAAGATAACAAAGATGCATATAGAGAAAATAAAGATGCTTATAGAGAAAATAAAGATGCATATAGAGAAAACAAAGACATGTATAGGGAAAACAAAGATGCATATAGGGAAAATAAAGATGCATACAGAGAAAACAAAGATACATATAAAGATATGAGGGACAAAGAATTATATCGTGAGAGAGATACAAAAGAGAAGGATTTGTATAAAGAAAAAGATTTTTATAAAGATAAGGAAGTATATAGAGAACGTGAACATTACAGGGAAAGAGAACTGTATAGAGAGAATCCCTCCTTCAGAGATACAAGACCAAGAGAGTCCTATAGGGAGAAAGAAATGTACAAAGAGAAGGATATGAAAAGAGATCCATATATCAATCGTGAGAGGCAGTATAAGTACTCAGAAACTGAGCAAAGGAAACAAGAGACTGATAGAATAGAATCACGGCTAAGGATGCTTGCTGAGGAGGGTCACGCAAACCATAATAATGAAAAAGAAAATAGAGATAGAACATCAGGTGATAAAGAATTAGAGGATTTAAGAACAAGACTGCTAAGTAAAAGAATATCTAAAGAGTTACAAAATAAGGATTCAAAGAGGGCTTCTGATAATGTAGATAAAGAATCAAAAGAAGATCAGCAGTCCTCTTCTTTAGATAAACATCACCAGGAGCGAAGAAAAAGACTCATAGAAGCGGGTAAATAATGTTTACATTTTCTATTTACCTATAATATTATAAAATTGTAAAGGTTCTTTAGATTTTAGAGTTAGAAATTTTTTTGGAAAAGGTTTCAAGTGACAATGTTGAAAAATTTCTGATTCCAATGAGATATTATCACTGACCAAATTCCTTGTCATAAAATCTGTGATACTCAACCAATCCTGGGTAATACTTATCCTGGGTTTTTATGAGAATCTTCAGAATTCATGTATTTTAAGCCTATAAAATTCATTGCTCTGTTAGAAATACAGTTCAATACAGTTCAGTTCAAATTTTGCTAAAATAACTATAATCTTTGTTACCTAACCAATGTTGACGAAGTCCCGGCAAATGCTTGTATCTTTATACAATGAAAAATTAATTGTTAGTTTTAAATAGAACTTTGTTCTATATATACTGTTTTTTTTTGTTTCAGAAAGAGAGATGGAGAAAAGGAAACATGAATCACGCAATGAATTGGAAGCTCGACGTGAACGACGACGTCGTGGTAAAAAGCGTTCCGTGTCGCCTACTGATGCATCCAGTAAAAAGACTAAAACAAATAATTCACCTAATTATGGGGAATCAGTAGTTACAGTATCAGATGCTAGCGATGTTGAAATGAAGAGCAATTCAGAACAAGAAGATGGTAAGTGTATCATTTTTAACACATAACTCATATTAACGTACTGTTAGGTGATTTCTAATTTAATGTAAGAGATTAGTATAAAGTATTAATGGCTACTGCATGTGTCCCAAACTCAATGAGTGTGGGTTCAAATCCTGGCTGGATGTGATGGGGGAGGGAACCTGCTTTGGACTAAGATTTATTTGTTATTTTAGGTGAACACACAAATACTGAGACTGAGGAAAGCAGCTCAAGTACTGAATCAGATTCAGCAGCAGAATCAAAAACTGATGATGATGATGTTGAAGATGAAGAAAATGGTGATGAAGATGAGAAGGTGGAAAAAGAATGTGAAAAAGAGAAAGTTACAGATAAACCTAGGCAAAGATCAAAATCTCCCACACAGAAATCAGATCATGAAACTCCATCATCCCATGAGTCAAGAAGGTTATATATATTTGTTTTGTTATTTCTTTTTATATTCATAGGGCTAGACTATTTTTTTAATGCTGTTTAATCTATCTCACTGCTATATTGATACTTTCCTTTTTTATAAACTGTTAGCCATCTATCTACACCACTGGGCTTGAGTAAATTTCTTATCCCACAATAACTACATTTTCTTAGGCTTAAAGTAACATACTTATGTTCGTCATCTGAATATAATATTATGCCAAATTTCGCTATAACTGATTTAGGTATTATAGGGAAAATGGAATATACAAATATCTAAACAAACTTGTATTCAAAATAATATTATAAATGAAAAATAACTTTTTCATCCCATTTATTCCAAAAGAGGCAAAGGGTTCCTCCATAAGTGCTACCAAAATGGGTCATTCCGGCGCACATAATAACACTGACAAAATGAATTGAATTTGGAACACTATCTTCCTCTTCTTCTTATATATAAAAATGAATATTTGTCTGTATGTCCTTTATAGAATCATAAACTATACATTTGATCATGTGATGATCTTTAAAGTTGTTGTTGCCTCTTGTTTTTTACAGAGCAAGCATTAATATAGGTTACATTGTATTAAATTTTTATGTTAGTGCTATTTGCCTTTGGAAGATTCTCTTCATTTTATATCGCAAACTATCACATCTCCTGGAAGAACAGTATCTTCCCTGCCGCATCTGCCCATTTTCGGTATTAAAACTGCATTTGTACACTAAAATGACCAAATTGGCCAAATCGAAAATGACCGACATGCCCAAAAGGACCAAAATAACAAAAATGACGAAAGTAACAAATCACAAAAAAACAAAACCTATCGTACTTACTGGGACCTTAACATAAATCTATCCCACTATCCGGGATAAAAAGTATCCCTTGTGGACCTTCGGTCTTAAAGTTGCATATATGTATATCGCATTTCACCACATTGATCCAGTAGTCTTTTCGTGCATACGGAACAGACAGACAAGAGTTACTTTCTCATTTAGAATATTAATAGGGATAATAGGGATTTTCCTTTCGTTAACTGAGTCTCTAATTAAATCTCAATAAGTATTTTTTGTATTTCATATTTACACAATGTCAGAACTAAACCAAAAACTTATGTAACATTTTACAATTATGAAGAAGTCAATGCAACATTAAAGTAGCGGGATTGTCATTTCTTAATTGGCTAAAAACTTGGCTAATTTACTTACTATATCTATTAAATATTGAAGTATGTAATCTTTTAAAGAAATATCTTTTTAGGTCACTATCAAGATCAAAAAGCAGAAGTAGATCACATTCCTTTTCACCTCCTCCAACAGTAGAAAATGGAAAAAACACAGAGGATGAAAAACCTACGGAAGATGAAGAAAAAACAAGATTAAAGGAGGAAGCTATAAATTTACTCCCACCTTATTTTCCCGCCTTGCAGGTTTGTTTACTTCATTTTTATATTTTGAGCGAAAAATAATTAAATTCTAGTTTTATTAAATCACTGCAGTTTATTCTTCATTCTGCATAATTATCAATGAAGTGTTTTTATTACAGGTAAACCTATCATTTTATAATACTTATAAATTGCAATAGGAGAAGTGGACCCTTACGTTATTGGTGTGAAATTAGAGTTATTGTTTTGAAAATCAATCAAAGTAACATTTCAATTTATACATTATACAAGATCAATGAATTCAATTGCACTTGAATCTAACAATTTTTTTCCTCATTAGTGCCTGGTTTTGACATCTCCAGCTGTCATCACTTTTGTGTTGTATGCCACCTAATGCAATCCACTTTTCATGATAAATATAATTACATGTTGTTTTTCACATGTTTATGTTATTTTGCAATATTTTATAGGGCTGTCGGTCTGTTGAAGAGTTTCAATGTTTAAATAGAATAGAGGAGGGCACATATGGAGTTGTTTACAGAGCCTGTGACAAAACGACAGATGAAATAGTTGCCTTGAAACGGCTCAAAATGGAAAAAGAGAAGGAAGGATTCCCAATTACATCGCTGAGGGAAATTAATACACTGTTGAAGGTAGGATCACTATTTCTCTTTTTATCACATAAGCTCACTTGAGCCATCAAAATGCATCACTGCTCACTGTTCAAAGGTATATATAGACAATGTTGACATGTGTTTAGTCAGTAAATAAGTTAAGCTCGTTTCTGTTGAGCCTCGAGCTGTGAAGCAGTCGATGGCTCACGTGTTGTATTCATAATATTAATGCCTTGTATTTTATTCCAACAGGCCCGGCACCTCTTACCTGCAAGAGGGTTGTGCTAGAGGTGTGACCCAATTGCAAGGGGTAACAACTCCGATACACGGGCGGGCCTAAGTATCTTTTAAGGGATTTATTCCAGGGGTGAACACTCCCGTCTTGTTTACATGTACGCTCATGTAAAAATTGAAAAATTACTTACAATACGAACATCGAAGGTATATGGAACGATAGCGATGACACATCAAAAATGAAACTGCAGTATCTAGTTTTTATTTGTAAAAATCAAGTAACAACGACGTTTAAGGTAATTTGGTAGACTATTGATGAATATGGTTGTGTTGACATTAATCACACAATCATGTTCCAGTTTACGAACCAAAAAATCTGTGATTGTATTTCCATTATTTAGCTGCGGCAACTGCGCTCTGCCCATATTTTAATATCTTTTGAAACTATCTACATACATTTTTGTACTTTTAAGAAGCAGATAACATAGTCTTTATGCATTATGTGGGGCGTGTGTTATTCGCAGCAAGTGTCAGTAACATTTGTACCTTACTATTGAGTGTCATTTATTACTTTTTTGCACTTTAGATTGACATTTCGTGATGAAAGTCGAATAATATTACATTATTAACTAGTCCAGGGATATTGTACTGACGGAATATATACATAGATAACTTATTGTTTCACTTTATACTTCATGAAAATAAAAAAAATACAGAAATGCATTATTTATCTACATTACTTTCAAGATAAAAGTTGGCTTTATTGCTTAAAGCCGTCTCTTGGAGGCAACCTGACTTAAAGGATATTTTAACTTATATTTACATCATTATATTACAAGAAGAAAATAAAATAAGAATAAATGACACAAGTGGACAGCACAAAGTTCATATATTATATATATATTGACTGCAGGAATGATAAATGATATTAGTACATAACAAAGAAAGGTTGTGTGTAGATTTGATTACAGGGACCACCCATAGAGATTGAAATAGCAACAGAACAGATAAGGACTCTTTTATTTCTAGCTATTGATCACAATAGATTAATGAAACCATATATAATGACAAGAAAGATAACAAGACCTTCTGGGATGGAATCAGATCCTGTAATGATTTTTTGTTAGTAGATGGATTGTGTGTAAACCTAAGATATTACTAGAAGAAATCATCTGTTTGTCCTAAAACACTGATATTTCTAGACCAAGGAAGGAATATTGGAGTTTGAATATTAGGGTTTTCACAGCGAAATGCTCAGCTATTTTTAAAATCTTATTCCTAGTGCTAATATGTATGGATATTAGGGCTTTTTGAAAATAAAGTTAGTCAAGTGGCCATGTACGACATGCTCAACCAGGGTTTCCTTATAAAATAGCTAATTAATGCTTTTTAAATTCAACTATTATGGTTCTCGTAACTCATGAAGGTACCAGGCTTTACTTGTAGTATCTGTGTGTTCATGAGACTAAAAGTGGGTGGGTATGTTTCGACAGTACACTCGCAACTGATTCTTTCGTCAAATACGAACATTATCGTAACGCGTGCACACTTTGAGCCATGGGTAAATCTCGCCCGCCTTCGTAGATTGCAATAACTATAAAACAAATACGTATTTTATAAAAAAAATCATGACTACGGTGCTTGCAGTTCTGACAGCAGTTCGCGGTTTTGTTAGCTACTCACGGTTTTCATAGTCTGGTTATTGCCACGGCGAATGTTGACTGTTTTAATTAGCCAGGTCCATTCCGGACGATCCTAATCCTCCATATAACTGAGGCGTCTTTGAGGCAAGCCATAAAACCGACCAAAAAAAATCGACGGCGGCCGCGCATTTGGATCGCGCTCTTGCCGCGCGCGTCAGGAGCGCGGTAGATCGGTGTGAATCCGGGTATTGACTGGCGTCTTATTTATAGAGTTAAATTTTGCGAATAGCCACAAGTGTATATACATACGTTACCGCTCAATATGTAGTAACGTCATTATGAATTAAAAACCATAACGCATTACGCCCATTGCCACATTTGCGTGAAACGGACTATAACTGTAACATTATCGCATGTGTGGGCCCAGCATAAAAATTAACAACTGATTGCACAGTATATTACGAGTTACGTTTATTAGGGGGTGATTATATTAATATTCCTCGTCTATGGTTAACTTATAAATTTTAATCACTGATTTCTTAAAGTTTTGACTTTTTTATAATAGCAACATAATTCTGATTTTTCGATTTTTTGACCGGAGAACTTTGAAATACCGAGCAAAGGTTGGGTAAAGGGAGATCTTTCCTGGTATAGTAAATTTTCGGATTTAATTTTTATAAAATCGTCATGTCTATCCAACGGTCTACACATATTTTATATCAGTAATTTTTCATAAAGTGTATTGGATAAGATTTGGCTGAAGTATTCTTTATGCCACCACGTAATGGCATAATGGAAATGCAATGAAAGATTGGTAATGGCTTGCGTCCTTGGAACTAAGAGATTCAATTGTTTTTTAACAAACGTTTATTAGCTCGAATTGTATGTATGTAATGTAATCTTTCAAAGTCACTCTTACTCGTTTTAAGTCGTCTGATTAATTTGAATAAATGTAATGAAGATCGATGATGATACAATAGTTTCGTAACTTCATGATATCCTGACTAGGATTATCGGATATAATATTAGAATTTTATTCCCTCCTCCGATATTCACTATGAACATATTTTTTCCTACCACTTCTATTAAATTTCACTAACTAACATAAGGCTGATACCAAGCTTTTGGAAGTGTCTTGAATATGACCGATGGCTGTATACCCACTTTGGGTAAGGCAATCACTGCAATTCTATTTTCTTTAACACGAATAAATATGTGAAATGAAGGGGAATCTAAAGAAGTTTTTACCATAGTAAACGCGTTCCAAATTTTTCTGTAACAGTATCTATGTCAAGACTAGTTATAATAGTTTGTATCCCTATTTATTAATGGGTGTTTATTCAATTTTAGGGTCGATTTTTCAATCATCAGATAAAAGTTATCATTGGAATAAATTATAACCTGAATGAATTCAAAAGTTAAACCATTCAATTGTTTTATTAATGCAACTGACATTTCAAAATTTTCCAGGTTATACTTTATTCCTACGAATAACTTTTATCTGGTGATCGAAAAATCGGCTTTAATAAACTATAATATATTAGTGTTCATGGTTACACAAAGTAATTCTGTCTATTACAGTTACACGGAAAAAATCATTTCCGATTTTGCTGATATTTGTAGGTATATTGTCTCAAAAATAACAATGAACATAAAACACTTTTTATCCTACAAATGAGATACTTTTTTTCCTTGGGATGGATCAGATTTTTCCTGAGACAAATAGCATCTAGATAAAAATTAATGCAATATAATTTTTGTGTCGTCGCTACACTAGAATCTTTATAATTGTCTCAGAGCAACTATACAATTCAAATATATAATTATTTGAATATATATATTCAAATAATTAGATAATAGTATTGGGCGACTTTAATGCTGAGATTGGTACTAAACAATATAATGAAGAATTTGTTAATGGCGACTTTCGGCACGGTAAGAGAAACAAAAATGGTCAAAACTCACCCATTATCTTCTTGAAAACAAGTTAACCGTTCTTAACACAATATTCAAGAAAAATCTTAAAACCAAATGGACGTGGACATCTCCAGACGGATAATACAAGAACGAAATTGATTTTGTAACTACTAACTTTCCAAAAGCATTTAAAGATGCGGGAGTGGTATAAAATTTTGATTTTAAAACAATTCATCGAATAGTTCATTGTATGATGAAACTTACTCCATCAAAAACTTGTAGAGGCAAATTTGAAAATCACACCAATCTGTAGCCTTTTGCATCCATAAGAAGAGCACCTTATAAAATATGAATTAGAATACAAACTCACAAGAAATATCAATAAAGGGAAACAAAAGAAACCACCACTACAGACAGCTCAATTAAAATGCTTTAAAATCCTTAAATGAAATAAATAGATTCACGGAATTGAGGAACAGTAAAAAAAAGCACTTGAAAACTGTAGTTGATCTTAGTTACAAGGGAAGAAGTTGGAAAACAAAGAAAAATTAGAAGAATGTATGAATGTGACAGAAAAGACATAACAGTCATAGCCACAAACTTCTACCGATACCTCGGAAAAAAAACAACTAAATGTTTTAATCCGATACCTACAGAAAAACACGAGGAATCTTAATGAACAGGAGGAATCTTATCACGGAAAATTGAAGAAACTGGACCAAATAACATAACAAATGAACTTATTCGGGGAACGATGAAAGAGATCTGTCCTAACTTAGCAAAAATAATCAATGGGGTCCTGTTGGAGTTGTTGGAGTCCTGACGACAGGGATTTGCCTTAGCCTGTTGGGAAACTCACATATAATTCTCCTTCATAAGAAAGGAGATAAGAGCGAGATAGAAAACAACAGGTCCATAAATGTTATATCCAACAGTTATAAAGTTTTTACAAAAGTTATTTTAGATAGAATTCCCTCAAAATTAGATGAAAACCAACCAACCTGCCTGCTCGAGTAGGCAGGATTCAGAAAAGACTTCTCTACTATAGACCACCTTCATACTTTTAAGCAAGTTATAGAAAAATACAATGAACACAATAATAAATTACACATAGGATTCATTTACTATAAAAAGGCATTTGATAGTTTAGGCCATGGCTGCATCTGGAAATGCTTGCATGAACAAGACATAAAAATGTTTATGATAACAGCAAAGTTGGAATAAAATTGGAGGTTTTACGAGAAGAATTCAGTCAAAAGTGGTGTAAGGCAAGGGGACCCCCCATCTCCAAAGCTATTCTCAGCTGTGCTACAAAGTATATTTCGTATCTTGGATTGGGACAACTTAAGCCTGAACATAAATGGCTCACACCTAAATCGTCTCCACTTTGCGGATGACCTTGTTAAGTAAAGTTGGACTAGAAATGAACTCATCCAAAACAAATATTATGACAAATGCAAAGGAAATCAGCATATTGACCATATGATGACCAGTAACTATGGTCAGCGAAAACGAAATAGAATGTGTGTCTGAATATACATACTTAAGTAAAATTGTTTTATTCCAGGACCAAACATGCAAAGAAATAAACAAAAGGATAGCATCGGGATGGAATATGTATTGGACCTTAAAAGAAATTATGAAGAACAAAGATGTAAGCCTGACAAAAAGACACATATTTAATATCTGCATTCTGCTGTGTATAACAAATGGATGTGAAACATGATCTCTAAACAAATTCACAGAGACCAACTAAGAACTTGCCAACGATCCATAGACCGTAGCATCCTGATCATTAAACTGTTAGATAAAGTAACCAAAACAAACTAATAGATAATTATACTGTCAAAAATTGATTCTCAGAAATGGAGATGGACAGGGCGTATGCTCAGGAGCAAGTTCCCAAAGTGGAGCAAGCTAGTAACGCACTGGCACCAAGGGTTTGCAAAAGGAGTAGGGGAAGGCAGAGCAAGCGGTGGGAGGACGAGATCAGGGTTGCTGCTGGAACTGACGACGTGCTGCTTTAGACAGGCAGCACTGGCATGAGCTGGAAGAGGGCTTTGCCATAAGGCACTCTGAAAAGAGAGATCTGATCTAGGTGAAACATTGAAAATTACCCTATCTCAGATTAAGACTACATTATATAACCTTTAAATAGTCTCTCTCAAAATAAATTAGGGTTAAAATTAAACAGCAGGTGAAAATACTGCTTATTAGAAGCATATAAAGAAACTATTGATTTTCAAAATTTGAAAAAACTATATGTGCATTTATTTTATAAGGGAACTCTCCGTTTGCATATTCGACTATTATAGTACACGGCATGTTATTTTTAATAGTTTTACTGCTGCCTTAGCAACACAATTCTATACTTAGAGGTCCAAAATTAACTATAAAGCATATTTTTTTCTATATCTTAAAGAAGTAAAACAGAAAAATTAATATATTTTGCAAATTTGTTGATTTTTTATGTTTTGAAGTCGTACCGTTTTCAAGACGTAGAAAGTATTTTTTGTTTTTTAGTCACTTTTGAAATAATAGGTTTTAGATTTTGGGTTTCATTTTTCTTCTACTTTTTAGTTACGAGAATAGCTATAGAAAAAAGGCATGGAACACGCTGTACGTGCTTATAATTTATAATATTCGAGGGTTGCTCTCGATTTCCCTGGGATCCACTCATCAGATTCTGACTTGGAGACAATGCGACCACCTCAGGTGAATAAACTTCCGAATAAAATCCGTCCACAATGGACGGAGAAATCGCATAAACATACAAAAAAACAAAATCAATAGTTATAACAATAAATTAATCAATCACGTACTCACCGTTACTGTTTACGATTTCCTCCCACCTCTCGATCAATTTGTCAATACCGTTCCGCCAAAAAACGTACGGTCTGGTATCAAAGAAGTTGTTGAGCCAGTTTTTAAGGTCCTCTTCATTGTCAAAGAGTAACGCTGCTCATATGGTTTTCGGTAGCGAAAAGATTGTAAACCGTCGGTGCAAAGTCTGAAGAATACGGCGGATTCTGAAGGACCTTCCATTCGAGCTTTTGGCGTTGTCGTGAAAGAGTATGGTTAAGCCTTTTCGATGGGGTCTTTTCAGTCAAATAGCCTATTTTACACATTATAGCTGGTCTATATAGAGAACCTTGTTGACCGTGGCATTCCTTTCGAGCTAAGCTGGTTTCGGTGCGGTTTACACTGATCGATAATGCAATTTCTGAGTCTTCTCTATGGTATCCGTAAAATCCTCAAGTAATGTTTCTAGGGAGCAGTTTAAAAGGAAGTTTACTGTCCTTATGGCGCATAAAAATTCGTTTATTCCGATACTATTTCACTGGGACGATAGCTTACGGGTTTTGAAATGCAAATATTATATTCTGGCAATCCCGCGAGATTTTTCCAGTGTAGTTTACAGTGGTTAGGGGGCATAAAAATTAGTTTTTTTTCCATTATACGGTTTTTACTATACCGATGGCTGCCGCTACCTTTGTTTCGAAAAATTCCAGATTTATTTCCTGAGAATACAATACGGCTAAAAGTAGCATAAAAATTGACCGTCTTACTCACTGATCCATGATTTGGTGCTACATACCTTTTTTCTATACAAGGCTCTCTTGGGAATTTTATTCCGGGAATTCATATTTTCGACACCATTAGACTGATTATAACGTCCTTTTATTAAACTAAACTAAACCACTAAATCCGGGCGTTATGTCCCTTAGGGAATATCATGATCACATATAGTAATCCTATCATTTACCCGCGACTTGTCCATGTCGTGAAAAGTTACAAATTACAAAGCATATGGGGCAAATTTTGACATTATTCTAGTACACAAGGTGTGTTTCTATCCAAATAAGTAACATAAATAATATAAAATTCAGTAAATTCTTCAAATATTTATCATGAACTGTTCGATCTGAAAAAATTACGTGTTTTCAAAACCCAACAAACTTTTTTCTAAATAAAACTAATAAGATATTTTTATGTCTTTAAAACTGAGTCGTAAAAATACCCCGGTTTCCCGAAATATAACACATGAAGATTGAGACGTGCGGGTATGATATTTCAATCATCTCTGCAAGTTAATATCGCATTGACATGGGTGTAGTAGTAGTTTTCTGTTTAACATAATCCAATTAATCCAGGATAATCTATGAAAAATCTGTTTCGATTTCATAATTAAAGTGTAGGGTGCAAATTTTCATATTATCTTTAATCTCTCATTTAATATTATAAATGCGTAAGTTAACTCGGTCGGTCTGTTTTTTTTGTCCGTCTGTCTGTCTGTTACGCTTTTATGGAAAAACTACTGGATCGATTTGGCTGAAACTCAGTATATAGATATAATTTCGATACAAAGAATGAACATAGGATACTTTTTATCCAGAAAAATGGATAGTTTCCGGGATAAAAATATATTTGTCTTTCTGTTTGTTATGCTCTTATGGCAAAATTATTTACCGATTTGGCTGAAATTCGGTATATAACTATCTTCTTCTTCAGCCAATTTCCATCCACTGCTGGACGTAGGCCTCCCCAAGTACGCGCCACAAATCCCGGTTTCCGTCTTCCTCATCCAGCCCCTGCCGGCGATCTTGCGCAGGTCGTCAGTCCACCGGGCTGGCGGGCGTCCTACGCTACGTTTGCCGAGACGTGGTCTCCACTCCAGGACTCGTTTGCTCCATCGGCCGTCGGTCCTGCGACAGACGTGACCGGCCCACTGCCACTTCAACTTGCTAATTTTGCGAGCTATGTCGGTTACCTTCGTTCTCTTACGGATGTCCTCATTTCTGATTTTATCTATAAGAGAAACACCTAACAATGCTCTCGCTCCGTAGCCCGTTGAGCGATTTTGAATCTGTGGACCAGTCCCGTTGTCAGTGTCCATGTCTCGGCACCGTATGTCATGATAGGACGCACTGCTCGAAGACTCGTCTTCAAGCATTGAGGAATGCCCGACGAGAAGACATGTTGAAGCTTACCGAATGCTGCCCAGCCTAACTGGATCCTCCTATTGGCTTCTCTCTCGAAGCCGTGTTTGCCTACCTGGATATTTTGTCCAAGGTAGACATATTCCTGCACAACCTCAAGAGGGGAACCATCGACGTTTACCGGTCTCGGCACGACATGTTCGTTGAACATGACTTTCGTCTTGTCCAAATTCATGCCGAGACCTACCCGTCGGGAGGATTCATTCAGGCTGTTCAGCATGTCGGCAAGTTCTTCCAACGTCTCTGCAAAGACGACCATATCGTCGGCGAAACGGAGGTGAGAGATGCGCTCGCCATTGATATTAATGCCCCGTCCAGCCCAGTCCAGAGTTTTGAAGACATCCTCCACCGCGTTGGTGAACAGTTTCGGGGAAATTACATCCCCCTGTCTCACCCCGCGACGTAGGGGTAGGCTTCGCCCTCCGGTCCTGGATCTGGACGGTCATTGTTGCGGCGTCATACAGCATCTCAGCACCTCAATGTATCGCCAATCATTACGACATCTTTGCAAAGACTCCAAAACAGTTCGATGGAGTCAAAGGCTTTCTCGTAGTCCACGAATGCCATACACAGCGGCTGATTATACTCTTTGGTCTTCTGTATAATATTATGTTCGGCATATGCCGAACAGTATGGATGTGGTCTACGGTGCTGTAGCCTTTTCGAAACCCAGCCTGTTCCGGTGGTTGGAATTCGTCAAGTCTTATCTCATATAACTATATATGTAATTTTAATACCGAGGGTGGATAAGGAGTACTTTTCACTTTCACTTTTCCCGGATAATGGCATAGATTTATTCAAAAGTCATCTCAGAAAGAAGGATAGGTATTGTTTTTTTATGTGATTTGCCGTTTTTGGCATTTTGGTAATTGCGGCAATTTTGGCCATTTCGGCCACTTCAGCCATTTCGATCGTATGGACAGCTTTAGTGTAATTTAGTCAACTGCTTGAGCAGATACTGCAAATACTGTAGCAGGCATTTTATTTGCGGGACCACTTGCTGCTCCAGAAGTAAATAAAGGATGTGACCCCAAGTTCGCTTGGGGTCACATCCTTTATTTACTTATGAAGGGTATATGTGCGAAGGCTTGAAGTCAGTGTAATCAGTCTGGTTGCAAGAAGTGGTAGATTGCACAACTTAATTTCATCATGCTGCTACCGCCCGGAGTAATCATAACTGCACAGCTGCGAGTTTATTTCGTCGCAGCCTAAAGTGGTTGATCAAGAGATCTGTGTATGCCTGCACTACAGAATCGGATGGCCCGTCAGGGAAGTCGTCTACACGAGCCCCAACGGTCCCGTTTGTCAAAATGGCCGTAGTACCCTAAAATATACTCTTGAAATTACACAGACAGTATTACAGACCTTTTATAAGTTGGTTGTTGTCAAAATGGCTATAGAAATCTAGAATCAGTTTTTTTCTTCCAGCATTTTTATACTCTTCAAAGGTATTGAATTTATTGTGTTTATTTAGGATTTTATATATTTTTCAATATAAGGGACGCTATAATAATCAATTGAAATTACTACCACGACTGTCGTATTAAAAAGAAAATTGGTTCGTTATTCCAACTTACTTTGCCAGTGTAAAAATACTCAAGCAATGTAATAAATAAATCACCACTAAAAATGTTGGAATGGGCAATTAGGTAGATAGTTTGCAGGTTTAAGCGAGCGGTAACACCCGAAAGTCACAATCTTAAGTGTGTTTAGAGATAAAGAAGATAACATCCATATTTAAAAAAATGACCGTCCAAAGTCGTCCATTAAATTGGAACCACTACTGTAGCACCATTCTATATTATAAAAAATCAGCATATTAGCATTATTTCATCTCCTACATATAGACATAGTGAAGTTAGGCTATTATAGAACGAAATTTTGAACGCAAGCTTATTCTTGTCGGTTTTTGAACTGTTGTTTATTTTCGTTATTAGACATTATTATTAAGTCTACTATTGCAATCGTGTCTAAATGGTCGTCCACTTTCATCGTAATTGCACTGGTTGCTCTTCATTTTGCATGGGTTTGCAATTAGAATGGTAGTGGTCGACCATGTCGGCACGGATTTTATTCGTTAACTCGGGGCCCTGGTCTCTATCCTCGATGATTGCTTACTTCCACTATAAGGGTAGGTTCAAATTTCGTTATTTAAGTGTACAGACACAAAACCTCTGACTTTTTTCCGAATAAAGCCCCCAGATTTTTCTTTTTTAAATTAACCTCGCATACTGATTTATTATATTAGAAAAGAAATATCAAATCGTAGAGCTAAATTAGGCATTTAAGTTGTTACGTTACAGTGCATCGGTCTTATTCACATTGTTATAGTAAGTTTGTAGGCTTAAGAACCTTGCAAAACTTACTCTTAACTCAATATGAATAAAGTAAATATAAGACCGTAGCAGATAATAAATCTTTTATTATCGTCTCAGAAACTTTGGGTAAGTTTTGTTTCTACAGTTTGGATTATACAAGTGGAAGAATAATAATTTAAAATTTATTTTACTGTAGTTTTTTATCAGAATATAACTCCGATACATATGTGTTTTTCACCTTTACGAACTACAACTAAATGCATTTTTTTAAAATGATGTGTCATCGCTATTACGTACTAATTTTACTATTATGTAAACTACTTTCGATGTTCGTATTTATTAATTAGTTGTTACGTACAAAATCTTTGGGAAGATAAAACGATTTAATGGCAACATTGAAGATCGTTATATAATTATTAATAATAAACAATATTTAATAACAATTTTTATTTAAGACTATATTAAGATAAGTGTATGTGACGGTAATCTTTGTTAGATTGTTTAAGTATGTTTATTAAAATTATGATATTGTTATTAAATTACTATATAAATTTTATGTATGTTTTGTTAGTATGCCAGGTAATAAGTTATTAAGGTAGTATGTAGGGGTAGTACACCCCGTTTTAGTCCGTGCGAAGCTTATGTCTCTCTGGATTAGAAAGTTGCACACTATCTGATTTTAAATAAAAACCGACTGTTTCCCAGCATTCTATTCCTAAGAGCGGTTATAAAGTTCGCTGCGACCTAGCAATCGTAGAACTTTAATTCAATCTTCTAATATTAAAACTTTTATTCTTTAAATTGAAGCTTTTGTTAAATATGTATTAAAAAAAACTTCTTTTACCTAGTATTTTTGGACTTGTCATGTTCTAAATAAACTCTTTACCTGGCACTATGATAATAAAGTATTTAACAAAGATTTTTGTTATACACACAACAAAATTTCACCACTGAAAAATGTTATTCAAAAAAGACATTGGCATGCTAAAGTTTCAGTGGTGAATTTTAATTAAAATAGACTGTTTACTGCCGCTTATTGTACCTTCGGTTGAAAGCCTGACTGATGACGGGTTTAGAGCTCTTTGTGGTCGTATACATATTTACTCAATAAAACACTTGACTGAGAGCTGTCCATAGAAATGTTTATACACTCATACTACTTGTAAAAAGTTTTAGATGTACATATACAGCAAAGTTGACCTTTATTGCACTCATGTGTGGCAGTAAGCAGACAAGCTTTAGTGTAGTAAGGCCAGTTTATATGTCATTTCTATGCTATTGATAGAAATTTGACATAAGCTAAATATAAGTAGTGTAATCAGATTTCTACCGTTAGTAAGTAAAATTATGGATAGATAGCAAATAGAAACTGGCTACAGAGATCAAACACCCAAGGGTTAATTCTCCATGTTACGTGACTAGATTTTACGTAGTCTGCACAAATGAAGTTTACAGTAGTGAATATGTTTCTTTATATGAACCTATATTTAATAATTTTCAACGCGTCGTTGCACAAGTTCATTCAGTTGGATGGTGTATTATTTAAATAAGTTGATGATCAACCTTTGGTAACTTAAAATAATTATTAAGGACTAATAACAATCGCATCACATAAACGTAATAAGATATAATAAGTAATAGAAAGCGTCTTCCAGTTCCTGTGTTAAATTTGGACTAATTAATGCTCCTGTTTTGACATGGATGTATCTGCGTGGCTATACTAGACTACTTTATTTATCTGATGCAAAATCAATTTTTCAATCTGCCTGATAGTTCCTGTGTTAGAGCTGTCACATAATTAATACAAATGTTTTGCTATTAAACAAGATTATTAGGAGTACTCTGAATAGGTCATAGATTAACAGTAAAATAATCTCTGCATCTATATGTTGCAGAAAGTATTCTAAAATATAAGTGTATATAGACGTTTATAGAAACGTGATGTCCAAAATCGTTAATTTTGTGTCTCCTAAAAATTGTTATGTAGGAAGCGTAAACAATACCTTGCAGATTGCGAGTGTGCTCGAACTGAATTGAACTTAAAGATTTTGCCCCTGGTGTTGCATCCTCACGGATTATGCGCCTTTTTGCTTTTGTCCTATTGTAGGGATATTTTCGCGGCAGCACCGCGTTGAAAACTAGAAGACTAGTTAATTTACTGCTTTATTTCCTGCTTACAGAGTAAGCAATCAACACAGATTATATCTTATTACCATTTAGGCTCTATTCGCTCTCGGAAAATTTAATTGATTTTATCTACGTTTACTATACTGTTTTCCGAGGTGAAAAACGCCCATTCTCAGTATTGAGATTATATAAGTACCAAATTTCATCAAAATTCGTACTGTGGTTGTTTCGTGAAAGGATAATAGACTGACAAACTTACTATCACACTTGTAATATTCGTAGGATTGATGTTTTGTTTATGCGAATATCGTTTATGAATATTAATACCTTTTGTTTAAACATAACTCTTAACCAAAATATAATGGCGTACTTGAGAGTGCAGGCTACAAAAATTTGGTAAATTTTCCCCTATTACGTCGTGGTAATTAACAGCAGAATCTTCTTGAGTATATTTTTAAATTATAATAACAAAGTTTCGAAGTCTATGACTTGTTTAACCTCGTTACGTATAAAGTACCTATGATTGATGGTTAAATGTATAGATTTTGATAGTTATAGACCCAGACTGGTTATTCAATCTTAGAAACATAAACCCTTCTTAGTAATTTGTTAGTCATTATATTTCTTGTATTATCCTTAACTAATCGTAAACATAAAAGTGAGGATAGTTGTTTTTTTTAAAATCGGACAATGCGCTTCATTTATTTTTATTTGACTATGTGAATGACTAAGTAAATTAAAAGTGACTAAATATTAAGAACAATACACTGATCTTTCACAGAAACTGGGTAGTTGTCATAAAGGTCAATAGAATGCTAAAAAAAACAAACTGAATAAAAACTTGAACAAAGACTGATAATAAATAACATATAGACAAAAGTGCCCGCTTTCTTCTAGATCAGCATGGTATTTATTAAATAAGTTTGATGTGTTTTAACAATGGGTACGAGGGAAAAACCACCTCCGCGCCGCGCTAACGAGACACACATTCTATTGGTTTGTTACAGGGCCAGCATCCAAACATTGTCACCGTTAGGGAGATAGTAGTGGGCTCAAATATGGATAAAATATTTATTGTTATGGATTACGTAGAGCATGATTTGAAGAGTTTAATGGAGACAATGCGTGGAAAGAAACAAGTGTTTCTTCCTGGTAAGAACTTAATGCCTATTGTGTTATAATAAACGCAAATTACTTAGTATAATTGAAAATAGTTTCGTTATAATAACGATTCACGTTAACAATGCTATCTACTAAAAAACGTGGTTAAATAGTGCAGTAACTGTTATCTACATCTATGAAAAATATATTTTTATTAAATCGTTTTTCCCTTATTCACATAAAGGCCAGGATTTTTGACGTTTATGAAATGGCGTGCCAATTTTGGTCCTTCGAACCGGATCTAAATTAAAGTTCTCTATGTTATTTACTAGAGGTACTTTAAAAGCGCCGAATACCAGTAGTGTGTAAAGTTATGGAAATTTGTTTTATTGTAGTCTATAGAATTCATACCACTTCAGAATAGTCATATGAGTAATAAACAATAAATATTTCTTTACATTTTAGGTGAAGTCAAATGCTTAATGACACAGTTGCTAAAAGCTGTACATCATCTACATGATAATTGGATATTACACAGGGACCTCAAAACTAGCAATCTTCTTTTATCACATAAAGGTATTTTAAAGGTAAGTTTTTATATGCACATATTTTGTAAAAGCTCGTGTGTATGTGTGTGTGTATAATAAAGTGGCTATAAAAATAAATTTAACAAGAGTTTAAAACCCTATCACAATGGCGCATGTGATCGTAGAAGTTTTGTAGAAAGTCAAATTCTCTTCTATCTTACAAGTTTTATGTAGATGGATGTTTTCTACAGGTGGGCGATTTTGGTCTAGCAAGAGAATACGGGTCACCGCTACGCCAGTACACTCCAATTGTTGTGACTCTGTGGTATCGTGCACCCGAACTTCTTTTGTGTTGTAAAGAGTATTCTACGCCTATAGATATGTGGAGTGTTGGATGTATATTTGCAGAATTTATCACAATGAACCCATTGTTCCCTGGAAAGTCTGAAGTGGATCAGCTAAACAGAATATTTAAGGTTTGTACAACTTAGTTTTGAAATGTAGGTGGACTCTATTGTTTCGCGTCTATTTGTAATTCTTGCGATCGGGAAGCACTAAAAGAATTTATGATACCTCTTTAGCTAAGGAAGAGTCTTACCTTGATAATGTGGGGTTGAATTCTGGTAGAGGTTTCTTCTGAGTGATTTAAATCTTATTATAAGGTGGACGCTGAGGTCACAACAGCGCTGGTATTGGTTGTTAGTAAACTATAAAAAAAACCCAGCAAATACATTTTGTTGTTGTTATTGAAGTACGGCAGACACGCTGATGGCCCAAGTGTGATGAAAATTGGTTACCGTCGCCTATGGACATTAGCAATACCAGATGTCGTGCTAATGTGCTGTCGGCCTTGAAGGAGAAAGGCATTAGTATTCTTTTTCCGCAACTACAGGGCTTAAACGTCATTGCATTGCGTCATAGTTTAATTAGCAAGTTTTGTGATTTTAAATTTCCGCTGTATTTTTAACACTATTAAAATTCATAAGTGCAAACAAATCCTATAGACGTCTTTTTAACCGACTTCAAAAAAAGGAGGTTTTCAATTCGTCGGAATATTTTTTTATTTTTCTATGTATGTTCACCGATTACTCTGAAATTTATGATAAGATTTACGTGATTCTTTTTTTGTTCGATGCGAAATACCTGCCATTTGGTCCCCTAAAAATTTGACATAGTTTGGCCCATTTTATGAACATTTTTATGTCAATTGTTTCCGTTCCGTTCTGTATGTACACCAATTAAGCTGAGATTTATGATCCGACTTACGTAAGTCGGATATAAGAATCACGTGATTCTTCTTATATTTGCCATTTGGTCCCCGTAAAATTTGATATAGTTTGGCCTAGTAGTTTTCATTTTATGTCATTTTTTCCGGTCCCTAAGTCGGTTTTTTTTCCGTATCTCATGATCAATGAGTGAGTGTTATAAACATTAACATCATCTTACAGATGCTGGGCACTCCGTCAGAAAGTATATGGCCTGGCTACAATGAACTGCCTGCTGTCCAGAAGATGACGTTCGCCGAACACCCTTCCGGTGGTTTGCGACAGAAGATAGGTCAAGACCTACTCTCAGAAATGGGTCTCTCGTTGTTGCAAGGGTTCTTAACATATAATCCAGCTAGAAGATTTACTGCTGAATCTGCTTTAGAACATGCCTACTTTAAGGTATGTATTTTAAAAACAATGATTAATTGAAGACGGCTATGATTGAATCATCCAATTTATTTATTTAGTGCTAGATATATTATTGTTGATTATTCAGCATTTTCTACTTCGTAGTACAAATGTGCAAGGGTGGGGTACAACTTTTATAACTAATATATTAAGTTAAATAAAAATGTGACTAACAAACATCATTACAATGTGACTAATATAACAATGATACAGTATACAGTCAATCGGCGTAACTTTGACAGGCCAACACTACATTTAGTCTAATATTTGAGAAATGTTGGTTGATATACAATAAAGGGTTTCTTTTCCGATGTTCCGGAACTGATTGCGTTACTTTTCAGGAAGTAATTTTGATTTAAATATACTAGTTAATAACAAAACGTCTACTTTTTGTGCCTATCAAAGTTACCAGACTTACATGGATAACTTTGACACTGGTGGAGCCAGTCATAAAAAACCGACATAATTTAATTTTTAAAGCTTCCGGGTAACATTGATTCAATCACAGTATCTGGAACAAAACTTTGGCGCGCTACGATTTGCCTAAGTTTTTGACATTTTCTTATACCTTTTTTTATAGGTGTGTTTACGAAGCATGTCTCTGTGATTTATATGAAAAATAAATCTGGGAGCTAGCATTAATATTGCACACTAAAAAAAATGTTTAATACATTGTGATCTAACTGTCAATGTTACCCAAACCAATCAAAGTTACCCAGTTGACTGTACCAGCAATCTATACTAATATTATAAAGAGCTAAAGTTTGTGACATTGTAGGGGGTAATCTCAGGATCTATTAAACCGATTTTAAAAATTCTTTTACTATTGGAAAGCTACGTTAACATGTGTCATAGGCTATATAACATGACGACATATATCATGGGAACGGGACAGAGCGCGGGTGAAACCGCGCCGGGCTGCTAGATATGCAATTTTTTTTAAATTTGTCTACAACATTGCTTACTGGTGTATAATTTACACCTTTATAACATTTGTACATACAGGCGAGGTTCTTTTCGAGAATAAATACTGTCATATAAAACAGGTGAATAGACGACAGCCATGACTTTTATAAAGTTTCGTCTGTGCCAAAATGCCTCTGGAAGCCTAAAAGGTAAAATCTTTTTAGGAGCACCCTGTGGCGATTGATCCGGCGATGTTCCCCACGTGGCCGGCGAAGTCGGAGGGCAACAGGCGCACGACGCACAGCCCGCGCCCGCCCGCGGGCGGCGCCGCGTACGCGCAGTACTCCAGGGGCGACTCCGACGAGGCGATGGGCTTCCACGTGCAACAGCGCTCCCTCAACGTCGCGCCCGGTTTTTCGCTCAAATTCTAGCGTTGAATTATTGTCCTTTTAGAATTTATTTTGTGGTGATTAGGTTTCGTGAAGGGTCAATTTGTGTCCATGATGTATATATCGATAAATTAAATTCGCGTCGTGGGTACATCGAAGTTGATTACGCGTATTGAAGAAATCATATTCTAAACTAACAATATATATACAATATAATGTACAAATTGCCAGTAGCAGAAAGATAGGAGAAAAATGTAGTGTTCATAAAAATATGGAGGTTATACACGAATAGCTATAAAAGCCCATTTATAATTGATTAAAGTTCACGAATTAAATCGCTAGACTAGACAATTACAATTTATTCCGTATTTTGATACATCCAAGATTTCAAGCGTCGACGGCCAAGACCTTTCGTTTTAGCCGTTGAGTAGCGTCCGATATATGTTTATGCTTAGACGCTCTGTGTAACAAATACGTGCTTTAATGTTATCGATAATTTATTTTAAGAGGTAATGCAAAATGGGTTTTACACCACGATTAAGATGTAGATTTGATTTCTTTCTAAATATTAAACATAAAAAATATTATCAGATAGCAAGGATTGAACATCACTGTCCCTGGATATAGAAAGTAACAAAGTCAGAATTGTTAAATCGGGAGTTGTATCACCATTCTCAACACGAACCTTTGTCTATAAATAATTTATTATTTGAAACTTCTATGTGTTATAAAAATGTATATAGTAGAATAATAGTACTGACGAACTTGAAACTGCCATTTTTATGTGTAAATTAACTAACCACATAGACACGAAACGACTGCGACATCGCGCAATTTTTGTTATATTATTCAAGAGCTCATTTTAAAACAAAATGTGTTTGTATTTCAATAATAATAATTGTACTTATCAAGTATATCAATCAAAGATGGTGATTTGCTGCTCTTACTAAGCGGTAAGACTCGTATACATTGATTAAATTGTATATTATACAGAAATATATTTTTTCATCTAATTAAATTCCACCTCTGATTCAACGATTGTGGTAAACTGGTTGTTAGATAGATGTGATTGGTAAAAAACGTTAAAGGGTAAAGTTAATAAAATTATTGGCAGTGTATAAGAAAGTTGTAGGCCCATATTCTAGAAAATTGTAACGAGTTTTGATAGTTGAGATATTAACTATGTCTCATTCTGAAGTCTTCATATATATTGAGACTCGTACAGGGCCGCTCGCCGTTTTAAACTTTTCATTTTTATCTTTGATATTTGTCGCGGCTCTTCTAGAATACGGACCGTGTGTATACTTATTAATCATCTTATTTAACACTAACGTGGTGTTTATAGTTTGAACAGTATGATGTAATTTACCATAATCATATCTATTTTTAATAATGGTTTGTAAATAAATACGTTTATGCTAGTAGGAAACCTTTATGGAGGTAATTTTAGATTACTTATTAATAACGTATAGTACAATAAATTTTGTTTCGTAAAGATGATTTCTTTTATTTTGCTTTGCTCTCCTGTTTATTTATTGTTGTATATAGGAGCCTGAGCTACAATAGTTAAAACACATTTGCTCAAAAATTGCATTTACGAAGCCTATATGCATTATTCGAAAGTTAAATATTACGCACCATACTGGCACGTACGTAAAATAGGTACTTGGTGAAAAAAAGTATGAGAATTCCACCAAGGAGTTTCATTCACATTACGAAAATAATAAGCGCTTTTGATTAATACATTTACCTCACTTTAATATTATAGAGACAATGAGACGAAAGATGTAGTTCTAATTTTAGATTACATATTTTTATATTTAGATTCCCGGACCATAAAGTACGGCATCAATTCAAAATAATCAAAGCTTTCGTTTCCAATAAGAATCATCTAATTTGTATGCACCAGAACAATTATAAAGTGCTCCTGAGAAAATTTCCCGGGGTAAATATTATCACAAGTTGTATTATGTAAAATTTTCTGTCGATCAGCGAAAACCGCATCAAAATCGGCCCAGTAGTTTTTATGTGAATCCCGAGTAAACGTAAGAAATCTAAAAAAATGCATCGTATTCTCCATCGTTTATTTAGTGTATTCTAGTTGTATTTTTAAATGGCTTCAATGTACAGCCAACCAACAGACACGGCATTTCATGATAATCGGTACATTCCCAGTCAATAAGACGAAAAACAAAAATTACTTTCACCTAGGGATGTTCATACAAAAAAAATATCGATATTATTTTCGATATAATATATCGTAATGTTGTATCGATACTTTGCGATATATCGTAGAAATATATCGATATCTTCGATATATCGTAACAAAATGTAATTTTCTTACTTAGTTAGTTTTTAATATTAAGTATTTGATAGGGATCAGGTTGATATAAGTAAAAATAGCTGGGAATAAGAAACAAATCAAGTTTAATTATTTATAATTCCCAATAATTTTTGTCGAGACCTTGCTTTAACAAAATTTAAATTAAAATGTAATATATAAAACAGGTAATCAATTTATTGCCACAGCTTGCTTCTTCTATACGATTGAATTGTAGCCGCTTTTATATATTGTGCTATTTATTTTTATTAGTTAGTTTTTATATAACTGTATTTACATTTCGTAAAATGTATCAAACAAAACAATCAAAACAGATAGCTTTTATTTGTAAGTTATTTTGTACTGAGACCGAAACGAGTACCCACAGACACAGATTATACCATTTTTAATACTAGTGCTGCCCTTACTAAGAGTAGGAGTAGTATGTTGTTTAGCGGGGGGCGATTATGACTAATGTCATAATCGAATTATTTTTGAATATTAATATTGAAAATCGATTATGAAATTAGTAGCTTACTTATTTTATAATCGAATCATTTCATTAGTATATCTCATAATCGACCAGCGCTGAAAATATACAAAAAAATAAAACTGAGAGTTTATTGGAGAAACTCAGAAATCGCTCTTTAGCTGTTGAGACGAATATACATTGTAGGTTAGGTATGTAGTGGAGTTTAATTTGAAGTCATTTAGAGTATTTTGTTAACAACGAAACTTTCGTTACTGGGAAGGCTAGTTATTCAATAATTCAGGGTTTTACGTTTTATTTTTACTCAAGTTACCAACCATAAATCAGTTTAAAAAAGTAAAACTTTATTCTATAATTTCTACCGATATTTGATATATCGGATAAAATGTATCGATTGTACATATCGATACTAGATTATTCGATAATATCGGGAAGAATCGATATATCGTGTACATATATCGATATTTTATTCAATATCGATATATATCGTGCACTCCTACTTTCACCTGTGCATATTAAGCAGTCTGCTTATCACACAGCACACCATATTATAATATGGTGTGATTTGCTTAACTACAATTGCTATAATACCCCAGTCAACGAAGCAAAAATAGGGGATACTTTTTGCTGTCGATTATAGTTTTTGAGTTATTCGCAAAAAACTGAAAAAAGGACCTTTATGGGCCACCCCCTTCCTTAGCTCCACCCCTACCCATCAGTACTTTTAGTATGTTGTTCAGGACGCCTTCCTCTACGACTGTGCCAAAATTCGCTTCCACACAAATTATTTCCCCAATTCGGCCTTTTTGTGTCTTCGTTGCTTAGACTATAATATAACTCAATCAGTACATGTATTAATTAGTATTTGATAGCTAGTTCGATATTGAAACAAGCGATGCACATTATAGAAGTAGAATAGGTTACTGTGGGATACAGTCCATGTATACATAATTGTACTTCTTAAACCGATATTAAACGGATCAATTCTGTCTAGCAATTTGGATGAAACAACCAAAGTGATCCATGTAAACTTAGTTGAGTCATCGAATGTCGTGTCTGAATTATTCAAGTTAATGTTTATATTTGGTTGAGTAATTTAAACTGAAAGACAAATGAACCGTCTAATATCGCCTTTACACATGTGAACGTGACGGTCAACGGTAGAGCTTAAAAATTATACTAAGAAATTTTTTAACACTCGGGCATAAATCAATAATAGACATAAAGATAATAAATAATTTATTGTATATAGTAAAAATGCTAATAAAACATTAATTTGTGGTGAAATAATAAGTAATAGAAGATGGTGTATCAACGGCCGGCGTCGTTCATACCTTTGGGCAATGCTAAAAGGGAGTTTATCAAATCAGCATTACGTTTCCAAGTCCTGTACTTCGTGTCTATGAGAGCGTTTGTTTCTATAACAAGTTTACCTCCCAACCTGTCACCTCGGTATGCGTTGATCATCGAATGTATGTGGCGGATATACTGAAAATAAATAAAATAATTAAAAAATTGTCGATCTTATAGTTTAATTAAACTTCTCTTCTAAAGTATATTGTGTCCCGGGAATCCACGGAATTTTTCCAACTTGTACAGTGTTAATGCAAAGCGGTTAGGATGCGATCAGGAAGCGGGAAACCGCAGCCATGATCGCCATCTGGTCTCAAGAGCTCGAAAACCCTGTGGCCGGCGGCTACATGGTGGATGCAATCAGGCCACAGCTGACGGAATGGGCCAACCGCACCAGCGGAACCCTGACCTTCAGGATGACACAGATACTTACCGGACACGGGTGTTTCGATAAGTATCTGTGTCACATTGTGGGCTGCTTGCCTTCCCCGGACTGTCGCCAGTGCGGCGCGCCCGACACGGCGTTTCATACGCTAGTCGAGTGCGCCGCATGGGCGCCTCAGCGTTTCGAACTCACGCACGTAGGAGCGGTCGACTCGCTCTGCAATTTGGTGAAAGCCATGTTGCATAGCAGGGACACCTGGGGGGCTGCGGTTACTTTTTGTGAGACAGTAATGTCTCTTAAAGAGGCCGCCGAACGAGACAGGGAGAGGAGTCCTACTGCGCGTGCAAATGCGTCTACACGAGGTCGCCGGCCTTCAGCCGGCACCCGGAGACGCAGGTACGCGCATTACTTTCCTCCCTGAAATAATACCGCTGCGGGGGGCCTTTAGCTTGCTAGGGAGCAAAGGATTCACGACCCCCGTATGACGAAGTGGATGTGTTCTGATTCCCGGGGCACATTCAGGAACTTTTTGCGCTGGATCCACTGGGCGTAACTCTGTTCTAAGTGTCAGCCTTTCCTACACAAAAGCGCGGGGCACATGGGAGGAGGGTGGTTTTAGTGGGTATTAGGTCGCTACCCGTGCAGATTCTCTTAGTTCCCACACAAGCCGAGTCGATCGCGGGTGGATTACTATTGTATGCAGTAATGCCGCCCCCGACCGATGTGAGTCTGATCCCTTGCCAGGATCCAGTATTGTGCGTAAATCGGTAGCTGAATTCTGCTTGAGAGTCGACCGTATAGCTACAAATACCAAACTAGTTTTGATATCTCCCGAGATTTCTTCACTACGAAACGATTAGACCGATTATGTCGCAGTTTTCTCAAGATATTAGAATAGAATATACTGTATTGTACAAAAATGCTTCATAAAATCAAGAACATTAATACACAAGAACAATTGCGGTCTTATCGCTCATGGCGATTTCTTCCAGACAACCTTTTGGTCGAGTATGAGAAGGACCACAAAAGTCGGCTGTTGCTAAACCAGCACTCGTACAATAATAATCTAGTTTAAAATAAACAATACTACATAATTACGTACCTACTACAATACACATTATAATACAACACTATATATAATGTGTATTGTATTATATACATACAAAAGTAAACAATACAATATAGATTGAGATAGTACTTAAAAGACTTGTTGTAAAAACGTATACTGTTGACAGGCGTTTTCAGTTTCAAATTCTCTGACAATCTAATGAATCTAGAATCACTGTAATAAAGGAACTGAAAGTGTTTCTTGAGATAGTCAGGGGTTCAGTATCAGTTGGGATTGAACAAAACGTTATGAAGGAGAGACAGGTCTAGATCATATACGCATTCCGGTGAAGGCGAATGCGTGTATCTCTCTCTCTCTTTATATATTATAAATGTAAGTGTAAACGTCGAAATGAAGTTTCTAAACGTCTTCTAATTTAATATGTAGTATTATGAAATGGAAAAGTACTTCGCTCAGAATTTCAGTGAAGGTTTGTTTGTACTACTATGATAACAGTGATAACGAAAATCTAGTAATTAATAACCTATTTGAAAATGAAAGTAGGTACACTGCTATATACTATGTTATAATACTTTTTTATTTAAAACGTCGACAACAATATACCTACGTTACAAACGAGCCCATGTCATTCATATGATCAGGATTGTATTGGGAACCACGGAAGAAACAATTCTCGGAAGAATGGTTTCTCGGCGATGTCGTGCCGAGTGCAAAAACGCACCAGGCTTTACATGCTCTTTATCTAAGATTTACATTTAAAATTCATCTTTACATAAAAAAACCAAATGATGAAGGTAAAGGAACTTATATTTATCTGAACATTACTATGTTTGATTTTTAAGAATCGCCCTGGACGTACTTTTATCACTTCTCTAAAATAAAAAGCCTAGCAATGGGACGTTCATGGGCTGGTATAATAAATCTTTGCATTAGGGCATTTATTTTATTAGACGAGGCGGACGGTCAACGTGAATTAGGATGTGCGTGCCTGTAAAATAAGAGCATTTCTTTGCTGGGGGCGTCTAAAACCCCACGCAGATTGTAATATTCATTTCAATTGATAATTCTATATGAAATCCTGAAGGTATATATAATAACTAATATGTAATAGTTTGTCATATCTAATCTACTCTAATCCCACTTCGCATCGCCGATTATCCCGCTTTGTGCTACACCGGCGCGCGGTATGCGATGCGGCAACGAACCTGCGGATTCATTTTACGGAAATAGAAGATTTGTGCCAACAAAATCCAATAGGCGAAAATAAAGATGACGTCATCCGTTTTTACTTTGTGTGTTGTTATTAGACACTACGTAATCAATTATGCAATAATTATTGCACTAGTCCATAAGTGTTAATGAATGCTATAAATATGTTATAAAACTGTGTTTGTTACTCTGTAAGTAATATAGTAGTAGTATTTAAAAATAAAGCTTAATTAAAGTAATATATAAGGATACTACTTTAATTTTTGTATCCCATATTTATGCTTAGGACTCATGGATAAAGTTTTAGTGTAGAATCGTCTGTTTATTATAGTGTTATAAATTCATAAAATAGCATTCAAAGTGGTGCGCGTGTAAACAATAGTCATATTATTTGTTATAGTCCAAGATCCCAGTCTCCCCAGACTTACGTGATTTTAGGAAAAAATATATTTTTAGGATCGGTAGTTTAACGTAAACTTAGAAAGGAATGGATACTCGCTAAGCTGAAAGCAGGGCAGTTTTTCAGGTAGCAGGTATCAAAAGAGGAAAAAAACCATTCTATCTTACGTCAAAGTAGCAAGGCTACTTTTTACTTATGTCATATATGTATTGTTATAAACAAAGATATATAGTTGTCAGACACTTCCTGTGGGCCATAACTTTTGACAGACACTTCTAAAAAAAATGTGGAAACTACATTTTAAGAAGGCTGAATTTTATATATATTATCAAGTATAACATTTATGAGCCAGAAAAATCGAACGAGCCAAAGATCCTCCCAGACTAGTTAAGAGTTCCGCTGTGCGAGGAAGCGCCAAATGCTCTCGCGCTTCAAGTTAGTTCAATATTATCTATATTTAATTTTATATATATTCACGCGTCAGAGTGCATCTTACTTGTACTTATACGCTTGAATAACGCTCTAATGCTAAACATGGGTGTGTACCCATATTCATCCGCGCATCAAA
The DNA here is from genome assembly GCA_949752895.1 of Dendrolimus pini. Lineage (NCBI taxonomy): Eukaryota > Metazoa > Arthropoda > Insecta > Lepidoptera > Lasiocampidae > Dendrolimus > Dendrolimus pini. The sequence goes on along the minus strand of OX457128.1, from coordinate 13,394,897 downwards.
GCCTGAGTCACCCCGAGAAGCAGAATGACCCACTTCACCAACAGAGGTTAGTTCCGCCGCATCCCCAAAATGCTGATGGGCCCTGTGATGGAATCACGGGCAGGGATTTTGCACATTACTGCGCCTCCGGAAACCTGACCTGTCGTCGGTACCCGTGTGTCACATGCACACCTCTCTCCCTCAATCGTTCGGCAGCTTCCTTGCAACATATTACTGCCACACAGCAAGCCGATGCCGCCCCCCCAGTGATCTTCGCTGTGCAGCATGGCTTCGATCAAGCTACCCAGCAAGTCCATCGGCCCTACTACGGCCTCGAGCTCGAATCTCTGAGGAGGCCATGCAGCGAATTTGGCCAGTGTATCGAACGCAATGTCTAGTACGCCGCACTCGCGGCACTCAGGGGAAAGTAGACATCCCACATCTGATGCTGATACTTATTGAAGCACTAGTACCCGGTAAGTATCTGCGTCATCCTGAAGGTCAGGGTCCCGCGTTTGCGCGTGACGTTATTCTGGTCTGGATGTCTGGGATCAGCGCTAGAGTTATTGGTTGTATATTTCCAAGGTGCAACTTGCTTAGCTTGAGAATGTATAATATGATGATAATATGTATTTCGATTTATTATTATTACTATATGTACGCGCCACACCACCATTACGTTTTCAGGTGTACCTAATGAACTAAAATTAAAATGGGATTAGTCGTTTCGGAATCTACTTACTCGAGACAAATTTTCAAACGAAAATTTTAAAGACAAAAGGCATCGTAAAATAGCAATTCTCATTTAAATATCATTAATTTTGATATCACAACACACTTAGTTATAGATGAAGATACTTGGGATTTTAACACTCTTTTTTTTTGTTATACTGAATTGAAATTGAAAATCAGTTCACCTACCTCTTCATCTGCCGCGTAAGGCACTAACTTTGGTATATTTTTGTATAATATGTTGAGTCCCAAATCGTTGTCCACATCGTAAGCAGAAACCTCAGAGAGGAGTGTCAGCACCAACAATACAGTCGTCATCCGAAAAAGTTTGACTCTCATTTTGGTACCTGGCTACAAAATTTTATAAGGTTTTGATGGTACAAATAAGGGATGTAAATGTACCGAAAGAAAATATATATTTAACTGAAAGATTCTCGTGGGCCGTAACGCGTAAATTACTGGATAACCCTATATCCGCTATAAGTATTCTACCTATAAACTTTTTTCACTTCTTTTCTACAACCATTATTACGTTGATTATAACAACCACTACTGAGTACCCTGTATAGTCAAAAATGCATAAATATCGAATGTAAGTCTAAACTGAGTCTTGGAAGTGTTTGTTTTATTGCACATTACTAATGTTTTACTTTTAGGTAACAATCGTAAGTTCTTCTAAAATTTTCTGAATTAAATAAGTAATGTGCTTAATATAATACAGACAGTATCAAGTGACTCGCAATTATTTTCATTATAATGTAAAGGTAAACTTACACAAATTTTAATATTTATAATAAACACTAGCTTATTAATTCAGCATGCATTTCTTCTCTATTCTAAAAACTAATACTGAAAGGATTTTTTCTATAAGGTGCCAGTTTTTTTTCTGAGAATCCTATACGTTATTCGGTCAATTTTAGTTATTAGGTTTATTAATTTAAGCTTACCTAGTTTTATGTTAAAATATGAGAAACACTGCACTGTATTATTATAATATATTCAAAAATAGAACTTCTCAATTGGACCACATGGTGCTTGTGCGATCTTAATACAATGTCACCGCTAAGTTGGGCTGGAGGCTAAATGAATGCTCCTCACAAATGACGAGTAGAGGAAAGGATTGTGGGCGGGCGAGTTGAGCGATACGATGGGGGGTGAACCGATGTTGTTTCTCCTCGCAGGGCGCGCACTCGCGCGGAAGATACCTGCGGCCCACGGGCTGCGCTGTGCGGCTGACAGGCAGGTGCGACCCGCAACTCTGCACGTCTCCGACACAGCACTTGACAACTTGTGAACTTGCGTCACCCTTTTATTCCAATTTTTCAGATATTATTAGCTCAGAAAACTGACAATATTTCTGTCCCCATAGTACATTTTATTTACAGTTGTCGTCTAATTTACGCACTAGATATTTCCTATTATGTAAGCAGGATCTTTATATATGTTAAAATGAGGTCGTGTAACTTGGCACTGGCACCTCAGAAGTCCATGTTATATTTGAATTTTTTGACACCATGTATTTTGATATATTCTTCTGTCCTCTTATGTCACTATTTTTTCATTCGTGTTTTTTCCCAATACATTATAGTACATTAATATCCTTGTTTGCTTTTTCAATAATGAAAACGGATTACTGCCGATCCTAATTTATCTACATGGTAGCAGAGCGTTTAATTCCATTAATTATTGCTACGAAAACTGTAGTATATAATTACATATATATAATAAATAAATAAAAATATCTTCATTAAGTGTAAATGAGCACGGAAGTTTCTGGTGACGGAGGTAACCACGAAACCTACACAAGGATGGCAGGTACTAGCAGCAGTATTCCTAATTTTGAGAAATTAGATGGTTCGGCGAACTACTTCACATGGAAGGTACAAATGGAGTTATTTTTAATAACTGAAGACCTATGGGAGTATGTAGAAAGAACGCCACCGGACACGAATGCAACAGCATGCAAAAGAGATAGCATAGCGCGTGCCAAGATACTCTTAATGGTTAAACCGCACTGTTTGATACACGCAAAAAAATCTAAATCTGCAAAAGAGTGCTGGGAAGCGATTCGCACCACTTTCGAAGATAAGGGTGTAAACAATAGATGTCGTCTCCTAGGCCGTTTAGTAAATCAAAAACTCTCCAATTTCGACTCGCCGCGTCACTACATTACTGAGATAATGAGTATCGCCCAACAACTTGAAGAAGTAGGTAAAGAGGTGGATGACGAGCTATTAGCTGCTCTCATGCTTCAAGGATTAGGAGAGGAGTATATGCCAATGAGAATGGCTATAGAAAACAGTAATATAGCTATTACCACGGATTACGTCAAAACGAAAATATTGCAGATACAGGAACCAACAAGTGGTAATAGAGAGCAAGAGTTGCCCGCAACAAGTGCGCTTGTTTCAATGAAAAATAACTTTTCTGTCATTAAGAACAGCGAAAAACGGAAGTTTCAGAAGAAAAAACTTAAATGCTTTATATGTGATAAAGAACACAAAGCAATTAGTTGTCCACACAACTCGACAATTAACAATAGTAGTAATGAAAAGGTAGCTAACAGTATCGCTTTTTCGTACTCGACTCCAAAATGTCAATCCAGTAGAGATTGGATAGTGGACTCAGGAGCGTCCACACATATGACATGTCACAATGACTGGTTTGCTGATTATAGGGCTTTTGAGGAGTCAGTGCCAGTGACATGTGCGAATGGTGGTAGAGTAAGAGGCGAAGGTCGTGGAGACGTATGTACGAGTAGAGAGATAGGCTTCAATGTGAGTGGAGTAATGTATGTGCCTGAGTTAACTGTGAACTTGCTGAGTGTAAGTAAGATAATTGAAAGGAACCAAGTAGTGGTATTTTCAAAGCGAGGTTGTGAGATTTATGAGGATAATGACTGTGAAGTGAAAGGTGTAGTGAAACATGCATGTAAGGAAGAAAAAGGGGTCTATAAACTAAAGCGCACAGGTTCTAATCTCTGTTTTGATGTTTCAGTTGTAAATACAATAGAAATCGACTTTGATGTTTGGCACCGGCGGCTTGGTCATATTAGTCCTCACAACATGAAAATACTTCGAGATAAAATGGCTGAAGGTATTAAATTCAAGGAACCTGAGAGAGTAGAATGTGTTTCGTGTCTTAAAGGTAGGCAGACTGCATTACCTTTTCCAAAAAAGAAAGCCAAACGAGCTACTGAAATTCTTGAATTAGTACACAGTGATATCTGTGGACCGATGGAAACCTCATTATTCTCTGGTTCACGATATTTTGTAACGTTTATTGATGACAAAACGAGAAAAACTTTTGTATATATTTTACGTGAAAAGAGTGAACTTTATTGTAAACTAGTAGAGTTTAAATTTTTTGTCGAAACTCGAAAACTTAAACTGGAAAACGTTTAAAAACACTTCGTAGTGATAACGGTAAGGAATACGTAAATAAAAAGGTTGACGAGTTTTTAAAAGAAAATGGTATTGTTCACCAACTAACTGTGGACTATACACCGCAACAAAATGGAGTCTGTGAGAGAGCGAACAGAACCATTGTTGAACGAGCCAGAAGTATGCTTGAAGAGGCACACTTACCGAAGATTTATTGGGCAGAAGCTGTCAGTACTGCAGTATATCTAAAGAATAGGTCACCTACTATAGCTGTTAAGGACATGACACCTGAAGAGGCCTGGACTAACAGGAAAGTAGACTTAAGTCACTTAAGAACGTTTGGAAGTCGAGCTTTTATGCACATTCCCGATCAGAAAAGAAAGAAACTTGATCCAAAGAGTGTGGAATTAGTTTTTGTAGGGTACTGTGGAGCAACGAAAGGGTATCTATCGTCTGATTCATCCTAAAACATTAAAGCTGTATAAAGCGAGGGATGTTGTATTCTTCGAAAACCAGAAGGTAAACATAAAGGTTCAGACGGACAAAATACAAGCTAATTTTGAAGAAGACGCACCACCTGTAAGGAATATACCGACTGTAGAGACAGATTCGGTTAGAGAAGTGCAAACGGCAGATGTTCTAGGTAGACCTGAAGAAGTTGTTCCTAATCGTGATGCAATTATAGATATAGAATGTGCTAGAGAAGAAAAGAGGGGATCTTATTGAAGATGTGATGACAAGAACTGTCCCTATACCACCACCTACGTGTACTCAAGGTGAAGTAGAGACTTTAGAAAGAAGATACCCACTTAGAGAGAGACAGCCTAAAGAGTACAAAGACTACATACTGTATCACGCAGCAAACGAAGTGATGAATGAACCTATGACTGTAGAAGAAGCTTTATCTTGTGACGACAAAGAAGAATGGAAAAGAGCTATAGAGTCAGAATTGAATTCTCTTAAAAAGAACAACACTTGGAGCTTAGTAGATACTGCATATGGTCACCTTGTTGATTCAAAATGGATTTTTAGAATCAAGAAAGAGGCAGGGAATATACGATATAAAGCTAGGTTAGTAGCACGAGGTTTCACACAAGCGAGAGGTGTAAATTACAATGAAGTTTTCTCACCAGTTGTAAGACATAGCACACTCAGATTACTGCTAGCTCTTGCTGTAGAGCATAATTTAAAAATTGATCACATGGATGTCGTGACTGCATTCTTAAACGGTGATCTTAACGAAAAAGTCTATATGAAGCAGCCTAAAGGTTTTGAAGAAAAAGGAAAAGAGAGTTACGTGTGTCTTTTAAACAAAGCACTCTATGGTCTAAAGCAAGCTCCAAGAGCATGGAATGAGAAGCTAAATGAGGCTTTACTGAACTTGAGTTTTAAAAGATCAGAGAATGAACCTTGTGTCTATATTCGGAAACAATAAGCAGTTTAATGATTATTGCTGTATATGTAGATGATCTTTTGATATTTTGGAATGATGAGAAGGAGTTAAACTCATTAAACAAGAATTACAGAACAATTTTGAAATGAAAGTTTTAGGAAAAGCAGATGTCTTCTTAGGTTTGAAAATAAAACAAGATAATGGAGTTGTAAAAATGAATCAAACTGAGTATTTAGAGAAGATTCTTGAAAAATTTGGAATGACTGATTGCAAGACTGTGAAAACACCATTAGACACTAAACTGAAGCTAGTAAAACCAGAAAGAGAAGATTACGTTCCACCAAGTGAGTTACCATACCGTGAGTTAATTGGTTCATTAATGTATTTAGTTGTTTGTACGAGACCAGATATAGCATATGCGACAAGTTATTTGAGCCAATTTAATAACTGCTATGATCATACACACTGGGTTGCAGCAAAGAGGGTATTGAGGTACTTAAATGGAACCAAAAACTTTCAGTTAGTGTATAAAAAAACTGGCAAACCTTTGTTTGGTTATGTGGATGCAGATCACGCGGGAGATATATGCGATAGAAGGTCATATAGTGGTTTTGCATTTATATTCGCAGGTGGGCCAGTTTCCTGGGAGTGTAAGAAACAAAAAACTGTTGCACTTTCAAGTGCAGAGGCAGAATATATGGCCTTGGCAGAAGCATGTAGAGAGTCGGTATTCCTTAAAAGGTTATTTATTGAGCTAACGGAACAGGACATGAGCAGTATGGTCTTGCTGAGTGATAGTCAATCAGCAATAAGGATTGCAGAAAATCCGGTGCATCATCAGAGGACAAAGCATATAGATGTCAAACATCACTTCATAAGAGAAAAAGTGAACTGCGGCGCAGTAGTGTTAAGGTGTGTGGCGACCCAAGAGATGATGGCTGACATGTTAACAAAAGGTCTTTGGAGAGAGAAGCTTGAGTGCTGTGTGAAAGGACTTGGCTGCGAGTACGCAAGTTAAAGGGGGGTGTTAAAATGAGGTCGTGTAACTTGGCACTGGCACCTCAGAAGTCCATGTTATATTTGAATTTTTTGACACCATGTATTTTGATATATTCTTCTGTCCTCTTATGTCACTATTTTTTCATTCGTGTTTTTTCCCAATACATTATAGTACATTAATATCCTTGTTTGCTTTTTCAATAATGAAAACGGATTACTGCCGATCCTAATTTATCTACAATATATAATATAACACAAAGTCACTTTCGGTGTATATCCGTTAACTCCGCCTAAACCATGCAACGGGTGTTTAAGCAGTTTTGCACCACCAGTAAAATGTTTTTCAAAGTTTTGTAAAGGGAAAACTATTACTGATAGTGACTGAGAGAGAGAGAGAGAGAGAGGAGTGTGGAAGGAAAAGACATATTGTGCCCACCCTAATTAATTGGGATATGGTGAAAGAAAAATGGTGATCTGTCCTTAGTGCGTCCGGGGATATCGACTTCGACGTTAAGGCCCGTTTCACAACAGATTGGGCCAAGTGGCGTGAGGTGACAGGTGTCATTTGTGACCCCAAAATGCCGGTCAAATTAAAAGGACAGGTCTATAAATCCATCATAAGACCTGTCCTTTTGTATGGCAGTGAAGCATGGCCAGTACTTGAGCGACACAAGCAAGAACTGCGTGTCACGGAGATGAATATGCTGCGATGGATGTGTGGAGTGACGCGGAAAGACCGGGTCAGGAACTCCCGCATCCGCGGCAGTCTTCATGACCGTGACATAGCAGACAAACTGCAAGAGTGTCGCTTACGCTGGTACGGCCACGTTTTACGCAGACCGGCTAATTACGTAGGGAACAAATGTCTAGCCATGCCGCCTCCGCCAGGTCCCGGTCGAAGGGGAAGGCCCAAGAAATGCTGGCTTGACGTCGTGAAGGATGACATGCGTGCCAATGGTCTCAAAACGGGGGATGCTGAAGACCGCGCGAAGTGGAGTAGAAAAAGTAGGAAAGCGGACCCTGGGCGTCGGAGTGAACGCTCCGAACGCAACCGGGATTTAACGCTCGGATGATGATGATGGTGAAAGAAAAAAGAGAGAGGGAAGACTATAGTAACCATACCACTATTTTCAATATTTTACTTACTAATAGGTAGGTATCATAAGTAGGTACTTATGATCATTCTAACATTTGATCACACACATCTAAATTTATCATAAGTAGTTACTTATGATCGTTCCATCCAAACATACAAAAAACACTTATGGCCGGTTCCTATATCTTACCAAATGTTCATTTGTCTTACTATCGGTTAAAATTTGACATAAGCTCCATACAAGTCAAAATTTAAGCGATGGTAGGGCAAGTAAATGTATACTAAGATAAACCGGACTTTAATCAAGCGATACAATATTATTATTATTGGCTCCATTATAGTGTTGGGATATTTATTTGTACAGGTACTGGGTACAGTTTGTCTCACTAAGAGAAAATGGTATTTACGTAAACGTGACCAAAAATAATCAGCTCCTCAAACATTTATTTCGGTCATTGATATAAGTAATATCTGACAATTGGCTTAAGTATTGTATGTATGTACAAAAATACTTTTGACAAAAATTGTATTGCATAAAATTCATCGAGGTTTTTTTGACAAATTTGGTATTTTTTATTAAATGAATTTGTAGTGTATTTTAGCTGTATTATTAGAAACACTGGGCGTTCGTTATCTTTACGGAATTCTTCATTGTGCATTGGTCTAACCTGCCGGTTTTTCGTTGTGGAACTCCTGTCTACTACATTAATACGTACAACGGTTATATAAAATTAAGTTTGTTTATGTCTATAATTTTCACGATAACTATAAGAAAATAAATATGAACATATATGGTAGAGTTGGTGCCGGTAGACGGCGACGTAAACACCATGCTCAATTAGGAGAAATGTTAAACAAAGGTCAGGTAAAAACACTTCAAATAAACGTGCATTATACATTTCCCGGAGTGTTCCTTAAAATTACACGAGCTGATTTATCCATCCTTATTTTACCATGTTACAACCGGACACACCGGTTTGCACCACTGTTACATGGTGGGAGCACCACCAGTCAGAACCAAGCCTTTCGCTTCATCTTTTGCGCGCACTGCCGAAGAGTTGAATAATTTGCCGGAGTCTGTTTTTCCTGACAAATACAATCTCGATGTCTTCAAGTCACGAGTGAATAAGTGAATATCTTCTAGGTAAGTGTGCTCCATCCTTGACTGCGTCATGACTTAACATGAGGTGAAATAGTGATCAAACGCAAAACTATAAACCCATAAAAATGTGCATGTATGAAGAGATTAATGAAAATAAATGAAGCGAAAGTTGTTTGTGAGGATCTTCGCAAGTAGAGGTCTATTGTCTCTGACCACCTCCATGGGAAACAAACGTGATAATAATTATGTAGGTATGAATGTATATAAATACATATATATAATACTTAGTCAGCGTTAAACACAATTCAATAATAAAAATTCTTTATTATTTAACTGTTCATTAAAAAAAAATGAAGTTTACTCTTAGCAGTTTATCTCGTGTTCTGCTAGCCAAGGTCCTAGAATATCGAGTTGGTGTTTCACAGCTTTAAGTGATGTTCCACCGATAGCGTCATATTGCTCCACACTTGCGTACCAAGAAAATACTTGTTTGAGCTCTTCTTCAGATCCAAATTCTGGACTAAAACCGCAAAGTAACTAGTTTTATTTCTAATTATAACATAAAAGTGATCAAAGTGACTGGTATAATCTGTGACAAAGGACAGCCTTCAACCATCACTTTAGCAGCAAGAGTTACACGATGAAAGAAAAATATTGTTTTAATTTATGCATTAATTAAATAGCTAACTGGCTGTGATAAATAAATATCAGAAACAGGTGGCCCTTGCTATGTTTTCTTGAAACATAGTCATAATAATACCAGGATACGCCTACATATACATACATAACGTCCTTTTGAGAAACGGCGCTGTTTTTGTTATACTACAGTTTATTTATATGTATGTATACGAGAGTATATGTATAATATTATAAAATTCTAAGTATACCGTGCCTGTACATTAAAGCGAATATAAAAACTATTGGAATAGACTTAAACGATGGAGAACATGATGATGCAATTTTTTTTCGTTTTCTTGTCATTTTGTCTGTTTGATCGTGATTCGTGTTAAAGAATTCCCGAGATTCCCGAGGAGATTTCCCGAGAATGTGAAAATTCATTACCAATTAATATTCATTACATAAAATTAATTGATTGCCACAAGATTTCACTAGAACTACGTAAGCTACGTTCTTTATTAAATGCTGTCGTCCATTGTAGTTTCCTGGCGATCCCGGATTCTTTTCTAAGAATCGATCACATGGCTGAAAACTGGCCGTGTTACTTTTATAACAACTTGGCTTGGTACTACAGAATAATTTGCATGCTTCACTACTATAAAAAGTGCCAAACTTTTTATATTTCCCGGGATTTCATAACTTTGAAACCACGTGATTTTTGAAACTTGGTGCGACATTTTCTATATTTATTAGACATCTTTTTTAGAATAATTGTAGTCGTGAATTCCTTTAATAGCGTTAGATATTGCGTGATTTCATAGGAATTTACGGCTTTCACTTATTTCTATAAAAAAATACTTATTATACTAAAAAATTCATTGCCGTGCCAGATTTAACCTTTGATTTTAAATATTCGCAAACTGTAATCTTTGTTACCTGTCTAACGTGAACGAAGTCGAGTGAAATGCTAGTGGATAAATAAACTTTTAAGTGAGTTCGAATATATATAATAACTTTGATAAAAGTATAATGATAAATTCAATAATTATAATTACATAAAAGCGCTAAATATTACCATATTTCCATGTATTCGTTATAGGGTAGATTTTTTAAGTCCACATTAATAGTTGAGGCACGACGTAGAACCTGCCCAACTATATGGTGGGCTTTTCGGAATGGCACTCCACGACGTACTAACGTATGAGCCAGATCGGTGGCTAGCATTCCAGGCTCCAAAGAACTCAAGGCTTTTTCCTTTGATACCTGTAAAACGTATTATTTTACTTTGAAACTTTCTCATTTGACAGTTTTTTATTCTTCTCTGCATGATGGGTGCACTAACGGACAGACAGACTGGTGGTTGCGCTACTAGTATTTAGTACTTATAATTTACTATGGCTATTTTCTCTTGTGGTAGAATTTTTCGTTGCTCCAAGTAAATTAATGAAAAATATTACCAATCCAATTAAGTCCTTTGCTGGAGATAGTACTCATTTAGTGCATGACACTGACCGAAGTTAACAGTGAATTTTTATATTATTTTTATTTAAATTTTTCATAGTCAGTTGTAAATGCTATACTTAGCGTATATGTACTATACTATAAAAAATGTTGATTCGCAAATAGATTAACTTTTGGTCATGCTAAATGGCGCTGCAATCAGGTTCTAGATGTTTATTTTTTAAATATTTAATTTTTTATTATTTAACCTCTACCGGGTGCAGCTAGTTATTTAAATACTACCTGCAATACTATAATATCCATTGCTATATATTAGATATAATAATTTTCAAAAAATAAACTACTATCCTATTACACATCCTTAGAAATCATCAACCATACCTACTTTGAAAAGTATCAGGAAATAGTAATAACACAAAGAAAATAAAATAAGCTAGGCCAACGCATTAATCAGAAGATACTGTGATTATCAGCGAACAACAGACAGTTATTTAATGAATTTTTTTACGAAATTTTCCATGAGATAGTCTACCTAGGTCACACTGAGCTTGCGCGAGAATTTTATTCCAATTCTGTAACATTGACTGAAATCTTGATCAAAATTAAAATCGTCACTTACATCCATTGTCTTAATTGCTTCAGATGTCACTCTCAAGCAACCCAATAGTCTATCGTAAGATCGAAATAGGATCTCTTTATCAGATTGCAAATCCTTGTTGTATGTGCTAGGCAGTCCTTTCACTACACAACTGAATGCACACGCTTCCCCCAACAACAATCCTGCAGAACCACGAACAAGTTCCATGCCATCAGGATTCCGCTTTTGAGGCATTAAACTTGAACCGGTTGAAAATTGATCGGAGAATCTAACGATTCCGAATTCTTGCGAGCTATAGATGATGAGGTCTTCTGCTAACCGGCTCAGATGTAACCCGCAGAGTGATGCCCAATTTAGATATTCCACTGAAAATTTTATTTAGCCTTTATATTGAAAGTACAATATTCCACCTAGGAATGTAATTAATAATGCGGACTACTGATTAGATTAAATTCTTATTTAATAGATATATAAAAATAATATGTAAATTTACTTTAAGATTATTTATTCTTTGTTATCACATGCACCAAATGCCAGAAGGAGGTGTACCCAAAAGGCTGTAAGTAGCTGTTTTGCCACGCTGGATGCCAATACTCATTCGTTATACGAATCTATGTATGGTGTATGTTTCAATGTTGACTTTTTGTTTGTTTGATTTTGTTTTGTTTACTAAGTTTTTTAAATAACAACAAAACAAAATATTGAACAAAACATCCAAAAATAAACCAACTTTTGTTAAAGCGTTATATTTTTGTATTGTCTCAATAATATTGTAGGCTAAACCGAATTTGATGCAGGCATTTTATAATAATTGCTCTCTTCTTGATATTTTGGAATTTAATGAATGTAGTTTAATAAAACTAAATAAAAACATAAACGAAGCAGTTAACCATAATATTAAATTACTATCAAGATAACTTTACTCGCAAAATAAATACCATCGAGGTACATACCTATGTGATCCCTAGAAGAGACTGCGAACATTGAATTTTGAGTTATATCTTTGAAACCCAAGTTATGTGCCAGTCTGATTCTGTCTATTGGCAGGGCACAACCTGCTAATGCCCCACTGCCTAATGGACAGCGGGAAAGTCGGCTCAGCTGCTCTTTTAATCTTGTTACATCATCTCGGAATGCCCAAGCATGGCTACACCAAATAATTAACACCTATACCTTGTTTTACTTAACATTTTTAGATAAAATTTCAGTTAAATTGTTCAGTTATCTTTAGATGATAAATGTAAAACATTTTCTACACTTTTAGATGTGGCTTACGTTGTCTAAGACATTTAAATATCATTAAATAGTGTAATTCCTGTTTGTAATGTACAGAAATGATCTTCTAAGGAAAACAAGAATCTTTTATAATTCCTTATAAGTCATCCGGTTACCGGTCGACCATTATACGTCCGGTTACCGGACGACTGTCCGGTTCTAAACCTGATTTTTGAAGCACTGTAAGGATTTAGTCTGTCTTATAGCAATAGGTAGCTCATTCCAGAGACGCACATCCGGGACAGTAAAAGAGTGATTATAAAAACAAGACGTGTGTGCAGGTGTGTTTATTCTGTATCTAGTCGAGGGGCGCAAAATATGGGAGCTAAACACGTACAGAAATTCGAAGCGTTTCTTGGGGCAGCAAGGGGTAGTTGGTAAAAAAAATATAAAGAAGAATGTGAACCAATTTAATATTTTCTTGATGTATCATTTCAAAATATGTGACGTCACTAGGGAGGGAAGAGTCTCACGAATGTAATCAGTGTGACATGGACGGATAAAAAATGAATGAATGAAATTAGAGTGAGGTAATTTTTGGATGGGTATCCGGGATAGATCCCTCCGATATCCGTGGGGATAGACCTCTAAAGAGGATGGGACGGCCCCTAAAAGGAGGAGTGGTATAGGGTATAGGGGGGTGAGATAGGGAAGCTGCGATACAGGGAGGGGGAAGTGGGCTATCGGAACTCTCCTTTACCGTACGAAACATGATTATCTCAAGGATAACACCCATTTGATGCCGCTGATTGAGTCGGCCCTTAGAGCTGTAATCAAGATAGTGATTTCATCATGGCTCTACCACTTCTAAAATGATGAATATTTATTTTTAAAAGATTGTCCTAATTTAGCCAAATTGGAGGTGTTTGACTTGTTACGACGCAGGGATTTCTTGTGGTATCTCGATAGCTCTCCATTTTTGTAAGCAGTTCACACTTTTCACACATCAAAGTGAAAGTGTGTATTCTTTTGGTTTTTTTATATTTTTCGAGTTGGCTGCTTGTTGGGAATTCACGCAAAAACTACTGGGCCGATTTTGATGGGGTTATCGTTGATCGACAGCAAATTCCCGGATTTGAAAAAGTCGTTTGAGAGGTTAAAAGGTACATTTCCATCTTTAAATTTTGATAATTCGATCAAATAAATTTAATATCATTGAGTACCGCCGTGTGCTTTGTGTGTCTTACAATGAAATTAATTCAATATGATTGATTCGTCTAATATCAGCATTATTACGGTGTATAGACCTATAAGTAAATAAATATATTTTAATACATGGTCTCAGATTATGTAATAAGTACTCTGAGTACATGGTAATATTATATTGAGGTAGAGAGTTTTTTTTGTATATTTGTATTCATGTAAGAGGGATTAATGTCTTCACGTACATGTAGATTTTATGAATTTAGTATTTTTTTTACGATTGATTGATTGGTGGTATGCGATTTATGCGAGCAAAGTCGTGTGAAAAGTGCCGGTTAGAAAATAATTATTACCTCAATAAGAAGTGACTCCAACGAATTGGTTGAGCACGCTGGAGATGAGTGTATCCGGGGGCTATAATGTTAATTTCCTTTTCACTTCTTGTAAATAGCACCTGAAAAATAATGTATTAATTATAAATAATCTGCATTATTTTAATAACGTAAAAAATGTTATATTGTTTTCAGTTTTACTGGTTTACTAATAAATCAGTATAATTTAATTTATGGTAAAAATAAAATGGAATGTCTAAAAATTCACCTTAATTATCTGTACCAAAGCATCCTGTAATTTGGAGAAGGACGCAAGCATCCAAAGTCTTGTGTCGGTGGCTGATTGGTCATTCCGACTCCTAGCTGTGTGCATTTTTAGGGCAGCCTCCCCCGCATGTTTCAAGAGACGACTTTCGACAACAGAATGGATATCCTCTTCTGCATCAGTCAAGCGCCCATTATTGGCTAACTCTACTGCAATCTCTTTTTCCACCTATGTAAATACCATTATTTTTTAAATAGATTACACATGTGCTATGTCATGTCCAACATAAAACATGTATTTACTAAAAGACAACGCAATTCAATACAATACATAACAATATTAGTAGAATTTTTCTGATACAATACAATACAATACAATACTCTTTATTGTACACCAACATTAAATGGAAAACAATAATACAAATACACAAAAAAACTTACTTACTAAAAGGTTGTACAATGGGCGGCCTTATTGCTAAAAGCAATCTCTTCCAGGCAACCTTTGGATGGACAAGATCTTATTACACAGATGGCGTTCTTATGTTAGTATTATAGTATAATAAAACTTAGTTTGAACGGTTTTAAGCGCGGTATTTGATTTGTTTTTTATTCCGAAGTTTTGGCCACTTTTCAGGAGCGGTGATTACGGCTACTAAAAAGTGGCCGAAATGACGGAATATAAATATAAATAAATGTCAGGCAGTCAAATTTGTCGGATATTCCCTTCAGGATGCTGTTGCTGCTTCCGTGCAATCTGCTCAGTAACGAAACTGGTTTTTCCCCCCATAAAGCATCAAAGCAATCTGCGCTTCGGGAAGCATAGACACTGCAGAAGCGCGGTTCGCCCTAACAGCACCCTGAGCGATTTATTATATTGTACATACTTGTAGGGCATTGGGCTCTTTACATTTATGCTTACGTCTGGAACAAAGTTTGTTTAACTTGTCTGGACTAAACAAAGGTAAAAGGTTTCTTTCAGAGTGCGTTTGCTATTGGTATTATAATAATGATTATTCTCTGAAATGTGATATGATGTTGGCTTGAATAGTCTTAAAAGATTTATTACGATTTAAGCTTTCCTTTAACTTTTAGTTTATTTATAAGAACGAAATTCTGTGTTTCCGTAGTAAAATGCGTAGCTTTCCTTTGGAAGAGGGTTGCCACTTCTGATTAGACAAAATCCGGGAGAAAAAAAAGGAACAGCAATTTTTCATTAATTTTTTTTAAATTTATATTTTTCATCTAAGCGCACACACTTCAAAATATCTGGCCAAGATGTAACAAATTTAAAAAACTCTTTGCAGACCATGTTGAGATTCAAGAAAGTTTGAATTTCAGCCTTGACATGGTCTTCATTCAAACGGTTTCTTTCTTTGGTCCATATATCGAATACAATACTGAAAACACGCTCTCAAGCAGCGTTTGATACAGGTATTGACAAAAAATGAAACTATTTTCTTCAATGCGTCTCCGCGAGACGGACGGCGGCGGCGCGGGGTGTGGGAAACGTAAACGCGAGGGCACGAGGCGAGCCTGCCCGCACGCCGCACCACACGCATACCACCGGGAGAAATTTGGTTATTTTAATTTCCTTCCGGGAGCCGGGAGATTGAAATTTTCATTGCTGAATTCCTGGAGACTCCCGGAATTTCGGGAGAGGTGGCAACCCTATTTGGAACCCTTCAATATGCAAGGACTAATAGCTTGATCAATTTTTAGTCTCATATGCCTTTGCAAAAAATAACATGTTTTATGTAAAAACAAATAACGATTCATCTTATCTACTTGTCTACTTTTGATACAAACTCACTTTATCAAGGCCTTGGTGAATAGCATGGAAGTCATCGTAGTTCAAATGGCCGCTTTCGTGCAGCTCTTGAGTCCAAGCTTTACTGCCTCGGATGTCTTCTCGAAATAGCCGCGAGTCTATCGGTAGTGAATCGTTTAGTCGACGTAAGACTGCCGAGGGTTCCTCTTCGAAGCAACCGCCCCAAAGCTGATACCTGTCCTAATAGTAGAAAAACTTCTTTAATAAGAGAGAGGGAGAAAGCTGTTGAGAAAACTAATATAACCAGTGTCAAGGAGACAGTTATAGTAATGATACATTATATGTGGTGGTAGCTGTGCCCGCGAATTTATTCGTGCGGGACTAATATTTTATTTCATATTCCTGCAAGATATCAAAGTACACGTAACTTTCGGACAGACACTCAGAGAAAATTAAAACGAATCGCAACGTACAAGTGGAAAACGAATCGCAACGGACAAGTGGAAAATCTTCAACTGACAAGTGATAAAATGAATCGCAACAAAATTTTAACTTGAAGTTTTACGGGCAGATTGTTAATGTACTTGTCCAGTTTGAAAACCTGCCCGTAAAACTTCAAGTCAAAATTTTGTTGCGATTCATTTTATCACTTGTCAGTTGAAGATTTTCCACTTGTCCGTTGCGATTCGTTTTCCACTTGTACGTTGCGATTCGTTTTTCCACTTGTCCTTTGCGATTCGTTTTTCCACTTATCCGTTGCCATTCGTTTTTCCACTTGTCGGTTGCGATTCGTTTTTCCACTTATCCGTTGCCATTCTTTTTTCCACTTGTCCGTTGCGATTCGTTTTGCCACTTATCCGTTGCTATTCGTTTTTCCACTTGTCCGTTGCGATTCGTTTTTCCACTTGTCCGTTGAAGTTTCACTTCTAATATGTGTCCCAGCACACATTTCGATTTTTCGCAGGTTTACTGCAAATTATGATTTGGTTAGGTTAAGTACATTTTAATGGTGTATGTAATACGCTACCCACGCACCGACCATTTTTTACGTCAACACTTTTGTCATTCGTTGTCGTTCACTTTTGTTATGACTTTCGAAAAACTGAACAGTTGGCAAAGTTTTCTTGTTGTTATTTTTGTTTCCTCAACAAACTCTATTTATTTATTTTTTTACACATACCACAAATAGAGGCAGTTATGCCTTGTCACGTGGAGAGCAGAGCTATAGTTCGATGCAAACTTAAGTTTGCCTCCATTAATAGCAGCTCGGATCATCGCACTTTCCGATGCGCAGAACGCAATTTTAGGTATTAGAGGGATGAGGTAGTCTGAGGACGCGGTATATCCTCGCTCGCTCTCTCGCTAGCTTTCTCGTTTACGAGACTTTCCCGGCACTCGGCTCACCAGAGCTGCCAATTTAGCGCTTTAGGAGCTAGATATAGCGCTTTTTAGGGCAATCCAGCTCCCAATTTTATTAAACAACTTCCAGCGCAAAATCTTGCGCTTTTTATAATATGCAAATATGTAATTAATTTTATAATAAATATATATGAATATCTATACTAATATTATAAAGAGAAAAGATTAAATTCTTTGTTTGCATTGAAGAGGCTCCAAAACTACTTAACCGATTTGAAAAATTCTTTCACTGTTGGCAAGCTACGCTATTCCCGGGTGACATAGGGTATATTATATTTACAAAAAAATTAGGGATCATTACTAAAACTCCAATAATGAAGTCCAAGGTATAAAAAAATACCTAAAATCGCGTGCGCTGCGAAAACTATTGATGATAAAATAACAAATAAAATAAATTACTGAACCGATTTGAAAAATTCTTTCACTGTTGGCAAGCTACGCTATCCCGGGGTGACATAGGGTATATTATATTTACAAAAAAATTAGGGATCATTGCTAAAACTCCAATAATTTAATCCAAGGTATAAAAAAATACCTAAAATCGCGTGCGCTGCGAAAACTATTGATGATAAAATAAAATAATGTACTACGACTTTGTAGAACACATCATTATTTACAAAAAGTATCGCGACAACATATATCTAACTATTATAGTTATGCCACAATAAGCGTTTTTTTATTATAAAAAATTAATTAAAATGCCGCCGCTAGAAAAGGCTTTTTATTTATATCTTGATATTAATCCTTATCAAAATAAATTACTTCATATTCAAGACTGCTTCAATACCTTTATATAACTTTTTGAATTATTCGATTCGGACATTCCATTCGAAAGATATCACGAGTTTAAAAATGTAAGAATTAGTGACGGTGATCACGTGACTGTGACATCTTTTCGTGAGTCAAAACTCCATAAGACCCCCTCTATATAGAAGTTTCACTTCAAAAAGTAGTCTTATGTAATAATAATAATAGCAACTTTCATTTAGGTACTTTAAAATGACAACCGGGCACTTTGAACTCTATGTCGTATCACCATGCCAATTTTAAGTAATTCTAAATTTTACTTTATGCCAAAGGCAGTGGAGCCATTACCAACAAGAATAGAATAGAAATTTTACTTTTCTGAGTACTTACGTACAATCAACAAACTTAGAGCATGATCAGTTCTCTAACATTTTGCTTTGAACGGCTCATAACGTATCAATACTCACGCACACACTCTCAAATTTCAAATACACCAATCAGGACGTTTCGAAAATTTTAAAATTATATGGAACAATGGCCTCTGTTTAGTTGTAATTTGCACTTGGCCAATTGACGACGCGCTTTTATTGTGTTCTACTCTGCTCACGACTCTCTTTGTTTACGGACTTCGATTTTATTGCCTTCTTGTTGACCTGTGCCTGTTTTCTGGATAATTGTTTGATATATCTTTAGTTGACCTGTGCTGTGTATTATTGGACTTAAACATGAACCGGAATTTATCAAGAGATGAACGGAACCATATTTTGGTTCTACATAGTCAAGGACTTAACATTTCACAAATTTCACGGGAACTGAATGTTACGGTGAGTTTCATTATATTTAATTCAGTAGTGAATACTACTATAATGAATAATAGTTTTTTTTTAAATAAATTAATATATTTGTATCCGTAAATAAGTAGGAAGTTAGAAGAGCTGCATTTTTATAATATTTAATACTATTATAATTATATTAGAAAATTATTTTCCTATGGAGCTTTTACATTCAGACAACCCGTCTGTGAATTTTTTTGGAAATTGGCTCGTTGGAAACATCTTTTATATTATTGCGCAAGTTTTATTACTGTTTTTCTTTAATATTAGACCATGATAATTGTAACACACACATTAAGTCAGAAATCTGTCTAAGTGATGTTTCCTGGACAGGATTCGAACTCAAGTCATTTAAAAGAAGAGCTGACATTTAAAACTGTTAACAGCCAAAATACCATAGCTTGCATATGATATAAATTCAATTAATTAATGTAATTTAAATGTAGATAAAATGATATATTAATAATATGGCTATTATAAAACATCAGGACTGTAATAATACACGAACTCATTGAAAACTAAGTAAATTGGAAATAATCAATAAAAAAATATTTTTCTGAACTTATGATATTTACGATTATGATTTCCCGGTCGCTCAGCAGTTAATGTTATTTATTATTTAGATTATTTGTGAAGGATATTAAAGTATATTACTAAATAAAATCAAATGTCTTTTATTATTTCCGATATTTTATTATATACTATATATTTTGATTAGGTATAAATTTTAAATTAAATTTCTTTTATATTTGCAGAGAAATACGGCCCGTTTATGGATTCGACGGGATGCTGATGAAGGCTCTATTAGCGACCGACCACGAGCACGACCTCCACGCATACTCACGAATGACCGTGTCGCGCATATATTAAATGTATACCAACAAGACCCTTTTGCGAGGACATCCACATTTGCAGAATTATATGACTGCACTACACAATCTATTAGAAATACATTACATCGTGCTGGAGTGCATCATAGGCGACCGGCTAAAAAGATCATATTAAATGTGCAACATAAAGAAGCCAGAGTGCGTTTTGCCCGGGAATTCCGCGATTTTGACTTTTCACACGCCGTATTTTCCGACGAAAAATCATTTAAATCGAGTGAAAACGGTCGTCGGAATTTATGGCGTGCTAATAACTCTAGATTTGAGCCTAGAAATGTGAATCCCAACAATGAATCGGGAAGAATAATAGTAAATATGTGGGCTTGGATGAGCGCAGATGGACCAGGAGAATTAGTTTATATAGACGGGAGGGCCAATGGACAGTCACACGCGGAGTTGCTACAAGAAGCCATGTTACTGACAGTGCGCGCGGTGTATCCCCGGGATGATTTACCGCAATTTTATTTTTTTCAAGATAATTGTCCAATACACCGCGCGCGCGTGGTCCAAAATTGGCTTGCGCAGCATCCGGAAATTAGGACTGTCCCATGGCCTTCTCGTTCTCCAGATTTAAACCCTATTGAAAATTTATGGGCAATAATGGTCCAAAGATGGGACTTCAGAAACGAAAGGACCAAAGCTGCACTCGTCACCCATTGCGATCAAGTTTGGGACTCATTACGGGGCTCTAATCTATGTGCGCAACTCGTCGCGTCTATGCGCAATAGATGTGATGAAATTATAAACGCAGGGGGAGCATTAACAAAATATTAAAAAGAATTAAAACTTTATTGTTACAACAAAATTTGTTTTATTACTAAGCATGATTTTTTTATAATATTCAGAAATTATACATATTTGGTTTTTGGAAATTTAATGTTTTTTATCTAAAATACGAAACCCTACTCTCCATAGATCACTACGTGTATTTAAAATATTTAATATTTATTACATATGTTCATGACTATCCATAACATTTTATTAAGTCAGTAGTCAGTGTAACTTCCTGGTTTATCAAACTAAAATAAGTCCACTATTTCTTTTCATTAAACATAATTGACAAATAAACCATTTATCATCTTAATATTCTTCTTAAATAGTCTTAAACAGTCTAGAAACATTTATAGGGAAACTAACAGTATACCTGACACGCTTGTCCAATATTATTGGCGGGTTTGACACAAGGCTATTGATGTCTAAAGTTTTATTACGATTTTTACTGTGACCGTTAACACGTGGCAATAGTAACAATATGCACATTTGGTCAGAAAACTGTCTAAAAGGGGCAATGGTTTTCCTAATCAAGATTTGAACATGAGCTCTTTGATTTTGAGACTCGAGTGCACTAACTACTATGCTAAGACATCTGTATTTATATATTTTTCTTTTTTACTTAGAGTTAATGAATTATTGAATTGCTGGTTATGATTACACACACATTATTTGATCTCAATACATTTGTGGCAGAGTCAGTTTCATTATACAACTGCAATAACACTAGTAAAAATAGTAGATAGTATTACTCTTGTCACTGATTCTGTTTAACTCACTGGTATACGTTTCAAGATATTAACATTTAATCCCTATTGACAGTTACAATGTCTACAAAAATATAATACTTTTGCTATAATCATGATAACTTGATTTTATTTAAATAGCTACAATATCGATTTACGTAGTCTTAAATTTTTAAAAATACTCAAATCTAACACAAATAACATAGCAACTGTGCTTGTAAAATAATTAGTAACTTATCTTACACTCATAAAAAATTAAATTTCAAGTGAAAATATTGAAATTAATACAATCATTTAT
The DNA here is from genome assembly GCA_949752895.1 of Dendrolimus pini. Lineage (NCBI taxonomy): Eukaryota > Metazoa > Arthropoda > Insecta > Lepidoptera > Lasiocampidae > Dendrolimus > Dendrolimus pini. The sequence continues at coordinate 13,373,053 of OX457128.1, read as the reverse complement.
GGCTCTATTTTGTTATTACTAGTTAGGGGGTCATAAAGACGCCGCCGCCATGTATTGTGCATTAGAATCCTTTATTAATTATTTTGTCTCGTAAAGTTTCGTTTAGTAGATTAGAGGTAACAGTTGAATGCCGACTAGTTATCGGAATTAGTCATAGACAATTTTACTTAACATTGTTATACAATAAAATTCAAATGTCCACATCTGTAAACAGCATTTTATTATGGAATTTTGTTTTAGAAATAAAAAACAAGAAATATAATTCAAACGTTCAAGCGAAAATATTGAAAGTAATAAAACAATTTATGGCTTTATTTTGTTATTGCCAGGTATTTTATTGTCAGGTGGTCATAATGACGCCGCCACCTACATTTTCTGTGCACCGAATTGTAATCCGTTATTAATTCTTTTTGTCTCATCAAGTTTAATTTAATAGACTACAGGTATCAATTGAATTCCGACTTGTTTTCAGAATTAGTCGTAGCCAATTTTACTTAACATTATTATACAATAAAATTCAAATGTTCACATCTGTAAATAGCATTTTTTATGGAATTTTCTTAAAGTATTGGAAAACCAGAAATATCATTCAAAAGTTATTCAGACTTAGTGCCGCAAGACGGGAGAATGTTATAACGGGACAAGTAATCTTTAATAACTTCCTAAAATGTAATAACAAAATCTTTATTTAATTTTAAAACCTGTTTCAATAAGCTTTTCATTTGTAATATATTTTTTTACATCACAACCATCCCCTTATGAGAACTATAACTAAATAAAGATATAACAGTTAAAAGAAATAAAGAACAAAAGTTTATTTCATGGACGACGAATATTAGAAACTTACTAAGAAAGACAAAGGCCCAGTTAAAAACAATTCTAAAAAGTTCCTAAATCTTACATGAAAATACACATCATTTTACAGATAATAGTTCAACTTTATCTCACTACTACATTATTTATTATTTAAAACACATTTTATCCAGACTAATGTCAAGTCTTGGACATGAACAGACTTATTCGAACTAATCTGATTTAGATATAAGCTAATTATATTAAGGACTACATATCAACTAATAATAATTCGATTTTAAATTAGCAAAATTTGAATTTACTGTAAAGATAATAATAACAACCATAAAAGTTCCAATATTGTTCTCGTGTCTTTTCTATTTTGAGGAGGGATCAGATGGTATACCCGCCACGTTTCTCATAAGCAGATTTAGAAGTTTGACACGGTATTGTCTCAAACTCCTAAATATCAATATAAAGGATTCATAGTGATGTGTTTTTACTGTCAGCAACAATTAGCTTAATTAATTGCGCATGGTTGAAATAGTATGCACATTAAGTCATAAAAACCTTGAAGTGGTTAATGGTTCTCATCTAGGATTCGAACCCACAATTAGTAAAACCGAGTTTCCGAACCGAAAGCGTTAACTAATTAAGCGTGAATTTTTTGAAAAAAAGGGCAACTAATAATTTAAAAAAATTACAGAGGTTATAATAGTTAATTATTAATACTAAGTCAAATGTTTTACTACGATAAATTTTGCTTAATCTTTTACTCTTCACTTTTACATCAAATACATAAAGTATATTATTTAGGTATTGTAAAACAGCGTATTCAAAAAAGCGGCTTGCTTTCTATTGTCTTAAACGCGTAAAACCCAAAACAAGTAACAATAAAACTCCGCCCCCAAACCAATGTTTTACTTGTGTGCGTGTTCTTACGTTGTTAACGAAAGTGTTTGCCAAGCGATTTTAGTCTTATGCCTGGTTAACCGCCAGCTTTGGCGATTGTACGTAGTACTGAGTACGTAGATAAGGGCTTTTTGAGCATAGGGGTGTAAGTTGGGCAATCGAAATATTTCGGAAATTATACACCCTATACAAATTTATCAAATAGTAGAGAGATGCGGACTTAAATATATTCAATGTACTCTGTGGGACTTAAGAGAAGAATTCATTAGACGACTGTCCATCCTGACATCAATTGAGTTGACAAACACAAATGGATTCTTGTTTTGCAACAAAAAAGTAGAAATATTGTTTTGGTTTCATTTTATTCTTATGATGAAGAAGTATTAAACTTTTATAAATATATTAATTAGCTGACCCGACAAACTTCGTACTGCTTCAGAATCAATAAATATAAAACCTGTACCAAATATTTTTTTCAAATACACTCGCCTTTTAAACCTTTCCTGGACTTCCACAAATTATTCAAAACCAGAATTACCAAATCGGTCCAGCTGTTCTCGAGTTTTAGCGAGACTAACGAACACCAATTGATTTTTGTATATATAGACTATATTTATAACATTAAAAAAGATTTTAATTACATACAAACTTTACTTTTATTATAGCTATTTTAGCAGGGGCTAGTTTAGCAATGGTTGTTCAACTGATTTCGCGGTCTAAAACCGACATTTTAAAATATAAACATACAAGGTAAATAATATAAGAGTTTCTGTTTTTAATCCCCAGTTAAATAATTCAACAAAAGCGGTTATGGACGAAGAAAACAGAATAAATTCTACCGTCAAGGAATTTTGTAATCATATTTGGATATATTATTTTTAGACCAGATGACCATGTTAAGCTATTTTTAACCGACTTCGAAAAAAGGAGGAGGTTCTCAATTCGTGGGGATGTATTTTTTTTTAAATATTTTTTTTTTGCTTTTTTTATGTATGTTCGCCGATAACTCCGTGATTTATGATCCGATTTACGTGATTCTTTTTTTGTTCGACGCGGAATAGCTTCCAATTGGTCCCCTAAAAATTTTACATAGTTTGGCCCAGTAGTTTTCATTTTACGAACATTTTTCATGGAAATAATTTTCACTCCGTTCCATATGTACACCGATTACTCTGAGATTTATGATTAGATTTACGTGATTCTTTTTTGTTCCACGCGGAATAGCTGCCATGTGGTCCCCTAAAAATTTGACATAGTTTGGCGCAGTAGTTTTCATTTTACGAACATTTTTTTGTTCCCGGTTCTTGGGACCTATATTTTTTAAGAAGCGCGGCGCCATTCGTAGGTCCACCCATACATAGCTAGACACTAAAAAGTAACAAATAAAATTTAAAAACTTCGTTTAAAAAAACCGACTTCAAAAACGAAAAAACTAAAATGTATAAAAGCTTAGTAATTTTCAAAATATAGTAATTTTTATGTTTTACTTTGCACCGACTTCAAGATGTTTTAGATAATATATATTAATAATAATAGCTTAAGAAATAAGTTATTTTATACATTTTAGTTTTTTCGTTTTTGAAGTCGGTTTTTTTAAACGAAGTTTTTAAATTTTACTGTAAAGCTATTCTCAACTTACCCAACCAATTGGGTAAGTAAATCATGTCTAATATTCTTCATATATAAGGCTTATACATTTTAAACCTTAATTATTAGAAATTAATTTCTTGGTTACTTTTAAGTAGGATTAAAATAACTATTTATCAAGATACGTTTTAAATTGCTCTGACGTCTCGTATAAGAGCTATCACAAATTAAGTGTAGAAATACTCTACTAGCCCCGCCCTATCCTACTTGATTCCGTAGTGGAATAGAACACAATAGGAGGCAAACATCGGCAACTTTAATAAATTGTGCAGTTACTATTTTATATGGAATGTATACCCACAGCATAAGGCGTAACTTGTGTAACAGCAAAAACCACTGTAGGTAAGTATATTCTTATTTAATATTTAAATAAATCAGTACATTATAGCAGAAGTAGTAAATTTAAGCAAAAATCTAAATAAATTAAATAACTGATACGTGCTTACCTCAGACATTATCTTGTTGAAATGGTGGTAAGGAAAATTTATCAAAAGATGCTAAATTTCGCTCCCGTATCAACAAAAGGGTCACATGGGTTAAAACAAACTGTTTGTTTAAATTACTAACATATTATTATGCAAACATACATTCAAATATTTACTTTCCTTCGTAAACGCATTTATGAGTTTGAGTTTTATAAATAAGTGGCTTGATTTTTTAAATTTGGCCAGCGATTACATTTATAAAGTAGATAGTATACAGTAATAGAAACACTTTTTGTTTTAACGTTTTTATCTAACATACATCGGAGCCGAAATATGTGTAACAATTGAACCAATTACTTAAAACATAATTAGATTTTGGGTTTTCATGCACAAAACTTTTTAATCTGCAGTTTGTTTTATCTTGTTTTGTTTATTTATTTTATATAACGTTTTTTTATCTTGCCGTACTTGTAAGGAATATAATATGGAGATATGTTGCAAAAAAAATATATGTCTTTATATTTATAACTATAATAATATTTTCTATCCTTTTATTGCGCTCTGTCTTATTGAATATGCACTGTTAGCTACAACTCCATTAATTCTTCAAAAGTCATTCTGTAACATAATTCTGTATAAAACTTTAAAAAAGAACTAGAATACAAATATTAGTAATAAATAGTAGAACAACAAATATTATAAAGAAAAACATTTTTTAGCTAGACGTGTTGCTGGGGAGTTTCTTGCCGCTTCTCCTTAACAGTAATAACACGTTGCGAAGCGGTGTATACATAGACTAGGCAGTACAATTAAATTTTAACCTATATGTATGACCTTCAAAAAGTGTTCTCCAGTGGAATTTATTTTGAATAAAAACTTTTGAATTTGAATGTATTCGTTAGTAGTATTAAGGTAATAGTTCACTTTAATTAGATATGTTATATTATTTCAAAAGCCATGCACAAAAACATGAATCTTGCAACAACAACAACCTTGCATAAAACTGATATCTGTGGTTATTCCACAGAACACATATAACCTTGCATGAAACTAGTACCGTAAAACGGGGTCACTGGCTTTTTTCTTAATTTTGGATTCGATTATCTTTAATTATTTTTAAGTCTGAATGTTTATTCAGACATTGCTTACATTATTTTCAAATGTGTCTTATCGTTAATGTTATCATTTTATAATAATTTCATAGCTTTTAGTCATGCATTTAGAAATAAATTGACAAAATATAAAGGGGTTTGTTCGGAGGTTGGCATGATTTTTTTATGAGCGGCCGCTTTTTTAGCTATTGCAATTTTATAGTTCTATACTTGAGATACAAGACAATTAAAAAAACTTGGTCCTGAGTTACATCGGACCCGAGCTATTTAAGATCAAAATCGTGCTGCGTGAACTTAAGGTATCAGTTTTATGCAAGGTTGTTGTTGTTGCAAGATTCATGTTTTTGTGCATGGCTTTTGAAATAATATAACATATGTAATTAAAGTGAACTATTACCCTAATTGAACATGTTTGTTATTAGAACATAGGTACTTATACACATATTAAAAAGTAGTTGTTCTTACAATTACATTTAATACACAAAACCTTTTTACAATTATATTTATTAATCCAATAATTACATCCTATATATCTATAATCATACGCGAAAAAAAGAAAACTAAATAAAACGCTCACTATAATGACATTAAATGTGCTTTATTTCGTTTTCCATATCGGGTTCTTCATACGCTTCGTTCTCTGTATCATGCCTGATTATTGTATCTAGGAACTGAGCAGGAGAAGACAAATGGTTTTGGTGCATACCCCATCCCAAATACCACACGATTGACATGACATGGGAACAACAACCTAATGTACGTTTTCCAACAATGCAAGAGCAATAATGACCTAAAATAGCATCCCGATCCTGAAGCCCTCGTTCTCACAAAATATAGACATAGTAAGTTCGGCTCGAAACATGCCTGGATTGGATTCTTCCTCTCAAAACTCATGGGTCGTTACAATCTAATTTAACTTTTGTGAAATCTTCCAGGTTAGGTTCTTTAAATATTTCAATTAAACAGGTTCCGTTTTTTATGTGTTCACCATAATAGCTACGTGCTTGCTCTACTTGATATGTGCCCAGGGCATAAATGATCACGATCATCATTACTTAAAACTGGAAACTCATCTCCGCCAAGATCAGCGGCATTTATAGACTGAAAATGAGCCCGTCTTCTGTTTAGATTATTTTCTAACACATATTCACTTAAGCGATTTAGATTACCAAACATATTACTGTATACTATCTACTGTATAAATGTAATCGCTGGCCGCAAACTTAAAAAAATCAAGCCACTTTTACCCAAACCCCAATGTGTCTAATCACCCCGTGAATTCTATTAACCCCGTTTTACAGTACTTTAAGTTCACGCAGCACGATTTTGATCTTAAATATCTCGGCTCAGATATAACTTAGGACCATTATATATTCTTGTATCTCAAGTATAGAACTACTAAATAGCAATAGTTAAAAAAGTGGCCGCTCATAAAAAAATCAAGCCAACCTCCGAACAAAACCCAAACCCCTTTGGTTATTCCAAAGTCTTGTCCTAACATTAAACATACTGGTCATGGTCAAGTTTCTGACTGCAACCGTATTATGTAAAAAATATTACTAACGATTTTTTTACCGTAGCGTAAATAGAGGAAAAGCTCTTATTCTTTCCAAATTCATGGGTTGTGGAACATATTATATTTTCTTATAAGTATTTATAATGAAATTGCAGATTAACTCCAAGTTACATTAGATAAAACGGTCACATATTATTATACTTTTCACTTCGGTGCCTGCTTTCCACACGAAGGCAATATAGAACCAGGGCTGCGCCGCCCCTATGGGCGAAGTGTGCGGCGCACACAGGTGCCAAGACAATAGGGGCACCGCCATCGAAATTGCTTTAGTAACACTTATACAACAACATATTCTTTGTAGTGGAGTATCGATAAGTAAGTAGGTACAATAGGCGCAACAAGGCCTTGTAAATAACAAAACATGAAACATGAAGATTCGTGAAAAAAAGAGGCGCTTCATAGGTTTCGCACACAGGCGCTGTGGGTGGTCGGCGCGGCCCTGTATAGAACGGTATGCATTGCATTCCCTGGACTTATTCGTTGGGGCTAAGTGGGGATGGGGCCCTGTACCTTTGTTTATTAGGACGACACCGTCGGCCGGAGGTGAACTGGTGAATCATAATCTTCATGTTCCCGTAAGAAAATCCACATCGTTTTTTTTGTTGTCGTTTTAACTTACAACAGCGGCATAACTATAGAGTATAAAGTGGTTCGAGTTTCTACAATGCGTTTAAAAATGTGAAAAATGTCAGGGTGTTAATTAGGACCAGCAGATTCCGAAAATACAATTTCTACAATTTTTGTCTGTGTCTGTCTGTCTCTTAGAGCATCACGTGAAAACTTCTGAATGGATTTAAATGAAACTCGACATAGAGCTAATTTATATACTGGGGCGAATTGTATATACAAGTGACGTGCTTTCCGTAGGATAATTGAAAATAACAAAAAAGATTGCGCTGCGTAGCGTCTTTGGACACTACTAGGTATATAAATGAAACTCGACATAGTGCTGGCTTATAACCAGAGTTAATTCTTAGGATATATTTTAGCCCAATAAATGAAGAATAAACTGATTAGCAACTATATGGTGCTAAAATCTCGTTTTTTCAATTCACTAATAAATATCTACGTTGTCATAAACAACATGTCATTGTCATTCAATTTGCTTTGTGCATGACGCCCTACTCACTGCACGTACCGCGTCGTAAGCAGAATCGGTGGACTTCGCCAACGCCGGGTTGGGGCCTTAGTCGAACATATTGGTAGGCTGGGCTCTCATGTTCCATAGGCGCTTTCGGAATCCACCTGCAGACTTGTGAGTGACAGTCCAAGGGGTTTCCATGCTCGTTAAGCCTCATGTATCTGGGGCTCGTTCTCGACGGGAAATCATCGTACACACTGCGCGGCGCTTATCGCCGCGGTCGTCCTACTCCCACAGCCGAGACTGACCAAGAGGGACTCAGCGTGGTACGAAATAATATATTCCCCCTACGCATTAATAAAAAGCAACATGCCATTCATTGTATTACTACCACTGACCTCCATATATACAAGTACGCTGGACCTATGATTAGCCGAACCATAGTGAGACGATTTGATTTTCGCCATTTTGGCGCTGATCGCAGAAGTGGGTATTTTTATTATATTTATATGGCTTGGCAACTAGGCCTTTAAGCCAGATCTTAGTTTATAATATACATTTAGTTTCTTCATTTTCTTAAGCCTATGTGTAGCACAGCTGAACTGTAGGTAATCAGCTAGTGCCATTCAACGGAGTTTTTGTGACAACTCAAAAGGCCACATTTGAGTATACAGTTCACATTTCTCACAAAACACATAATCACTACTCAAAAACTATCAATATCCTACAACTGTTGTTCATTTTAGAGTAATTTTACACATTTTTAGAAAATAAAACTGCACAGCACAACATCACCTTTCAGTTCCCGCCAAAAACTCCGCAGAAGTGGGTGGGAACGGAACTAATAATAGTGATGGGACAATGAGATAAAATACATCGATAAAAGACATTTCCAACCGCAACAAACTATTCATTGGCGAGCCCAAATAATTTGTCGCGACAAATTTTTTTGTACAATTACACCTATAATATATAGGGAATGGTTTTTACGGCTGCTTACAGATGGATGTCTATATATTTGTTGATTATTTGTTTCAATAAAATATGAAAGTGACTGTTAAAATTATCTGACACTAAAGTATCCTTGAAGTGGTTCGGGTGTGATTTACATATATGTCCGGGTTATTATAAGTAATGAAGGGGGAGGGGGGAGGGGGAGGGGGGAGGGGCCGGAGGAAACTTACCCCTTATGCAACTCCTATGTGGCGAATATGTTTAGTTCCTGAGATATTAATGTTTTTGTAAATCTTACCTCACTTCTGATTTTCACTAATATTGCACTTTATCATAGATCCAAAGTTGCAAAATCCAATGAAAATCGAATATTTAACATAAAAAGTAAATAGTAAATGGTTACCAGTTGGTTCTCGCCAAAAGTGAGTATATTTCTAAAGTTAAATCACACTTTATTATTGTCAAAATTAACAGATCATTGTCGTGAATTTTAAATTTCCGTAATTAATTTAATATGTTCATTTTCCACTTAAAACCAACTTTAGTTGTTGTAAATAAGTCTTAAATATATTCCTAGACACATTCACCATTAAAATCATCCGGACATCAGCGAAGTGCTTTGTATAGATGTAATCATATTTCTTCGGACGCAAACTAGACTTTTCAATGTTTTTCAGCCATAATTCCAGTCTTCTTTTGTCAGTCGGAAACCTGTGTATTATTTTAAAATTATCTGTATTTGATAATAAAAATCGGTCATCGGCGATTTCCGTTCTTGAAAGTATATAGATATTGATAGGAAAACTATCGATAAGTTTTATCGACAGGTAACTGACAGCACTATTAAATTTTTGGCCACTTGCAAGTTACGTCAGATTTAGTTCTCTTCCCAACACAGAGTACTTTATATATACTGGTACTTCCCAACCATTCAAATAGGCACAATATAGAGCTGTCATTTCATAGGGTATCCATAGGTCCAGCGTACTTGTATATTATGGAGGTCAGTGATTACTACAAATCAGACTGGATTCGACTCGCCTCTGTGTTTTGCTAAGGAGTCTAGACCTATCTGTATTATTATAAAAAACCTAATAAAGTTTATGCAAATACCACTAACAAAGGTTTTGGAAACGCTGGTTGTATATATTGTAAAAAGTATTTAATTGAAATGCACCTCGATCTATATTTCGTTTGCTTCAAGGAAAAACAAAACGTCACTGTTTCTTAATTTTTAATGTGTCAAAATTGTAAGTATATGTCAAAACGAAATGTACTTTACATAACCTCAAAAATCAAATCGAATATTTTGTTTTGTTGAATTTGAATTTTCAGTTTAAAAATTTTGAAAAGTTAAATTTTTCTATACAAACTGTATGAAAAATTTAGAAAATAATAAAAAATGCTACAAATAAACTACTTTTTATAAGACTATTTGGTAATGTGGCTTATCATAACTTTTGAACGTGCATGTTTATTATAAATTTTATAAATATTATAAAATTTCTAAATAACCATGTGTGAAAGTGAGAATAAAACAGACGTGAAAGATGATACATTTAGTGCTGATAAAACTGAGGACTCCAGTTTCCATCAATATACTTTATTTGATGTGACTGTGGATCCAGGTTTGAAAGATGATGGTGGAAATGAATTACCACGACCATACACTAAAAATCAAATGCGAAAGTGGTTAAAAAAGGTGAGATGGGAGAATAGAAAAGCAGAAAAGCGTGCGAAGGAGAAAGCTCGAGCTAAAGAGAGACGAAAAGAAGCAAAGGCTGCTAACATAGACTTAGGGCCAAACAGAAAAGTATTAAAGAAAATGAAGTTAGAAAAAGTCAAAAGCACTACGGGAATAATTATTGATCTTAGTTTTGATGATTTAATGACAGAAAAAGATAGGTTTAAGGTTATTAAGCAGATTCTTCGATGCTACTCTATAAACAGGAGGTCGGACACACCTATGCAGTTCCATATAACAAGCTTTGGTGGGAAGTCTAAACATGATATATCCAGGCACAATGGTTATGAGAATTGGGATGTAAGCAAATTTTTTATAGATATTCTTAATGAGTAAGTTTTTCATGGCAAAATTGTTTAATGGAATCATGTTTTTTTTTTGTATAACATTATGGAAAATAAACTTAATAAATGATACAACGATGTTGAGTATTTGATATTGTTGTCTTTTACAGGTAGAGTTCCATGAGAAGGCATATCTAGATATATTTCCTAAGGATAAGATTGTTTATTTAACCAGTGAATCTGATAGTGTTATAGAAAATTTTGAAGAAGATACATTTTATATAATTGGTGGATTAGTGGATCATAATCAGCACAAGGTAATAAATTGCAAATATTTTCCACTTACTATTCACTGGCTATACTACAAATAAGGTACACTCACTACACTTGAAACTGGCTAAGTTTCTATGTGATATGTGCTTTGCATCACAAATTAATGAGAATGGAGTTGTTATGTAAATACATCCCTATTACATATGGAAGAGAGAGCATGAAAGTAGAGTAAACGCGGTCGAGATGCGAGCACTGCGCAAAATCTGCGGAGTGACGCTCGTGGACCGCGTTTGTAATACCAAAGTAAGAAAGAGAGTTGGTCTGAAAGAGAGTAAATGATGGAAGAATGACTAAACAGATATACAATGCATAAGTGGATGGATGCAGAAGTCGCGGAAGGCCACGACACACCTTCCATGATCAAATTGATCATGTACTAGCAGAAGGTGATGTCAGGAGCCTTAAAAACAGATGAGTGTGCATGACAAGAGCTATGAATGTCAAAGAAGCAAGTGAGGTGTGTAAGAATAAGCCTAAATGGCGCTCTGTTGTTCGTGCCTATCCGCAAGGGACCTGGCATGAAGTTATGTATGTATGTACATATGTATTGTTTTTCTATTTCAATTATTTTTAGCTCGGCGGACTTTGCACATCAGTGCGTTTCTGTGTCGAGTCTGCTATGGGGATCCGCCATAGAGGTGTATTTATCGTCTGTTTTGTTGATTATTACAGTTCTCACTCTATGGTACTATTAACAATCGACTATGAATGAACAGGTTCTCCCTATCACATAAAAGTTGTTTGTATCACACAAAATTTGATGATTGTTGATTGAATCTGGGACGATTTCAGTCAGTGTTTCCCGTGAACTATTATTCGGTTTGTACAACAAAAAATCGTTTATTCTTTATTAGTTGGAAAATAAGTTTTAGGTAACCCATTTTATTTCTCATACAACAGTTGCAATGCAATTCAAAGTCAAGTGTCAGAAATTTCATAAAGAAATCTAATTGGAATATAAATATAATTGGAATTTTGTATAATTCCAATTAGATTTAGAGAAAATCTGTCTGTGTAAAGTCCGCTCATGGGACTCCACAGATGTGAATATTTTACATTTTGACATGTCACGGGCGAGAGGTTAACAAAACATATTTGTTTCTGGATAAAAAGAACATATAAAGTTGACCTTAACAATATTTACTGTAAAACTTCATTAAAAATATTGTAATTTTATGTTTTTAAAATAATTTTCTATTATCCATTAGAACATTATCCTATTAAATTAAGACATAATTTAAATTTATTGTATATTTACAGGGCCTTTGCCATAAAATTGCAGTTGAGCAAGGAATAAGACATGGACAGTTGCCTTTAAGTAAATATATCAATATGAAGACAAGAAAAGTTTTGACTATTGATCATGGTTAGTTCAATAAATTTAAATACTTGTAACACTTGCTTATTGTATAATCCACCATGTGAGTATATATGAGTAGCTTAGAAGTCAATGCTAGTAAGGCTGAACAATTTTTTATTTTATTTTATGTAAACAAACTGTAATAAAGGTCCTTCCTTGTATGTAGAATAAAATGAAACAATTAGTAAATAAATCATTTCAAAATAAAATCACCAAAATATAGAAAATTTAAAAAAAGATTTACATCATGCATATTATTTTTTATCAAGAAATACATTGTGGGGACTGCAGATACCTGCTAAAACCACCTCAGGGTTTCTATAATTACTTGAGTAAGTGTCACAGGTCATTAGCTAAACCAACACTGAGGTCCTGGTAGATGCAGACCTGCTGGAATAAGCTTATAGGGACACCTTTTTATGGAGATCAGTGTTTCTAATGGTAACTATATCCGCATTGCCGTTGCCTTGATGTGGATAAAGTTATTATATCCCGAAGGGCTATATATCTATAGCCATAATTTTCGTAATACAATCACATTTAAACCAGTATTAGCTTTTAGTACAATGAAAAGTAGTATCTAATCTTGTTAGGTTTTATTTTACCATTAAATAAAATTTAACTGTCAGTGATTTCAAAATAAATGCATCCATTTCAGTAAAAATTGTTATTGATGTAATACCATAAACAACTGCTTTTAGAATTTTAATAATAAAAATAGGATTATGTATTTTTAGATTTTTCTAAAAAATCCTAATAGTTTTCAGAAATGGAGATTCAAAGAATTCATTAAAAAATAAGTTGCACAATCAGCTCTAAGGTTATTTGGAGTCACGAAAACAGTACACACTACACCATTCTATCGACTTATCTCACACAGTCATTGCAATTGATAAAATATCAAAAGCGTACTTGTAACATTAAATTGATCAGATCTGATTCGCACCAATTGGGAAGGCTGGAAAGACATTCAGTCAGTAACAATCAAAGTTAGCGATATCGGCATTTGATATTGATAGTCTGCTGACCATAAAAATCAAACATTTTGAGCCTTTTGGCAGCTACTACTATGTGAAATTTCCAAAGGCAAGAGGTTGCAGTAGGGCAGAGCGAGGAACTGTACCACGGCCCTAGTTGATTATGCACAGGCACTGGCATGTGCGTAAGCCGTAGTACGGGTACATATGCGCGCGCCTCGTGGTCAATTTTTGATTTTTGCCTGTAACACAAATTCCTTTTTTTTATGTGAAGCTTTTGGTGTAGAATGCTCATTATTACTTTATTTCAATAAACGGCAGACAAACACACTCATTGTATATTTTTTCCCAAATTAAGCAAGTTACGCTTATTTTATGCGTAATATACAATGGACTACCCTGGGGCTGATACCAGACACCCAGACCATAGTAAATAACGGAAAATTCGTTTCCGAAATTAAACATGCCAGGAATCGAATCCGGACCCTTTGCACTGTTTTGCAGTGACATAGGTCAGCAAAGGCTTAGCCCGCTCAAACACAAAGGCAGTCTTTACTCATACTATGTGGTAGTCTCGGCTTAGTACAGGGCCTGCTGTACTAACCCTGTATGTGTTTCATTACAATAGTTCAGTCTTTACTCATACTATGTGGTAGTCTCGGCTTAGTACAGGGCCTGCTGTACTAACCCTGTATGTATTTCATTACAATAGTTTGCTGGATTCAGAAATATCAGGTGCAGTTAGTAGTTGTAAATAATAAAACATTGGTTGAATGTTTTAGTAGTGTTTTTATATGTTGAAGGCTGGTGAAGAATTACTTATGACACTCTCTAGTAAACAGTAGAAATGTAAGACTAAACCCTTGTAACCTATATCTACTCTGATTTAGGGCGCCTGTAAAGAGTGTAAGTGTTGGTCTAGCTAAAATCTCATTTTTTTATTCAACCGCCCTGATGTAGAAAAAAGGTCTGAAAATCAATGTAATGTAGTGATATTCTATTGCTATTCTTAGTACCTATGCCAGAATAGAGAAGTATGGAAGGAAAAGACATATTTTGCCAACCCCAAATAATTGAGTGAGTGAAAACAGAAAAATAATTTTCAGTACTATCCTTCCAAGGTTAAACACAATGTTTTATAACTCTGTCTAGGATATTCATAGCTTTAATTTTCTTTACAGTTTTCGAAATTGTGTTACGAGTATGTGAAGGTATGCCATGGCAAGAGGCATTAATGAGAGTGTTACCAACGAGGAAAGGGGCCCACGTTTGTGACAGTGTTAGTAATTCCAATTCAGATTTAGATATTTCCTATAAAAGTGATTGCTCCGATTGAATATTGTTTCCAAAAACAACTAAGCATTCATTTGTTGAGATTGAAAATACTGTATTAAAATGTTATGAAGAAGATATGTGGTCAAATTAATTCAATATTCCTGAAGTTCTCAATATACCTCGACTTCATGAAAATAAGTCGTTGAGGTAAATAAATTAACGAAGATAATGTTTAAAAAAAGTTATTATGGCTTAGTGGCTGACATCGCGAGCAAACTTGTGAAGACAAGTCGTTAAACTTTTCTTACTCCAAAAAAGGGGAGACGCGATCCAGCAGCGGCATATCTGTATACTAATTTTGTACTACTACAATTTGTCGGTTCAACTGTTTGTCTGTTTGTTCGGGATTCACATAAAAACGACTGGGCAGATTTCTATGCGGTTTTAGATAGATGCAAATTATTAGACTTGAGCTGCTACTTTTAATCTCGCGGATATTATTTTGGGAACGATTTAAATTGGGTCAGGCTGAAAAAAATTGTGAACTCCAATCATTATAAAAGAATTTTTTTATATATCAATGACTCCAATGCACTTTTTCACGGATCGATATCAAATGTTTAATAAAATCTGTGATACTTTTTATTCCGACAATCCCGTAAGAATTTTTCAGGAAGCGGTTTGAGATGTTGTTAGGGTGCATAAACATTTTTCTTATTTCGCCATAGTTTTCACTCAAACGACAGGTTACATTGTTATTAAGTCCTGCGGTTTACCTTGTGTCTCCGGAAACCCGCGGAATTTTCAACTCAAGCATGGACGAAGTGGCTTGCACATTTTTGCCGTTCACATACTGGAATAGTATAAAGTATAATGGAATACTGTATTAGGAATCTATATATATTAGATTGGGGAAAAAATCTTTTCGCATATAGTATGTATGAACTTGTAATAAGATCTCTTTGGCTATACCATTTGTATCTGGCTGGTTTTGGTATCATTAAAAGGTTTTAATTTTAAAGAAGACAATTCCAAAACGAAAATGTGTGATTTTCATTTGTTTTTCTTATTGTTAAAATGAGTGAATCTAGAAATTCAATACATTTTAAAATTTTACTACAAAAAGGTAAAAATGCAACACAAGCCGCGAAAAAAAATTGTGATGTTTATGGACCAAATGCAGTATCTGTGAGAGTAGCGCAAATTTGGTGTAAGCGTTTTCAATCCGGAAATTTTGTTATCAAAGATGCACGTCGCTCTGGTCGCGCTGTTACGGACAAAATTAGTAAAAATATTAGTAGTTACGATGTAGCTGGAGAACTGGGAATTGACCACAAAACGGTTTTGGCGCATTTGAAAAAAGCTGGGTACACAAAAAAGCTCAATATTTAGGTGCCTCATGAGCTCACTGAAAGAAACCTAATAAACCGTGTACTCATTTGTGATTCTTTATTAAGACGTAATGAAACCGAACCATTTTTAAAGAAGCTAATAACTGGTGATGAAAAGTGGATCACGTACGACAAGAACGTGCGAAAAAGATCGTGGTCAAAGGCCGGTCAGGCTACACAGACTGTGGCGAAACCTGGGTTAACTCGCAACAAGGTGATGCTGGGATGTGTATGGTGGGATTAGAAGGGCATTATTCATTATGAGCTGTTACCGCCAGGCTGGACCATCGATTTTGAACTGTACTGCGAACAACTGATGAGATTAAAGCAAAAAGTTGAGAGAAAGCGGCCGGAATTAATCAACAGAAGGGGTGTGGTTTTTCACCATGATAACGCTAGACCTCGCACATCTTTAGCCACTCAGCAAAAATTACGAGAGTTTGGCTGGGAGGTGTTAATGCATCCGCCGTATAGTCCTGACCTTGCACCTTCAGATTTTCACCTGTTTCGGTCTCTGCAGAATTCCTTAGGCAGTGTCAGGTTAACATCACGAGTGGACTGCCAAAACCACTTGTCGCAGTTTTTTGATTAGAAGCCCCATAATTTTTATAGCAATGGGATCACGTCCCTACCTACAAGATGGCAAAAAGTTATCCAACAAAATGGCACCTACATACTTTAGTCAAATGTAAATAACTTTATAAAAAAACCTTTTGAATTTTTATATAAAATGCGAAGTAACTTTTCCCCAACCTTATATATAACAAAGTCGTGTTAGTTACACCATTTATAACTCAAGAATGGCTGGAACAATTATTATGATTTTTGTGTTTTCCAAATTGTCTTCGTCTACTATCTTCGTACTATCTTTAAAAAGACATCAGTACAGCCATTCATTTTTTATAATATTTCTTCGTTCCGTTTATAATTTTTCGTCAATGGTGACTGAATTTAAACTCTTTTTCATTTTTCTCGCCTTCCCATTTGTTATTAGTAGTATCGGGTAACCGGGACCGATTTTGATGACATTTTTTGTTTTTTCAAGTCGCTTCGAGAATGGTTTAGATTAACAATTGATCCCGGTTGATGGCGCTGCAATCGGTTTCTAGATTTTTATTTTTTAAGGTAAAGTACTTTCTAAGGTGAAAACTTGTTTATTAAGAAGTTTCATTCTTGAGTTTATTGGTGTATAACTTTGTTGCCAATTATATACACCTGGATAGAAGAGTATGGAGGGTAAAATCATAGTCTTCCAAATTACATATGGGATATTTGGAAAAAGGTGAAAGGAATAGAGAGATAATTAAAACAGCTTATATTTATGTACCAAGTACTGAAATAAAGATATTTTCAAATAGATATTGGTAACTACAATACGTTCACTGTTTGGAAAAAGTAAGACATCCTCGAATTCATATCTTGGCAATTTTTTTAATGCTTTATGAAAAATAAAACATCTGTTCATAAATTGGTCACGGTCATGCTTAATAACTCACATATTCATCTGCACATAATAATTGTATAAATTAAAAAATAATTAAGTATTTGATGCCCGATCTTAATAAATACTGAGTATAAATATTTTGCACTTTCCCTACGATTTACTAAATTCTTTGGTATGTTTTATATTGGTATATTGTATTTTTCAAAAAATCTTGTAATTAGAGGTGCAACGACTTCAGGGTTATTTAAGTGTACGTGGTGTGTCCCCGGCACAAAATGACACTCGAATTTATCATTGTTCTTTTCAAGAACCTCACGCATGTCTACTGAAAAGTTGTCGGACGCATATGGAGAATCTATCGCCTTTATATAAAGACTTGGTGACTTCATTCTCAAAAGTAGAGTCTGGACGAATTTCTTGTCTTCAGGATTGAATAATGTATATTTGAGCCTGGAGTCACGTGAGAAATAGAATTTATTTACATCTAATTTAGATCTTTTACTCCCTCTTTTGATTAGATATTTCACACTTTCCATAGCAACTGACTTCTGTGTGCCTAAATGCCACTTTTTCGTTAATTCCTCTATCGTGTATGAAGGTGGTTCCTCATCTAAACGGAATTGTGCTAACAATCCTTTACCGATCAAGGCTGGATATTTATCTACTACGAAATTTAAATCGTAATCGTCATAAATGAGACTATCTACTCCAATGTAGAAATCGACTAAGTCAGGATATAACGCAGCAAATCGTAAGCCGGCTATTGAACCCATTGAGTGACTCAGCAGCGATACTTGGTCCCAATTATAATATTCTTTAATGTACAAAATAGTTCTTGGCAAATCCCATCCGTGATACTGCATGCCTGAAATGTAGAACAGTACAGCTTATTATTTCTTATCTTATTTAACTTTCAGATTATTATCTTCCTCATACTTCGGAATACTAGTGAACAGTTTTTATGTGTATTTTTGATATTTTATGAGCATGGGTTAGGAAAATATTATGAATGATAACTGCCCAGCAATTAAAGCGTCTCAGAAGCCTCAAAACCCTACGTTATTTGATGGAATTACGGGTAATTTTTTCTCGCTTTGAACGCTATTTTAATTGAAATATTAGTAGAGCAAATCGGGCCTTTCCAAAGTTGCCTTTATTACTGGTTGATGTTTATGCCTTATTTACATTAACATTTTTTTACATACATCAGTTTACATACTAGTTATACCTAGTTTGACAGATAATATACAAGCGCAAACAGTTTCTCCATATAAAGGATTCGGAATGTGTGTGAAGGAAATATAAAAACGAACATTGAGCTTCGAATCAAAAACATGGCTCATGGCCGCAAAAAAACATATAAATATGATATCCGCAAAAAAACAATTTTAATGAAGTCTACCACGAACAAATTACGCAAAAAACATCATGTTTTAAGATGTACAGTTATTTAATGAATTGCCAATGAGTTACAAAAAATGTAAAAATATAAACTTATTCTAAATGAAACTGAAAACTTTTTATTAAAATAAAAGTAAATTAATAAACCACAACATTTAACGAAGACTGCATTGCACCACCACATTAGTGTTAAGATTTACATTGTATAAATGGATATTTATTTTTAATCTAATTGTAACTGAACTAAATGTTCTTATGGGAAATAACTTCTTTAGACCTAATTAATACTAGAATGTTAAAGCCATCTTAATAGGAGCGTGTGTAAAGTGTAATCGTGGAATTATATTAATTGTAACTGGAAAGAGAAACAAATATACCTGGCGGTATCCACGAGGACAGTCCATGGCCAGGAAAGTCGATCGCAAGAATTGATCTATTTTTGATTAGTATTGGTGCTAAAGGGTCCCAAGTGCCGGCATTATCTTGCCACCCGTGTAGTGCCAATATTGGTCGACCTTTATCTGTGCCCCATAATTTCCCTGCGATATAGCCCCATTGCGTTGGAATTTGAACTTCTTTTTCAGGTACCTTTAAATCAAAAGCAAAAATATTTTCTTGTTGTTTATCTTAGGTTAAAAATTAACTGATTAAAAGTATTTTAGTTAAAACCATTCTTCTCCTGATTTTTATAGAATAACATAATAGATAATAATATAATAGATTTTGATATATTATATTACATTAAAATTTATAGTATTTTTAGGGTTCAGCGGTCATTTTGACAAAAACGAAACCATTATAAAATATGTATACGTACATAGGTACTACATTCAATGTACTCTTTTGGTACTACTACCTATGTATGTCACACACAGTTATTTTGCTCAAAAACTGAGGATAGAATATAAACTGAAACGAAAGCTTTTGCTGTGTGTGGACCCAGATGCACTTGGCTGATTTTTTAATATCAATGTCTGTTAAGCAGGTAGATATATTATTTCTTGGATAAATAAAAATAACTCACCTCATTTATGTTGTGAATTCTTCTATAGTAATAAATATTTGGAGCTAAATTTGATGATACAGGTATAATTTTGGCAGTATCAAATCCAAATTTAAGACGAGAGAAGATTCGCGTGACCATAATTTCGTCAAGTTGTGGCTTATTATTGATTTTTCCAAAAATAATCTATTTTTATGTTTAAAAATCATCACCAGGTATATAATACCCTTAGAACTTATTTTTATAATAACTAAGTTGTGATTAATATTTGTTCACACTAATTTTCACTGTATCTCAAGTTTTAGGTTATGTTTAGATAATCGTAAATACGACGAATAACACTATTTTTTATGACCCTATTTACTTATTTTATATGACAAAACACTTATTAACTCATTATATATCGATTTTTATTAATGATTATAAGAGAATTGGAAGTAAATTCTAACGAATCGTATAATCCCGTCGCACTGAAGTACAATGAACAATGCGAGAATGATGTAAGCATGCGGTTATAAACTTAAAACAAATGAGTGTGAAAAAAATTAAAAAAAATCGCTATTAACTTATAGATTTATGAATGTTTTCAATTTCCTGTTATTGCTTAGATCTTTCGGTCCTTTTAATGTAGTCAGGTTATTCGTAGAATGATCAAAACTTATACATGACAGATAGCACTGCTAGCATCCTTAAGTTTTTGCTTCACATATATTTGTTTTCTAAGTTATTTATATACAAGTAAATATTTATAAAAACATAAATATTTATAATAAATAAATATTTTTTTATATATATTTAATATATTTTTGAATACATTTAATTAAGACTCTTTATAACTAACCAAAGTAAATGGAGTCATTGAAAAAATAAGTGCCAAATTACGACAGTGTCAATACTTATTAATGTAGTTAGGGATGCTTAATAAGATCTTATTAAATTGAGATAATCGATACCTTGACGATTAATGTATCGACAAACCCTACATAAATAAAATTGTTAAATGGAGTAAAGCATTCTTTACAATGATATGTGCGCTAAGGGGGCGTCCATAAATTACGTGAGGTGTTTAAGGGGGGGAGGGGGTCGAGTCAAATCTCATATAATCTTACGTTGGAGAGAGGGGGGGTCTCGGCAAATATCACGCAATTTTTTTTCTGATTGAAACAAAAAAAAATACTATTTTGGTCCATTTAATCCAGATTGTACATGCTTAAGATTTAATCTTAAGCGTAATCGTAATACGATTAAGATCATTTACTAATTCTTTCGAAAGAAAATAATTTCATTCATACTTCAACGTAATACATTTACTGACTGTCAAACCACCATATTTGTTTTATACCCAATAGCTCAATTTAATCGGAATTTACGGTACAGTGTAGCCCATCCTTTGTTTTCGCGCCACTGTCAGCCGAACGCGCGATCAACCGCTGAATGTTTTCATCAGCACGCCTTATGATCTCTATTGCCCAAGTGTACGTAATGATTTAGAGAAAAGATGCTGCAGTACATGCGGTATTTACTTTGCATCTAGCACAAGAGCTGCAGAGCACAGGCGATCAGCCCACATTGCACCAGCTAAGCAAGCGCGTATGTTCCGCAAAGTGCGACCCTCACAGATTGTCACAAGACGAGCTAATGAGTTACTTTGTGCAAGTGCCAATGGCTTAGAGTGGCTAGATCAGAACGAAGTTGAAGGAGCACATGATTTTACTGAAAATCATATGGACATGTTGGTTCCAATAGTCTCTCTTGAGACCGTGCATGATTCTCCATGGACTGAATTAGAGTAGGTATTGTTTTTTTAATCACAGTAGTTACGATTTAATTATTCTATTGTTAAATTTTTATTACACTTATAATTAAACTCTCAGCAATATTGATTACTAGTCTTAACTAGTCGTAAATAAAAGCACGAAGCAAATTTGTTTTTTCTTTTAACAATAACAATCCAACGCGTTTACGTAAGAAACTCACATTTTGAAAAATCTCACGTGAGATTGGGGGATGGGGGAGGGGGCGGGGAGGGAGGGGCAGAAAATTTAAAAAAACACCTCACGTAATTTATGGACGCCCCCTAACTTATGTAGTATACACATTGGTTGCGTCTGCATGGGTAACAAATGTTCCCAATATAAACTATTTCAACGTTATTACATATTTATGTGCTATATTTTACGGACTAAGATGTATTAATAAAATAATCTATTTGTTATATTAAGTCATAAATTGGATTTTTTTTAACAACAACAACAAATCACAATGCACAAATATTCTTACCAATTTAAACATTAAGAGCTGTGCAACTTTTTTTAAACTGTACTGTAGTTTTAATTATTACTCAGAAAATCTAAGAACTTAATCAAATATAAAAACATAATTTAAAACAATAAGTTATTGGCAAGTTTACTGTTTGGGTTCAATAAACAGAGGATATAGTAGTTGAAGGGTCCAAACCAACCCCGACATAGAAAACCTCGTGGCCGAGCCTAGAATAATTGAAGAGAGAAAGGCTCAGTATCTCCGCTGGCTCGGTCACGTAGAACGGATGGAGGAGGATTGGAATGTGAAGAAAGCATACTTGGGGCGACCAGTCAGTATCACTAGAAAGATAAGAGTAGATCACCTAAACGAACTTCACAACTGAGAAGACTAAATAATAAATATTATGTTTACGCCAGTGATATTATGATCTAGAATGATGTCGTACCTACGTCTCACAACACGACTCGCTTTAGCTCTATAGGCTCTTGAATGGGCTATAGTGAGAGTTGTCGGCTCAATTTCTATTACGTGTCGCTGCTGAGCTAAAGGAGTAGTATAGTTCTATAGAACGAATGAGCTATTACTCTACTCTCTTACTTTTTAACCAGCCGTTTTGGAGTAATTAGCCGTTTTGTTAGCGGACGTGGGACGTGGGTCCGCTACTTCGGAGACTTCTGCATCTCATCCTTGTGATGGTAAATCTTAATATGGTTTCATATTCCAAAATCGCTTTCCTTTAGATTTTATTATGGGAGATTCCGTCTACCTATTGTTAGTCATAAGATACCTATGCCAAGAATTATCCTTAAAATTTACAAATATCTGACAGAATTTATTTATCGATAATTCAATACTGAAATGGGTTCTATATTATGCAGTATTTACATGGTCGATAATAAACTCATTGTACCTGCCATAGACTGCAGCTCGTTGCTTAGCATTATTTTGTTATTAATGACATTATCACAAAAACTCAAATGAAAACCATTTTTATTTAATCAAATATAATATTTAATATTTCTAAATAAACATGCATATTCAAACAAGTGCCAACTTTCGTCATATTTGCAACTTATTTAACTTCTGGGCTAGTTTTCTGTTTGTTTTATTAAGTGGATTATTATTAACGATCTATATGTAGTTTTCGACTCTGGCGAATCTATTAAGGAAAACTGCTTTTGGATATCGAAGTTACTGATTTATATTATGTGACCTGTGTATCTGTTTAATTCGACCGACCAAACACACTATTGGATTTTTATATCAACACAAAACTTGATGTGCAGTGATATGTATTAATGAAAATTATATACAATTTATAAATAATATGAAATTTTATTTTAAATACAGTTGGAATTTATGGTGGAAGAAATCTCCATACCTAAGCATACAATATATAGAATATCGGTCTTATTCATAGACAGAGTAAGTTTGAACGCTTCTTTAGGAACCATAAGCGTTCAAACTTACTCTCTACGAATAAGACAAAGTGTATGCACAAACCCGCTATACACACGCAAACACATGAACACACACACCATGCATATATTAGGTACGTTCATATACGAGTTAGCGCCATTGATACTCACTAGATGTGCTAGTAGTACGATTCTCCCGACTGAAGACTATCTCCATATATTCAATGTACTCTGTGGATGTAAGTCGCAACCAGTGTTGCCAGATGACCATGTCAATTAACCCCACATTTTTGTCAAAAACCCCCAGATATAAGCTTTTCGAGAAAAAAACCCCAAAACAGTTTTTACTTATTTTAAAGGAGAAATAAAAAAGCAAAACTACCGTCGTAGTGAAAACGTCACTAATGACGTCATCATTTTAGCTCACCGGGGGGGGGGGGGGGGGGGGGAGAGAGTAACAACGACCCGTGTCAATAGGTGGGTTAAATAACCGTTCCACTTGAGTGTACGATTGTGACACCAGCAAATAAGTGGAACGGGAAAAACCGCAGTTGTGAACGTAGTACGATACGACGTAGTAGTACGATACGACGTAGTAGTAAGATACGACGCATACGAGTAGAAACGGCATAATAAATAACATTAATGATGCAAATGAACGAACGAATGAATTGAATTATTAAAATGAACTACCTATTGAATTGAAGTATGATTCACTAGTAGTGTATAATTCTAAGATAAAGTAATAATACCGTATTATAACTTAGATATAATAATTGTAGTGATGAGAATTGTGTTTGTAGATGAATTATTAATACTTAAAATATCGCCAAAGAATTTCTCACAACAAAATATTCCCCCCAGAATGTCCCCCCAAAGAATCTTTACCCCCAAATCTCCCCCCCGACGTCAAAAAACTCCCCGAATTTACAGGGAATCCCCCATCTGGTAACACTGGTCGCAACCAATAGATAGTCTAATGTCCAAGGTCGAGTAGTATATACGCATGTTTGCCTCGACGAGATTTACCTATTACACAGGCAATTGTTAAGTATTACGAATTACAAAGACAAATTGTACAAGTTCGCATTAGTTTTACATTAACTACAATAATGAATATTTACGTGGGTGGTCTGAAATTTTCCGACCTAACAAAGATACAAGACAATTTTTCAGATTTTTATTTTTATTTTCAACATAGTATCCTTGTAACTCTACACACTTCTCCCAGAGATGCTCCCATCTCTTACCCGTCCAAATAGTACTCGGCGTTTTTCTCTGCAAAATAACTGTTCACGAAGGTGCTAGCCTCTTCATTTGACGAAAATCTCTGTCCTGTGAGTGCAATTTTAGATGAGGAAACAAAAAGAAGTCACTTTGAGTTAGATCTGGTGAGTAAGGCGGATGGTCAAGCAGTTCAAACCGTGATTCGTGGATTTTCACCATGGCAACAGCTGAGGTGTGAGACGGTGCGTTGGCTTAATGAAACAGGATTTTCTTTTTCTGCAAATGTGGCCTTTTCCACAAGTTCTGCCTTCAGCTTGTCAAATAATGATGCGTAGTATGCTCTTGTAATGGATTTTCCTTTTTGAACATAATCGATTAAAATAAATCCATGACTATCCCAAAAAACCATCGCCATCACTTTCACAGCCGAAAAAACAGTTCTTTGCCTTTTTTGGAGCCGGTTCCCCCTTTGTAGTCCGCTGTTTGGACTGTATTTTTGTTTCGGGCGTATAATGGTGTATCCAAGTTTCATCTACAGTAATTAATCGGCGCCAAAACTCGGATTTATTGCGCCTAAACAGCCTAGACAGCTTTCTCATGTCTAAATGTTGATTTAGTATGTAACAAACACGTTTCTTTGACATGTTCATAGCCTCTGCTATCTCTCTTACTTTAATTCGGCGGTCGCCTAGTAAGTACCATTTGGTGAACTTTGGCGATGTTTTCGTCGGTAGTTGCAATTTTTGGAGGTCCCAAACGGTTATCGTCTCCCAAGTTCTTACGGCCACGTTTAAATTCATCTGCCCAAAATTTCACTGTGGTAAATGATGGTGCAGAGTCCACATACACCGAATCCAAGTCACCTTTCATTTGAGTAGGCGTATTGCCTTTCAATAATAATCTTAAAAACAAATATTCAATGACAGCTCGATACTCGATTTTGTCCATTTTCATAAAAACACTCACTTCAACTCACTCAAACGACTGTTACATAACAATTGCGCGTCCAAATTGGCTGAAACTTTGGTAAGTAACTGTCAATAGAATCTATTGAATAGTGAATTTTGTAGTTCATCTGATGAACTACGAAATTCACTAGCGAGTGCTGCTATCTCCATGTTGAGGTCGGAAAATTTGCAGACCACCTATGGTTTATATTACTGTTTAATTACAATTAAACAGTAATATAAACCACATACTTTAAGAATCAGGAAAATATATACAGTAGGTAAATTCCGTAGCGCACTTTGAGGTCACAATCGTACATTTTTTTACCAGGGGAAATACGCTTGAGGAAAAACCACCGCGGAAGAATCACGGTAGGGCGAATGGGATTCTCCTCATCGAGGTGGCACTAGTACACCTCCATAGGAATGCTATTGCTACGCCACGGTTGGGGATACAACCCCTGACCTATCATCATTGCGTCCCATGTCCATGTAAGCTCGCTTGCGCATTCACCTCCGGCCCGAACGGAAATATCATCCACGTGCCGTGTTTTTAACATTAAAACCATAAGTATTTTTCAGTTAAGTATTCCAAAATTTAAATTTCAACTATTTTCTTCCAACTACATAATTATATTGAAGGAACTACAAAGTATGAATTACAACCATTCCTAAAATTAATTACATGAAAGTCATTAGGGTTTCGCAAAATTATATTTATCATTGAAGTTAAATTATTTTTGGCTTTTATTATTAAATGTTAAATATTTAAAGATGATTTTATATGTACTAAATTGAGGCCTTTGTTTTTTAGTCTGCATTGGAGTTCTGTAAAGCCGATTGATATCCTAACATTTAGATGGCACATTATTCGCAGTGTACAGGTAGGTACAAAATAGTGTGACAATGTTCGACAGTTTTCGAATTGATTCGTTCCGTGAACACCTGTTACCTTTTCAAATTAAATCACAGAACATACTGTTCCACAGAAAATTATGTTAACTGTTGTTGGTTTTAATATTTATGTTAAGCGTAGGTTATATCCTCTATGTTTCTTATTGTTAATCTCAACGTCTGTCATTAGCAAATTAGCAATTTTCCTTTTTCACGTTTCTCTATTTTACAAACGTAAAAATTATAATAATGTTGGCAGTATTGTTTCTTGTACTCGTGTAAGCAAAAGTGAAGTTTACGGTGACGAACATTATCGTTCCGTGACTGTACTTACTTTATGCGCATATCATTATTTGTTTAAGGTCAAATTTAATTTACTTTATACTTTATTTAAATTAGTATTATTAGTATTACTTATTCAAATTAGGTTATATATACAACGTGTTTCATTTCAAATGACAATAAATCATAATTTTAGCAGTCGTACTCCATAAAAATTTTTCGGTACTATTAAATCAAACTTAATGTCAAAATTAAAAAAAAAGCAATTTCCGAACAAATTAATTACGATAAAAAGGGAATAAAAACAGATCATCTTGTAAATATTGATTCACTGACCTTGGTAAGAACGGCAACATGTCGACACGGATCATGTGTCGGGCTAACATAAACAATCACTAATAATATCTACTCACAAATTATTCACCACAAGGCATTCATTCATTTAATCACTGAGTTATAAGTATCTAATCAAATTATCATTTTGAAATTTTTAGTCGAACCAAATTTTTAAATTTTCAATATGACCGCCATCAGCTTGAACACACAAATTATATCGTCTTTGAATATTATGTCGAACTCTCGTTAATAGGTCACTAGTGGCAGCCATATCTTTTAATTTAGTAAATGACGTAATTATTCGGTTTTTTAAATTCTCCAAGGTATCAATATCTGTCGAATAAACATCATTTTTTACATATCCCCATAAAAAAAATCCATTGGGGTGAGGTCCGGTGATCTAGGTGGCCATCTCGATGGGCCATAACGGCCAATCCACTGCTGTCCGAACATTTCAGTCAACTTCTCTCTAGAAGGCACCACTGAGTGAGCTGGTGCTCCGTCGAGTTGGTACCACATCTGTCTATTTGCCGCTGGTGGTAGTTCATCCATGTAATCGGCAACGACTCCATTAAGAAGTTCTAAAAACTTCGCAGCGTTTAAATTACCTTCAATAAAAACCGGACCAATGATAACATTCCTGTGTATGCCAGCCCACACATTCACAGAAAATCTGTACTGATGGGAAGTCTCTCGTGCTAGATGTGGATTCACGTGACTCCAATACCGAAGATTTTGTCGGTTCCATAACCCGTTTCTTGTAAATGTACTTTCGTCAGTCCACATCAAATTGTACAAGAAGTCCGGATTCTCGTCATTTTGTCGTATAACCCAAGTACAAAAGGCTGCTCTGACAGGCTTGTCTCTGGGTATCAAAGCTTGTACTTTCCGGTACTTAAAAGGTTTCCGTTTATCGCGTTTTAAAACTATGTATTGTTGTATGGTTTACACGCAAATGTCGAGCAGCTCTACGCAGACTGGTTGTTGGATTGCGAGAAAAATAATTGCAAATTTGTTCATCACGTGTCACGGAAGCCCTTGAAGGGGCACTATCCAAACGGGAATTAAGGGTTGATTCTCCCGAATCCTCTGCAAAGCTTGCACAATCGTGCGGCCATTAGTCGGACAAGCACGGGTGTGCCCATACCTTTCACGGTATGTCTGGATACCCAAAACAGCATTACCGCGACATTCCCCGTAGATCAAAATCATGTCTGCATATTCCGATGCTGTAAAATTATACCGAGGCATTTTGAAAAATCACTTATTGTTCACACGCTCAATACACTAATTTCTCTTATATCAATAAACATATTAGTCCTATAAATAGATTCAAAATTGCCAACCTCGTGCGCAATGTTTCAAACAACGTTATAGGTTCAAGGCCGGCTCAAAACTGACATAAAATAAACAAATAAGTATAGGATAGGTCAGTTTCACAAATTTCTAGTGGTGTCACTTCAGGTCCGGAGTCCCAGTAGTCGATGTCGATATCTCTCACTTGTTATAATGTACACTATTAAAAAAAAAATAGTATTATAATCGCGCACATATTTTATTAAAGTTTTTTTAATGAGCCATTTTATGAAATAGCCATACTTCATTATTCGAAGATTTTTTTACTTTAAACAATCTAAATCATATCATCATAGCATCTCATATTATCACCATATGCTAATACGTAATAAACTTTTACTTACTAATGATAATAATAAACTATCCAATAAAATCCACCTAAAAATGCTGGGGCTAGCAACTTGTATCTAACGACATGTATTCATGCTATGGTTTGCTAAATAACAACAATGTGTAACAAAAAATATTACATACATGCCAGATTTAAAATAATTAATTTAATTTTAGTATTTTACACAATTTAAGAAATTTCATTAAAAATAATATTTTATTCACTATAAAATAAAATTCAACGCTGGTTTCTTTAAATTCTGTGATAAAACCTTTCTTTTCATGGGAACATCGTTATCAAGTCCTTTCGTATTATCTATTCTGTAATTTTTTAACAAGGGTTTTTGAAATTTTTGCAGTTTTTGACGTCTCTGTCGAAATTATCCTAGTTACCTGTTTTAGATTTGTAAATTAAAAATTATTCCTAAGTTATTTTAATAGACTATGAAGTGTAAATTTTACTGAAGTGTTGCGAGACCAAAATCGATAATTACGACGATGTGAACTAGTACAGCACTAATTAGTACTAACTTGACGGCGCACGTGTTGCGGCATTTGTTTGATGCGCAGATTTTGACAAAAAGAAAAGTATTTGTCCCTTTCGCACCTAATATTTTTTATTGTAATGAGCGAGAGCGTAAGAATGAACAACTTCCGCGTTTAATGATGAAGAGACGAGCTGGCAACATGATACATGTGGTCACTAACCTACCGATTTAGTCACAATAACAGATACATGTTGTTGTAAAATTCTGAAATGAAAAATGAGGTCCTGTGGCTAAACCAAAGAAGCTACCTTGATTCGTTGTTATATTTGGGCAGAGTACGTCATGAAGAAAACGTGGTCTGATTTATTGTCGTAAGGTCTGAAACACGCTGTATATATATATATATATATATATATATATATATATATATATATATATATATATTTGAAGAAAAAACCAAATTTGTTAACAAATCCTATTTTAATTCAAATATTCACATTCCTTACAAAGCAAACACTAAGAACAATGTATTGACAAATAAACTTGCTCAAAGATTTGTTTTGATATATTTGATACATTTTAATTGTAGTGATCGTATAAGTATTTATTACATATTAACTACATCGTAAAGTGGAAAATACACTCTTACAAACAAATATAAAATAACTATGTACATGCGTAAAACTATCTTGTCTAGTTTATAATTTTAGTCTTTTTATAAAATTCATTATCATTAAAACTTACAACGGATAAACTTAGCGAATATGATGACCTTATTTAATAACATACCCATAATCTATTCTTTATACTTCTACTCAATTTTGAATTCGCCATTTCGACTGTTCGTTGTTGCTAACGATTGAATGTCGAGTAAAAGTAAAAAATTATAAATGTGATTAAAAATAGGCAATCGTTAATCACCAAATATCACAATACAATTTAAGCTATTTAATACTACTTCTTAGATAACTAAAATATTTGTCAGTGTTTAACAACCAACCAATAAATGTTTCTTGATTATAATAAAAACTATGAAGACTATAGGATTAGGGAGTTGTTCAAAATAATTAGAGACATAACAAGTTGACTTTCTGTGTTAAAAAAATTATAAAGAAATATATTTCAAAGGTCGTTGCTAATTGCGCCACATCATATGTCATACGACTACACGATGATCTTATCTTTTTTTTTCAGTGCATTTAAAGAAAAAACAATACTAACCGAGGAAACCATATTTTGGTTAAATAAATTTAAAATTTGTATAACCATTATAACAGTACTTGAAGCCTACGCATTTGTTCGTTAGAGGTAGTATGATTATTTATTTAAACAAAGCGATGGCGGGATCAATGGATCGAGGAGTCCTTGTCGTAATGCTGTAAGGAGTGGGTGCGGTGCGCACGCGCACGTTCCACGCCAGTCGTCTAAGTCAAGTGCCCACAATCCCGCACCGCGTAAGCCTGCTAAGCCAACCGATGCACCGACACGATGCATCTCCTCGGGTCGTAGATATGACGTCCACTGCGTTTCGTGGACGCTGTACGTACCTTCAACACTCTTTATTTCTGACCATTCGTGTTTCTGGACACCGTTGCATATCTGTTAGGATAGATAGGTATACAATATTAACATTATCAACTTATTAAATATTATATTTTCCCCTTATACGTTATTTTCATATCTCTTGTATATTATGCCTTTGAAACTGGTCAAGAATATAGGATATATATATTTTTTTCCGAAATATCCGAGAGATCTCGCGTAATACAGGACTAAAATTTATGCTAACCAAGTCATATAGAAAGTGCTAGATATTATTATAATATATCAAAAAGAAAGGTAGCCTTTATTTTTTTATTTCCTTAAGTATGAGTGGCAGACGGCCCACCTGATGGAAAGTGGTTACTGTCGCCTATAAACGTTTGCAACACCAGGGGTGTCATGGCCAACGCGTTGCCGAACTATAATAAATAAATTATTATATAAAATAATATTAGTATGATCCATTAATCTTGAATTTTATATTGTGGAAAAAATTGAAGAATTTAACACGTTACTCGCGTTGCTTTAATTTGCTATAATTATTTTCTAATCAATGCGATAAGATTATAGGAAGTATATCTAGGAAAAGAATAAGGCGCGTCTAAAGATTAGGGAGAGACATTTATATTCATACGACGTAACATCATTATCATCATCAGCTTCGACTTTGTACCTAATAACATAATACTTATTTTGGATTATACTACGAAAACTGAAATTCTAATCTATTACGCGTGTTATCGTGTAGGACATTGTGACATTGCCTTAGTTTTATTAGCAAGAAAAAATAACATGAACTTGTTTAAATCCAATTTAAACTGGTGTAATAAAGTTAGTGACTAGAAAATTATTCAACAACGTTTAGTAAATATAGACTTTACCTGAAGTGCGTGTCTCTTGTTTAAAGAGCCGGCCTTAATACAGGTTACATTGTACGTAATAAATTAATTTCATTTTATAATAATCATTAATATCATTCGTGAAAGCTAACAGATAAACATAGCGAGTTACTATCGCATTTTTTATAGACGATGATTTTTTTTAACTGTAAACTTGAGAAATGATTGGTCTCATACAAACTTTCATCCTCTATTTGAAACCATCCTAGTTTTTTTAAATTTTTATTTATCTATGAAAACTACATAAATAATAAAATTGACTTATATGACAAAACTGACTAAAATGAACAAAATTAAGAAAATGGCAAATCACAAAAAAACCTATCCTACTTTCTGGGATAACCTTTATATAAATATATTTCTATCTATATTCGTTCCCGGCATTGAACATATACAGACAAACAGTTTATTTGAACTTACTTCATAATATGCCAAGAACCCAGGTATCTGCGTGAAAGGTCCCGGTTCACCAGGTCCGGAAACTGGTGAACCTGGGCTAAAGTTGGAACTGCTTCTAAGAGTGTATGACCGTCCGTAAGCAGGAACGCTCATCACTAATTGTCGAGGTGGTACTACACTCGCCCAGTAGGATAATGACGCATTCTGTAATTATAATAAGTAGTAATAATATAACTTTGATCCTTGATTCGCGTTCAACGTGAATGAAGTTATACTAATTTTTTATTTAATAATTATAATAATTGGTGTCATTTCGAAACGGTCGAGGTAAGTCAATAGGTAAAACTCCTTAATCTCATTCTAATGACCCTGGTCCGAATTCTGTTTGGAGCATGAACTGCTTGGGCAATTTTTCTTTACTTATATGCATATTTTTCCAATTCCCATAGGTTCATAGTGAAAGAAAACTATGTCAACCAAGATTATCGATATATGAAACCCGTCTCGGAAAAGTATAGCAATTAAACTGCACCTATATTTCTACGTAACAAAGAAACGTGTGGGACTTTTTTACGCTGATATAATTTTATTATGTTCATTTTTCATTTATAAAGATTGGTGGTCTACTGTGTCGTTGGCTTTTCAAAGAACAATAATAACTATCAATACTTAGTTAAAAGCTTATTACCTTCATAATGGTGGTTTACATTATTTTACTTACCAAGCTGTTAACACCTGTGACTTCACTATTCTCTAAAGGTACCAAGTACCCAGTATCACCACTGACTGAAGCGTAGTAATCGTTGGCAGCTATAGCAACCCAATCGAGTTCCGTCGTTAAGATGTGAGGTTTATACGCTACTTCAGCGATGTCAGGTGACGCTGACACCATTGCAGAAAGCTCTAAATCGTAATGACGAAGAGTT
This sequence comes from Dendrolimus pini, assembly GCA_949752895.1. Classification (NCBI taxonomy): domain Eukaryota; kingdom Metazoa; phylum Arthropoda; class Insecta; order Lepidoptera; family Lasiocampidae; genus Dendrolimus; species Dendrolimus pini. The sequence continues at coordinate 13,340,033 of OX457128.1, read as the reverse complement.
TTTGATAAATCTAATATCAAGTCACTGAAGTCCTCTTTGTCGGATGCGTAGAGTATTCCATTTGAGCATGGCGGCTGAAAAAAACGTTTATTATGTGTTATAATTTTTTTTGGTCAACAAGAGCTTTTTCCAGCAGCCGTCGCCAAAAAGTCATAGCTTTAGATTTGAAAGTACAGTTATAAGGGCAGTTCTATAAATCTTTTATTATGCCTGTATTTTTGTACAAGCGGAAATAAATGTAATGAATTAGATGTATGGATTTCATAACAGTGACATATCAGACGGACTACATAGAGTCGCATACGCTGGTGCGGCCATGATTTACGAAGACCAGCTCGTTACGCGAGCAACCGATGTCTAGCTATCACTTATCTGCGAGGTCCCAGTAGGAGGGTTAGGCCGCCATAGTTCCTAGAAATGCTTGCTTAACGTTGTATAGAATAACATGCGTATCAATGGTCTTAAAATAAGGGATGCCGAGTAAGTGGAGAAGAAAAATTAGGAAAGCAGATCCTGGGTTTCGAACCTAACTCAATCGTGATTTAACACTCAGATGACGATAGTAAAAATAATTTCTATCAATAGTCTTTTTATACCTATATTTTTGTATTACATTATTAGTTATTACACACCTGTTTACAAACTGGGTATTGCCAGGCTATCTGGATACCGTCAAATTTCCACCTTTGCAGATATTTCAATACTGAATTAACAAAAGTCTTTCGGTTCTTGGGATTTGACGCCATCCTTCTCCATTTATCGTCATCCGAGTCAACTAGGCCCCCAGCTCCAAGAATGACTTTAACACCCGCGAGACGTAGCTCCGTTAACTTTCCATAGAAATCTGTAATTGAATGAGTAAAGTCGATTATACATACAAATACTCAAAGGCCTGTTTCCTATTGGAAATAGAGACCATCCATCCAGCCAGCCAGTGTAGATCGTAGCCAGTGTAGATCAATGGATCTACACTGGCTACGATCTTGACAGACAATTTTCCCTTAATTTACTTTTATTATTATCTTCGTACTTTTATTTTGTAAATATTTTTTTAGTGAGAATGTCTATAATTTGTTTAGAGTAGGTACATTCTACGAGACCTACCGACACCAGCTTTACTATGAATCGACGAAAGAAATAAATACATTACTATTATTATGCACTATCTACGTACCCAGTATTTTTAGAGTCATTATTTATTATCAATTTAGTGTATTTCAAGTATTTACCGTTTTCAACATCCAACTCAGGAATTCCAGGCACCAATTTGTACGATACACCATCAAGATGGGCCCAAGCGTATACGATATGGGTACATAGTGCCGGATCTACTTGTTCTGGTCCATAACTTCCATTGCCTTGCCTGTAAAATATGTGCTTTGAGATGTTTTACACAATAAATATATAAACATTGTTTGCTATTATGACTCAATAAACACATTACCAATAACTGAAAGTATTAATATTGTGTTCCTAATTTAAGTATGTAAATGTATCAACATTTACATACTTAAATTAGCAACATTGATATCAATCAATATTACCTGTTAATTTCAACGTCAAAAAAGTGTTAACAATATGTTATACGTACCTATAATACGCCCAATTAGTGAAGTAGCAAGCGATAATGTGGGTGTTTTCTAGAGTTTCTGGGTTGCTTTGTCCTGTTAATCTCAAATGTGCTTTTGTTTGACAGCGCGTTTTCTCAGGCCAGTCGCAATGATTCTAAACAAAAATACGTTGATTAAAGACACAAAGTATAGAAACAAATGAAGACGTGAGTGGATGAAGGTGATATGTCGCATATTCGGTTTTTTGCTTTTTTTTTGCGTAGATGAATGTTATAAGTCGATACCAAATGACTACAGACCTTAGACCATAGATATAAGGCATATTTAAAAAATAAAAAGTTGCTAAAGGTGTTAAGTTCAGTTCAGTTTCAAATAAAAGTAAAACTTATCTCGATTTACTCAGAATTGGAATTATGCGACTTATCACCTTCATCCACTCATGTCTTCAAATATAAAGGACCCTCCTAAGATGAACTTGAAAAGATCCACAACGAACAACGTAAATTTAACCTTAAGAAGGAAAGACTATTATTAAGTACTTAAATTGGATAAAGTGTATTAAAATAAGATACGATTTTTTGTAGTAAATGTAATAAAAAAAACATGAAACAACCGTTTTCAGAACAAAAAGAAATATTTTAATATTCCATGAGCAAATTAATTTAAATTCTATTCATACCTTGTTCCAATAAAGCGGCTCGGGGCACGTGAGCTGGGTGAATTCACCGTTAATGCACAGATAGTATTTGCTGCAATCGGTTTCGTCCGCTTTGAACACGTTGCCCGTACACGATGATCCTTCTAAATTTGATTCCTAAAAGAAGAAATACTTCTTGATAAATATGAGAAATACAATAAGATATTAAACCATAAAATTATCGAGATGAATTACAGCCCTACTCCACAGCCACGGCATAATAAGTTATCAATAAAAGTATACCAAAAGTGTACCACTTAATAACAGGACTGAAATTAAGCTAGCTACTAATTTTTTTTTAAAGAAAGCAATAGAAATGTAAAAATAATAAAAAAACTCAATGGTTATAAATAAGTTAAATGTGAATATTTGTTTGGATGTTTCTTTCTTCTTTACGGCTTTGGGAATGAGTCGAACTCTCAATTCCTCTGTGGTCAACATTCGGACCCGTGTAACAAGGTCGTTCTTATGACAAATATTTGACCTTTTAGTTAGAATGGCATTAGTTTGTCGCATGTTGCAACAGTTACCTGTCTCCTCTCCACCTTAGACATGCTATATTTATACTTTTCTCTCAAGCCCTAAAAACCATTTCATAAGAGTCCTACTTACACTTTCGACACTGTTTCCAGGATGTTCATGCTCAGGTTCTGAAGGTGTCTCGATTTCGATCGTTGGCTGTTCAATGTCGTCGGGCATTTGCGGAATGTCGTTGGGCTTGTCAGGCATAATACCGGGAGCATGTACTGTTGAGTAGTACTAGGTTTAGACATGTGTTATTAGTACTAATTTTCATGCGAAACGGTGTTTACTTAAAATTTGTATAAAAATCTCATTTAAGTAATTTATTAACGGATCTTCAAAATAAATGCAATTAAACTTTTTTGCTATGTTCATAATTTTTTGGATAATTTTCAAATCATAAATATTTTGTTTATCATAAATTTAAAAATCAATATTATTAAGTAGTATACAGAGGTTATTGAGTCATAAATTTTATGGTTTTGCATTTACTACTTATTACATTAGACACTTACTCTCTTCGAGCGGACATGGTGGTGGTGCTTCGTGGCCGCGTAACACATGATTGATGATGTTCAAAAGTGGTGATTTTCCACATCCGCAGTGTCTACCAGAAAAATCATCAAGGTCAAGTGCCCAGGACATCGCACCACCCAAACCCATAGCGCGAACGTATTCAGATTTGTGTCGGACCATGTAGTCATCGTCGAAGGATACCCATTGGTCTTCCAACACGGCGTATGGACCTCTTCGACCGCCAGGATCTCTGAATACTTGCCAGCCTCCAACCCTTATACGATCGCAAATCTTCGGAAAAAAATATACAGATTATATATATTATTATCTAATTTGCATGACGTCTCTACAACTTAATTACTAATTAATTACTAAAACTTAATTACTTTTGATAATTGGCTTAACATTGCCGGAATCTTCCAGTTATTGGCAAAACAAACTATTTATTTAAATCTGCCTTTAGATACAAATCCAACAATATAACAATTGTTGCTATAGTTTTACATTCTTACTAGCGAAAAATTGAATAATGCAATAATAGAATTTGTTAACTTTAGCGAAGTCAGTTGGTTTGATTTAGAGTTTTTAGTTTAGTTTGTAGAGAAATAAATAGCATTCTTCAAACAACTTTGTTATAATTCTATTTTTTATCAAAACCGATCAGACCACTTTTTTGGTCATTTTTCATTATTCCATATAAATATGAACAGTTTGATATTTGGCCCTGAACATACTCTTCACAGAGAAACTCCCGACGATTCGTGACGTCTGGAACAATGAACTTACCTCGTAGAATGATAGGAAACCTCTTGCCCTAGTCTCATCTCCGGCTTCACCACCAGCGTATGTTGGCGCGCCTATATCAGTTCCAACATTCTCCTCTAACGAAAACGACTGCCCATAGAATGGAACTCCCATTATTAATTTATTTCTTGCTGCACCTCTATCTATCCAGTAATGGATTGTGAAATTCTGTAACAAATGATTTTATAATTTTTAAAATATATTTCATTTACATTATAATTAATCAAGAAAAGGAACAATTAATATACCGTGTTCAACGTTTTATCATCATCATCGTCTTGAGCGTACATAGGTGCTAAATGGCCAGTTTTCTTTTCCCATTGTCCATGATAGTCGTAGGTCATTAGGGAGATCCAGTCTAGGTTCTTGGATAAAGTAGGTATATCATACGCTGAAATTTTAGATTAATCGTTAATTTAAATATACACAATATTTTTGATAATATTTCTTTTAATATTTAAGAAGTATCATAAGTGTTAAAATAAATATCATCATAAATAAAAAGCTATGCGTTAGCGAGATTCGTTAGATTTTTGATCACTAGTTATAAATGATTGATTGTTGGATATGATGTTAAAATGCACAAAGTAAAAACAAATTGAACTGGTAGGCACATTTTGTTATGACCAGAATAATATCTTACTTATTGTACTTACCAGTAGGTGTTTATAGATTTGTACTACATAGGTAATTAAATATAGCATAGAACTTACCGACATCAATAACTCGTTTGTTGCCTGATACAGCAGCAGATAGCAGAAGATTGCGAGATTGAAATGATTCACGTAGTTCCTTCACAAGATTAGCAAATCCTTGTCTGTCAGATTTTGGACCCTTGTCGCAATCCGCCTGAAAAAAGTAGTTACCATAAAAGTATGTTACCATTTAAATAAATAAAATTTACAATTTTAAATAGATAACCTAATAGTTATAGTTAATAGTTAGTTATGTTATAGCCAAACAGAATAGTTAGTTTTGCAAGTTAGTACGTACCTGCCAACACTTTGGAAATTCCCAATCCAAATTCAATCCATCAAATTCATATTGCTCGATGAAGTCGATCGCATGGATAATGAATTTTCTGCGTGCCGAAGGACTGTTGACCAGTCTTGAGTATTTGTCACTTGCGGAATCGTCCCATCCGCCAAGACCAAGGACGACTTTTACTCCTTGATTCTTCAATCCTGCTACTTTCTCATAGAATTCTAAAAAATATACGTGTGTTTAAACATTTGGATACACAGTTGTTATTGTTGTCAAGCTCATTCAACAGCCTGTAGCTGTATATATATATATATATTATATTTTTTTAATAATTATCTGCAAAATTGACTATGGTTATGTTTTAGTTATTAATGAGAATTTATCCCACAGATACATTTTAAATTATATATATCGTCTAATTGTAATTATAAAAATTATAAAAATATTCATAATTAAAATTAGATGACACGTGTATCTCTATAACTATCAATTATTAGTTCTTGTGCAAATAAATAGACATAAACTTACTGTTTTCTACGTCCAACCATATATCGTGTGGTTTGATGACAAGGCGAGTGCTGTCGAGAACAGCGAAAGCGTATACAATGTGTGTGCAGAGCGATGGGTCGATGTTGCTTGGTGTGAACTTGCCTGGCCCCGGTCTAAAATATGGTTTACCAAGCACATAAGCGTGATATAAAACAAAATTGCAAGTGTAAAAAACTTATCTAACATTTCTCATTTTGTATCTTTTGTAGTACTTTGAAAATAACGTAAATATCTGAGAGTCACTTAAATTGCCACATGTGTAATTTAGAAATAGTAACAAACTATGTAGAAATAACTTATTTACCTGTACCACGCCCAGTTTGTATAATAGCAGACAACTTTGTATTGTTCTTCCTCATCAGCCATTGGTTGGCTCGGGGTCATCGGCTTTTTCGTCGTCTGAACGATAGAATTCATTTCGGAAGTCTGAACCACTGGTCGATGGGGAGGCCTAGTTGGTCTCACTTGAATATCGTCCGAATCGTCAATTGAATTTCCAGGTTCATTCAACGGTCCATAAGAAATTTTTTCTTCTTCAATTTTTGGATTGAGTAGACCGTGTTTTATTGTATTCAATAAAGGATGCTTTCCTTGACCACATCTAAAATCCCATTTATTATCAGAAAATCCACGAGTTTATAACAAAATTTACAAACTCTAAAGGTTGTAATTAGTCTTTATACGATTAAGAGCCGATTTTTCAATCATCAGTTAAGAGTTATTCATAGAATAATAAAGTAGGTATAACGTGAAAAAATTAAAAACATCTTTTGTTGAATGGGCTGACCTTTGAATAATCTCAGATTATAATTTATTCGACTGATAACTTATATCTGATTATTGAAAAATCGGCTTTAAATCAGTCAATTATAGTCCAGTCAAATAAGGTCTGAAATCAAAATTTTTGACTCAACTTTGTATTTTGATATAATAGTATTTCATTCAACTCATTTTTAATAAATAATAGTATTGGTTAATAATTGTTTATATCATAAAATAATAAAGAATAACCTACTCTATTTGAATGAACGTATCATAAAATAGAGAGAGTAAGAGAATTATGATTCTCCAACGTAGACAGAAGACTCCGTCTACCGTCTACGTAACAGATAGTCCTCTCTTTTTAACTCAGGACTTAATACGCAGATGTAAGGTTTGAATGTTTTTTATACCTGTATAAATTCACACCTACCGAAATACTTAATTTACCAGATAAAAAATGTTTTCATCTAGAATTTAAGAATTTTTTAAGCAATTTATAAAAATTAAATTCGCTTATTTTTTTATTACCTACGGTTTATTAAAATTAACGTTCATCCCTTAAACTTAAAATCTCACTAACTCGGTTAATTTTAACCAGAGGAAAAAGCTACGGAACTTTTAAATGTAAAATTTTAAGGTCTATAAATTTTTAGTAGAACTTGTTTTGTCTAACTGTTACCGTTTTCGAGTAATGAGAACTATAGACGAAAACCTTTACACATTGTTTTAATTTTAGTGAAATAATTTGATTTCAGACCTTATTTGACTGGACTATTAATTAAGTATGATATCGTTTTCAGAATTCAGACAGGGTTGCAATTTTGCAAGTTGCAAAATTAATACAAGTCTCGAATCCAAATAAGCATTCTTGTTGTAATAAGAACTCAGTAATTGTAGTAATAAAATACTCATGCCTTAAATTTTGCTTACCTGTCTCTGAAATCATCAAGGTCAAGCGCCCAAACCATACCACCAGCAAGATTTAAAGACTTTATAAAATTAACTTTGCGTTTTAGAATATCAATGTCATCAAATGAGACCCACTGATCTCCTTTATAGGCATAGGGACCCATTCGCTGTTGAGGATCTTTGACAACTTTCCAGCCATCGTATTTGATTCGGTCACAAATCTAAGAATGATAATATTAATAATAAAATATAAATGTTTACCATTTAGCAAACGCGAAGTATATTAATTTCGTTGTAATGGATAAATTTATCAAGATGGTTACCTCGTAATATGATAAGAAACCTTTGGCTCGCGTATATTCGCCTTCTTCTCCACCTGCAGATGCTGGTGTGTTCAGACCTTGAGATTGTCTACCGTCAGTCGTAAATGTCTGACCATAGAGTGGCATACCCATTACTAATTTAGATGCAGGAGCACCTTTCTTCATCCAATAGTGCATTGTGTAATTCTGGATTAGAGAAAATTGTATTGTAATACCTATATCTGATATCCGTGATAAATATATGTTGTTAATACGTGTTAACACCGGAAATACTTACAGCATTAAAATATGTAGTACCATCTTCTGGATGATAATATAACGGGGCAACATGTCCAGTCTGTTTGTCCCACTGTCCATGATAGTCATACGTCATTACAGCTATCCAATCCAAATGTCTGGCAAGTACCGGTACATCATAACCCAAGTCTATTACTTTCTTATTGGGTGATACAGCTGAACTCAAAAGTAGTCCTTTGGGTTTTAGTACAGCAGATAATTCACGAACGAAGTCAGCGAAAGCTTCTTTATCTGAATCTGGTCCTTTTGAACAATCAACCTAAAAATAATAAATTCGTTTCAAAATATATCCATTTACAATGGTTTAATACGTACCTATTGAAGTAACTGGGTATATTAAACTAGAACCCATTTTTTGTGATATTTATCATAGCATTATATCACTGTTAAGTAGTAGCTGACAAACGCCTAAAATAATTTCTGTGTTTTTCAATCTGTTGATGATCGTCAGATCTCATATTTGATTTATCACTAAGTGTTATGTAATACAATTTTGAGAATTGTACACTCAATTATTAATTAATTTGAAATATGAAGAATTTAGGGTCATTGTGGTATATTTACCTGCCAACACTTAGGGTATTCCCAATCAAGATCTAAGCCATCAAAGCCATATTTTTCTAAGAAAGAGACAATATGAGTGACAAATCTGGCTCTGGCTGCGGGATCATTCACTAGTTTCGAATATTTGTCGCCTGCCGAGTCATTCCATCCGCCAATAGCTAAAGATACTTTGATGCCGTACCTCTTATACTCTACCACACGCTCGTAGAATCCTGTGAAAAAAGTGAGCAAGTCGTAAAGGTTTACCCTGCATTCTACCAAAGTTAATTATCACGTCACGAAGTCAAATTTCAAAATCTAATATATTTAAGCTTAAAACACGAAATTTGAACTAACTTCAAACTATTTCCAACTCGGTATGAGCATTGTGTCTAAATTATTCAAAAGAATTGAATTGTAAATAAAACTAATTACTGAACTGCTATTTTAATTTAATAATTTCTTAATGTAAATATGAAAAATATGTGATATCACACTAGGGACGAAGGAATCTCACGAATGTGACCAGCTGTGACCAGGACGGAGTAGGGGGTCAAATATTATAAAATTCGTATGACGTAGTTGTGGATAGCCGCTAACTAAAAACTTACTGTTATCATAATCTGCCCAAGTGTCGTGAGCTGTGACGAGGCCGTCAGTACCAAGCACTGCAAATCCGTATACGATATGAGTGCAGAGTGTAGGGTCTATATCTTCTGGACTAAATTTTCCGATTCCAGGACGATACCACGACCAGTTGGTATAGTAACATACAAGCTTGTAATTTGCTGTAAACGTATTTCAAACATTTTACTTACAACAGTGATTGCCCTAACAGAGATACACGAACTAAATTGAAAAACATATCGTAAAAATTGAAAATTAATTTTATAAAGATTCATGTCTGCGCATTCTCTAACAAAGAATAATTCATTTATATTATACAAAAGTGTTCGCTTTTTGGCCACAAACTTGTTGCCGTGAGCGACACTAAGCATGACACAACAGACTACAAAAATAAAATTATTAATATGTATGAAGCTTGTCATGAATCGTCGCGTTGAACGCTAAATCCAAGATCGTGGTCGGGTGGTTAGTGAGTTCAAGCAGGATTTCACCCCAAGATAACGACTTGCGCATCGTAAATCTGGCTGCATATGGAGTACTGTACAAAACTATGGGCCGGGGTATTCGCTTACGAGATTGATTCCCCTGGTTCCATCCAGCATCGCCTCGGTCATATCATCGAGGATCCCATACTAACAGATCGCGTAGAATCGGTTAGCCTTCGGAGAAACAGTATCTCTATCTGTTCTACTATCAGTACAACGGAGTCCTCACTAAATGGTACGTTTATTCCGTTTACAATCACACGACTTGGAGGGATCTTCCTCCAAGCCCTTCCCTCCCTTAGATCCCTTTGGACTACAGCATGGGGGTCGGTCATTTAAGAAATGGTTACGTCCACACGTCCAAGGGCAACGATAACCTTTTCCATCTGGTGGTCCATTTGTCTGCTTTAGACAATAAAAAACTTACATTTTAATAGATCAGGTCTCGAGGAAATGTCTGGTTGAGTCCCAGACGGTCCAAAAGCGTTTGGTATTGAGGGTATCAGTTCCGGTTCATGTGGGAATGGATCGTCATTCTCAGGTGGTTTGGGTTCGACTTGAACCGGCCGAAAAGTTGAACTGGTAGTTGTGGTGGACGTGGTTGTTAAGGCTTGAGATGTGCATTTCGCGTTTTTTGGCCAGTCACATATTTGCCTTTCCTGTTAAAAGAACATTATAAGTAAATAGGTAATAAAAATATGCTAATACGCGCAATCTTAGTTTTGATGATAAATTGTAAATAAACTTTTAGTTAAAATGAAATAAAATTAAAATTGCATGTAATAAAAAGTTGAGATATTTTAAAGTGATAATATGAATAAATTATGTTATGGTTGCATTTGCATATTGTAAACTGTAAATATTTGATCTGCAGTAATTTATCTCTTTTTAATTTAAAGTACATTCTCCTATAACAAATACCTGATTCCAATGTAAGCCGGGGCTGCAAGAAAACTCCTCAAATTTTCCAAACAAACAATGCTGATATCGTGTACAGTCAGATGGGAACGGAGCGTATTGGCCATTATCACAAAACACTGAAATATAAACAAATATATTTAAAGTGCATTAGAGACATTTTGGGGGTCAATTTCGGGGATAAAAAATAACTTATACATTTACATTCAACGGTCAGGTAGCGTGCAGCTGTTATGTTGTGTCCTGTTCAACCACACGGACCTCGGACGCTCTACTTTCTCTCTCGCACCTATCAAGTGGCTAAAATTCTAAAAGTTTTTAGCTTGGCAATAGTACTTTAAATACGATTTTTTGCAGGCAAGTATATGTGACTGATTTTGTAATAAAATAATCTAAAATTTGATATAACTTTCGATAAGTTAGCAGATCGATGGAGTCACCTATATTGACTTACCTGTTCACATCTGCTTGCCAGGTAGCCATACAAAGAAATGTAGTAGGCAAGCCTACCTAGGCATATTCTGTGTGTTAATAAAATTTAAAAACTTCGTTTAAAAAAACCGACTTCAAAAACTAAAATGTATAAAATAACTTATTTCTTAAGCTATTATTATTAATATATATTATCTAAAACATCTTAAAGTCGATGCTTAGTAATTTTCAAAATATAGTAATTTTTATGTTTTACTTTGCACCGACTTCAAGATGTTTTAGATAATATATATTAATAATAATAGCTTAAGAAATAAGTTATTTTATACATTTTAGTTTTTTCGTTTTTGAAGTCGGTTTTTTAAACGAAATTTTTAATTTTATTTGTTACTTTTTAGTGTCTAGCTATGTATGGGTGGACCTACGAATGGTGCCGCGCTTCTTAAAAAATATAGGTCCCAAGAACCGGGAACAAAAAATGTTCGTAAAATGAAAACTACTGGGCCAAACTATGTCAAATTTTTAGGGGACCACATGGCAGCTATTCCGCGTCGAACAAAAAAAGAATCACGTAAATCGAATCATAAATCTCAGAGTAATCGGTGTACATATGGAACGGAGTGAAAATTATTTCCATGAAAAATGTTCATAAAATGAAAACTACTGGGACAAACTATGTAAAATTTTTATGGGACCAATTGGAAGCTATTCCTCGTCAAACAAAAAAGAATCACGTAAATCGGATCATAAATCACGGATAAATCGGCGAACATACATAAAAAAAAACTATCAGTAAAATAAAATTCATTTGGTTATCAATAGAATGAAAGCGATGAAAAGAAATCGATTAAAGTTAATTTAATTAAAAATAGCCTTGAGCACTTTTGGATAGGCAAGTAATTATAGGCATATTTTTTCATAAAATATATTTGATAAAAAATACGTCTCATCTGGTTGTCAGATCGGTGATGGTCGATCTTCACCGGCTCTTAGACTATCAGTAGTACTTTGTAGTTATTTTAATACTTACTTGGTTTTTGTTCTTGACTTAATTGTATAATAGTAGAGGCAGAGTTGGCCGTGTCAATGACAGCAGTAGGAACTCCTTGCCGTCTATCTGTGCAGGACTTTGAACTGGGGAAGTCGCATTGAGACCTATCTGGACGCCAAACGAGGCCTGGTGCACAACTTTGAGTTATAAGCATGCCGTTTACGCATACATAGAATTTCTCGCATTTTGGATGAGCGTGATATGTGCCTGTGTTGCAACCCTACAAATAATAAAATTATTACTTTTTAATACTAATCCAGTCAATTAATATTTTGTTGATCCCAAATTATTGGGAGAAGTTGAAAGAAAAGAGAATATTAATCCAGATATGTAATAATTAATTACTAGTTTGGTATTTGTTAAGGCCTCTAGGAAAAGTGTTCCAATTTACTAACTACTGGGGTGTTTGTTTAGTTGTTCAAAACTTTAAAGATGTTTGTTGAGATACTCAATAAGACGTAATAGTTTGAACTAGAAAAAATTATGTTCACTGTTTAACTTACTTTTCCTGGACGTTGAGGTTCATCAAGATAAGGACTTTTGGTGGTGGTCGTCGTTCTCCGAGTAGTAGTATAAGGCCTTCTAGTAGAGGTTGTAGTTATTGCCGTTGGAGATTTAGTAGCTGGTGGTTTGACTATAAACAAATAATGTTTAATTATTGCACACATAATAATATAGCTCATGTTTTTATACAATAAAACATTTCCAAGTAAAGCCTTTACAAATAAACGTATATTAATACCATTTGATCACATTTAATTTGATTTAGGAGAGATATAGATTACAGTCAAGCTATTTTAGAGTATTTGATAACCTATAAAATTTTGGCCAGAGCCAGTACTAGGATCTTAGAGAGACGTTATAACTCAATGAATAGGATTGAGGAAATATAATAGTGATTAGAACTTGACATTTTGATGTCAAATTATAATTAGTATTGTTAAGACTCTAGTCCCGACAAAAACAAATTCACCCCTGCATATATGTAAAAACACATTTTTATTACCTGTCGGCATTTGAAGTAATTTATGGTCGCCTTGTTTTGTTTACTTTGTGTTTAAAATTTGTGATTAGAAACCAGCCCATTGTTGTATGGTAACTTTTACGCGGTCATAAGCCAGGTGTGTTGGATTAAAATACAGGGACACTGCAGTTGCGCAGTATAAAACAATGACCTGATGGAGGGGGGAGCCAGTCGAGCGATAACCACGAGCGAAGCAAAACGTGCGTACTACAATCGGGAATCTAATAAGTGACGGACTTAGCGTATTTTATTGAATTACGACCTTCTGCATTACGTTTGGACTTGTTGTGTTCGCGGTTATATTTATGCCTGTGTTGTACGTGTCTGTATACTTCTAATAAACTTTATAGTAACTAACGGCATTTTAATTCGAGTCTCGCGACTCGTAACAGTATTATATTGATCAGAAACACGAAATAAACTATAGTTAGTTATATGAGCTTGAAATTTAGCAATTTATGCATTCCTCCCTGTGAATTTATTATTATAAGTATTTATTTATACATAGACATGTTTGCTGTTTCATCACCTTAGTAGATGTTATGTTGTGTGATTTATATAGTATACATAATTTACACTTTTAGCTTGCAGTGAAGTTTTAATTATTGAGAATTATGAAAATCTGGTGCTAGTGCATATAATATACCTACTTTGACACATAGCGAATTCCACCCAATCACATCTATTAGCGCGTTTGTCCCAATGCAAGCCAGGTGGGCAGAGTTGTTTGCGCCAATGTCCACTGACACAAAGCAAATATGCGTCACAAGAGGACGCTGGTGCATGGACATCGGAACCGCTGCATTGTTCATTCTCTTTTGGTGCGTTCGAGGCTGCTGTTTAATGACAAAAGCGACAATGAAATTTCAGAAAGTTATGGTGCTCTAGGATGTTGTACCTACCCTACATTTGGGGTCGTTCATAAATTATGTTTACATTTTAGGTGGTAGGATATCGTTTGTCATGACCAAAAAAAACAGGAAAGAGGGGTCCAAAAACAACATGACAATCGTAATTCCTATGGTCGAAAAAAGGGGGAGAGAGCTACAGTTTCTGTGACGTGATATTTATAGGGGAGTCCTTGAAACTGTGTGAGTGATAAGGAAGGAAGAGGGGTGTCTGAATAGGCAAAATATAGCGTCAGCGTGACATATGCAGTACTCGAGGTTTTGGAATGTTATTGTGCTAACTAGTTTTGAAGATGATGTGAGAATTGTACTTGCTGTAACAGTCAATATATGACGTGTCTATACTATGGTACTATTAACCTGGACGCTGGAAAAAAACCAAAAACGTTTAAACTTCAAAAACTAAAATGTATAAAATAACTTATTTCTAAAGCTATTATTATTAATATATATTATCTAAAACATCTTGAAGTCGGTGCAAAATAAAACATAAAAATGACTATATTTTAAAAATTACTAAGCACCGACTTTAAGATGTTTTAGATAATATATATTAATAATAATAGCTTTAGAAATAAGTTATTTTATACATTTTAGTTTTTGAAGTCGGTTTTTTTAAACGAAGTTTTTATTTTTTATTTGATACTTTTTAGTGTCTAGCTATGTATATGGGTGGAGCTACGAATGGTGCCGCGCTTCTTAAAAAATATAGGTCCCAAGAAACGGGAACAAAAAAATGTTCGTAAAATGAAAACTACTGGGCCAAACTATGTCAATTTTCAGGGGACCAATTGGAAGCTATTCCGCGTCGAACAAAAAAAGAATCACGTAAATCGGATCATAAATCACGGAGTAATCGGCGAACATACATAAAAAAAGCAACAAATAAAAAGATCCCGATGAATTGAGAACCTCCTCCTTTTTTCGAGTCGGTTAAAAACACTATGTAGCTGAACACTGCCAATGGGGAGCGTGCCCAGAAGGTATTGCATTGCCACGCTGTATGACAAAACTTATTTGTTGTGCAAAATATGAGCCAGCTTTCTTATCACGGGTAGTGTCAATGAGTTTCTTACATATGTTTTTAAAGAAACTCTTTGCCGACTGACCCTTACTAATACCCAAATAATATAATAATAATATAATTTGTAATACCCCTACTAATACTATTAATATGAAATTTATGAGTCCAACGAATCAACGAAATAGGTAGCTATTTGTTAGCAAATTGTTGTGAATAAATTAATGTTATTGAAACTACATATTACTGATTATTCCAAAAACTTACCAGTTGTTGTTGGTGGTGGGGTTGGTCTCGGTGGCTTTGTTACTGCTGGTTTACGTGTTGTAGATGATGAGTCTAAAAGTATAACATATTGATCTGTTTTTCGTTGCTTAATATATCTATATAAAACGTCTTGTCATAAACAGAAATATTCAGTATATCTTACATTTTGTACTTAAAGAAGTAATTATCTATTTTCTACACTAATTCACATAGTAGCGCAAAAACGTCATGAAATATGGATGTATGTACGTGTAATATTGATGACGTTAATAATTATGTATTATGATCGTCCTAGATTTAGTTCTGTTCGCTAATAAGTAATAGTAATAGTAATAGAAGTAGAGTAATATTATTTGTCTAATTTATTATTATAATTTCTATGGTGTTTTTCAGTACTTACTGATCACACTTGTGAACCATTCTATAAAAAATTATACATAACAGTACTAACCATTGCATTTAGCATATTTTGGCCAATCACAATGCTTCTGTGTGGAACTCCAGTGTAAACCAGGTGCGCAATGTTGCAGACGCCAAACGCTGCCATCACAATGGAGATATGCGTTACAATCGCTGGCCACTGTTTGATATTGTTCTCCATAACAGGATTGTCCTTGCGAAACACCTGTATAATTAGAGACACAGTATAATCAATTTCGTCACGTATCTGTAATGTTCATAGGTTTTTTAAATGTTTGTATAGCAAATAAACTAGCATTTCTATTATCTTTTCATTGGTGATTACATATAAATCATAATTAAACTAAAAGAAATGCTACAATGAAAAAGAATAGAATATCGTTTGGTTGGCTACCTGAGCTAACGGTAGTAGGTCTAGTAGTTGGTCTTGCAGTAGTGGATGTAGTAGTAGTTGTTGTTGTGGTGGTAGTGGTGGTTCTTGTTGTGGTAGTCCGACGGGTGGTTGTTTTGGGTGGTGGACGTGCAGTAGAAGGAGCCAATGTTGATGTGGCTGAGCTTGATCCAATATCAGATGTCTCTGAAAATGTAATTAAATGCTATCATATATTAAAAATGTAATAATTGCGATGTACATCAACCAGCGTCTCAGAGGAAGAATATGCAAGTACCGTAGCGTATATGATGTTGAATAAATATTACAGCGTGTATGCTTTTGTTTTAATAATTAGAAAATTATGTTAAGTAAAAAACTAAAAGTATGTCTGCAATAACAAATCTTAGGTTATCGTTTTAATTTACAGTGCATCAAAATTAGGACTTTAATACTTTTTATTATATCAGATATTATTAGGTTCATAAATTATGTTCATATTTTGGTGGAAGATGAAAGACGTAATTTAACTACAGAAAATGGTAACAATCACATAGGTCTACAAAAAAAGTTGTGTGTTCTGGATGTCAGTCTATCGTTTTCTAGCATATTATTTCTCGCTGAACACGAATCTGAAGTTAGAATTGGGAATCAATGAGAAAAACTGAGAAAAACCCAAAAGATCTTGATTTTTATCGGTTGTTTGGGTTTACAAATTCGTGTTCAGCCGAAAAAAATACACCAGAAAATGAGAGATTGATACACAACATTTTTTGTGGAACTGTGTCATGATTAAGTAATTAGAGGAAATAAGTAAAAATGCATTTTGCAATTTTATACAAACCTTTACACTTGGCGAAACTTGGCCAGTCACATCTATTGACGGCAGCAGCCCAATGTAATCCTGGCGCGCATCGGTGCTTGCGCCATTGGCCTCCTTCACATTGTAAGTATCCTTCACAATCGCCTGGAGCTGCATTATACTCTCCCGCTGTACATGGCTGGTTCTCAATACCTTTAATATAATTTTTAATGTCATGGGTGATTCTAACAATCGTTGCCCTACACATCATAATAATAATAAAATTGTTAAGAAAAAGAGTTAATTATGTTGATATTTTCCATTAAATGAAATGTAACTAAATAATAAAAAACAATATAAAAAATGAATGGATCGATATAATTAAAAAAAAATGGTATACCAGGATCCATTTGAGGTTTCGTTGTAGTAGAAGTTGGTCGCTTTGTCGTGGTAGTAGATGTAGTAGTAGTAGTAGGTCTCTTTGTAGTAGTCGAGGTGGTTGTGGTTGCCGGTGGCCACCAGGTCATCATGGTTGATTGTGTGGTCGTAGATGGACTCCAACTTGGCCAAGTAGTCGACGTATGATGCTCATGGCTACCATGGCTACCGCCTCCTAGAGAACCTGAGAACAATATTTTACGTTTAATAGTTTGAAATTATAAGACAACTTCACTTCCAAAAAATAGCATCACCCGCTTATATATTATTCCTAAATGCTTAAAATTCAAACAATAAAATCAGAAATAAGACATTAAAAAATATTCCTAATAAAATACCTACAAAATATTGGGTATATCTTGTATTCGAGAGGGAAAATCGTATACATATGTTTTTTTGGTTCGGTGCAATTTACCATCTGATTCAACGGTAGTTGTGGTAGGAGGTGCTGGAGTAACGGGCTCGGGCGGTCGTTCGCAAGCAGTTGTCGGTGGTGATGGCACTGATCGACCAAGTGCTCGACCAGCAGCCCGTAATAGTGGCGATGGTTCTTCACAACAGCGATTGTTGAAGTCATCCAAGTCAATAGCCCAAGCTGTTACACCACCAAGGCCTAGTTTTAAAGCCCACGTCACCTGTAACATAGAAACACATCATTATAATGCTTTTCTTGAATTATTTCGTCGTATTGCACTGAAAATCAGCGTTGTGTCGGATATAGTTCGGGCACAGCAACATGCTGAGTGCAAACCTTGTTTGCTGAAGATGCGGCGTACAGATTTTCAAAATATGCTCTGTGTATAAAAATGTATAAGAAGTGTAATTGCGTCGCTATTTTTGCAAATAAAGTTTCTTTCTTTCTTTCTGTATTTGAATGGTAAGGCGTAGCAGGACGAAATCACTTATATAAGTAAAAAGTTTTATTATAAAAATTATATTATTACATAATTTAGTATAGAGAGAGACAAAAATGTGTAGTTTGATTTTCCACTAAAACCTAACTCATATTAAGAACAGTTAAAACACAAATTAGACGGCGCCTAATTACCTATTACTAGAAAGTGGCCTTTCTTTTTAGTAGAGAGTTGAATTTATTAACACTTGATGGCCATATTATTTATAAATCATAAGTACAAAAACTAAAAGTCGGTCAAATCAACACTAGATCAAAACATTGGAAACATTTAATTTGAAGTAGATATCTAGTGCTGACCTTTTCTGTAATTGATTTGGGATCGTCGAAGCCCACCCATTGATTATCAGAATATGCATAAGGTCCTGCATTATCCTGTCTGCCAGATTTCCAACGTAAATTCTTCACTGAAATAAAACATGCATAAAAATCAATAATAAGAGAGGATTCTAAAATTTCTGTTAACGTTATCTTTATTAAAATGTTTTCCATAATTAAAAATGGAAATGTTCTATCCACATTAATTTCGAAAGTTCTAGGCATTAATATAAATTGCTTGAACTACTAAACATATCAATAATTGCTAAATATATAAATTGATACATAGATTGAATGGCAAAACTTAAAACTTAATTTGCCATGTCATTTCTAATCGAAGATATAAATGGCTAGTGAGAAGCATAAATGCAATTGGTTAGGAAAAATATTAATGTTTCTTACTTCTGTAGCATATTTCATAATATCCCAACATCCCTGGTTGTTTGGTGAATTCGCCAGGTTCGCCTGGGCCATCGGCTGGCGCTCCTGGACCTTTAGGTCCATCTATATCCGCCAATCTGTAGGATTGTCCGTAAAAAGAAAGACCAAGCATCAACTTGGAAGGTTCTGCACCGCGATCTAATATTTCTTTAATTGCATATTCCTAAAATAAAATAAATTTAATTAATTTTAAAACAACGATTCTGTTACCTCTTGGACTGCAATAAATATAACGCAGAATTAAAGAAGATTAACAAAATACTGTGTTCTTTAATTGTTTAAGAAAAATAGCACAATTTTTTAATATTTGCTTAGTTGTTAAGCTGTTGTTTCTTGATTACCTTAATGATTACCATAGTGAACGTAAGCAATTGTAACCCATTGACAAAATATATGGACAGAATTTCAACCGATACATTAAAGTTCACAATCCAAAACATTTGAGAACGCTAATCAAAAGACTCAATTATTAATTAATAATAGTTTATCGCAGTCAAAGAGCGCAAAGAAGAAGAGAGAGAATATAAAAACCATTTCATATTTATTATCAAACAATAGAGACATTAATAATATTAAGGTTATTACTATTTGGAACTTTTTTATTCTTAAAGACATAAATAAATGAATAAAGTACAGAGACAGTCGATGTACCAGTCACAAGTTTATCCAAAGCAGATAGTCAAGATTAACCGTAGTGTATGACTACCGGCTGTTTGAAATTCTTACTTACAACAGAATAATAAGTTAATTGATTAGTAGTCGTCGGAATTAAGGGTGTGTGATGGGCAGTATTCCTCTCCCATCCACCGTGATAGTCGTAAGTCATTGCACTTATGAAATCTGCTGCCCTCGATATTGTTGGTAAATCGTACGCAGCTTGAATTACTTCTTTGTAACCAGATACAGCGACACCTAGTTCCATACCAGCGTCATGTAACGCTTTACCTAATTCCTGAAAAATTTAAAACAAATTTGCATGTTATCGTAATTCCAAAAGCAACATAAAATACATAAATCTCATATAATTCTAGAAGTAAACTCACCTGTATGAATAAAGCGAAATTGGCCTTATCAGAGACGGCACCCTTTTTACAATTACTCTGCCAACAAACTGGATAATTCCAGTCAAAATGAAGACCCTTGAAGTTATTGGAGCGTAGGAATGGGATCAGGTTTTGTATAAATTTAGAACGAGACGATGAGGATGATACTAAACGGGAATATTTGTCCCCAGCAGAATCTGTCCAACCGCCTAGTCCCAATAAAACTTTAACATCCTTTAATGATGTCACACGTTCGTAAAGATCTGTAAAGGGATTAATTTCATTAATATCTTGTGCTGTTCCGTAACTTCAAACGTGACTGAAGAAATAGAGTTATCACATTAACATGTCTGTGTAGATTGGTACAAATAATTAGCTGTAGATTCGAAATGAAATCCATTCTGATCAGCATCTGCCAATTGTTTATCGGAACCCTATAAATAGTGTAATGAAAGTGCAAGTGTGTCCATGATTGACAAGATTTAAAGTGAAATTGAATCATTTGATAACTGCCGTATGCAAAATATCTACTTACTGTTTGTGATATCAGCCCAAGGATCAAATTCTTTAGCGGTAAGGTCTTCAGGGGACAAGGATGCATACGCATACACTATATGTGTACATAATCTAGTGTCCACACGTTCAGGAACAAATTTGCCATCCCCTCTGCGATAAAATGCCCAGCTGGTCATATAGCAGATTATCTTTTTGTTGTTTTCTTTATCTGTAGAAAATGACTCACTATATTACCATGATCACAGTAGGCAAGATTCTGTTTAAAATGATGGACCATATTTGCCATTTTTAGAAATGTTAGAAATTAATTATCTGTTAGTATTTTCATTATTGAAAATTGAATAGTTGTTAATCGTTAATTTCGTGAGATTATTGTAATATGTGGTTATGTTACGTTGCTATTTTCTTAGTCGTATCGTTATTTTTACACATTTTGGTTTATATGTCCAAGCTTATAAAGTGAAGCTAGCAAATGCAGAACATAAATACCATTAAGAAGAAGAGGCATAGACAGATCTGAATAATGTCTTGATTGCTAAGAAAAGGAGCCAATTAAATATTTAGTCGTCACTTACTTTTTTTTATATCAATTTCGTCTATGCTTAACCGTTGTGGCACATATGCTGCTACTTGTTTCATTGGCGCTACATTCCACTGAAAATAATAAATAATTTAGAAGTATTGATTTAAATCTATTTTTAATGTAAAGAAATCCATAATAAATAATTTGTACCTCAAAGTCTGCCTCGTATGCTTGGGACAAGTACCGTGTTGCATCTTGAACAGATATTCTTAAACTTTGTCCAGGCAGACACTTAGCAACATCTTGATGCCTGTAAAAAAAGGAAAAATTTCTCCTTTTTGATGGTGTAAAGAAAATATACATTACCTACTATGGTAAATGTTCCCAGAAAATGTAAAGAAATAACAGGTAGTAAGGCCCAGACTCTCCTAGCCCCTTCCCCACATCTCTTTGTTGAGTTCTGAGTGTTTTTCGAGACTCAAGAATAACATTTTTTTTATCAAGAAATAAAGAACTAAGAAACCGGTTATTCTACGTGCATTGCATTGGAGGGAGATTATATAGAAAAATAAAATCCAAGAACTTTTTGATTCACCCACGTAGTAATTTTTGTAAACACTATTACTATTTGTTATAATTACTAGTTAAAAAAAGTTTCATAATATTACCCGCAGAATCCAGTTGATGGATCGTAGAGTCTGTCATCTTCACAAGACATTCTGTAACTGATACCACCAGTGCAAAAATGGAAGTGGGCACAAGACACTTCATCAGAAGCTAGGTAGGGATCGTCTGAGTCACATGATCCTATCTTCAGTGACGATTGGTCTGTTTGCAGAAAGTCACCTACAAAATATAACAGGAATTGAGTCGTTTGTATTTTACAGTGGTAAATTTACACATTGTCACAGGTAGGATATTCAAATTTTGCCGTCCATACTGATTTTTACAATTCGATCCCTACAACAATTTTTTGCCAATGACATTGTAACTTTGTCTCACTCTGTGGCTCACTCTCACTCTGTGGCCAATCGCAGATACCCAGATTATAGTAAATAACAGAAAGTTTGATCCCGGTTTGTTTACCTAGCCAGGAATCGAACACGGAGCCTTTAGGTCAGAAGCCAAATATGAAATCTACTTTGTCTGCTGGTCAGCGCGGCACTATAAAAGTTATTCGGTAGCCGAATATTTTTAAGTGCCGAGACGCACTCCAAAACGATATTTGGCAGACAAATACTACTTTTAGTTGAGCTGAGACTACTATTTAGATATTTTTCAATTTTGCTTTATTTTCTTAATAGTTTAGTAGCTCTTTAATTTATTGTAAGTAGCTTACTATCTAGTCTGATGTTTATTGTTTGATTACCAAGTGTAAAACTTATACTCTTTCTTTTTAAAATTATTATTAAAATGTACAAACTATTTGTTTTGTTTTGCTTTGGTAGTAATTTAAAAAAAGACTGCAATTATTCATACACTGTCGGAAATAGGCCACTTTCCCATTTTTTCAAATGTTTAAATAAATATCTTGAAGTCATATATGCGTTCTTTTTTTCATGTAGTGTGAAAGTTATTAGATACCCGTTATTGACAAATACCCTAACTTATCTATTATTTTAAAAACTGACAAACATGACATGCAATCTCAAGATGGTCATATTCGATCCACGTACCTTAATAGTAAAAAATGTGACCTACCATTTAAAGTAGTAGATATAGTATTCAATAATGGGAATGGAGATCCACATAACCCACGGAAATCATCCATGTCAATAGACCGCGCAGCTGCGCCACCAAGACCCATGCTGATAACGAATTTCATCTGCGTAAGAGATGATACATCAAGTGTTTATTATATAGAAACATATTTTAGGTAAATAGTCCTAGCAGGTCCTTGGTATTTTCCAAAACATTTTAAACATTAATGCTATAATAAATACATCATCACCCGAGGCTTAAATGCCGGTTTGGAACGATCGCTTCGACGCCAAGAGTTCGCTTTCCTAGTTTTTCTTCTCCACTTTGCGCCATCTTCGGCAGCCCATGTATTGAAAGCATGCATGCATGAATGAATATATATAATACCAAATTTCAGCCAAATCGGTTCAGTAGAATTTCAGTAGCTGTCGTAAGATACAGAAATAATTTATTTCACATTTATAATATTAATAGGGATATATGTAGTCTCAATATCGAAGATGGTTATAGCATACTTTTTTGTCCCGGAAATGGGATATTTTAATAAACATTGCAATGAATGAATAATAATTAGACGGTAAATGAATTTTTTTTTTTCGGGGGCAAATAGAGCTTTGAGATTAAAATTTAATGTAATTTAACCTTCCGAAGGATATTGGTTATTTGGTGATCATTTCATATTTTTAATGGTAATATCTATTTGAAAAAGCCTTACTAATTTACTGATAACTTGTGATTGACGCACTTGCGTCCCAAACGCAAAGGGCGCGGTGTCGAATAAATATGTACCTGTATACTGTGTGTTCCCCTAAATAATTGGGAAGCCCGAGTCCCAGTCAGTCCCAGTCATCAGTATAACTGTCACTAGTTTCATCGGTCTATGATAATAGGCACATATACTTAGTTCAAAAGAAAAGTGAGACAAAAGATATATAAGATAGGTACCTTTTCAAGGACCGTTGCCATTGTATCGTAGGAAACCCATTGATTATCGAAGACCCCGTATGCATTTCCAGCGTCATCCACCGTGCTCGATCCTTTACCCTCACGTTCTGCCATGCATATCTAAAAAAATCACAGTTATACTAAAAGCGCGTTTAAACATTTGGTGCAAAAATTTGCCACATTCAGTAATATATCAATGCAATATAGGTACTTATTTTCTAATACACACCTCGAAATAAGCCAAAAGACCTTTTGTTTGCGTGTATGGACCCTCGTCTCCCCAATCACTGACCAAAGCACCAGGTGTGGGCAATGTCGAAGGCGCTAAAGTATAACTACGGCCATAGAAAGGTATTCCAAGAACCAATTTTTCTGGAGCCATACCATGTCGCAAAATGTATTTGATCATAAATGCCTGAAAAACATTTAGCAGTTAGAGAGTTATGCAAGTATGATTTTCACAAAAATGTTACCAAATATGAAAGAAGATAAAGCATTAAAAAACTTTGTGATAGTTTAAACAAATCAAAAGACGCTGAACATTGCCTATTTATTTGTCTTTAAATTTGGATGAGACAAGCAAAATGATTAATATAAACATAAAAAATGAGTCATTCAATACCATTGAATGCCTTCATGGCTTTCCACTTTTGCGTCTCTCCACCAAATTGATTCTATTATTTGGTACATCCGTTTAATATTAGCATTTGAATTACCGGCGTAGTTAAAATTACTTCATCATCGAGTAAATTTTAAAAGCAATCTATTATTTTCCACCTGCATTCACCTTTGTTATCTACAGTTTAGTAAAAAATTACGCTCAAAACTTTTTAGTTGAAACTTACATTAAATATGGATTAAACCCATTCATTAGTATTAACATGTTGCATTTTTATACTTTTACTTAAAATTAAGTACTACTTAATTTTTTTATCATAACATGTTACAGTTTTTTATAGCTTTATTTTTAACCCTAACGGCAACTCTGAAGTTTTGCAGGCTTATCAAGACACTGATGAATTCTGTTATGCAAATTACATCTTTGTAAGGTATAAAACATACAATGTTATCATATCGTTGATCCCTCGCAGCGGCTCCGGGATCCCTGTACAGAGCGCTGTGTTGAACAGCCCGAGAGGGTGGTTCTTCACGCTTCCCGTGTGTCATGTCCCATGCTTGCAAAATTGTATAGTCTGTCGCCCCACTAACAGCACTCAAATCGTATCCATCTTCTATTTGATACCTTAAAGTTGTCATACTTGTTAATGAAGCAAACATATCCAAATTATCGTAGTACATAATTATATTGACTCTGTGAATCTATTGACAAGGGCGACATCCTAACAAAAAACCTGACAATCCTGACAAAAAGCAATTATAAAAATACTAAATACATTAAATTTTCTCTTGATCAGTGAAAAATTGCATTAGAAATCGATTTTTTTTTCAACCTGACCATTTTAAAACATTCCCAAGAAAATTCCCGCGGGATTCCAAAGAAAATTCCCGCGGGATTCCCAGAGTAAAAATTAGAGCAGATTTACGTCTTAGAAGTTGCTGTCGATCAGTGAAAACCGCATCGAAATCGGCACAGTAGTTGTTACGTAAATCCCGAACAAACAGAAAAGATATTTAAAATAAATTGTATCGTGTTCTTCGTCGTTTATATAGTCTATTCCTGTTGTTTTTTAAATTGCTTCAATGTAAAGGCACGGCATGTTCAGATTTTATATATATTATAATATTATAGACTATTCTGGTCTTCTTTCATTAAGATACGTTCAACCATTTAAAAAGTTCAGGAAACGGCAACAAACAAAGTTAATTGTTCATTTAAGTATATCGTATAAGAGAACTCTACGAAACCTGTTTGCACGATTTATATCTGAGGAAAATATTACGGATACTCCGTGGTTAAGTTTTTTAACAAAAAGTTCAAAGCTTAGTTACCTAAATGGCGGCAAAACAGTCGAAAGTAGAAATCCGTACGACGAAAATTTTTCTCTCAATTCATATAAGAGGGCCGTAAGCATGTCACGTTCTTTGTCGTCTTTTTCTCCTGTGAACCAGTATTATAAACAACTTTAATAACTATAATTTTAATTCATCCCATGACATCAAGTTTATGTTTATGGAATAATCTATAAAACTCTAGACATAATAAACTAAAATTATTTAAGGTTGACCCGTGAAGGATAAACTGCAGTGTTTTAGCTTAAGAAAATGGTATCACCCAAAAATATTACGTTTCAATTTAATTACCTGAATAAGTCCAGTGTAGATCAAGGCCATCAAAATCATGTTCTCTTAAGAAATTAACAGCGCTTTCTATAAACATACTTCTTCTAATGGGTTCTTGGACCATTTCACTAAATAAACGATCTGTGCCTTCTCCTCCGACAGTAATCATCACTTTTAATCCTGAGATACGACGCTTTAGACCAGTGGCAATGCGGTAACCACCTAAAATATATTAATCTAGTAAGCATACTATTTTATTCTTTTAAGAAGCAACTTTATAGATAAGCAAAGTAAGTGAATGGTGAAGGTTGTTAAAACTCTTTAGCTACTCATCTCTTTCATTTCGCCGTTTCGTAATAATATGGAGTCCGCACGTCTTTTCCTTCTATACCTCTCCTCAATTCTAACATTTGTCCTCTTTTCATCAGTTATCAGTCAGTCATTTATTAGAAATATATATGGATTGTTATTTTTATGAATACAGTCATTGAATAAGAATTCTAGGGATGATAATTCCAGTATCTACTTTAATGTGTAGGTGTGATTGTTAGTTCCACTTTGTTGGCTATAGTAGAATTATTTTCTCCTTGCAGTTTGGGACATAAATCAAACTCGGCCTCAGCCCGGCTAGGGCGGTGAGCATGTTGCGCGGGCGCAACGCCATTATCGATAAAAACTCATTCTTATCAAAGAAAGATTATCATTCTTATAAAAATCATTATTATCTTTTTTGCTGTTAATTTTAAACTTAGATATAAGTATGTAATTTATTTTTAATATAACCTGTTACATTCTAAACCTTTGTACTTATAGTTTTTTAATACATAGATACCTAATTAATAATTTATTTGAAATCATTATTATTCTTATTTTAATAAATACGTTGTTTTATCTATTTTTCTTTCATTTATATCACTAACCCACAAAGTGGCAAAACTAAATACACTATCAATAACGCTTATCGACAACAATAATGCGTATCACTATGCCTGCCCATAAGGCCCGTGAGTGGAAGAGAGAGCAAAATACTCGCTTCACCGCTCCGATTATTTATAACCCAAACTGCACGGAGAAAATAATTCTACTATAGGTGTCATTAGTTTTGATTATTTATAATTTTGATTTACTTATGGAGTTTTCTTTTCAGTAGTAGAAATGTAAGATTTAGCGGTATTTAAGAGTTACATCTTTTACTAAGCTACTGCCATTCCTGATATTTATCTTCCAAGGTAAAAAATGTGTATTACTGTATTAGGAAATTTAATATTGCAAACTTTTGGGCGAATATGAACAAATTATCTGTGAAACAAAATGATACAAGTTTGATTTAGTCTAAAATCTTAACCTTTGACGACATCGTAGTCTTCATTTGCAGGCATAACAGCGTAAGTGTGTGGATGCATAATAGCAAACGCGTAGTGGAGATGAGTGCAAGATTTCGGTACCAGGCCCGAAGTAAACGCCAGTGGTGGTGCCCTATACGCTGCCCAGGATTCCATGTAGCATATCACATAACGACGAAATGCGGCACCTCCCGATGTCTGCTGCATTTCTATAAATAACATCGCAATTATAATTAAAACTATCTGCTTCAAATGTAGTGTTTGATTTGCTCATTATTGTCTTGGCGTTGCAACTGTGACATATTATTTAACAGTAGGGATTGTTCCTTTAGGTTTATACAACTATATCGTAACATCAGAGATAATAATAAATAAATCGATTATCTGCTTCTAAAGCACTTCGGGGTTATTTTCATTAAAGCAATGGGGAAGAAAATAAAGGGCAGTGTTTATTATATATTTTTAAAGATAGACAAGCATATAGAACTTGGCAAATAGATATGTATATAATGGTATTGAGATATATTATTAATGAAATTAAACTTTCATATAATATGTTAAATACCAAAATTTAATTACCTTGTAAGTTTTCGTTTCCGAGTTGCAATCTTTCATCGTTTCGGGTGCTGTATTAATTAAAACGTGTTAGAAAGAGGAATTCTTAAATAAACATTATAAAGATTTATAAAGGCGCAAATTTAAAAAGTAATAATAACTTACTTGTTCAAATAACTGGCAGCTCCGTAGTAATTTTTTAATCCTCCAAACCCGAAGTCTGGTATATTTTCAACATCCTAAAGGAAAATATTCCACTAAATATTTTATGTTATTTAAAATGATATGGGTATAACTTATGGTTTTTATAATAATGTATAGTGTTGCATCCCAAACAAATTAAAATACCTATGCTAATAATTCCAGTTTTATAACGCAATTCTATTATGTTGTTTTGTATCATTTCTACGTAAATGTGCAGTATACATATTGATACAGACCTTTATTATTTTATATGGAAAATCGTCATCAGGAACTGATATTGGACGTTTTTCGACGGCATCACGCAATGGCAATCTTCTTTCTCCTTCATCACGTAAATTCCTTAAAATAAATATTTTGGTTTATATTTTTATAATGAGATTATCTGATATGAATTTAAGTTATATTTAAACTTATATAAAATTCTGTACCTTAATGGAATGCTTTCGACAGATGCCCGTATCGGAACAGCAATGCGTTCATGCTTTGGTATACTTTCAACTGCGCTGCGTACAAAAGAATTTGCTCCGACATGTGGCGAACCTACTGCATTCATAATAAACGCAGACATTAAGAAGCACTGGAAAGAAAATAATTTTCATAATATTTTTACTGAGTTTTGTGAAAATATAAATTGCAGTAGTTCGGTAGCTACTGCGCATGTGCTTAACCAATTTGCATAGGTTTGTACGAGAATATTGCAGAAGATATAATTAAGATTAAATCATTGAATTTCTACTGTGATGTATCCATCATTATTCATTATCCATTCCTATATGCTGATGGTGAAAGAAAAAGTCAGTCTTAAGGTCCCTGTTGCCGCAAAAGGTGTAAAGTGAGGTGCAGACGAAACAACCTCTTGTTGGTAATTACTGATCAATAATTTTCCGAAACAAAAACCTTCACGATATGAAACGTAACGTGGCTATTTCGTATTTTTTTAAAGTTACGAAAAAATCACCTAATCACTTCGAAATTATTGACATGAAACCATTTTACTCCTTTAATTTTTAACGTAAAAAGATAAAAAATCTACATCTTTTAAAACAGAGATAAATAATTTGGTTTCATATTTTTCTTAATACTACTTTTTTTATTTACAGTAAAATAATGCTGCATTTGAAAAACGACCGCGTTTTTACAATCCCCGATATCGATGGAAAAATCAGTACCTAAAAATCCCCAAGAACGTTGGCGTTTCTACAAGCCTTAATAGTAGGATGCTGATGCTCATAGGCTGATATGAGTAAAGATACATAGTGTAAATTAAATTTCATACAAGTAGATTTGAACTGTAAACAAAATGGTAAATGCACTCTTTTATGTCTAATATCAACAAAATGCATTTAAATAACTGTTCTATGATTACAAATATATCGAAATGATAGAGATTAGATTACCCATCATTAAGATGTTTCGACTGACAAAAGTTCCATAGAGGATGTTCAACTACAGAAACACGATTACATAGCAAACAACAATGACATGTACATTATACATACAATATATAATAGTATATTGTTTCCGACATGTAATTTAAAAAGGTCGATCAAGAGTTACTAAACAGGAGTACAAAAAATCAATTACTAATTCAAGAGGTTCAAAGAAGCGATTAAGGAGATAATAAGGTTTCTCTATTGACAGCAACGGCACTGAAAATGAGATGTGTAGGCGTCTTAGGTCGACGACCCTTTGATCAAGTATAGCATTCGGCATTCGTATAATTTACATAACTTGACAGAGTCAAGAATTAAAGTCAACACTTAAGACAGGTTTACCCTAGCATGTGTTTATTTGTATAAATTTAATCATTATTTGGTGAATGTCAACGTCCAATGCTTACTAGCCAATGACCTAATACCAATCAAAGAATAGAAAACCAATTAGAATAAAATGCACACGAAAATTTACCTAAAAATAAAACTACATCGGTTAGAATACATGTCTTTAGTTTGGTTTCGTATGTAACAAGTTTTTACCTTCTATAACTTATACCAATTTCATTTATTGGAAAAATAAAATTTTAATGTCATGTCTATTATTTAATATAATATTGTAAATTAAGGTGCTGCCGATAAAGATGTCTTTTTTATCTTTTGCTTAACTTTAATAGGTTAATCCCTGAATAGAGCAAAAGAGAAAGAATAAGTAATTGATGCGATAAAGTTAATGAGGATCGTAAGAAATGCAATCAAGTTTGTTTTGTCTTTATAGTAGTTACACAAGAGGTGAAAATGACCTATTATGTATGAGATAGTTGGACGCTACGAGCGTAGTAGCGAGGGTGCTAATAGTTCGAGTGCCTAAACAGGCCTTTAACCCAAGATTAACACTCTGTTTTTCATTCCGAATATACGGTATGTAAACAAAAAAAATATTAAATAAACTATTTCTACAATGAAATCAGGCGTAAAATCCATATAAAAATCCGATGAACTCATTTAAGACGTCACATGTAAGACGTCAAGTATATTTCTTTTTCTGTGGTATTCTACCAGACAGTATTCTTTTGTAACTGATGATAGTAAACATTAAGCTCAAATTTATATAAATTAAATGATAAAAATAATGTAGTGAAAAATAATTTATAATTATAACATGAAATAAAATGGTACAAAATTATTGATATTTTTATTACAATTTATGCCGCGATTTAACAGCGGCTGTAAAAAAATTAGGACATGAGTCGCATGTATAATCTATGGTTCGCATTGTTTTATCAATTATTGACAGCAGGGAAAATCGTTTCCCAGGGACGAAAAGTACTGTTTTCATCCCTGTGATCTGGCAAAACCAAGCGTACTTTCAGAATATGAGAAATGAAAAAGGATTTTTAAACTGGTATTCTATTATTCATTTGCTAAATATTTTGGGTGCGGGGAGATGATCTAATAAACTGCTAGAAAACGATTGCTAGTACGTTGACACGACTCGGTCGGAAAACAACACAATTTGCATACAGGCACCAGAGGCAGGTAGCTGCGCGGCTGCCCGCGGGGTCATCGTCATCATCCCAACCAGTCCAAGGTGTTTTCGCGTGACATTTCGCCAACGATTAGGACTTGATTTTATGCCTTTTTTGCTCAACTTAATAAACGGCAATATATTTCGAGTATATTGATGTTATCGGGCGAACCTAAACACAGGACGCAATAAATTTATGAGCATACAAACAATCTGTTATAAAATTGATGTGAAATGGTTTTTGCATATTAAGTATCGTATATTGGAAATAATTTGTCCGACTACATTAATCGATCCTGTTATGGAAAAAGAATTAAACTTTTTTGTACCAATTAGTGTTTAATCGCAGACTGCAGATTAGACTAAAATCGATACAAATACCCATAGAGCTTTATCGTATTTATACAATTATAATAGAAATTTGCTATCGATCAGTAAAAAAATTACATTGGAATTCCATTTTTTCTAATCTGAAATTTTATATCATTCCCATGAAAATTCTCACGGTATTCCCAGGATAAAAAGTAGTGCAGAGTATAAGTTTAAGAATTAGCTAAAACTGTATCGAAATCAGCCCAGTAGCTTTTACATGAATCCCGAACAAACAGACAAACTGACAATAAATTTGAAAAAAAAATGTATCGTGTTCTCCGTCGTTTGAGTCTATTCTATTTTTATGATTCTAAAAAAAGATCTATAAGGGAAATAATTGCATGTACCTAGTAGAACTAGGAAACAAGAGTCTACGCGCCGCCCGACATGACATTGTGAACAAACGAAGGCCGAGGGTGCGTCGCTCGGACGTTGTCCCTCCGTGCATTGGATATTAAACAGCTCAATAATTCCTTTACCTCAAACAAGATTATTAATATATATGTGTATCAAGTCCATGTATGATTATCTAAAAAAATATAGGAGGTTTTTTAGAATTCCGTTGCCATTTTGGCAAAGACTGAACTCTAATAAAATAATTAGGTTAGTATACATTAGTCTTTCTATGTATATCTCGGCCACTTAAAACCTACCAAGTTTATACATTGGAAAATTAGAAATAAGGTGTAGGCCATATACCACCACATAATAGTATAGCGAAATTGCGAAAAGCTAAAAATTAACAACATGGATTGTGGCTGACATGCATGTAACTAAGAGATGATTTTGTCAGTGTATGTAGGCGTGTAAGGTGTTGTTAAATAGGTCTTAAAAATTATTGTAAGGTTCTTTATGATGTTTTAGGACAATATATAGGGTGATATTTGCTTCAAAAACCGTAAAATATGCTCGTCCTCTTACGATAACTTTCCGATAAGGAATTTTTTCGGTTATTTTTTTAAATGAAACTTATTAACGGTACTTACCGATGTTATTTGAAAATCGATGAAACGAAAAAGTGACACTAAAGAGAGATAAACACAGAAAATTCAACCTTATTTCATTCGAAAAAAATATTTCTCTTTATCCGTTAGTATTAATTTTTAATTTAAATAAAACTTAAAAGATTACAAATGAATTTTAGCTCTATGTGTATATACTTAAGGCAGATAGTCTTTTAAATGTAGATCAAAGGAAATTGTACGTAACAATGCAATTAATTTTGAACTTATGCTAGTGATTTTAAGTGTAATTTAGATTGAATTTTTTGATGTTGACTGATGCAGACTAAAGGAATTATAATTTATATTAATAAAAGTTAAAGAAGAATTATCTGTTAGTATATTCTCTGAAGTTTCACTTCTATTGCGTGTAAAATGCATACACACACACAAAGTTTCATAGCCTAGTAATAAAAACAGTAAGCGTTCGTCATCTCTACGGAACCCTGTGTTGCGCGTTAACTGATACGCCCTTAGCCGATTTATTTTAATTCTCGAATAATTTTGAATTATTGATTCTTTTACATTATAATACGAAGAGGAAAATTAATAAAGTCATAAAATTAGCACATTGCTGTTGACTAATCGCAACGTAGTATTCGAGTACCTAAATAATAAGAACATGTCGCATTACCTACCATCTTTCGTTTGAAATTAGTCATGGCTTTGTGGCGACGCTTTTAAACCACAGTTAGCGAAGCTTTGTCAAGACGAATTTACCGGGTTATTGACTATTGTTAGTATATTTTACAGAAGTTGATATTTGTTTTGAGAGAAAGATGCGATAGAAAGACAACTTCACACGACAACACTAATAGCAATTTAAAGATGTAAATAAACAGCATCAAAATAATATATTTTGATATTTTCTTATTAATTTAGGTTTTTAACCGTATAATACATATGACTCTCTGTTTTGGATACTGGATATGAGACGCAAACTTGGAGCTGCCTTCTGCTTATTTCCAGCATTCAATAACGGTTTGCTGACGAAAAGAATGCCGAAAGCTACGTGAAGTGCAAACAAAAATTAAAAAGCGGTCTCCAGGTTTCAAAATAGATATACCGAACGCAACCGGGATGTCGTACTAGGATGATGATTTTTAATGTTAAAACATTAAAAATCATCATCCTAATAGTAAACTATTGTATTTATGCCTTCCTTTCTCGGAACCTAAAATCTTTATTTACAATAATTTCTAATACCTATTACCTTTTTAGATTATGTTTATATGTAGGTGTATTTTATACCTATACATATTTAATAGTATCTAAACCTTAACTATTCTTTAAGTTAATTGTTCTTGAAACTCTGAGTGCAATAATAAACCCCTATCGAACCTACCGTTATAATCAGACCTGATAAAAATTTAAATATAGAATATAGGCCCTGTACATAGGAAATGATATAGGTATATCAAATGTGTTTGGACCTAATACAGGTAAAAATCTTTTATTATCCCTAGCGTCGGTTTCCATATCAGTATTGTTCGAAAATTCACATCGCAAAGCGCTATATAGTCTACACTATCAATGTGACAGATTTGAAGCAAAGTGCTTTAACTTGTTAAATAGCATCCTGATCCCTCTTAACCCTTTTAACAGGTTACTCCAGACACGTGAGACCCAGTGCCCGAATGCCCGATATCAACACGGACGTCCCATAACTTTCCCGCATGACTTTATTATTAACTGTGTATTTATGTCGCGCATTTCAAATGAGCCAAGTAATTACCAGTGGTCATATTATCATGCATTGTTTTAAAGAGAAATTCGGTTAGTGCCGGCTTTAGCGACCGGCCAATATAATTGTGTATATAGGATATATTTTGCGATCATTTAGAAATTCGTTAATTTCTGTGAATAACGTATTTAATAATAGCAAAGTAAACTAATACATGCCATGTTTTTCTTTTTTGGGACAGCAATTAACCTGCTGAATAATTGATTATCCTAATAATATATTTCGGCATACAAACCTACAAAGCTAAATTCAATTCCTATTTATTAATTATTTAATCAATATTGAAATGCTTCATTGGATAACTTAAACTGTTATTGGATAATTAAAAGAAAGTAAAAAAAAAGTCACTTACCCATTTGATGTATGTATGCCCCATTGCGGGGATTTATAATGTCCTCCTTTATTTATCTGCAAATGTTATCAAATATTTAATTGAAATTACTTCTATGTAAGTAAATAATATAAAAGGTAGAATCTTTAACATAAAGTATGTGGTAAATTAAATCGAACATTTTTAATTTCAAAGGAAAATTCATAAGGCACTGCCTATTTTATCCGGAAAAGTCCCGATGTGGAAAGCTTTATAATATGGAACTTTATAAAACAAATAAAATTAATAAGAACACATAAAATTGAAACGAGTAAATTTAATTACCTACCGATGTAATTATCTGATTCAGTGGTTTATTATTTTTCTACCCTTATGGTAATTGAGGCTGCGCCGGCGTCGCGGATGTCGTGCGACTGAGCAGGCTGCGCGTGCGTCTCCTAGTGTTAAATACTCGGATGTCATCGAGCTTCGTATCGGATCTCATATATGTATATCATATAAGATTGGTTATAATGTATCGCAAATTTTGGGACCCAAATGTATTAGCATTGATCATTTGGGATAAATGCCCTAACTTTAAAATAAAACATGAAAATGGAGATATTATATATTCATATAATTAATTATGTCTATTTTATATTTAGATATTCTATGAATTAAGCAATTATAATAAAAACAATGTTAATAGTTACAAAAATACACAGCTTGGAAACTGTTTTTTTTTTCTCCGATTATAGTAATAGTACATTATTAGTTACACGCATAATTAGATACATCATGCCAATAAAATTAGATGCAGATACAGAATTTGTATTAATTTACTTCTACTTGTTAATCCCGAACTTTTTATTTTATGATGGCAATTATTTAGTAAACATTGTACGAAGTATAAATTATCTAATGGTGATAAATACATTGCTTTTTATTAAGCGTAAGTAGTTAATGAATAAGACAAATAATATTATGTCATTTGAAAACAAGTTTAACACGAGTATTTTTATTTACTTGCATCAAGGTGCATTGCATTGCATAGGTTTAATAACTGTATAACGTGTTTAAGATACTTTTATATTTTTTGTAAAAGAATATATTGCAATTTTTTTCTGATTTAAGAAAAGATTGGAAATGCTTACCGTGCGACATCAATTTGTATTGATGGAATTATTAACTGATTCCTTAAATTCCATTTGATCCACAAATATAAACACAAAATATCACTTAGTTACTGCATTTCAAAGAAGCGAACGCAAATTAGACGATGGTAAGTAGCTTAATATTAGTACGCCGAACTGATAGCGGTCACCAACCGTGGATCCACTACTTTGATAGTCTTTTATTCCTCATACAAAAGTAAAAAACACAGTTAACGGTTTAAGCACTAAGAAACGTTGTTTGACTTAAAAAGAACTGTACGTATAAACTTAACACATTATTTCTTAAATATTATTTATTAGCATCAGAGATTAAACTGTTTGAAAATGACAGTACATTAAAGACTTTAAAATTAATAATGAATTAATTGGCATCACTATTTCTATATTGCTTGGTGGCTTATGTCTTGCCAAGTCGAGCTGGATTGGTCATGAATCGACCGCTGCTATCATTAATATGCGAGTAGTGTTCTTTAGTTTCTTCCCGCCAATGACACTGGCATTGTTCACCGCAGCACCAGTGTCGCCTTCACCAAGACGTCTAACTGTATATGACTATGTGGACCCTGAAATTGGCAATGCCCTTGTTTTAAAATTTTTAAAACATGACCTTAACCAATGACCCAAACTCCTTTCAAAGAGCTCACATTAAAGTTCAAGTTGAAGTTTTTGGATAGTGAGACTCAGATGCCATTGTGAGACGAGCATCAGTAAATTCTTTAGGGTTCTATAGCCAAATGAGGCCCTTTTTAAATCGCCATCCGCCTGTCCTTTGTTTTTGTATACCACTATTATTTCTCTCAACATGTATTAGGTATTAATTAGATTGGATTATATTTGATAGGAAGATTTTATTCTATTCGCCGCCTAACAGTGGTGTAGTGAAAAAAGAAATAAAAGAACATTTCGAATTAATTAAAAAAAAAAAAAAGGTGCGACAAAATAAAAAGTTCTAGAGGAGGAAGGGAAAAAACAACGTTGTATTGACATTGCAAAACAATAAATAATATGAAATTTAAAAGGTTTAAAGGTCAATATAAATTCCACTGGAGAACGCTTTGAAGGTCAGTACATATAAGTTAAAATTTAATTTTACTTTAATCTATGTACACCGCTTCGCAACGTGTTGTTGCTGTTAAGAAGGAGCGGCAAGAAACTCCCCAGCAACAAACACGTCTAGCTAAAAATTGATTAACTTTTCTTTTTTTAAGTACATTTTACACAGAAATGTGTTACACAACCACTTTTCGAAGAATTGTAGAAGAAGAAGAGTAACAAACAGTACATACTCAGTAAGACAGAGACAATAAAAGGAAAGAAAAATATTATTAAAGATATAACAATGACAAGACGTGATAAAATTTTATACTGCAACATATTAATTATCTCCATGGGTAACCAGCGTATATCTAATTCGAGTATGAAAACTTTTTCACTGTGGAAGACACTGAAGATGTTTCTTAGTACTTTTTCTATCTACTCGTTTATAGGTGGTGATATATTCCTTTTCAATTTCGTAAAAAGTATGTTACCCTTTAAATAATTTAATACCCCACAATTTTTAGCTATGAGGTAGCAAATTCTGAAAGATTCAAGAAGGATACAAATAGTAAAAAAAATCGGTTTAACAAGATCCGTTAAGCAGTTTTTGAGTGTGCGTTATTATCACTTCAATGCTTTTTAGGGTTCATTGTATAAATTATAAAAAAATGTTGTATACTGCATGGATTTGCACGCAGTTGGCCGATATTGTTTGTTTCAAGCGGAATCTGGATCAGCATGCCCTTTTGAAAATGATCGGAACCGGTATATGTTTACAGTTTGCTAGTATGTAGTGCAGGGTACCGACGTTCGGGGGGTTGCGGCCGATGCCCGCAGCATCCCGCGTGCTTCAATTCAAGCTCAAGGTGAAGTTCAAGGCGGATCGTTGGCATTTATTAAGCCATTCGTCAACTTTGGCTGTCGGACTAGTCGCCCACACTATTTATGATTTCCGATATAACTGCACATTATTGCTGATATAGTCATTATCTATATCAATTACTTGTAATAAGTTATTATACTCCCTAAAATTGCTGTAAATACCAGTGCCCTCTTCAACATTGGGCATTTGGACAAATTGCCCATTGTCGAAGTGCCCAGAGCCTCCAATAAGTTAAGCTTATTGGGAACAACACTAATTTTGATACGGTATTCACATGTTTTGGCAAATAATTCGGCAAATACCAAGCAAACAATCGAGGCACAAACATTCATGTAAATGTAGGTTTTTAGGTTTTAAAATTGTACAGTTGGATTATTTTGTTAATAAATAAATAACAATATCAGGTCATAAACATCCTACTTCTGGGCTTGGGATTCCTTATCTTATGGAATGGAATGCGTTAGTCTTGTAAAAGACGGATTGCCATAATTCAAAACTACATCATTTGTATTAGACGCAACTGCAGGCCCTTCTTTATTTTTTTTAGAAGGGGAAAACTGATAATGAACGAACTGCCGCGGGGGAAATTCGCCGGGGCGTGTGGGATTTATAAGGCATAAGTACCCCCGAACAAGTACTATTGCCACCTGAGACGAGGATACCTACTAAAACCGCTCGTTGTACCTACTTTTGGGAAAGGGGGCAGTTCGACCAACTGCACTTGCCATGGCAATGCCAAATGCCTAAAGGTGCCTTTCCACCAGAGGTGTGCTATGCAAGGTTACTATGAATACGTTTGATATCCACCAATCATATTTATTGATCCACATAGCATACCGGGTGCGGGCCAGCACCAACGCCGTCTTGGCGATGATTGCCGATAGGGTAGACTGCACCTACGTTAGGCACTGCTGCTCTATGCATAATAGTATAGCCAAAGTGTAACTTGTGATATATATATGTGAATATGTGTGTATGTGTAACTTTTAAATTGTGTATTAATTTTAATCTGAATAATGTAATTTAATATGTATTAATACTATGGGACATGTTTTCCTGAAATAAAATTATAAATAAATAAATAAAATAGCACTGGTTGAAACTGATTCAACTGAGCTACGTTTTTTATATAGAACGTGCTTACGGATAGTCGCAAGTGGTGTAGCTATGTGCAGAACAGAGTACCTACAGTAACCGAACAATACCTTGCGGCGGGACATTTTCATAGCACATCTTACTCACTCCGCTACATAATAGTAGCTTAGCTCTTACATTCTCGCAGAAAGCTGCATAACACATGCAAAAGTCAAATGTCACATGCAAAATCAGGTGAAAAGGCACTGTAAAGGCCGCATCTACCGCCGGGGGGGAAGCAGCAACTGCCCGCGGTGTGTGAGCGTGCGGTGCAAAGCATTCGCATCCGGCTTGCTGGCCGCAAGCGAAATCTTGCTTTTTACTACAAGATTATTATTTTAAAACCTAAATGTTCATGATAATGTTACACTGTCTAGAAGCGTATTTAAGTTCCTCTTTAAAATACAATACGGGTATTAATTCAACTTTCAATGAACCGTGTTGGCTCTTATATTCACTGGCTGGCCCTACACAGAGGTTTTTCATTTGATAACTTACTCAATGATATTGTTCAAATTTTAATTTCATATTATGAGCCTCTTTTACTCATAGTATTTTTTACGAAATTTTGAGAAATACATTTTCATAAAGACACGACATTTTTACATGTGTATCAAATTTTATATCTAGCCTTAGTAATTCGTTTTGGAGATAATAGTCAGCTGTGGCAATACACACAAATAGACTCCGGAGTGAGAGTGTGAGACCATAAGAATTCCTAAAGGATATTGGAACCGTACACGTGTACGTTCTGTACTTTAAATACCTAACGAATATTTATTCGGTTGTATTACATAGCGTTAATTAAAAAATTAACTTCAAAATTAAAGTCTTGATATTTGATACCTATTTCAATTTTGTCACATTCTTATCAAATTTATTATTATTTTGTTTATGATGGTTATTCTCATCGACTCCAATAATAACAGTCTGTTACATAGATTCGTTCCAAGGCCAACTGTTTTTAGTTGTTAGGCAAGTCTCGGTGCTGTCAGTCGTTTAACTTTTAATTAGTTTAATTAATAACGATGGTTTTACCTTCTAAACAGCTGTTTTCAAGTAAACGTGTTGTGACTGAGCACGAAGTGTTCGATGGGGGCGTTCTTGTTGATGAAAATGGCATCATTGTAAAACTAATGAAGAGAGAAGAGATTGATGGACTTATAAAAGAAAATATAGGAGATATAAAGGTAAAATAGAATATTGAATATTATTATTTTAAGTTATAAATAAAAATATTTAATACTCTATATAAAGTAAGGTTAATATAATTTTATTTAAAGTTGGAAAATATTATGTTTTATTTCGGTAGATTATGGGGTGGCTACTGCAGTGAGAATTTTTGCGTAGTTTTCTCGAAGCGGGCTTGCAGTGGGTTCTAACTAAATAGAATCAAACATTATTTATTACCATGGTAAATAACTCCGGCGGTTGTCCAACCAGAGCTAAATGATTGAATGGTGATATCTGTCCCTTTCCTTGAATATTATTTAATAACAATAAATTTAAAATGTTCTATTGAAGTGTACCTATAAATCTTTGATAATATGTACGGCTTTTTGGAACAGGTACCCTTGAAGATCTTGTGTCGCAATAAACATACATATACTACATGCATGTAACCTTTATTGCAAAAATCTAAAGACTAATCGATACAGTTACAGAATCATTATTTCTATAAAATGATTTCCTGGATAACTTAAAAATCTTTACTCGGAAAGGACCTTTCGTTTTGCTTTTATTGTTATAAATAACTTGATATAACTAACATTGCAGAAGCCTTTATAATTAACTACCTATTATAATATATAATGTAATAATATTAATCGTTACCAATAAATTTTAATAACATACGAAAAATATACAGAATAAGAAAAAAATATAACGGTATTCTACATGTTTTTATATTGGAACGAATATAATACATTAACAATAATAAGGTAATACACAATTATGTATACATAATATCTTGTTTATTTCTTAGTTTGTAATAAACACGCAACGAGAGATCCTCACATAAACATGTTGATGTTAAATACGAAGTAACATAGTAATTAATTAAAAAGTATTTATATATTAACAGAGATTAAATTTTGTTTTTTAAACCATTACCATTACAATGTCTTAATAACACAAATGGAGATGAAAATACGTTTGGAGTAAATATTTTTTTTTATTACTTTTTCTTTATCAGCAATCTTCATATTACAGTGTAGAATGCATAAGTCTCGTCTGTGTGCTTGTATAAGCCTGTAATAAGAAAACATCGGTCCCAGGTTTTTTCAAGTGTGAAAGAAAGGCTTGCTTTTATAACTCGCAACTCGAATCTTATTTTAAAAAAGCTGAGTTTGGATCTTATGTTCTGAATTTTTAAACAGAAGAATTGAGAACCTCCTTCTTTAGGAAGTCGTTTAATAAGCAAATAAATAACCATTTGAATGTGGTGGAGTAGTTAGGCTTTAGCTCTTTTAGCCCAAGGGAACGCGAGATCTCGGTTCATTGTCTAACTTCTCGTTACAGTACTTACTATGACCTGGGTGTCTGATATCGACTGCAAAATTGTTGTATATTACTCCATAACACAGCCATAAATTGCTTGAGGATATAGGTATATATATAGATTTATTTGACGATCATTTTTGTTTACACGCGCTTTTAATCCAATCCAGATTGTGGATGGTGGCAATCTTGTACTACTGGCTGGGATAGTCGATTCACATGTTCATGTCAATGAGCCAGGTCGCACAGCTTGGGAAGGGTTTCGAACAGCCACTAACGCCGCTGCTTCTGGCGGTATTACCACTATTATTGATATGCCTCTGTAAGTAATTGCTTAGGTACTAACTACTTCCTCCACAGGATCTTTGATATCAAGTGATAAAGTGTCTAATCTAGGATCTATTGTACAATATATAACAAGGTATGCAATATATATTGTACATATTTCTTACAATACTAATAACTATAATAGATTGGTCAAACGTGTGGCAGTTCACGAACTATAAAGGATTACGTAGAGGCGACGAACATCCAATTTTATTTTGACTACGAAATCCCAAAAAAAGAATTTATGCGAAAGTATCTGACATCTCAAGAGCTATTCAATAGATCTTTTTTAAACCCATTTTCGTTCAAATAATTTATACGCTCTATGATCTTGATTGTGATCCATTTCATATTTCAATCAAAAGTCAATTAATTCAATTCAAAGTAATTTAAATCAAATTTCAAGGTCGAACACAACATTTACCGCTTTAGAAACAAATATCTCGCATGGAAAACAATTTTCAAACGAATACGAAACCGACTTCAAAGTAAAAAAGAAAAAACAAATATTTAACCGAGTACTTTCTACAACATCTTGAAGTGCCAAGTAGAACATAAACAACAAAGTCAAATTTGCAATATAGTTTTTATGTCCTAGTTTGCACCGACTTCAAGATGTTGTAGAAAGTTAAATATTATTTTTTTCATTTTTATTTTGAAGTCGGTTTTGTTTTTGTGTTTTAGTTGCACAAATACTAGAATAGCTTTAGAAATAATATATTAAGCGCCTGTAGAAATTATAGTACTGGCATGCGTACAGAAGGTTGCTATCTCACCCTTCAGTGTAGAAGCTCGTCAACAAGGGTTGGTAGCGATTTCCCTGAGATCCATTTATCAGATCCTGACTTTGTGATCACCTCGGGAGTATAGACAATCGAAAAAAACTGACAATCGCTCCACAATTTACTAAGAAATCCCGTCACATGCATACAAAAATAAAACTAAGCGCCTGTAGAAAATGTAATACTGACACACGTATACAATCTTTTTTTTAAGAATGTAGGCGCTCAGCTTTTTTTATAATAAGGGTTTCTCTCAAATTTTCTGGAATCCACTCACCAAATCCTGACTTGGTGACCATTGCACCACCTAGGGAGTGACTTACGAATAAAAATAAATAAATAAAAACGCTCCACGGTATCGTGTAACAAAGAAGTCGGTTAAGAAATTTTTAGGGTTTCTCGATAGGTATTCTCAAACGACTATGTACTATGAAAACAAAATTTTCACACTATTTACTTGTGTAGTTGCATATAGATTACATATTTCCACTAAATTTCATTGTTATAGATCTAGTAGTTTATGAGAAAAAATACTATAACAAAGAGATACACACGAACGAGAACAGAACCCTAAAGACAAGGATCGTACAACGGGTGACCTAATCACTAAAACACGAGATCTGCTAGCCAATTAGGCTAGGCTTGTTAAATCTAAAATTACGGTTGCACCAAGTTAATTTTAATTAGATATCTTATATTTTCAAAAGTAGCTATTTAAATCAATTTCTTGTTCCCAAACTCGCAGTTATAGGTTGTTTGCAAACTTCAAATGTTACTTTACCGCTTCTTATTTGATATTCCGGCCATACTTTTAAGAATATTTACCTAAAATGTTTTTTTTTTTAAATTGAGTAATTGGAGACATCTCTTTTGCATGACATAAATCTTAATAAATGATGCTTGAACAAGAGTGTTTTGTCGTGGCTAAAATGGCATGTTAACATTTAATGTATGTAGCTGTAAATATATTGTTGCCTATTCTCTAGTCTCCATTGTGGGTAGATGACCGCTAAGAGGCGATTTGGTATTGCGTCATTTGCAGAAACTCTATTCCGCCAACAACAACTGTGGATAATTTGAAAATCAAAGCATCTGCTGCAAAAACAAACATTTATGTAGACGTTGGATTTTGGGGTGGAGTCATACCAGGGAATCAAGTGAGTTATATTTTGATATACTTAATTAATATTCTCTGGCGACCGATCGATGAACTACCATATTACCGTAGAGTTCGCAACAGAAAATCTCTTAAACACCTAAACAAAGTCACCTTCCGAATTCCATTATTATTCGGTTACCTTTTTGATTATAACCCAAATTATCATTATAGCTAAACACATTAGCGTAAAGTGTCACTGTAACGGAATACAAATAAAATTAACAACCAATGCAAGGCCTCAGTCAGACCATTAGCCGGACCCAAAGCAATTGAAATACTTTATATGTTAT
Organism: Dendrolimus pini; assembly: GCA_949752895.1. Lineage (NCBI taxonomy): Eukaryota > Metazoa > Arthropoda > Insecta > Lepidoptera > Lasiocampidae > Dendrolimus > Dendrolimus pini. The sequence continues at coordinate 13,296,375 of OX457128.1, read as the reverse complement.
CTGGACTCATATAAGAAATTATAAAATGTTAATAATTGTCAGATACAAATTAATTAAAATTCCAATACGTTCTACTTATGAAATACTAACTATGAAACCGAGAATGGCGAAATTTAACATTTTATGTGCCTTTGCTTATATGAACTTCGAATCCGTGTTCCGCAGACACTAAAACACTTCTCAGGATAAAATGTAATGTGTTTTTATTCCCCAAGGTGTGAAGAAATAAGAGTGTGGCAGTAGAGACGCAGCCACAGAAACCGTGAGATCATCGATTTGAATTAATATTTACATGTCCATAATGTCCTTGAAGCTCATTTTAATTTCAGAAGCTTTAATCTATAAAGTTAGATCAATCAGACAGATTACTACTACCTACAAACACAACACAGTCCTATGTTGTCAATACACAATTATTGATCTGAAATTATAGTTAAAAATAAACATACGCCTTACAAGATTCAAACAAAAACAAGACCCTAATTTGATTTTATTCCATTTAGGATTCCCTTCGTGACTTAGTAAAGGCCGGTGTCGTGGGTTTTAAATGTTTCCTTTGTCCGAGTGGCGTCGATGAGTTTCCTCGTGTGCTACCAGAAGACTTGGAAAAAGCATTTAATGCGTTGGAAGGAACTGGCTCTGTCTTAGCGGTATGTATGATTCTGGATACATATGCTAAGGCCTACATTAATAGTAATGGACAAAAAAAGTTTGAAATGATAATCCGTTTCAAAAAAAAAGTACTTCTGAATGCAAGCGGTATCGCAGGGCCGTGCGATATTTGTAATCTGTTATTTCTTATTGGTTTGCACATAGGTATAGGTTTGGAATATTAGCATACAACAGGAGGAAATTTTGAATTACAACACGTTAACTTAATTGATGAAAAATACAATATAGACTTAAAAATAAACTACAAAATATATTAAACACTAAAACTAAAATAAAAAGGGAAAAATGGCTAAATATAAAATATAGATCCCAAACCACTGTCACTTACCGGGAACGTTCCCAAAAGGCTGACGGCGTTACCACGTGCTATAGCAACGCTTAATCTTTGAGCAAAATAGACACCAGCCTTTTGGTCGTGTATGACGTCTACTAACGGAGGAAATTGATTTTTTTCAGTTCCACGCTGAAATAGAAGAAGAGGATACTGATCATAACATTAATAGTAAATTAAAGAAGAAAGGTAAGTGTTGTCACATTCCGTGTAAGTTTTAAACCGAGTATTATTATAATATCACCCTATAACACCTAAGTATCCTACTTCTGGGCTCGGATATCCCGATTTTAGGTGAATGGATAGCATATCTACTACGCCTCCTTTCCTAGGTAGATTGATGAATTTCACATATCGTTAATCTCGATGTGCAACTTCGATACGATGTTCTCCATCGTCAGGACATTGTAACAATATACAAGTCAGAAAAGGTTAGGTACACAACCCAGCCCAGTTACAACCCATATCATTAGATTAAAACACGGGTACCTTAGCCACTAATGGCCGATTCCTATATCTCACTATTCATTCATTTGCTTTACCATCGCGTCGGTTGAATTTTAACATTATATGTATGAAGATTAAAACAAATACAATTTTAACCGATAATAAAGGCAGATGAACTGTTGCGAATTTCTTTAATGTGCTTTGAAAACTAATATGTTATACGTTATTTAGATCCAGAAGAATACAACACATATCTTGAGTCAAGACCGCCTACGATGGAATTAAACGCAATATCGCTCATCAGTAGTTTTTTGGATAAGACAGAGTAAGTCCCTTTCATGTTGTCTGAAGCTACCGTCATCCAGGTTTTTAATCTTATACTAATATATAAAGCTGAAGAGTTTGTTTGTTTGCTTGAACTCGCTAATCTCAGTAACAGGAACAGGACAGAAACTCAGGTCCGATTTGAAAAATTCTTTCAGTGTTAGATAACCCACTTATAGAGGAAGGCTATAAGCTATATATCATCACGCTAAGACCAATAGGAGCGGAGCACCAATGAAGAATGTTTCAAAATCGGGGATTTTTTAAATTACTTTTTTTAAACTATTCCAAGCGGACGAACTACTAACGGCTAGTACTACATATTTCGATAATTTCAGAATCCATACTTATAGATAAATGTGAAGTCCGTTTGTGTTTATTTATGTTTACAATTCCTTTTTTATGGCCTTGGATATAAACGGTTTATGATAAAATTTGTTTTTTTGTCACATTTCATAGACACATTTCATTTCAAACAACAGATTTGCAAAAATCTTTCTGAAATAAGACCGCATATTACGTTCTCGAGTTTATTTTCGATAAATAAAAAAGTTTATACATGATACACATAATACACAACAGAAATATACTTACTCGAGCACGCCGCATGGAAAACTTTAGTTGACAGTAAACATTACAACCTGAATTGAATACCCTTTTAACATCAAAGGTGACGACCCATAAAAATTATCGACAACACTCATACAATGTATTTGTAATATGATAATATCATAAACTAAGTGTTAATTTTCTGGTTTATTCAAATCAGTTCTACCGTATCATTCTTTATCCATAAATCGCAATTAAATATTATAGTATACAGGGCAAAGACCCGAATCCCCCGATGATTTATTTTAAAGTTGTTTTACATTCAGAATGACTTCATTAAAATTTTCCTAATAAATAAATTTTAAATGTCGGTGATTTAAAATATAAATGTGAAATTGTAAGTCGAACTGCTTTTTGTATTTGATACCTAATTATTGTTATAGACGGTTTTAAAAATTATTGTCTGTCTGCTTGAAAGTTTGTTTGAAAGAGGATAGGAAACAACTCAACGAGTTTCAATGAACAGTTTAGAAATTGAAGCAAATCTTAAATTTTCTTGTATATTCTATTTGGATATCTTGCCATAAAAAAAGAATACTATGCTTCCATGATCTTACGGGGTTCATAATATACAGCGTAGAAACTTTCAACGGGACAGTAAAGGGATGTACCCTAACCGTTGCAGCGACACGACGATCTTAGGAGACTACCAATCATTTTTTGTGAAATTGATCCCTATTCACAGGTTTTCAAAAAATTAGCAAAAAATAAAAAAGTAAGTTGGATTTCTAAAATCATATATAGGAAAAGATTTTTGATTTCTGTCTCTTTTACTACTCCAACCTGGGTTGATCTGATAGAAGTTTTTAACCAGTATCAGTAATAGGACCGATTGGCATCAAATTATTTTTTTGTAAAATGGTTTTTTATTATTAAATGTTAAATTAAATTTAAAAAAAAAAAAAAATCTATGAACTGGGATCAATTATATTTCACGAAAAATTACAGATAGTCTCCTAAGAACCATTTTCGTGTAGTTGTAACGGTTATGGTACTTCCACTTACTTTCTTACTTACTAACTGTATATTTAATATATAAAAATAAAATATCTGTACCACGTACGCACTTGCGAATACAATTATTTTGAAATGAAATGAGACTGTTCAAAATATCTCGAGAAATATTCAACTATTTGTAGTATTTACTTAAATTCATTTCATACATTTAGGTAAATTTGTGTTAAAATTGAAAAACCAAACCTCAAAAAAATGAAGATATTAACTTCTCTAAATTATGTGTATTTAGCGTTCGGGTGCATGTAGTCCATGTCTCGTCAGCAGAAGTCGTCCCTTTATTAGCAGAAGCAAGACAAGTCCGACAAAAAAGTGGAATTACAGCGTGGCGAGGAGGCGTTACGTCCGAAACATGTCACCATTATCTTAATTTTAATGCTGAAGACATTCCTAAAGGGCACAGCGAGTTCAAATGTGCTCCACCTATTCGAGATTTGAAAAATAAGGTAAAGTTTAGTTTACATCGATATCATATTGATAGATCCCATTATTGTGGCGCGTGTTTAGATGAAAAACTTCTTCTATCAGTTGCAACACTTGGCCTACGAAATCTTCACAGATGATAAGATAGTAGATTAGATCGATCCACTCCATAGTTGCTAACCAGCTTCCGAGCTCCACAAATATATGTTAACTAAGACCTGCATGTAAATATTCATAATGTATGCAATAAATAATTATAATTAGGGTATTGTTAAAAATAATACTTTTGAGTAAGTCTGCTCATAAATACGCTATCCTGGAACACTATGATTAACGGATATACCAAATGATACAATTATGGACACATCATTGCATTTGTTGACGCAATCCTGTGTTATGCTGCTATAAATGTGCTTGCTTAAATTATATCCATCCATTCATATGTATAACTAGCGGTCTCGGCAGACCTTAAACTGCCCTAGGTGAGTGGAAAGATATATACAATATGATCAACAGTGTGTGTATCTATCTACCTTTTAAGCTGTGATATGGAAAGTCCTAAAGATAGTACAGGTCAAAAAATATTTTCCTAGAAAATATCATTGACAATCGGCACAGTAGTTTTTAAAGTATGAAATATTTTCGATTTTGGCAATGCTTTTTAAGGGTTACGTTTCGAAATAAAAAAAGCAAACAGTTGACGATCAACCACTTCAGGGAACTCTTTATTGTTAGTAAACCAAACTTAATTATAAATTTGAAATACATAAAACTCTAGAATACATCCTGTTCCAGCTCCAACGAGTATCAATTGAAATGGACAGCGTAGCTAGCTAGAGGTTTGCAACATAAGACATCTATCTTAATACAGAGGCTAATTGCACACTATTTTATTAATTCTTTTATGCTACTTTTTAAGTCTCTCAATAGTAACAATAACTAATTATTTTTGTTATTTTACAGGAAAAATTATGGGAATATTTATTAGATGACAAATTAGATATGGTAGTGTCGGATCATTCTCCTTGTACTCCTGATTTAAAATGCAGTAATAATTTAGAAGCTTGGGGTGGTATCTCCTCTGTTCAATTTGGTACGTTATTATTTAAATTTTATTATTCCTCTCTACTGATATCTACATGTAAAAGTGTGTTGGAACGGCCATTTATTTTTTCTTCACACTCTTGTATATAAAGTAATTTTTGTTTGTATAATTATATTTTAAAACTGTAGATAAACATAGGACACTTTCTATTTTAAAAATCTGAATAATTTTTTATTTTATTTTCCTGTTCACGTTTTAAAGATTTTATCTTTAATGAAAAAGTAATTTTTTCAATTAACATAATTACATATCTGTCTACTCATTGCTTCAAATATATTATTGACTTATCTACAGGATTATCACTGTTCTACACGGCTGCCAGTGCTCGAGGACTTGAACTGGTCACAATCACAAAGTACCTTAGTTCTGGACCAGCACACTTATGCGGTTTACAAAATCGCAAAGGATCCCTAAAACCTGGCCTTGATGCGGACCTCATGTTTTTCGATCCAGAAGCTTCCTTCGTCATAACATCAGATAAAATAAGGCATAAGAATAAGGTGCCCTGTTTGACATTCTAATATCGTACGGTGTGACCTACATCAAATATGCAATGATATGCAATGAATCATGCAATGTTTTAATGCAAAAAACTTAGAAAATATAAAGATTTTAAATCGTTTATGTACTTATAGACTAGTAAACCAGTGCCTTTTGGACCAACTTTTTTCAGCAGTCTCCGAAAATTATAGATGAGGTGTCATTCGATTCGGAATGGCATCTAGATGATTTTTGAAAAAAATGAAGTTCCGCTTGCAAAAATTGTAAAAGTTATTAACAATTAACTAAAAAAAATGGGGTTTAGTTTTTTGCAAATATCTCAAAAAGTAATAAAGACGAAACGAAATTTAACGAAAATTATTAATAACAAAATGAAAAATAAACATTTTCTAATTTTTCCAACGGGGTTCTATTCTAAAGCCTTTCAAGAATTGCTCCAAGAAAGGAAAAAAATCTTAAATTTATAGTTTAACAATTATCACACTTGCAATGTTCATGTTCAAGCAAAAAAAATTATTAATTAACTATTGAATAACTAAATGAAAAATTGTTATAAAAAAATTTCAAGCAGATTATTGTTCATTCATCTATTCAGTTAGTGCCTGAATTTTTTCAATTTTTTATTTTCATATTTTGTATGTTTAAATAATATTTATTCATTAAAGAGCCGATGTGGGTGTGGCTTGCGTAAGCCAGAGTACCCGTTTTCGGCCGTATTTTCATCTCTCTGGGAAAATTATAAATATTGATCTTACAGTTTCGGGAATCAAGACTTTTTTTTAGGAAATTTCCTCCTCTTATCGAATCTTTTTTCAAATTTGAAAAATCTTTATTACTTTTTGAGATATTTGCAAAAAACTAAACCCCCCTTTTTTTTAGTTAATTGTTAATAACTTTTACAATTTTTGCAAGCAGAACTTCATTTTTTTCAAAAACTAGCAGGCCCGGCAGTCGTTCTCCTGCTCTGAAAAAATTAAATCCAGGAACCCGATTTCAGCGCCATCTACCGATCCAATTGTAAATCTAAGCCATCAGGACTCAGGACCCATGCGAACATACTCAAAAAAATTAACAATGTCGGTTCCACCGTTTAGGAGGATTTCAGTGACATACACACGAACTGAAGAATTTTAAATATAAAGATAAAATAACATTATTATTACTTAAATTATATTTTTATTTATTTTCAGCTTACCCCATACCTTAATAGAAAATTAAAAGGTGTGGTTAAACAAACTTATTTACGTGGCCAACTCATATATGACGAAGGCGATATTGTAACTGAACCGAAGGGGAAACTGCTGCTAAACGATTTTTAAATAAATTTAAGAAGTTAAACATAAGATGGAGTTTTATTTAATTTAGTGACGATTAAATTATCAGTAAAATACATACATATATAAAAATACAGAGGCAAGATAGTCTTAAGGGCAATTGTCAAAGAAGGATTATAGAATTCATACCCATCTACTAATTTCTGCGGCTACACGGCGTGTCCTAAGACGCGACAAAGCCCCACAGCCAGGGGCATGGTATCTGCCCTTTTGGAGGGATACTTATGTTACTTATAGGTATAACTAGTCTGGCCATAAATGCTGTTACATAAAAACTTTTATTTTTTTTCAACTTTTTAATTCGGTATTTTGAATTTGGAACACGTATATTATTTTAAAAACTTCTTTCGTTTTGGGGGAATTTCACATATTTTTTCGTGTTAATTATCTAATAACCATAGAGTATATTGAATATATGGAGACAAATAACAATATGGAATGACGAACACTACAATAAGCAAAATTTCGTTAAAAAAAGTCGACTTCAAAAACTAAAAAGTATGAAATAACTTATTTCTAAAGCTATTATTAATTATAATATCTTATTTTTAATGTATATTATCTAAAACATCTTGAAGCCGTGCAAAGTAAAACATAAAAATTACTATATTTTGAAAATTACTAAGCACCGACTGTAAGATGTTTAAGATAATAAGTATATATTAAAAATAAGATATTATAATTAGTAATAGCTTTAGAAATAAGTTATTTTATACTTTTTAGTTTTTGAAGTCGGTTTTTTAAACGAAGTTTTTTTTATTTATTTGTTACTTTTTAGTGTCTAGCTATGGGTACGCCTACGAAAGGTGCCGCGCGCCTTAGAAAATATAGGTCCCAAGAAACGGCAACACAAAAAGTTCGTAAAATGAATACTACTAGGCCAAACTATGTTACATTTTTAGGGGACCAAATGGCAGCTATTACGTGTCGAACAAAAAAGAATCACGTAAATCGGACCATAAATCTCGGAGTAATCGGTGAACATACATAAAAAAAAGATTCCGACGAATTGAGAATCTCCTCCTTTCTTTGAACGCTTCATACGCTACGCTCACAGTTCTAAAGAAGCCGCTCAAGTGGTCGGAAAGGTACAACGTGGTCATCATCCTGCGTCAGTGATGGTCTGGTGGGGCGTGTCTTATCAAGGAGTCACAAAACTACAGTTTTGTGAAAAAGGAGTGAAAACTTCTGCCAAAGTCCATCAAGATACAGTCTTGGATCATTTTGTGAAACCTCTCAGCAATACACTTTTTAAAAATACACCGTGGACTTTCCAGCAGGACTCTACACCTGGTCGCAAGGCACGAACTACCCAAACCTGACTTGAAACCAACGTTCCGGACTTTATAAGAGCTGAAGACTGGCACTCATCTAGCCCAGACCGTAACCCCTTAGACTTCAAATTATGGTCAGTTTTAGAGGACACGGCCTGCTCTATAAAAGCCAAAGGTGGCCATTTCGAATAGAATATTACACTGCATTCGCTAAAATTATCTCGTATTAGTGATTCAGCCACAATAGAAGAGGAGTGAAGTGACTGAGTAGTTTCAACTGGGATAGCGGCGAAAAACTTCTCGAAGGCTGCAGCAACGTCCTCGTCAGATGTAACAGTTTTATTATCAGTATCCAACTAATATTTGGACTCACGCGCCTTAGTTTTTCCAGTTTCGTTGTTAATGTTGTTTTTATTTTTTCCTTATATGTAGTAGTAGTATTTTGCCTCAAACATACTTTCTAAAATAATTTGAATATTCCTTGACTTACTTTGGAACGACGTTCTATAATTTACACTATAAAGTTCGTATAATTTACGTCTGCTGATATGAATCCCAATTGTCGCCGATTCATTAACATGTAAACCGGGGCATATAAAAACGGTCTTAGGAGAAATGTCCTTATTATATTTATTTATATGATCAAAAAATATATTGTGTGACTCATTGGGCTCCTCAGAAGCTAAAAAACTAAATATATTATAATTAAAATATTAGACCTATACTTTTCCAATCGCTTTATGGTAATAGGAACAAGTTAATTATTGTTTATTTATTGTACTACTCTTCATATGAAACCAGACTAGCAGTCCTAAATGATCCGAACTAAGAAGACTTATTACTGCTTTATACATTGGATCGACTTGAGTAAATATTTTATCTAAACAAGTGGCAGTGGAATCTGTGATTCTAGTAGTAGTTTACTAAGTTATATGCTAAGATGTTTTTTATGTCGTTGGTTATATGACTTAAACAGGGTCCTGAATTTAGTAGTGGTGGATGTGTTGTCCCGGAAAATATTACTTTATTACATTTTGAAAGTTTGGGGACAGAATTTCCTCCTTCGCGAATGAATAATGAATTTGGGTGTCTGTAAAACACTTGCAACTATAATGCAATCAAGGTGAAGCTACCTCAAGCTACCTCAGCTGTTCATTCTACAGAGACAATTTAAAGAACGTAAGGATATTGTCGATGTCATCTACCATAAATATCCTTAACTTCTTTAAATCTTAATTGTTCAGAAATGATAATTAGTAATACATATACTTAGTCCAGCCATAAGTTCTGTTACAAATGAAAATGCATTTTTTTACGGATTATGAATTTTAATATCTATAAACATGAGAAATGATCGATCTCCCATACAGACTTTCATTCTCTATTCCAACCTTTTAAATTCCGACTATGTAGCATGAAAAAATTGTGTCGGTAGACCCCGACACACCTAGATCAAGTTTTTGAAGACAGGAGGTCAGTTAAATCGCTTTGTTAATAAACGGGTATATCTATAAAAATAATAATAATATAATCTAAATCTGCAGCCCACCTCTCTACACCCCTTAGCCACTCATACCCATGTTGCCCCTGCCTTTTATGGCATTTTTTGGGGCCCATGCTGGGAGTGGCGAGTCACCGTCTGCCCATTTTTCCATAATCTATAAAGGGATTAATGAAAGTTGACGAAGCGAAAAGTATTTGTTAGCACCGTAGTAAGTGATGTATCGTCTCTGCCTACCCCAATGGAAAACAGACATGACAATAATTACGGATATATGTAAAGCCATTGAAAGCTAAGCAAAGTCTATAATAAAACAGATTTTCAACTATTGTTAAAATCAGAAACAACGCAATGTTTAACGTTGATATTTTTGTTTAAAAAAATATAAACAGCTGTAGGTATATTTTGGCATTTTTCCAGGGATTTTATCTTGTGTTTTAATGGCTATTTTTCAGGAAGTCTGGCCAAATATTTGTGTTAATCCAAAAAAAATTGGCACGTGCTTGGCGCTAGCACGCACTATGATAAGCTTTTGTAGATATGATAAACCTTTCCTTTTTTTGTTATTTGGCTACGGAACTAAATGTGGCGAAGATTGAGTACTTGACGTGCAACACTACAGATCCCATATCCGTCTGCATAGGCGAAGATGAGGTCAAGCGCACGGACCACTTCAAGTACTAGTGATCTGTACTTAGCGCGTCCGTAGATATCGACCACGACACTTTTTTTTGAGGCCGGGGAAATGCATTTCGCACACTACTGGGTCCTTTGCTAGGGATTAAACCAAAGCGATGAGAGGTGAAGCCCTGAAGATAGCGCAGCCACCAGAGTCAAACACATAAACATATTCAGAATATTACTTAGGCCGTGCTCCCATTAGACGAGCAGTGAGAGGCTAACTGTTCGCTTTCAGTTTGCCTCTCAATAATTTCTAAATGAAATGTCCATACAGCGCGTAATGAGTCGGTAAGTCGGTAACCACAGACAGTGGCGTACTGGTTGTGACCCATTCAGTGAGCGGCCGATTAGCAGCGAGTGTTGCGCAGCGTTATATGCTAACCGTTTACTTTCCCTCCGAAGAGTTCGCAAAAGCTTCGCGGCTAATACGCTATAGTTCGTTACTAACTGGATATTAAGTTAGCGGCAGATACGCTGCTCAGAGTCAACCAACGAACAGTCAGCCGCTCACTGTTCATCTGTCTAATAGGAACAATGCCTTATTATTAGCGATTTCAGGCTAATTTTTCTTTTTAAATATAATAAATAAAAAAGAGATATTAACTTAATTGTGATGTCGTATTAATAAACCTGTTCCCAATGCACAACTAATTTTAAGGTCAACTGCTTGTTTTTTTTAATTACAAGATTTTAACAATACCTTAGTAAGATTGTGACTAATTAATATATTCTTAATAATAAAATATCGGCAGACAAGTAAATTAAATAAATATTGAAGTATTATCTACGCTAACTTATATAAGGAATCACAAAATATATATTCATAGAACACGGTTATTCTAAATATTGTGCGATTCGAGGTTATATTTGTATAACATTTCGCTATTTTACGCTTGTTTTAGTTATACACAAATCGTGACACTGTGTGGACCAGCACAATGTTGTGGAAGTATTTCATTTTTCTAACAACTTTATCGTGTAAGTAATATACTCGAACAGTGTTGTGATTCATATTTCATAAAGTGATTAATTTAAAATAAATTTTGTAGGCAGCGTTTCATCTCGTAGGATTAGTACGGTATTACAAGAAAAACAAAATCAAAGACAGCTATTTATCAGTCAACGAGTGGTAACAGAGGCTGGCGAGTTTGAAGGTGGTGTTTTGGTAGATGAAAATGGTATCATCGAAGGCATTCTTACCAAAGAGTCGGTCGATAGAATATTGTCTGATAACAATAAAGATATTGAGGTAATGTATTTTGCAATTAGACTAAGAGAACTGCGTGTTATGTCGTTTGAAATAATTGTTAAATTCATTCTAGATAATAGACGGTGGAGGTTTGGCATTAATGGCTGGTGCAGTAGACTCGCATGTTCATGTTAATGAACCAGGCAGAACGTCATGGGAAGGATATGTTACAGCTACACGAGCTGCTGCAGCAGGCGGGGTCACGACAATAATTGACATGCCACTGTAAGGTTATTTCTATTGAATTTTAATATCGCATCCTTTTAAAAATAACTTTAATGATTGACTACTCTTGCAGAAATTCTATTCCACCGACGACTACACTAAACAACCTAAAAACGAAAGCAGCTATAGCAAGTGAGGAAATTTACGTCGATGTCGGATTTTGGGGAGGTGTTGTCCCTGGAAATCAGGTATTCTTGTTAACCCCCTCGTTCACATAATGCCCGCTTCCACAGCAGCAAGCAGGAAAGTGGACAAAGCGTGTACAAATATTCAAATAATTTGCTTTTACCGACTCGCTTTGCCCACTTCTCTGGCCACATTTAGGCTATACATAAGCGACGCAATTTCTTTTTAAAAAGAAAAAGCTAAGCTCTATTACAATATGTTTATTTTGTAGTGCAGAGTAACTATTTTCAAATGTTACATTTTCTATATCGACGGTAATTACCAGAAAGATAACAATGGTGTTAAAGTACGATAGCATTATGATATTTTAGATTGACATTATTTCCTATAGAAGTGATTATTTTCCACAGATTGAGTTGAAGGATATGATAAGAGCCGGGGTGGTTGGCTTCAAATGCTTTTTATCAGACAGTGGCGTTTCAGAATTCCCATACGTTACTCTGGATGAGTTAGAAAACGCATTTGCTCATCTCAATGGAACCGGAACTGTTCTTGCTGTGAGTTATCTAAGATTATTTTGATTCTTGACGAGATTTAAACCAACCATACTTATTTAAAAAAGTAATTATCTATTGCAATTGTTCTTATAAAATTGTAATAAAAATTTCTTGCCAATTTCTGGAGCCGCTCTTAATTTTGTAACAGTTGAATGGCTTGGCGCTGGATTTTTTACAAAGGAAAAAATATTCATTAAATTTGATAAGAGCCAGTATTTAGAAGGATGAACGCTTTTATTTTATCAGTTTTTATAAGTGTCCCCTTTTGGCATTACTAAAACAGAAGAAAATAATACATTTTATTGAAGACACGTGTTAAAGTGTACTAGTTTAGTGTATGTACCTATACAATAAACAAGGTTAAATAAACACAGCACTGACTGTCGTTTGGGTATTTTGAATTATTTTAACACATTCACGGCAGCAACGCAAAACTAAAACTCTTGCGATACGAGTCATATTTTCCCGTATCAGGTTCTGACTTCAAAGGCCTACAAATAGGTGACAAGTAATCGCTTATTAGAAATTTATATAACTAATTAATAGGTTAAAACGTTGTGTGTACAATATATACAGCTGCAGACTTACAGGGTTCTGTAATATTTCAAAAGTTATTGGCATTTTTCAAAGTAGTTGATTCTATGGCAAATCACTTCCCTTGCCAGGGGTAAGACTACGATGACTAACTAACTGCCGCATATACATACTGAAAGTCACATCGGAAAAATACTTCCCGTAAGGGGCAGTAAATGTGGTAAATGCATGAAATCTGTTTTATTATTTCCTTAAGAAAAAAGGCAAGTCAGCCGACCATGCGTTGTTCCAAGGCTACATTTGTTTTCAGTTTCATGCCGAAGTTAAGATTGATAATAGCACAAGCACGGAATGTGAAGGTCATTCATGTCCAGGCGAGTAAATTATTAATATATATTTGTAGACACAGTGACGATTGCTAAAATAATTAAGAAACTGCACGATTGCGAAACCTAGTTTTGTAAAAAGATCGCATGGCCAGCTTTTTGGGCACATTACTACAGAAGAACGTGATTTTATTGATGATATTTTTTTATATTAGGAAACTGCTTATTTTGAGTCAGAGAACTATCAGGACAATTTATTGTTTCTTCTATTTAAAGATGGCTTTGCGTCATTTGTTTGTCTGGCAGTGTGAAATATTTATGAATATTAAGGTTTTAATAAAACTTCTAGCAAATACTTAGTCACTAGGTAAGAGTCGAAATTTAAACGTCCCAGTTTCAGCCAAATTTTAGATCTTTGTAGTCTTTGACTGATGCTTAAAACAGAGTTTCATTGCTAAAAACAAAAGTCATATCTTACTAGAGAGTTGATTTTCTGTTCCGGTATACAATTCTTTTAAAAACGCCAACAATACACTCGGACTATCGTAAATAATTTTATACTTATTACAATACAAGGATACAAGATACTTATGTGCTAAACAGCCTTTGGCTAAATGTCGTTCTTTGTAGTTTTGTAACAATAAAGAGTTTGGTCTATTGTAATGTGTATAACAGTTGAAAATCGATTGTAACAAAATTTGTAAGATGGTCTTAAATCATTGTTTATAATAAATCATTTTTAGTTTCTTAGAGAAAGAATATTAAACATACGTACATGAATTCATTTTTTAAGTATAATTTTATTTATAATTATTATAATTACTAATTATTTAATTACTATTTTTATAGTTTAATTTAATCGTATATGTAAGTATGTGTAGGTAACAAATGTTATTGTACGCTCTCAACGGGCTAACTGTTGCTTCTTCATTCTATTTATACCACCTTTATGTACACAGTTTAACAATAAAGTATTCCATTCTTTTTCTATAAACATTTCAATACTTATAGATCTTATAATATAATTTATTTTTCCAATATTCTTACATTCATATACATAAAATTTTATATTATAGGTACTGTGGCACAGAAACCTGATGGATTTGTTCATGCCGCAGAGAATCTCAAAAACCTAAATAAGGCGGTTGGTTGTATTGTGTGAATAAAGATTAATTAGATCGGGCTATTTAATCAAGTCAGTTTTTTGGGTCCCGTAGATACTTTGGCAAACACGGAACACTTATAAAGGGGTCACGTGCGTCAGTCTATTTTTGTATCTTACATTCTTTTTTTACAATAATAGTTTATTTTATTTTAGTATAGTATATAGTTTAGTTCTATAATTATTCAACCTGCACACTATAAGTAGAACACTGATTGTTTACGAATTTTAATATAGTATAGATTACTATATTAAAATAATATTCTAATTCGCTTCCAATCCATATATTGCCTATTATGTTAATATACTACGTGCCTTGCTCTTAGAAAATGTTCTTGCAAGTAACATTTTAAAAACAAATAATATTTTCTTTTATCAATAAATTCAAAATATGAAAAAACAAGGTTAGGTTCTAAAAAGTTTCAACACTGATGGTATAAGTGTAGGTCATCGTCACCTATGGGTTAGAATAGATGACTAGATGATTGGCTACCTTACCTCGCTGGATTGGTATACTGATTTGTTCTCAAACATAGGCACTATCCCTCTAATCAACCGAAGACTTGATAAGGCTTTTTGATAGTTCCTCCATCTTAAACTTCTCAAAAGCATACGGTATAATCAAGTAACTCTCATTGAGGGTTTTTATTACCTGTGCCAGCCAAACTGGCGGACGACCTACTTGATAGAAGGTGGTTAACGTCGCTTATAGGCGTTTGCAACACCAGGGACGTTGCAAACGCCTTCTACAAACCCCTTTGTGTGACTCATTCGGTAATTCAGCTACATCCGCCACCGAACCATACGAAGACGTATTTAGAACATGGGATGCGGTTAACTTGTTTACGCAGCTCAAAGTTCATATCAATGGCTTGCCACATCGTCAGGGAATTAGATAATTTTACATATTTTATTAGTGTGTTTATATGTATGCCTTTTTCTTATGAAAAACAGATCCCGAATTGTATACAACCTACCTTGCTACCCATCCTCCTGAAATGGAACTTGAAGCAGTCTCCCTAGTTGCTTCACAATTAAAGAATACTGAGTAAGTTAAAAATCATTCATGTATATTCTGCTATATTGTCAGCTCCTCATGATATCAATATTTTGCCTTTAATAAAATAATACTACGTTCAATACTCGACACTTGATACGGCCAGCCAATTCGTTTAGGTATTTCAGCCTATCTACAGCGATTATGATGAAGCCACGTGCCCTTTTAAGTTACCTACTTTATTAAAATTAATTGGCAAACACCTAGATGACAGTAAATTCGGAATCAATTAACTTACTCGCAGATACATAGGTAAATATAAACAGCATCTTTAAACCTATTATTGTATGTCTTTCAAGACCACGGGCCATAAAAATGGCCCGGACTTTTGGAGGGCTTGCGTGGGGCCATGGAAAGGCCAACACGTAGAGGCCCCTTGACAAATTTAATGTAAATGTGGCGTTACACTGACCGGCGATTATCCCTGTCTAAACCATATAATAATACATCCAAGGACAAGCCCTGGCCAGTTTAGGACTATTGTGGAAAATGAGGACAAAAAGTACCGGGCTATTGGGGTGAACTGTTAGTGGTAGTCAGTGGTACTAGCGGTCTGGGAATATGGGGACTATGGCGTCTGCCCGTCGCAATGTTCAGGGAACATGGAAAAATGGGCAGACGGTGACTCGCCACTCCCTGCATGGGCCCCTAAAAATGCCATAAAAGACAGGGGCAACATGGGTGTGAGTGGCTAAGGGGTGTAGAGAGGTGGGCTGCAGGTTCACCGAAGCTACTTCTGACGTGATGCCATTTATCACTTCCACCCCTGGAGCTTGAGTCTTAGCTCTAGCGATCTCCACTCCGTGCCGGCTGGTTAAGGCAAGCACGGAGGCGGGGGCCTTGCCTTGTCCCCCGGAGTCGGGTACGAGGTGTCGCTACTCACCTAAGGCTTCGCCACAAAGCCCCACTGCGGCGACCTATTATTATTATTATCTGAAATATACATTCAGAATATATGCCGCCCATTAAGATTAAAGGGTATTTAACGTGTTCAAGTCTGTTCTTCTTGCATTTCAAATAAATGTGCATGTATGAAGAGGTTAATGAAAGTAGGTGAAGCGAAAATTGTTTGTCAGGATCGTCGCAAGTGGAGATCCATAGTCTCTGCCTACCCCCATGGGAAACAGGCGTGATATAATGTATGTATGTATGTAACTCTGTACTTGTTATTTTCATCGTGAGGTAATAAAACGTGAAAAACTCTAGTCTTTGTTTTACGACATAAGTTCTCATACACATAGATTTTTAATTATACCGATATGGCTGTTAATGTAACACCAAAATATATTTAATAATACGGTGTCGCTGACACATCCATAAAACACAACGTGTCGCGTTATTGTAAACTATCCTACGAGATAAATATTAATTTCAATTATATAAAAATATATTTACTAGACTCATGATGTTTATTACTTATATACGAAATTTCTCCCATTCTGTCCTATTTGGAACAGACTGTAATAGAGTATGAAGCGCATGTCTGCAATCGTTCAGAAAATAAATCAGTCAATCCACAGTACAGGATTGTAAGAGAGTCCTTGTATTCTATATTTTCTTCTTGTTAGAGTACTGGATGATGGCCAAACAGCCCTATGAATATTAGGAATGCCAAAGGTGCTGCCAATGTGCTGCCGGCCTCGAAGTGGCACTGGAACTTGGCTACCAATGCCGGAACGCAACTCAAGTTTATTATTGGCCGGTTTCTACATCTTACTATTAATTCAACTTGGCTTACCATCTGTTCAATTTTGGCAGTTGTAAACGATAGTAAGGCAAATGAACGGTCAGTATGATATAGGAGCCGGCCATATAGCGACCTACTATAAACCAGTGATGGTAGCCATTCAGGCGGATAAAAGAATTTACTTACTTATTACTCTTTCGCCGGTTCTATACGGATATAATGCAATTATAACTTTGTTAATGTGCAAATCGATACTTAATTAATCGGTATAATTAAAATTACGCAGAGTTTTGTGCCTCCTTGTGTTTTGGAAAATACTTTATAATTTGAAAAGATTATCTGCAATTTTTAGCAATCTTTTGGGCAAATTACAGGCAATATAATATTACATCCGCACTCGTCGCATCCTCAGTATAATTATCATCGTCCTGGGCTGGACGTAGGCTATCTCTAGTTTGCGTCGCTTGTTCTATCTAGTTCTCCGCCTATATCATTCAGCCCCCAATCGGCGACCTTACTCAAGTCGTCGTTCCGGACTGGAGGACAGACCTTACACTGCATTGCTACATTGGCCATAGATCCTGCGGCAGATGTTACCAGCCCCCTCCCACTTCAGAGTGCTATTTTTCTGAGCCAAGTCGGTTACTCTAGTTCTTTCGAATATCCTTATTTCTGATTTTATCTCTCAGAGAGCCAGCTAATGGTTTCTCGTTTAGTGTAAATTAATTCAATTGTTATGATTTTAGTGTACATGTACACATAGTACATGTATCAGCTGCGGGTGTAGTACCCATATTGGAAAAGGCGCGAGAAGAGCGCATTAAAAATGGGTACAAAGGTTGGCGTGGTGGTGTAACCGCAGAAACCTGTAATCACTATCTAACATTGAGCTCCGAACAAATTCCACCTGGTCATAGTGAGTATAAATGCTCACCGCCTATTAGAAACAACGAGAACAAGGCAAGTATCTAAGAGTTCTAGGCATTCCTTGTATTTTCGAAATATGCCTGTGAGGATTCTAAATCTTTATCATTATAATAAGTAAATATATTTTCAGCTCAAGCTTTGGGACTACATAAGAGACAAAAGGCTAGATTTAGTAACATCAGACCATTCACCAAGCGTGGCACTTTTAAAAGGAACGAACTTTTTGAAAGCTTGGGGTGGAATCTCTTCGATGCAGTTTGGTATGTTGAATGAGTTATGTTTACTGTTTATCTAAACGAATGTAAGTCACGTCAGCTCAGCTATAATAAACATTTTTTTATAAGAGACATTTACATGTCCCAGATAACGTGCCGGGGGGCGCAACATTACATAATTTATTTCGGTGTTTTTTATTGTTAGAATTGAGAAAAAGCCTGATTAAAATGCTTATCTTTGTCTATGGATATGTGCAACACCAAAATATTACTTAGGTAAATTTATTATACAACTAGTATGTAGTTTTATAATAATAACCACGCGGGTCACCTGAAACATTTTCTTGTACATGTTGAAAAATAGCGCCTATTAGAATTATTGCTGCAATGCCTTACTGAAATTAATACATTACCATCGTTCGACATGGAACTCACAGAATATTCCTTAGGAACACGGCAATTAACTAACAACCAATCAAAATGTATTAATAAAATTAAATACGCACTTCAATACTCGATCAAGTATTTCTGCGTCCATGCAGAAAGGTTCCGCGTAGATTTTAAGGACAACTATTAGGATTTGTCAATAAGTGAAAAAGGAAATTACATTATTTTATTAGGTACTCCTTCCACTTTCCAGATCTACCTTTATTTTGGACTGAGGCAAAAGCGCGTGGTTTCGATC
Source organism: Dendrolimus pini (assembly GCA_949752895.1). Classification (NCBI taxonomy): domain Eukaryota; kingdom Metazoa; phylum Arthropoda; class Insecta; order Lepidoptera; family Lasiocampidae; genus Dendrolimus; species Dendrolimus pini. Next base: position 13,277,409 of record OX457128.1, on the reverse strand, counting down.
TAAGTACTGTAAGCCACTACTTATCAGCCGGGCCAGCACGGTTGGTTGGTTTGGAGGATAGAAAGGGGGCACTGAGACCTGGATTAGATGCAGACCTGATATTCTTTGACCCTGATGCTTCATTTGTAGTTACACCTCAAGTGATTCGTTATAAAAACAAGGTAACATCATGGAAAAAAATCTTTGAGCATAATATTACAATCAGCGCGTTCCTTTAGACTTTAGTAGCTCACAACGCCCAAAATGCTCCTTCAGCCGTTCCACCTACTGACCGCGGTTGTTATGGTCGTGGTGAAAACGTCACTAATGACGTCATAATTTTTGATCACGCAACCCTCACAACGCCCCATGTCAAGACGTGGGTCGAATAACCGTTCCACTGAGTTTATGATTGTAACGTCCGCAAGTACGTGGAACGGGAAAATGGCGGTCGTGAATGTGGTCGTTGTGAGTCCCTTCTGGAACGTAGACATAATGGCTTTAAAAAGGATAAATCGAATGATGGTCTTTATCGTGTAGTCGTTTAAGCATTGGCCTATTTACTTTACTAGAGCGTTGAGGAGTCGGATTTTAATTCCCGTCATGTTTAAATTAATAAACGAATCTTTCGTTATTTATTCTAGTCTGTATTACTATATGTATATCACCTATAACACAAGCATAACATTTTTAACTTTGGAATGTAGTGTGGTTCTCATAATTATTTTTTAATGAAAACTCAATATGTTAGAACCACCTCAAATAATTTATTTAGTACCCAAATTCAAATTTGGAACGTTTTTTGGGATTTATGGCTTCTAGTACTTTAAGCCAAGTAACGTTCTTCCATTGTATGATTTGTCTGAGATTATAATAGTAAAAGTTTAAGGTGGTTCAATTTTGACCAAGGGTGTATTAGGCCCATATTTTATGCTCAAAGCCAAGTTACATTTTAACGTGATTGGATTATCATCTCAGCACTGAATGTGTTAGAACCACCTCAATCCAATTAGGAGTATAGTCTAATGAATTTTATTTGTACATAATCAATATGAATTTCAGATAAGCCCATACATGAATAGAGTCCTGACTGGAAAAGTGATGCAAACATATGTCAGAGGTGAATTAGTATATGCCAATGAAGTACTAGTTGGTGAACCGAAAGGAAAATTGTTACTCAAAGATGGTTACAATAAAATGTGATATTAAACATATATATTTTAATCAGTATGCAAGACTATTTGCCCAAAATATTGTAATAAAAATTGTATTTTAGATAAATAATAATACAGACGTAAAATGTTATTCATAATTGCAGAAATAAAGTATTAAATGGTACAACAAATTTTCTTTGACAATAAAAAACCAATTTCCATGTTTAAATATAATACATAAAATTAAAAACAAGTTTTAAGTCATATATCTTCAGAGTTCTGTAAAGTCAAAAGACCTTGATACTCCATTTCCTTAAACATAATATCCTGGTTCAAAGTATGCAATATATCTTGGAATCTTTGTTGTAAGGCCATATTTTCCATTCCAGCTATTTCATGTTGTGTTCTCTGTCTCCGTTGTTTGAGCTCTTCCACTTCAGCCTTTAACTGTTCTATACGGAAAGTCATATTATCTTTAGACATATCTCTAGAATGATAATCACCATCATCTTCCGAAGATAACCCACCACTCTTAAGAAACCCTGACGTGCCAGGTGTAGTAGCTCGGCTATGCCCAGAAAAGTTTTTAGGTGTTTGCCTACCATGTGGAGACTGAAACATGTGAGATCTGAACTCAATGGGTAGAGGGTCTCTCTTACCAGACATTTCTCCCATACCATGGATTGAACTATTGTCTGACATCCTACTATCATAAGCTGATAAATGACTGTCTTCCATTTCAACATTGATGTTTTCATCCTCCAAGTCACTATCACTCACCGCTCCACCAAATATGTCTACCACATTTGATGACTCAGCATTTGAGGCATTCGATAATTCTCGTTTCACATTTCGTTCTTGCTTTAATTTCTTTTCTGCCTTAACATTAAGTGTTGTGCTTGGTTCTGGCTTACTATGCTGTTCGTCTTCTTCCATTATGACTTCATGTGTAACACTAACTGCTTCATTGTCAGCTCTCAACAACCTTTTAACCTCTTTTTCTATTTCTGGAGCCTCAACACACTTTTTCTTTAGGGTTTTTCTGAAACGTCTCTTACGGACATTTTTTGTAGGAGGTGTTATACCATGTGGCCAGAGAAATTTTTTGTCTACCTTGTATAGGTCTTTCTTTTTATTCTTGGCAGGCGACTCCTCCTCTGTGGATGCTGGGTCTGGCTCATCTTTGCATATCATCATTTGACAAATATCTGCCGTTTTATAGAAACTTTTGTTGTCAATCGTTTTTAATGATTCTATGATAGTTGGTAGATCAACTATCTTTCCGTGCATTAACCAATGATCTAAACGAACTTCACCATGTCTCATATCGTTGTCAATCTGAATAGTCAACCGATTCTTCAGATTTTCTCCCGTTTTCAATATTTCTCTTAGGGTTTTGGCTGGTTCTTCTGGAAGACGCATGATAAACTGTGACTCTAGTTCTGCTGGGTAGTCTGGTTCCCGTTTATCCCGATTCATTGTTAACAAATATGTTATCTTTAAAATAGGAAGTTTATAAATTTCTTATAATACATAAAATAAATATTGAATTAACGTACACAACATCACTAATGCCACTAAACTAAATAAATAATTACAAATTACATAAATTTTAACACAAAACACTACCTACACGTCAAATCAATTTTTTTTTTATTATTAATTTATTCATGACCATAGAATCAAAGTCTTTCAGTCGGAAACATGTTTCATATAGTAGCCACAGAATACATGTACTCTAACGAGATAGTAGCGCAGTTGTATTGCAGGCTAAAACCCACGCCATTCAATGGAGTTCTTGTGAAAACTCGAAAGATCACATCTGACTATACAGTTCACATTTCTCACAACAACACATAATTTCTACTCAAAAACTATCAATATCCTGCAACTATTGTTCATTTTAGAGTAATTATACACATTTTTAGAAAATAAAACTGCACAGCACAACGTCTCCTTTCAGTTCCCGCCAAAAACTCCACGTCACATCTTTTTTTTTAAATAATTTATTCATGACCATAGATACAAAGCCTTTCAGTCGGAAACACGGAAAAATAAAGAATATACACTAATACTATAAATATAACTTATCTACCTATTACATACTTATCTACATATTATATAATCCTTATCAAGTAAACGTCAAATCAAATCCATTATCCAAATGTCGCAAATGTATTTTCATAAAATTTATTTAGCTGGAAATGAAGCAAGTCCATTGGCTCATTGGTTCACCAGTGTTAGCTTCCAAGCGCCCACGGTCCTTAAAAAAGTACTTTAATATAATACTTAATAAAGCCTATCATCAAATCAAATTTCGTCAAATGAACGCCCAAGGCTCTTAATTTAAAATTACCGTTTTATAAAGTAACGTTTCAAACGTATGTTCGAGGTTTTTGTTTGTGTATTGTATGACCAAGCAACAGTGCCAACAAAAACAAGAAATCTATCTTTCTTGACTTAACATCGAACAAGATCATCGAGTGTGAAAGTAAATCCTAAGTGAATATAAATTAATTCCTGAAATCTTTAAGATTTGTTTTGATATGCTTATCAAACATAGCTGCTGCTTCTATTCTGAATTAGCTGTTTACTTAAAAACTTTATATGGGTCTGAGATGTTGAAAATAACATAATTCAAAATTTAATACCTTTTAATAGACTTTTGGGTTAATAAAGACTATCATGTTTGTTATAGAGAAATGTTTCTATTAATTTTAAAGGATTTTTTGTTTACTAATGTTATTAAATTGGTTTTTAAGCTTAATTTCATTTTGGTATTCTTGAAGGTAGTTGAAAAAAAAAGATGTAAGAAGTTTGCTGTTATAAGACTACTTCTTTTTACCCAAAGGCTTAATAAAAGGTAATCTATTTCTGTCCTTTTTCTTCTTCTGATAACTGTGTCAAACAAGCTGTCTACGCAGGCTGTGAAAAATTCAACAAGTGTTTCCCTAGGGACCTTCGTACCCTCTCTAAATCCCGAATGTTTAAATCGTGGAGTGATTTGTGGGACCAATCCCGTCAAATTAAAGGCAAATATTATGGACAACTTCAACCTCATTTGGCTCAATCTCCTTGGTTTTTCCGATCCCGTAATCTCCCCAAAAAAATTACCTCAGCTATCATTCGCTTAAGACTAGGTTTTATATGCACCCCAGTGTTTTTGGCTAAGATCAGGGTATGCGATCATTCTTTGTGTGAATGCTGACTTGCCGAAGGTTCTCTGGAACACATTTTCTTTTACTGTCCAAATTTAGTTTCACCCCTATATGATATGCTTCCCCATGATATCCCGCGCCCAATTAATATTAATTTCCTCCTGACCTTAGTTTATAGTAAGTATATATTAACTCTATGTAAATTTTTATCTCTTAACAATATATTCCTATAAAGTAGTTAGTTTAACATAACCGTTTGTGCTGTCTTGTCCTCAGGTTTCTGTAAAAAGATTACCGACTACCAAAATTTCTTCATTCTGCCAGCTATATTAGCATCTATTAACACCTGTTTCTTTTACTATGACATTGGCAAAATCAATGCCAAAGGCGTTGGAGCCAGCAATAATAAAGATAGATAGTGTCCTTTTTCTTGTCCTCATTCACCTGATACAATAATAAAAAAATGATACCGTAGACAGTTCTCTATCTACGACCGAAACCTTTTTCAAGGCGTTTCGTTTACTTCAAGAAAGCGTTGCAAAACCTGGGCGCTAGGAGGACAGATAATACCGTTCCATCAGTAGCTCACAACGCCTAAAATGTTCCGTTTTTCGCTCGATCGCGGCCGTGGCGAAAACGTCAACAATGACGTCATTGTTTGCGATCACACAACGCTCACAACGACCCATGTCAAGAGGTGGGTTGAATAACCGTTCCACTTGGGTTTACGATTCTAACCCCGGCAAGCAAATGGAACGGGAAAATCGCGGTTGTGAACATGGTCGTAATAAGTCTTGTGTGTAACATATCCTCATTAGCCTGTGGTGAGTGTGGAGTAAGAGTTTTTGGCGGGAACTGAAAGGAGATGTTGTGCTGTGCAGTTTTATTTTGTAAAAATGTGTAAAATTACTCTACAATGAACAATAGTTGTAGGATATTGATAGTTTTTCAGTAGTAATTATGTGTTTTGTGAGAAATGTGAACTGTATAGTCTAATGTGGCCTTTTGAGTTGTCACAAGAACTCCGTTGAATGGCACTAGCTGATTACCTACAGTTCAGCTGTGCTACATACACATAGGCTTAAGAAAATGAAGAAACTATTATATTGTAAACCGAGATCTCGCTCAAAGGCCTAGCTGCCAAGCCATAAACCTAAATAATAAATAAATACTTAGTTTTACTCTGTGGTTCATTCGTTCGATGTATAACCGAAAAGTTTCAAAACAGCTTATTTTTATTTGGTATAAAAATTTGGCATTATTTACGATTGTTCTTTAAATAAATTACGCATTTTGCAATATTTTTAATGAACTTAACTTTAACAAATAAATGAATAAAATAAAATAGATTCGAAAAGGTATGTGATTTGTGTGTGTAGATCCTAGATTATGACAGACTTTATAACCTAAAAGTGTTTGAAAGTGAATTTTGTTTTTTATCGCACATATTTATCGCACATATGATTTATATTTATTTGAAATGATTTGTATAGATGCCAAGTGCGTTAGGAAATAACATTGACGCGTCTCGCCCAACGGACGGCAGCAAAATGCAATTAGAATCATTGGAATTGGCGGGCTGTACACTTGATCGCTATATCAACACTGATAATTCGCGCCCTTCGTTTTTAGAGGTTTGTTGCCTAGGCTTGTATATCACTAATATCGATAATTGATTAAGATTCTACTAACTACTTTTATTGCGTTAATTGTTCATTTTAGATTACTGGCATAGCGGCACAAAGAGGTCCAACATGCAGCGGACTAAATGCTGGAGATTACAGAAATCTATCTGCCCTCCTAAGTCACCCAAACTTGTCACAGTTGAAGATTGTCAACAAGGTTCCCTTACCCCCAGAAATAATGGAACATTTTGCCCGTATCCTTTAAAAAATTAGAAAATGTACTGTAGAACTGTAGCCAGTTTTGATTTGCTACTAAACTGAAGATTTGGTAATATGCGTCGACTCACTAGCCGATAGAAGCCTTCCATTTTCTAAAAGACTACCACACACAGTATGTTTTTGAAAACTTGAAAGTGTTTGTATAGTCAATGTTTCTTGAGGTCTTGGTTAGGTAATGCAACTTCCAAAATTCCATAATTTTTTGACTACAAATTAGTGTTTATTATCCAAAATCTATAAAACAGACATAAAATAATATTTATTTTAAAATTCCTTAATTATCTGTACAGATATGCAATGCCATTGTTTAATGGGTGTATTTCCAGAAATTGGCCGAGTGTGGCTAGCAATAGATAGCAATATTTATGTATGGGCTTTTGAACATGGAAGTGATGTGGCTTACTTTGATGGTCTAGGGGAGACCATTGTAAGTGTGGGATTAGTCAAGCCTAAATCAGGAGTATTTCAAAGCTTTGTTAAATATTTATTGGTATTAACTACAACTGTTGAAATTGTAGTTTTAGGTAATTTGAACTGCTCTTAGTAATTAATCTGAAAATAAATTTGACTATAATGATAGACTGCTTATTTGATTAAACATTTGTCAGTATACTTGATGTGTCTGTAAGTTTAATATTTACTCAAAACAATATATTTATAAGTAATTTAACTGCATCTGCATGAAGGAAATGGTAGGAATGACAATGAACAAGTCAAAATGTAACTCGTGAAAAGTCGATGAAACACAAGTCTACAGACTCTACACAAGATTGTAGTTTGATATAGAAAAACACTAGATATTTAATCAAAATCGATTTAAAAGATGTTTTTAACTAAATCACTCAAAACATTAAATTGCAAAGAAACTTTTAAGACTTAAAATTTTTGATGTAAGTGATTTAAAAATATATTTCATTTGATTAAATATTGAATGAGAATATACCCAAATGCAAGAGAGCAAAGGCATGCAGCTCTGAAAGTGTTCTATCCAGAGACTTTTTTCAGTTCTACATTTCTATTGATTATTGTCATTCCTAGTATTCTTCAATAGTACATTGTGTTCACAATTTGTGTGTCTGTAACACCATTGTCAGACACAGAAAAATCTGTGTGTTACACTAATAATTGTAGATAGGTAAATTAGAACAATATAATAATTATATCCATCCATATCTACATCTTCCTTAGTACAGTACCATGTGGCCTATATATTCTAGGTTCATCTAATAATGTAGAGAGGCCTGGGCAAACTCCTCCCCATTTTGGTGGTCCCCAGTGGAACATTTTTGAGCTGATATTATTATCTAAATATTACTGGTATTATTATATTTCAGCTGACAAAAACTTCCACAGTAACACTATAACTGTATTTCATACTTTTACTTCCATTTAACACTGCTCTATAGTTTTGACTCACAGTGTGATGTTAAATATTTATTTACATGGTTGTTAATATATTTATAGGTGTAACATTTTCAACAAGTAAGAACTATAGTTCTGGTGAATTCCAAGAGATACAGTTGGTTCCGGAGCCTGTGTTTGTGCTACCCACTGATGGTGTGTCTATGATGTGTGTCAAATCTAGTGCTAAAGGCAGAATCTTTATGGGTGGAAAAGATGGATGTCTTTATGAAATAACATATCAGGTACATTAAATCAAACACATATAAAATGACATTATCCTAATAAACAATGCTGTCATACCACTACTACATGCAAATATCTACTTAGCATACTTTAGATGATTTACAAAGTTGTTTTGTGTAGTCATAATATGAATTTGCAAAAAATAGTGTTGAAAATATGATTAAACATTTTTTATTTAATGATGTAAATAGTCTTAATTAAAAAAAGTCCTAAAAATTACAATAACACTGAAAATTTAACAATTTGTATGCTTAAAAATTGTATTAACAGTGTAAATATTTCTTACATATAGGCTTTGACATAAACTACTGAATATTATATCCTAAAATGTGTTTATATTTTTAGGCACAACTGGGTTGGTTTGGGAAACATTGTAAAAAAGTGAATCATTCAACAAGTGCTCTTTCATTCCTGGTGCCATCCTTTTTAAATGCTGCTTTGTATGATGAAGATCCCATAGTGAAAATTGAGATTGACAATTCAAGACATATATTGTATGCATTGAGTGAAAAGGGATGTATTGAAGTATATGATTTAGGTAGGGATGGGGAAGGTCTTAGCAGAGTTGTAAGACTGACACAAGGGAAGATAGTATCATCTGCAGTAGATATTGTCAAGTTAGTAAATACTTCTTTATCTTTTGATATATGACTGCACAATTTGTGTATTTAGCTAATGTGAAGTATTAATGTTTGTGTAATCTTTTAACAAATGCCTCAGTCAAACTAAGTTTTTGACTGATACCAAATGAGAATTTTTTTGTGGCAGCTCATTCAAAAGGCACATTTTACTAAACAGTAAAGATTTTTAACACATTTGTTCATTGAAAGTAATCAGCATCCTTCAATTATTGTTCACATTTTAATTGATGATATTTTTTTTTAACCTATTCTATAATAATATTATTTATACCACATACATTTAAATATTTAAAAGATACTTATAAAGAAAGACCCAATTTAGACCTTGTAATCTGATTTTTTATAGTTATGTCTAAAAGCGAAGGAGAAATGACTTGTGTGTTCATCTAGTTATGTAGGATCTAAGAACTGTTTCAGATTTAATTCCAGTTCTGCACTGTTCTTACTATTATTACTATACTACTGACATTAAGTCACATTAGCATCCTCAATTTAAGTCAACTGTCTCTTCTTTATTGTTTGTAATAAATGACGCCACTCAAAGAAACATGAGTGTTTTCATAAAGCTGCAGAGAACTGCACAAGCAATACATAATTTTTAGGAAAATGTGTCTATTGCAGACATTAATTACTAAGCGTGAACATAAGCTTTTATGGATTTATTTCTGACACTGATGTTTTAAATATTAAGATTTTAAGAACAGTTTTAATTTACATAATTTCGTCTTTGGTGCATGTTATGTCTCAAGAACAAATTAATTTTCCATAAAGTGTATTCTTAATCCTATTTTTACTAATCCTAGTGATATTACATACATATTTCACAAAGTTTTCTACATCCTAGGGTTGTCTGGAAGAAATTGATTTTAGTGATAAAACTGCCTATTGTACTAAGTACTTAAATTTCTTAAAATCTTAATGTTATTCAATAAAGTATATCCATTCCCATTTTTTTCTCTTTTACAGAACATTAGAACCCAGTAACTTTAAACCAGTAGTAGCAATTTCAGCAGTTGAAGAATCAGAATCAGAACATCTAAACTTAGTTGCTGTTACACAGACTGGTGCTAGACTGTATTTTAGTGCTGGAAGTGGCGAGTAAGTTTCTTAAATTAAATATACCTAATTTTCCAAATTTGAGAATTGTTAATTGAACTATGCAAATTTTGTTTGAAGACATACTAAAATACACTATATAACCTAAATGCTAGCAGAAAATTGACTCCAATATGAGAGCTCCAGTACTCATATACATTATCTATACTGGAACTGAAGTCTATACTATTTTTAATATCCATTCCTTTACCATAGTAATGATTGGTAGAAAATTGTCAATACCTGAATATGTCAATAGTTATGTTAAATTTGAATCAGCAATAAGGTAAGAATCAATACTAAGAAATTGCAGCCAGTACCTGTATAATGTAAAGGAGTGCGTTAGGAAACTTGATGCTGACAATTGTTCTCTTTATAGTGTAAATCAGAGTGGACCACTCAGGCCTCAATATCTCACACTGCTACATGTGAGATTACCACCTGGTTTCACTCCAAATTCATCAGTACTAAAACCAAAACAAGTGCACAGTGCTGTTTACGAAAATGGTAAGTGTTTATAACAATTGTAGAGTATTAAACTAAAACATTATTTCATATTCATATCTTCTAAACCCTATAGGATAACCGAATGAAAATACCTTGAATGAAAATATTATTGAAATGCATTGAGCAGTTTCCGAGACTATTTGAGTGAGACAAACTTTGGTGGACAATAATTTAAAACTGGTCACTTATGATAAGTCTGCATATATATTTTGAAAATGCACTTTTTATTTGTATATTTATGAAATTATTATTTTTTCTAATGTGTTATAATAAGTGTTTTGTATCCATATATTAAAATATATTATGTGACAAAGGTGTCTCTTATATATTTCTATTTAGTTGCAGAAATAGGTACAATTCAATCCTGTCTACTAACTATTCACATACCGATTTATTAAACATAGTTATTTATTCAAAATAATTGGTTATTATTAAGTGACAGGATATAATAAGAAGCTTTAACATCATTCTTTTTAATTATTTTATCAAAATGTACATTATACATTGCTTGGGTATGGCAAACAAGTTCATATTGCACCTGAGGTTAAGTTACTGCTGCCTATGGACATTTGATATGCTAGATATATAATCAACGCGCTTATAGTTTGTAGAAATAAATAATACTTAAAAAAACTCATATAACAATGCTCAAGGAAAACTTAGCTGTGGACTTGTTTCAATATGCTAGCAGCTAGGCTATATCTGTATAACTGTTAGTAAGAGTATTATATTTTATCTACAGTAAAATATACTCATGTGTCATGTATTCTACAACATTGATTAGGCACATTGGTAATGGTGTGCTCGTCGGGCGGCGGCGGTGAGGCGGAGACCCTTTGGTGCTTGTCCCGCGTGCTGCCCGACGCGGCGGGCTTCAGCGAGGCGCACACGGTGCTGGCGCTCGACGCGCCCGCGTGGGCCCTCACGGCGCTGCCGCCGCACCGTGCCCAACACTTGTCGCCCGCCATGCTCTCCAAAAAAGGTAATTCACATACTTTAAATATTGCTATAGTCACTTCGATAAAAATTATTTATCTACAAGCACTTCTATAACCATAATATTGTAACGAGCTACAGGACTCGAATTAAAATAAATGCTGTTGGAATTACTGTAGAGTTTATTAGAACTGTACAAATACATATAAAACAAGTACAAAATAAAACTGGATGCAACCAGTTCACACTGCACGATTCAATGCAATTTAACACGCGCAAAGTCCGTCACCATGTCGCTAATCGAAAGTACTTACTACACGTCTTAATCGCATCGTGGTCGTCGTTTGACTGCCCACCCCTCCCTTCGGGCATTGTCTTATACCAATTATATAGTACAAAGAAATCGACCGCGTGGACTGGAGTTTCCGAGAAAAAGTAATTTGCACACCTGGTTATCTATTCCTGCGAACGGCCAACGAAGTCGAAATCTATAAGAATAGGCTATTGTGTAATTGCAAATTTTAAATACCAACTAAACAAAAAGAATTCCAAATGCGGAAAGGGCAATAAACCCCGTGCGGCAATAAACACGGTGCACGGCATTTCTTGGTCGGTATGTATATAGGCATGCAGGTCGCCCAATTTGTAACAATATTATACTCGATGTATTTATAGATCAGCTCATAAACATCACATTTTATTAATTTTGTAATTAGACAATTTGTAGTTTTATTATAATTGGCGTTTTGAACTGTTGAGTCATACCGGCTGAATTACCTAAACATATTTTTGCCTTTGAAAATTAGCACAGTAGTGTCAAATTCAAAAGTTTTTATTCAAAAAAAGTTCCACTGGAGAACACTTTTTGAAGGTCATACATATAAGTTAAAAATTAATTTTACTTCCTATTCTATGTACACGACTTCGTAACTTGTTATTGTTGTTATGGAGAAGAAATGGCAAGAAACTCCCCAGCAACATGTCCAGCTGCAAAAAATTGCTTTTCTTTATATTTATTATTCTATTTATATCTCCAGTTCTTTTTTTATAAGTTTTATACAGAAATTTGTTTGACTCCTCGAAGAATTAATGGAGTTGTAGCAAACAGTGCATGCTCAATAAAACAAAGACACAGTAAGAGGAAAAAAAGAATAATATTATTGTTATAATAATGATGAGATACTATACTATACAACTCAGAATGGTTGATTAACAGGTGCTTTTACTCTCTTGCAGAATATTTTAATTAATTAAATTATTATTATTGACATAAAGCCATTGATATATAAAAAATTATATATCAATGCATTAAGCATTTCTATAGACAAAAATTAGTATTGTATTGATTATATAATTTTAAATTGACATGTATAATATTAAAGTAGTTTTAAGCCTATGTACAATTTGCATGCCTGATCGGCAAAAACATGTGAACCCTAAAAGTAACATACTAAGATCCATGTATACACCATGTTTTTGAGCAAATAAATGATTTGATTTGATTTGATTTACTAAAGTGTGTACTGCAACATATCTCCATAAAATCAAAGATACTTTTTAATTTAGTTTAAAATTAAGGGAAAGGCAGATCTCACATTTCATTCAGTATCCTTAAAGTCTTTTCTAAAAGCCTCCCTAGGGCTGAGGTTTTAAATTGACCTTTGGCTCTTGTAAAACAAATAAGGTCTTTAAGTCCACAGTGTTGCCCTAAAGTAATATACCATAGGTCATGGCACTATAAAAATGAATAATAATAAACTAGTCTAGCAGTCTCTTTGCCAGTGACCTAAATTTTCTGACTGCATATGCAGCAAAACTAAGTCTTCTTGAGAGACTAGATATCTGAGCGCCCCACTGGAGCTTCTGATCTATCTACCAAAGGACTCAAATTATTTGATTTGCTATGGTTAAGAGATTATCAATATCAATTGAATGTTGATATCGTTAATTTTGAGAGCTACTAACCGAATGTCCATCAATATTGATAAGCCTAAGATCTGATTCTGATCAATTTCTTATTTTTATCAATTGTGTTGATTGTATAACATGACTCGATAGAATGATGTGGTGTGTAACCACCTTAATGCGTCTACTGTTTTCGTAACACAAATAACCTCACAGCTGTTTGCGCGACCAATTACCAAAAAAAAGAAAATCTTTGAATCTCCATATCTCAACTACTATTGGGTTTTTTAAATGTAAGATTAAGAATTGTTCAGAATTATATGTACTTATACATATATTCGGCTTAGTACAGGGCAAGCTTATTTCCCTGTATTGTGTCATAACCTACAGGCAATTTAGTGATGCCTTTAAGGAACTGGCTGTGATGTACAGCCTTAGGCTGCAATAATTAATGTAATATTTTTTTTTTTTTACATAGAGGTATGGGGTGTGTCTCGTTGGGCGGTGGTGGGCGGAGGAGGCGCGTGCGTGGTGAGCTGCGGCGCAGCGCCGGACCTGCTGCGCACGCTCCTGCGGGACTGCCACGGACCTGACCACCACCCAGTCAAGGACTTCTTCCAGGTATTTATTCATACTAAGTTTCTTTGGAAAATATTTTTTGAAGGTCACACACACATTAATTTAAAAATTAAATTTATTTTTTGTACTGTGTACACCGCTTCGCAACATTTCATTGCTGGTTTAAGGTCAAGAAATGGCAAGAAACTCAAACATGTGGAGGAAAAAATATTTTTCTTCATATTATTTTGTTTATCTCGGCCTTTTTAAATACACATTCAAGTATGTTATTCAATTATTTTTTCAAAGGTAAATTTTAGAACACAGGTTACCAACTCCAATTGATCAAATGTATACACCCCTCATCTACTAAAACTTATAGTATGAGCATAAATACATCTTTGAAATTAGTACACATCATTGCGCAGAACACACCATACCGAGCTGAGAGGGGAGAAGTTGCGATTTCAATTTACCGTTATCTGGGCTTGCATAGCATCTCTTTCGTCCTACATAACAAACATCAACACTTTACTGGAACTGCCTAAATTCACGGATCTAACCTGTTGTAAGGTGCATACTGTAATCAAATCATTACAACGATGCCTATATCCCGTGCACAGATAGCATGGCGATGATAAATGAGTTGTGGAAGGATTATACATGATTATAATATATGACTGGACGGCTACCACCCCTGGTCTAGAGTATGTCACCGTAACAGCCTTGAGTTGTGTTCCGGCATTAGTGACCAGGTTCCAGTCTCCGTTAAGAGAGCAGCAGCGCTTTTACAGCACCTTTGGTGTTGCAAATGTCCACAGACGATGGTAACCTGTTTCCATCAAGTGGCCCGTCTCCCTGTCTGCTGAACACCCGCAAAAAAAATACATTGACTTTGGTGGTTACATACAGCTGCAGAGCGTGGAGCAGGCGTGCGCGTGCGCATTGTATTTGGCCTGCGAGGAGACGACGAGCGGCGACCTGTCCCTCAGCGAGTGGGCGGCGCGCGCCTTCTTCCTTTACGGCAGCCAACTGTCCCCGGCCCCGTTCTACCAACCGACGCAGCAACAACACCAGTCTCAGATAATAAGTATGTAATATAAATATTTATTATATAAATATTTTATTTATTTTTATTTTATAAATATTTATCATTTTAGATTTATGGCCAGTTCCTATATGTTACTATCAATTCACTTGCCCTAACATCGGTTGAATTTTGACATTACCTGTATGGGGCATATGAAGTATGAATGCTTTATTGTGTTTTAAAAGATACAGTTAAAATAAATATAATTCTACAATATAATAGGTGGTCTTATCACTATTAGCGATTTCTTCCAGACAACCTTTGGATGGACAAGAAATTTGATAAGAACACAGGTATGTTGCATTATTCTCACTACTGAATCAGTATATTATAAATATATTCATACAGGATATAATATACATACATTAATAAAATATATAAATTTTACTAATAAGATATATGTAAATAAAATATTATACAATACACTTACATAAATAATATAATGTAACGTAAGTAATCGTATATTAATTATGTATACCACCATTGTCACTCCTAATCAGCAATATTCTTGCCACGGGTTGTCTGGAAGAGATCGCTTTTTAGCGATAAGACCGCCCTTTGTACACAATTAGAATAATACTAGTTCATTACTTTTCTGTAATGGTGTACATTAAAGTGTTGTGTATATTATTTATCTATGCATCTATCTAAAAATAAAACGAGAAAAAGCTGACAGGAACTTATGCTGCATCCTTAAATTGAGCTATTTAATGATAGGTAATAATAATCTTTCACAAGTCTTTTAAGAATAGGCAGTGACTTGGCTAGCTTGATATTAACAGGCAGCGCGTTCCAAAGATGAACTGTTTGGACTGTAAAGGGTTTGCCACAAAAGCTAGACTAAAAAAGAGACTAAGTAAGATATGTATTGGTCATTAAATGTTGGTTTCTAATCATAATTATGTGGAATCGAATTTCTATAGACAATGTACATTTAGGCGTTTCTTTTATCCTCCAATAAATAGATTTTTATATTACGCATGACGACACATGCTACAATAAATTCTAATATTTTTACATATCAAATAACAGGTGTTACAATAACATTTTATCATCTGACTTCTAAAATATCATAGAAGTAATTTTAATTACTTTTCAAGCAATAATGAATTCGGCATTTGACTCCCTTTATTTGTGACGTTTTTTTTATTTTATTTTTATTGCAGGAGTTCAGCAGACAGGCAGATGGCCCACTTGTTGGGAAGCGGTTACCGTCGCCTATGTACATTTGCAACACCAAAGGTGCTACAAATGCGCTGCTGCTCTCTTAAGGGAGACTGGAACCTGGTCACTAATGCTGAAACACAACTCAAGGTTGCTATGGCGACGTACTTTAGACCAGGGGTGGTAGCCATCCAGGCGGGCATATGCCCTGCCACCTGGCTGTGGGTTATTTTGTCGCCTCTTACGACAGGCCGCCCGGCCGCAGGAAATTGTATTCTTTCTCCGTTCCTGCACGGATAGTCGCCATAAGTAACAAAATATATGAGGCTGTGACGTTTTGTAAGTTTACAAGAAGTATCTCAGTTCATATTTTGACTCCCGTGTTGTTTAAATTCAAATTCAAAAGTTTTTCTTCAAAATAAGTTCCACTGGAGAACACTTCTTGAAAGTCATATATATAGGTTAAAATTTAATTTTACTTCCTAGTCTATGTACGCCGTTGCACAGCATGTTCTTGCTGTTAAGGAGAAGAAGCGGCAAAAAACTACCCAGCAACATGTCTAGTTAATAATTGTTTTGCTTTATATTTCTTTATTGTTTATATCTCAAGTTCTTTTTTTTATAAGTTTTATACAGTATGACTTTTGAAGAATTAATGGAGTTGTAGCAAACAGTGCATATTCAATAAGACAGATACACAATAAAAGTGAATAAAAATATGACTATAGTTATAATAAAGACATGATGTGCTACATTTTTTATTTGTTTTGCTGCAACATATCTCCATAAATTCCTTACAAGCTTGGCAAGATAACTTATACAAAATATAGTATAACAGGTTGGAGCGAGCTGCTATGTAAATGAAGTTTTGTCATTTAAGTATTCTTCATTATATATAATAATATTTTTTTTATGTAGGTTTTGTGTATATCAGGGCTATGTTTTTCAAACAGATTCTCCCAAATTTTCTCCACGCCAAATGTCTACACCAATGGCAACCAGGGGTCCGCAGGGACAAGTGCAAATGGGCAAATTCAACCAGTCGTACCAACAAGGATCAATGAACCAATCCTTTCAAGGGCCACTAAATAACTCGATGATGCTCCAAAATCAGTGTCAACAAAGTATGATGAGTCCCCCCCTCAACCAGTCTTCGTTTGTTGGGAATTTGTCCCAACAACAGAGGGACCCTAATTTCCCAATGCAAATGGAGTTCAGTGCGAAACACAACGGAGTTTATATTTACGTCGGGAGGATTCTTTCGGCCATCTGGAATTTGAGTTGTGTTTCGAAGTCTGAGGCAGCTGATAATAAGGAATTTGTAAGTAAATTAAATAAATACTGGAACTATATATTTATTATGCTGATTGTCCATTTTTGGTGGTGGTGATGTATTTTGCTTTGCAGTTTGAATGTCAACTCTTAATTTCTTGTTTTGTTGATTGGGTGATTAGTTTTTGCCTGCAGCTTCGCTATCAATGGTGTTGATTTTGTCATGCAATTACAATTAATTTTATTTATGGATCACTAACAGTTTGTTACATCAATTTAAGTACAATAATAGGCTGCATTGCAATGTAAAAACTACGAGGTAGGCAAGGGAGTTTCCATGAGACATGGTAGCATTTTGCTATCAAGTAGACCTGTTTGCCTACAAGCAAACATAAAAAACGCAAAGATAAACAATGCTTGTACTGTAATATCATAACTTATTATCAATAACCTACACATAAATTAAGTAACTATTAACATTTTCGGGAATTTGGCATAGTTGTAACTAATGTTAGACACTAAAATGGCTAGTTATGCATTTTTGTGACCAATAAAATATTGCTAGTAATTTCAGTGCATATCCCGTAAACATTTTAGTAATTGTTAAATTGGTCTTTATTTACATTTCAGATGTGCAGCAAAGTTACCGGCGAAGATTGCGCTTATGTAGTACAAAAGCTGAGGCGAGTGGCTGCATTTATGCAAAGGAATTTCGCCCCACCGCACACAGAAGAACATTCCTCTTTACAAGCACTTAAATACTTCATCAGTTAGTATAAATAGATTTGCCTTAAAAATTTGCTTATTGTACCATTTTCCAATTGAGTACTCCACAGATTACTGTTCTGTGTTCTGAAATAAAAGTATTCTATTTTTCATTATCAAAATTACATACATATGTGTTTATTAAAGGCCAGAAAAAAGAACAAACAAACAAATATAATTTCATATAAATAGTACCTACTACTAGCATAGGTTGGATGATGACAGGCATACTTTGCAAGAACTATGAAGCACCTAATTTCTACATCTATTTGATTCAAAAAGCTTATTTAAACATATTTATTTCATAGCCATGGCAATAGAAATGTTGAGTCTTTGGAAAGTCCTCTGCGAGCATCAGTTCCATGTGATTGCGGCAAGTCTTCCTCCAGAGCAACAAAACGCCTTACACGCAGCCAGTTTTAGGTGAGAAAGTAATTAACGAATGATACTAGTTTGTATTGGTTGAATAATATTTTTCACTACAAATTCCATACTATGCCGATTTCTTTTTCAGAGAATTATTTGTTGGTGGTCAAGAAGTCGCTGGGTTATTATTAGCTTCCCTTGTGGCTGGTTATTTACGAGATAACGCGTCAGTGGATGGAATTTCGCAGAAATTGAGACAACTTTGTCCAACCCTGTACAGGCAAGAAGATGCAACATGCTCCAAGGTAAATAGCTAATTCTTAAGATAAAATAATATTTATTAGCAAGAATCTCATTACACGAGGTCTAACATTAAAATTTAACATATTAGTTTGGTGGTAATGTCTTGCCATATTTGGCGTTCAAAAATTTGAATAACATATCAATCTAAACAATACATTTACAGTAGTCATAATGTATGTAGAATAACCAAGATAGCTGGCTTTTCATAATGTTGGAAATAAGATTTTGGCAACTTTTCAGTTACTGTCATTTCAATTCAGCATATATTTTAAGTACTATTGCTGCTTGATCACTCATAAACTATTTCCACATATTTATAAACAAAATAACTATAACCTCGGATTTATTTATTTTTATTTCAGGCAAATGAATTATTGATATTTGCAAAACAACAAAAGAATCCAGCAGAGAGAGAAGAAATGCTTCAACATGCATTAAAATTGTGTAAAGTAAGTTTTAATACATATAAATTATTTTAGACCATCATCCAAATGCTAGTAATTAGCGGTTAAAATGGAATCTATTTGTCTATGTACATTTCCAACATTTTAAAAATTGTCTCCGCCTCTCGTTATTATTTTACTTAAAAGGTAGAAATATCTACAGTATCCTAAAAAATCTTTAAAATTTTCAGGATGTGGCTCCAAACGTTAATTTGCCTTTGGTATGTTCAAAATTGGTTTCTGCTGGTTTTTACTCCGGCGTTGTGGAGTTGTGCGTCGCGTGTGCCACTAAGTTGGACCCCCAGGACAAGGCGCTGCATTACTACAAAAGTGACCAACCCTCACAGGACAGGGAAGGCCATCTAGCATATTATAGGAGGTGGGTGCCCACTGCAATGCACATATGCAATTTCTTTTTAAATAACTGCCTGTAAGAAAAGGTTAGACATTGTAGA
The DNA here is from genome assembly GCA_949752895.1 of Dendrolimus pini. Taxonomy (NCBI): domain Eukaryota; kingdom Metazoa; phylum Arthropoda; class Insecta; order Lepidoptera; family Lasiocampidae; genus Dendrolimus; species Dendrolimus pini. Next base: position 13,258,067 of record OX457128.1, on the reverse strand, counting down.
CTTATGCAGCAATTTGTCAACAAGTATCTTATGCTGGTATGTTAGTCTATTATGCTCCTAATGAATTACTATTTCAGTGAAAATAAGCTTAAGATTGTTGAATATTGTCCTACTTAATATTATTATTTAGTATGTTTTGTATGACTGGCAACTACTCCCTGCTACGGTTTCAACTCAATAAGTTTAAAATCTTGTTTACTGTTTTATTATCAAATTAGTAATAATAAGTGCTTGTTAAATGTAAAGAATAATAATAGTATATCAATTTTAGACTGATTTGGTCTAAAAATGTTATAAATAATTAAATGTCAAAATGCTACATACAAATGTCATTTCTTGTCATATTTTATAGTTTAATTGTTTGTAATGCAGAATGGAGATTTATCGTGAAGTGTGCGCCGCTTTGGAGCGTTTATACGAACGCAGTACGGAGGCGCCCGGCGACTCCTCGCCGCTGCAAGCGGCGCAGGCGCAGCCGGGCGCTGACGCTATGCTTACCTTGACACCGGCGGATGCAAATTACCAGGTAACCTCCTTATTTTTTCGCATCTCCTGTTTATCAGAATTGTAATATATACAGTCGCGGAATGAAAAGTCTCGTCACCTTAAAGTCGGCCTTTGCTTACATGAGTACAAGATTCCATGAGTACAAGAAACAGTACTGCCGACATTTTAATAAATTAAGTTCATAAAATGTAGAAATGTGAAAAAAGAAAATTGCATTGCTGACAATGACAGACGTTGATATTAACAAACAATAAGAAATAAAGAGGATATAATCACTAAGCTTATCATAAATATTTAAACCAATAAAAAGGTTTTATATCTGTAAACAATATTCTTAGACGAGATAGAAAGTTAAACCACTTTGGTCTAAGTAATTTTAAACTTTATTATTTGTAGTTAAATGTAATTTGCTGCGGAACAGTATATTTTATGACTTAACTACGTGCGCACCTCTTGTTTAAACAGCCGGCGTTAAAACAGGTTAAATTGTTTTATATTTTTATATTGGTGCTAATTGCCCTCATAAGATTTACCTTTTTTATATTTATTTATATCGCAAACTATCCCGTCTCCCGGGATGAAAAGTATCTATGTCCATTTTCGGTATTCAGACAGACAGATCGAGTTACTATCGCACTTTTTTCTATAGATTATGAATTTTTATATCTATAAACTTGAGAAACGATTAGTCTCTCACTGAAACTTTCGTGTATGTTAGTTTTATTTTTGCGATAAAAAGTATGACCAAAATGGTCAAAATGACCGACCAAATTGACCAAAAAGATCAAAAAGGCTAAAATGGCCAAAATGACCAAAAAGGCCACAGTGACCGACAAGGCCAGAATGACGGAATAGGCAAAAACGACCAAAAAGGCCGAAATAGTCAAAAAGGCCAAAATGACCGACATGGCCAAAATGACCAAAAAGGCTAAAATGACCAAAAGGGCCAAAAATACTGAAATAGCAAAAATGACCAAAAAAGGCCAAAATGACCGACATGGCCAAAATGACCGACATAGCCAAAATGACCAAAAAGGCTAAAATGGCTAAAATGACCAGAAAGGCCAAAATTACTGAAATAGCAAAAATGACCAAAAAGGCCAAAATGACCGACATGGCCAAAATGACCATAAAGGCCACAGTGACCGACATGGTCAAAATGTCCAAAAAGGCCAAAATTACCAAAAAGGCCAAAATAACCAACATGGCCAAAATGACCGAAAAGTCCAAAGTGACCGACATGGCCAAAATGAGTAAAAAGGCTAAAATAGCCAAAATTACCAAAAAGGCCAAAATTACCAAAAAGGCCAAAATGAAAAGTATCCCTTGTCCACCCTCGGTATTTAATTTACATACGTACCGAATTTCAGCCAAATCGGCCCATTACTTCTTCCGTAAAAGCATAAGAAACAGAAAGACAAATAATATTTTTATCCCGGAAACTATCCCATTTTTCGGGATAAAAAGTATCCTATGTTCATTCTCGGCATCGAAAACATATATATTATACTAAGTTTCAGCCAAATCGGTCCAGTAGTTTTTACGTGAAAACGGAAAAGACAGACAAGACAGACAGACAGACAGACAGACAGACAGACGGACGGACGGACGGACGGACGGACAGACAGACAGATTACTTTCGCATTTATAATATTATTAATAGGGATTTGAAAAGGTAACATGTGCTCGCGGAACGTTAAATGAATCAATTTGAAAACTGGCGAACCTTTTCATATCACGGCTGTACATGACTAAAGTAATTTCGTAATCTGTTAGCTCATTTATACATGTTGCTTCATGTGACGTTTAAGAGCGGGATGAATGGATAAATGAATGATGGGAAGTGAGACATTTCAATTTAATACAATTTTTCGGAACTTGAAATTTCGTAAATAAATTAAAGATTGTCTGGACGAATTCGCTTACAATAATATTACTACTAACATAATGTAATTATGGTTCTGTTCAATACTTAGATCCCTATCCAAGTCATTTCCATCAATATTTTACAAACAAATAGTGTATACATTTTTATTTATTTTCATCGATTTACTAATAATGTCAAATGTGTTCTTATTCAATCATTCTATTCGTTTACCATATTTGTTAAATTTCAGGGCAGAAAATTGGTTTGGGAGTGTTTGTCGCGTGATGACGAGTTACTACATGTTGCTGTCTACGAATGGCTGGTCACCAAAGACTTGAGTTCAGGTAATTGATGTTTGAAATAATGTGCAAGGTATTATTATTAAAGAATAACAGATATAGGGTACATATACTTATTGCTGATACATATATTAGAAGTTGTATGAATAATTAAAACATTATTTCAAAATCACATTAAAGAAATGAGTTTCTTTGAAAGTAATTTTTAAGCTCTACTGTATATTGCATGTTTCAAAACTTGGGGGACAAGGGAAAGGTATTGTACGACTGAAAGTGAATAACTACCTCCTATTGGTGTAATAAAACGTCATTACCAAACATTACATTCTGTTCTATTTATGGCGATTTGGCTTCAACGCTACTGGCGCTGATTCGACCAATGTTACAGTAACATAGACAATGTCAGATGTGAATTTTACCTGTTGAACTATACATTCCTATATAAATTGATTTTTTCATAATTTAGTTACAAGTATAGCTGTGCCCCTTATAGCAAACGCAAACTGAAGTCATCCAATAAGCTAAAAAAATCACAGAGCAGAAGTGAAACTTTACAACAGTAGCCTACGAGAGAATGAGATAAATATAGAGTATTAGGATAACTATAAGTTTTATTATTTTTAGAATATTTTTAACATATTTTTTTTTGATTTATGAGCTTCAAAACTGAAAAATATTTTCAACTCTATCTCGTGGTAGCTTAATGGCTAGCGCACGCGTACCAAACTCAAAGGGTGCGGGTTCGATCCTGTCCGGAACGCATGCACCACTTAGTTTTCTGATCTAATGTGCATATTGTTACAATTACCACGTGCTAATAACGGTGAAGGAAAACATTGCGATGCAGCCTCTACATTGAGATAACCGATGTGTTAAACCTGCCAAGCCGCCTTGGACAACCGTGGTGGGTATACTTGCCAATCCCCTATAATGGGAGGGCCGAGCCCAGCAGTGGGACATTTATGGGCTGATATTATTATTATTATATATTATCTTTATGAGCATAGTGTTTAAATGATTGATGATGATGATGGGTCGCTTTTTTTCGTTTCGTCGAGTTTCGAATCACAATGATTCTAATAAAGTACCACTTCAATATGTGCTAAACCTAGAAAATGACTATGAAATTGTATTAAACAGAGTTGCTGTCGTTGGGGACGGCGCCACCGGCGTCCTTGCGTCGGTACCTGCAGACGGCGGCTCGCAACGCGCCCCCCCGCGCCGCGCTGCAGCTCTTGGACCTGCTGTGGAAGGTTCTCGAGAAGTGCGGCGACCATCTGGCCGCTGCTGAAGTACTCGAAGGACTCGCCACACGACCTGGGTTAGTCAGCAACATCCTAACGTTAAATCCTGGATACATTGTATCTTCTTTACTTCGCGTGTTCCTCGCCGTCCCTTTTTGTGAGACAAGCCAGTATAATGAATGAATGGAAACACATTATTGTTGACCAAAAATTGAAACTACGTTCTTAAAACAAAATACATTACAGATACAGTATAGGTAAATTCAAAAGATTTTATTAAAAATAAGTTCCACTGGAGAACACTTTTTGAAGGTCATACCTACATATAGGTTAAAATTATTATTTTAATATTTTTTTTTACTTCCTAGTATATGAACGCCGCTTCGCAACGTGTTATTGTTGTTAAGGAAAAGAAGTGTCAAGAAACTCCCCAGTAACACGTCTAGCTAAAAATTGTTTTTTTTATATATATATATCATGTTCAATTTATATTTCAAGTTCTTTTTTTTAAAGTCTGTAACATACTTATGTTACAGAATGACTTTTGAAGAATTAATGGAGTTGTATCAAACAGTCCATTTTCAATAAGACAGAGCGCAACAAAATGGATAGAAAATATTATTATAGTTAAAAACATGGCGTATTAATTTATTTATTTTTAACATATCTCCATATGCTCCTTACAAGTATGGCAAGATAAAAACGTTATACTCGTACAAAACACAGTATAAGATAAGGTTGGAGCGAGCTGCTATGTAAATGAAGTTTTGTCATTTACGTATTCTTCAATAGTGTAGTATCCCTTTTTTTAGCAAGATACTTTTTAGTTTGGTTTTTAATTTAGTGAAAGGCAAATCTAACATTTCACTCGGAATCTTATTGAAGAAGCGTATACCAACCCCCAAGAAAGAGGACAATACTTTTTGCAATCTAAAAGATGGCAATATCAGTCTATTACAATGCCTGGTGTTGAAATTGTGAACATCCTTATATTGCTTGTAGGCACTCAAATTATTACGAATATAAATTATATTGTTACGTGCGAGCGGGGGTACGCTCTTATGGATTGGAAGAAAACACCAGTTTTTAATTTAACGCTTTTTAAGTCAATTACACAGCCGCACGCAGTACGTCTCTGCAGGGTTGCCCCTAATTAATAAGTTGTCACACTCTCAATACCGTCGCCGATATTGCGTAGACCACCTCCGATTTTATCGCGTGTAGCTCGCTTCTGGTTCCTCTCCCGAAGTACGCTACACACCGCCTTCACATATCTGTCCACCAAACTGGTCACTAAATTCACCACTTAATTCGTCTCTGTCTTCTATTAACCTTCTCTTCCTACTCTTTAGTATCGCACTTGTCGCTTCACCGTCTTGGACTGAACTCAACTCTAAAACTGCCCGGTAGGCGCGCCTTACGCTGTTTATATACCCGGAAGAATTTTTTAGAAATCTCTTCCTTCCCGAACAGAAGGTTCGGGAAGGAAGAGATATAGAGAACTTTCGTTTATACATCTATCCCTTTCTAACATCTATCTATCTCTTTCTTTCTTTCGTCGTCTATCTCTTTCTAACATGTATCTATCTCTTTCTTTCGTTTATCGTCTATCCTTTTCTAAATATATCCGTCCTTGTCTTTTCGTTCTACCACCATCATTCGCCACACTATTATTGGAAATAATGTAATGAGATGAATGTGAAATGGCCATAGTTCTGGCGCGACGTTGGCGCAGCGCATGTCGTGGCTGATGGCGGGCGTGGTGTGCGTGCGCGGCGCGGGCGCTGGCGCGGGCGCGGGCGGCGGCGGCGGCGAGCTGCTGCGCCGCCTGGAGGAGGCGGGCGAGGTGGCGCGCGTGCAGCTGGCGGTGAGGGCGGCCGCGCACGCGCTGCCGCAGCACCTGCAGCCCTCGGCGCACATGATGCAGCGGCTCGACGACGAGCTGCTCGAAATCACACAAGTACGTTCGCACACATCTGAAGCCCTAACTTTATGCACTGTCTTACAATTGGACGTACTTACGCAAAAAGGACCCAACCCACAAAATGTTACTTTTGAATGATTAAAGATTAAAATTTTAGCTGTATTTCCACATTGATGCAGTTCAACTTATTTGTATGAAAAATGAGACATTTACGCTTATATTTTCCTAAGAACCCATATACACAAACAAGTACATCAATGCGGAAATACAGTTAAAACTTTAATAATTCAAAAGTAACATTTTGTGGGTTGGATTCTTTTTGCGTAACTACGTGCAATTAACTATCAGTATATTTTTCCCGTCAGAAGTTTCACAGTATTAAACATATTGAGTAATTTATTTTAATGTAGTGTAACACACTATTTCTTTCTGTTCCTTTTTCTAGATTATAAGTATCCAATTTTGGTTTATATTTATTTTTGTGTATTGTTAGGCCTTAAATTATGGATATCCTGTCGGATACTTTTTAATAATAAATAAAATAAATAAATAAAATATTTAGACATGTATTATAATTTCACAAACGGCTAGTTCCTATATTTTAGTATTTATTTATTTTCTTTACTATCGGTTAAAATTTTAAATAGGTTATGTCAAATTTCAACCGATGGTAAGGAAAGTGCAAGAATTATTAAGATATAGGAACTGGCAATAAGTGATTCTCCAAAGTCTACCACTTTAAGCGCTCAGGGGCCTTAAACAGTCGCATATGGTAAATCTTATTGTGAAATTGACAAAGGTCTAGACTCTAGATGTACTGGGAAGTGCAAGAGATTGCATGAGTTTCCGTGTTATTTTGACACTTATTGGCAGTGAAAGTCAGAACTTAGCAAATGATTCGAAACATATTTTACAGCACAGCAAAAAAATATGTTACGAACTACCATTAAACATTTATATTTTTATTGGGAGTGATACCATGAAATACACTAGATAGTCTCGCTTAAATTCTTACAGCACTAATAAATGCCGAATCCTAACTGACCACTTTTAGAATTTTTGTATGCCAGTCTATCTGAAACCACGAATGGTCCCGGAAATGACTCAACAGATTTCATGAGAATTTGAGGGGTTAAAAGCAGGATTTTCTTTAATTTTTATGTATGTTCAATTCAATATCTTTGAGGGTGCAAAAGATAGGAATGTTAATTATAAGACCCGCGTAAATTAAATGGCGGACAGAGCTGATATGAAATATGTTGGCAGTTTTTTTTAATATAGCAATTAGTAAACATAATAAACCTACGTTTTAACGATTTGAAGAGTGGTGGTTTATTCGATTTTTATTATTCCGACGTTGCGGCTACTTTTCAGTATTTATTAATTTAGGTTTATGGCTTGGCAACTAGGCCTTTAAGCCAGATCTTAGTTTACAATGTAGCTTCTTCATTTTCTTAAGCCTATGTGTAGCACAGCTGAACTGTAGGTAATCAGCTAGTGCCATTCAACGGAGTTCTTGTGACAACTCAAAAGGCCACATTTGACTATACAGTTCACATTTCCCACAAAACACATAATTACTACTCGAAAACTATCAATATCCTACAACTATTGTTCATTTTAGAGTAATTTTACACATTTTTAGAAAATAAAACTGCACAGCACAACATCTCCTTTCAGTTCCCGCCAAAAACTCCCTACTTTTCAGTATAAGTTAAATAAGTAGCCGTGATCACGAAAGACAGAGATGTCCAAATGTCAATGTGTATTGTTATAGTTTTATTTAGCCTACCACCAAATTATTTATTTTAATATGATATATCATGTTATTGCCTATTTGGCGGTAGGCTAGATAAAACTTTAACAATACTCATTGACGCTTGACATCTTTGTCTTCCGTGATGACGGCTACTGAAAAGTTGTCGAAACGTCGGAATAATAAAAATAAAATAAATTACTGCGCTTAATTACAGTGAACACGTAGTTTCATTATAAATTATCATTTTTATTTCAGCTTTACGAAGAATACGCTGACCGTTATAATCTGTGGGAATGTAAGTTGGCGATAGTACAATGTTCAGGCCACAATGACGCTTTATTAGTAGAAAACATTTGGAGCAATATTCTAGCGGAAGCTGAAGTGGCAGCGAGGAATATGCCCACTCCCGACAAAGTATTAGAATCGGTGCTCAGCAAATTAACCACTTTAGGAAGGGAATATGTTAACACCGGACATTGCTTCCCGTTGTGTAAGTACATTTTGAATTTTAAAACTATATATAATATGTTTTTCATGTATTTAGGATTGAGTAACTTCAGTTTTGTATCCATTGAGAAATTGTAATATTTTTCGTACATATGTATAGGACAAACAAATACAAAACGCAAAGTTTAAATGAGTTCGTGAAGTTCGTGCATGTCAGATAACAGTGAAATAAAGTGACCCACTTTTTATTATCTTCAAAATGTTGCAACCTCATAGATGTTGTACGAGTGTACAAAATTATGACGTCATAATTCTGCATATAAAATAGCCTATGTTTTAAATTATAATTATTTAAATTCATCTATGTAAAGAAAAAGTAATAATAAGCGAATATTACAATATAGATTATTCAGCTTAAGCGTCCACTTGTATAACGAACCAATGTTTATGCTAATATATTACAGATTTTATAGTTCGTCAATTAGAAATTATGAGCTGCAAACTGCAAGCAGAGCAAAGTATGGTATTTAGAACAATTTTGAACATTGGAGTGTCATTGGAACAAGTCCTGGATATTTATATCAAGTAAGCAATCTTATAATACAAAGATATTTATCCCGTAAAGCTTAATAGTATGCATCTATGCTAAATCTTCTCGCTGGTGTAGTATAAAGTACTGCATGTTATTTTGAATGTTGTTTTTCCAAGCTCCTGTGTTGTGGCTCTCAGCAGTGCTTTGGATATCGAACAACGCACTTTTTGTAATTCCCACGTTTTTCGCTCACTTTACTCACTTGGTTCAGTGTACTTCTATTGTGAAGTTGGCATATAGTCAAAAAGCCTTTATACTGGAAAGTAGTTACTGTCGCCTGTAGACGTTTGCAACACCAGATGCATAGCCAATATGCTGCCAGCCTGTAGTTTCAGCATAGAGGAGATTGATTAAAGCGAGTGGAATGGGAGTAGCAGACAGGAAGAATAGGATATGGAATAGATAGGAGTGTTCAGTCCTTGCCTGTTACAAGTAGGTAAAACACAGCCCCGCTGGTTTTGTTGACTACCCTCTTTCTGTGTGAGGTGACGGCCAATGCACAGCAGGGTAAGGGGCAGCCATTTTGAACATTCACGTTCTACGTTTGGACTACATCGCGCCTTGCGTTGACCTGTTGTATTAAATTTAAAGAATTATAATTACTGGTGGCCGTGTCAATAACTTTCAAAGACCTAATCTGTGTAGTGATAGCTCTAAAGTGAAACATAGTCCTGTGCTCTGTTCCTAAATACTACCTGAACCGAGTCAGGACAGGGCTGATCTCAAGGTTGGTGGAGCTTCTGCTTTTATAGTGCAAGGATTTAAATCATGTCTCTCCCATACAGTCCATAACAATCGAACCAGTAAACTACTTCTGGGTCACCGGAACTCGCTCATTGCACAAAACACAATCAAGCACGCCTATATGTAATGAGAGCGTGCATCACACCTTAGAGCTAACATCATAATGCATGGCTGTACCACCATGCCCAACGCGGCGTGCAATTATGCAATGTGACGTTATAGGCTGGTGAGCGTGAACGAGCGCGTGTGGCTGGGCTGCGGCGACGAGGCGCACGTGTGCGTGGCGGCCGCGCTGCTGCTGGAGGCGGCGCGCGTCGAGGCGGCGCCACTCGCGGCGCACGCGCGCCGGAGGGCGCTCGCCAGGTGCAAGGACCTGCACGAGGCCGCGCTCTCCTCCTTGCAGGTCACTATAGTAATAGTAGTAGTATAAAAATACGTTCTCACAGTACACATCATTGCGCAGAACACAGTAATAAGATTCACAGACAGAACTGATAGGCGAGTGTTGCTTTTTCGCTCGACACTTATTCAAACGTTAATAATTGACTGGAACTAACTTCACTCGAAGCGCCCTAACTGTTACATATACACTCATAGAAGGAGAAAACAAACTAATGATTTCTACTGTAATCTCCGGCACAATTTAGCCATTAAGCTAAAAAGAGAGTTTTATAAATCTACTAGCTGTACCCGGCAGACGTTGTCCTGCCTTTAAAAAATAATAATCTAGAACCCGATTCCAGCGTCATCTACCGGGACCAAATGTTAATCTAAACTATTCTCAAATCCACTTGAACAAACAAAAAAAATCATCAAAATCAGGCCCAGCGTTTAGGAGGAGTATCGCGGTGCCACCTACTGGGTCCAATCGCTTATTTAAACCATTCCGGGACAAACTTCAACACATACAACAACAAAAAGAACACCTAAATACTGGTACCCCGTTGCAACGCCATCTACCTGGTTCAAATTAAAATCTAAATCATCCCAGTAGAAAATTATAAAAATACTAATATCGTTATTAAAAAATAGGGGTTAATCATAGAGGGTTGAAAATTTATGGTTGTATGTATTTTCTAATGCTGTATCATAACAAAAAAAATGAAAAAATTATCAAAAAAATTATAATTTAGGGGTGGACTACCCTTAACATTTAGGGGGATGAAAAATAGATGTTGGCCGATTCTCAGACCTACCCAATATGCACACAAAATTTCATGAGAATCGGTCAAGCCGTTTCGGAGGAGTATGGTAACTAACACTGTGACACGAGAATTTTATATATAAGATTATTAGACCATGGGGACCAAAGCGGCTTTTTCGCAGATTCGCATTACAGACAGGGCTGGGCAAAATACATGCTTTGCTTTAATTGAAATACAAATTACAAAATACTTTCTTGCATGTATTTAAAATACGAAATACAAAATACTTTTAGGTCGTGTATTTAAAATATAAAATACAAAATACAGTGTTTTAACTACATATTTGTATTTAAAATACAAATTACAAAATACTTATGAAATTTCCGTTTTTTTTCTAAAATAGCGTATTTTTTAATATATATTTTTTATTCTATTAATCAAAGTAATCACCCATGCAATCAATGCAACTATGCCAACGCAGTGGCAGTTTATTTGCCCTTCTTGAATAGATTAGCTGGATGCTGGAGGCAACAAATTCTTTAAAAGCATTTTGTTCTACCTTTTGGTATTGTAATTTTTCCCGCTAAGAAATTATCGAAATTCTGTAAAGAGTGGAAGTCTGTAGGTGTTAGGTCTGGTGGGTACAGTGGATGACGGAGAGCTTCCAACTCTAGCTCTTGTAACTTGGAGATCGTCTGTTGTGCAGTATAAGGTGTCGTGCAGGAGTCAGACGAGCGATTGACCAAAGGTGGTTAAAGACGTGCGAGCTTCTCATCATTGTGTGCAGTTTTTCACAGTAAACATCTATAGTAATGCTCGTCCCATTTGGAAAGAAGCTTTGATTAATCACACTAGCGCTAGATCGCCAAACAGTGGCCATCACTTTTCTAGGGGTTTCATTTAGGATATTCTTTAGGTGCTGAACCAGGATCCAACCAACTTGCTGAGCGCTTGCGATTGTCAAACAAAATCCATTTTTGTCGCAGGCAACAATGCGGTACAAAATTCCTTCGTTTGTGAGCTTGTTGACAAGTGCAAGGCACTTCTCGACGCATACTTCGCGCTGGCGATCATTGAGTTCGTGCGGCACGCATTTGTCAAGCTATTTTACCTTGCCAATGTGACACAAATGGACAAATAATATTGTTTTGAAGCTAATGTCGAAAGCTCCTGCTAATTCAGCAGTATCATCAGCTTCCACAATATCCTTTAATTCATCATTGTCGATCAAGTTTTTTTTAAGTCGAAATTACTAGAACGGAAGCGGCTAGATCAATAACAAGTGGTGCGTTCGCTTGTAGCGATCGCTCCGTAAACGTCATTGACGTTGCTTGCCGCTTTTGCCGACTTATCTTTATTAATATTATAAATACAAAAGTAACTGTCTGTCGACCTGTTCCGTTTTCACGGAAAAACTACTGGACCGATTTGGCTGAAACTCAGTATATATATTTTCGCTGCCAAGAATGAATATAAGATACTACTTTACGAGTATATCCCAAAAAATGGAACACTTTCCGGGATAAAAATATATTTGTCTCTCTGTTTGTTAGACTTTTACGGAAAAGTATTGGACCGATTTGGCTGAAAACATGTAATTTTAATACCGAAGATGGACAAGGGATACTTTTTATCCCGGATAGTGGGATAGATTTATGTGATCGTTATTCCAAAAAGTAGGATATTTTTTTTTGTAATTTGTCATTTTGGTCATTTCTGTCATTTGGGTCATCTTGGTCATCTTTGTCCTTTTAGTCATTGTAATCCTTTTTGTCCTATTTGTCCTTTTTGCCTTTTTATGTCCTTTTTGTTATTCATGTAGTTTTCATAGACGGAGGATAGATAAATTAAACTAGGACAGTTTGGAGAATGAAAGTTGGGATTGGACCAAGCATTTCTCAAGTTTATAGACATCAAAATTTATCATCTATAAAAAATTCGATCATAAGTTGATCTGACTGTCTGTTAGCCTTCACGCAAAAACTACTAGGAATACTGGATCAGTGCTCGAATATTGTTTAAAAGTAGTTTTAATACCGAAAATGGACATAAATAATTTTCATGCCGGTAGAAGGGATAGTTTGCGATATAAAATGAAATTATACTTCCGAGTGCAAATAGCACACTAACATAAAAATTTAGTATAGTGTAACCTGTATTAACGCCTGCTCTTTAAACAAGAAGCACGCACTAGAGTAAACTCTAGTTGATATTATAAATGACAGAGTAACTATGTCTAACTGTCTGTTCCGTTTTCACAGAAACCCTACTGAACCGATTTGGCTGAAATTCAGTATATATATTTTCGATGCCTAGAATGAACATAGGATACTTTATACCACGAAAAATGTGATAGTTCCCGAGATAAAAAGTATATTTATCTCTCTGTTTGTTAAGCTTTTACGGAAAAAGTATTGAACCGCTTTAGTTGAAATCAGGTAAATATGTAATTTTAATACCAAGGGTGGACAAGGGATAATTTTCATCCCAGATAATGGTATAAGTTTTAGGATAGAATTATGTATCCCAGAAAGTAGCATAGGTAGCAGCATTCTTTGTGATATGTCATTTTCGTCAACAAGGGATACTTTTCATCCCGGACAATGGGATATATTTATGTAAACGTTATCCCAAAAAGTAGGGTAGGTAGGGGTAGGTGTTTTGGTCGATTTGTCCCATTTGGTGGAATTGGTCGTTTTAGTAGATTTGTTCGAACTAGTCGATTTGTTCGATTTCGTCGATTCGTCGAATTAATGTAACTGGTCGATTTCGTGGAATTGGTCAGTTTCGTCGTACTGCTCGATTTGGTCGAATTAGTCGAACTGGTCAATTCCGTCAAATTGGTCGTTTTGGTCATTTTGATCTATATATGTAGTTTTAATACATATAAAATGATGAAGATAGTTTGCGATTTAAAATTAAGTGTCTCATTCAGAGCAAATAACACTAACAAAAAAATCTAATACAATGTGAGGTCACATTGTTTTACATTGACGCAACTTCTATTAACAAGAGGCATACACTAGAGGTTGACCCGCGGCGCAACCGCGGAGTAAACTCTAGTATATCAAAAATAGTCGAATTTTTAACGTATTCATAGTGACGAAAAACATTCTAATGCGATGAAAACATAACGCTAATCAATAAACAAATGACTAATTTTTTTAAAAGCATCCTGGTTTTCAAAGTAAAATTAATTTGAAATTATATATCTTAACTTTAATTAAATGGCCAGTACTGCAGAACGTACCTAATATATATTTAGCGGTCACCATTTTCCTTATGAAAGCTATCGCTATTTTCTGAAGAACACCATCCATCAATAAGATAGCTAAAAGTATTTTGTCAAATGTATTTTGAAGCCATAAGTATTTGAAATACTAAATACAAAATACCTCAGCGTTAGGTATTTAAAATACTAAATACAAATTACATTTTTAAGAAGTAATTGAAATACAAATACAAAATACGTATTTGTATTTCAATTACGTATTTCAATTACAAGTATTTCAAATACTGCCCAACCCTGATTACAGATATGACAAATATCAAATATAGTTAAACTTCAGGTTATAAATACACCTACTATTAGATCTACAAATTTGTCAATTTCACCAAACAATCCTTCAAAGGCGGCCTTGGTGTTTAATATGATAGTGAAGCATGTCCTGTTTAAATAACTTAACTACTACTTTAACTCAATATGAGTAAGACCATGAGAAACTACTACAACTGTTACTTGCGAAGGCACACAGACAAGCTTGACGATTAAAAGTTCCGTTATAGCTAAAATGCCCTCGAATGACCTTTAATGATAACATATTTGAGTTATGGATGTTGAATGACGATTTATACAACCAATTATTTTTTTGAATTTCAGGCACGACCAAATACTCAACGCTTGATCGAAAGACTGTCAGTTGCGCAGGCGCATCTAGATCGAATGGATTGAACAATTTTGGAATGTAAAGTGCATTATATTAATGAACTGATAGATATAAAATAAAGTAATATTTTAATTACAAACGGCAAGATCTTACGTTTTCTTAGTAAATATCTCGATTAAAAAAAGCTTTTTTTTTCATACTGAGGTATAGTTAGCGCCAAAGTGAATGGCAGCTCTTGGTGAGCTACGTCTAACTGCATTGTAGTCTGTTCTCTAAAGTATGGCACAGACTATACACAAGTCTTATTCAATCAAGGGACCCAATATGATTTTCTCGTTCAAATAAAATACGAATTGAAAGTCATAAATTGTTCCATATTAAGTTCCCACATTTTGATTTTACTAGATTTTGAGAATACGATTAAATGATCTAAAAAATTATAATGAAATAGATTTTTAGCCTTCGATATAACTAATTTGCTTACAATTAAGTTCCTTTACAGAGATTTACACAAATAAATTTCAAATTAAAATATCAATTTATATTGTATGTTTTTCATACATTTTTCTTTACTGGCTCAGTAATAAATAATAAACAGTGTTGTGATAGTGAAATAAAAGTCTTTAACAGTAATAATTTTTAATTTAATGTTTCATTTCAAACAATTATAAATACTTAATTTATTTAATAACAATACTTTTATTTGGTTTAAAAATGGCAGTGACTGATATATTATGGTGTTTTATCGAAAGTGTTAATCATTCTGCGATAACAGGTACATGACCACGTTTATTAAAATATGATAATAGCTGGTTCCTGATTATATAGGTCTTTATGTAAAAAAATCATTTTTGTAAATAAACAGAACTTTGAATAATATTTCGAGCATTTTATTAACTCACTATCTTAAAAACTATTTATGTACAGACTCCATGTTTAGAACGCTAGTACAATCAGATGATAGACAAATGCTCTTTAAAATTAGATCCCGTTGTACTAGTTGTATATTCCACCATAAAATCAAAATAATCAGAACATTGCCTGATGCATGCGGCCTCCTTTTTTTAAATTCTTAATTTCTTGTGACAATTCTATAAACATATGGGATTTGGAGGGAAATATACATCTGTATTGAAAATAGTCGTTAAATTGGATTACTCCTTGAATGAACCTACAGATTGATATAATATGTATTGCCAAGCTGAACAAGTTACGGTTGTGTTATGTACCCATAATTAATACAACTTACAACTCTAGACACAGACCAGAGAAAACAATGGTAAGTTTATGCAATTTACCTTACCGGAAATCGAACCCGGCGATCGATCTTTGCGATCTAATTACACTAGGCTGATCGAGACTGGGCACACAGAGGCTGTTCGAAACTGCTCAATTTAACGCATGTGTTCAATAACGTAGTTATTGAAAACTCAAGAAATAATGTGGATTTACTGACAACAACGCCATCTAGTAAAAGACATGGGTACAGCTCCTCTTGAAATTAGAATTAAAAGAAGCAAGCTTATCTATCCTCTGATATGATAATGATAATCTAAGAGCTAAAAAAAGAAGAATTCTACCATCCGTAGTAGACCAACCGTCGGATCACTAAACAACCTTATAAAAAAGGATTAAATCACTTCACCGGATTATGAGGAATCTTCATCAAAAGGGTTAGTAGTGTTTACTTGAAGTCCAAGGTCATCGGGGTAAGTGTACAAGGTAGGCTGCCCACTTATTGTGGGCAGCCCCACCGTGTTTATAGGCGATATATTGCATTGCTGTTTTGTAGATTCTTTGCCAGAGTTTTTTCTCACGATGGTGGTGTACGTTGGTGTGGCTTTGGTGGGCATGTCTTTGATTCGAGTTCCCGCTCGATAACTGGTGAACTCGTCTGGGGGCGGCGGCAATGAGAAGCCGTATGACGTTTGCGTTATATCCGACTGCTCGTCACTTGGCTCCTTCACTAATTTGTGCCGCATTTTTCTTGGCATTGTGTAAAACGTGTTCATCTGAAAATTATTATATATTTTTATTATAATTTCTACTTTATAATAGACGTGATTTTTCGATTGATGTTGATGTTGGTTGATTTTGACGTGACAGTTTTCATGATAATAAATAAACCTGAATGTATTTATTTTAATGTGTATGTGTTCCATCTTCGTGGCATTAATAAACTAATTTTCATCACATACATTCCCTATTTATGTATTTTGTATTTCATACATTATAACCGCACTTTTTTATGGCTGTGTAGGTCCGCGTGTGATTGCTTGTCGCACTTGATGGATGATTTTATCTAGGATGGAGCACGCTCATCTGAAGATTACCTCTATTTATTCCTGACTCCGAAGGAAAATAGTCTTAATATTTTTGATAGTTTTAGAACTCTCTTTTGCCATCACTCGCATATTCTTCTAGGTTAAAACGTGTCTATTGTCTATCCCTGTTACCGAAAACACAACAAATTTCATGATAATCGGTTCGATAAGGAGTAGATCACTATACCTCTAAACAAGTTCACTTTTACATTTATGTCAAAATCTTACTCAACAGACGAAACTATCCTATACATTTTTATTAATAAACTAATGTTCATACGTAGAAATCGATTTACTTGGACGTTAATTATATTAAAATTAGTATGTGCCAGCGGAACTTTGTTCGCGTTACCATGGCAGCGTAGTGAATTGCAATGGCGGCACTAAAAAACACGATTGCAGCGCTACCTTCTTCGCGATATTCATCTATCTCACAGAAATTGCTTCATCGGGATAAAAAGTATCCTATCCTTGACCCGGAATATAAGTTAGCTCTTGGTCAAGTTTCGTTTAAATCCGTTCAGTAATTTTCACGTGATGCTCTCTAAGAGATAAAAATTCTAAAAGTTGTGCATTTTCGGAATCTGCTGGTCTGAAATAGACCGCCGGATTTTTTTCCCATTTTTAAATTCGTTGTACAAAGTTGATCCCTCTACATATTTATTATATTATAAATAATAAACGTAAGTGTTGTAAGTTTTATAAACAATTAATTTGATCTAACTTACGGGTCTTGGAACGTTATAATTGGGTTCATGTGGCAGATCCATAACAAGATGATCACTTAATGCGTCCATCTCTCGCTTCCTGTTAATATTTTGCAGGGAATGCACTCGACAATGCGTACTGTGTCGTATATTATCATTTATATTATATTTACTCGCACTTTCATCGGGCATGTCGTTCATGTATCGAGCGGAATGAAAAGAGCTAGTTCTTCTCACGTCGAAGTTTTTCGATGGGTATCTGGACACGGCTCGCCTGAAGGAATCAGTTCGTCGTACATTGCATTCGCTACCATCTTCGCTTCCATGGTACGTTTCGCAGTTCGACTCGGGAAATTTTCCTGTGAGTATTCACCTTTATCTTTACATAGTATAAAACAAGTCTCTGTGGCTGTCTGTATATCCGCTAAGACCTAAACTATGGAACGGATTTTTAGGCGGTTTTTACCATCAGTTAGATGATTATTCAAGGAAGGCTTTTATATATACTAGCTTTTGCTAGCCACTCCAAAAACCTAATTAAGTTTTTATGTACGTAAGTAAAATAGATCTACCCAGCAAGGATTATCCGCGGCGTAGTCGCGGGAAAAACATTACTAAAGTATACAAACAAGTAAGTTTGTTTGATTTTACTTGGTTATGAACTGATTTACATGAAATTTGTTGAATAAGTACTTCAGAGGCGTCTCCACTCGTCTTGATGATGATGTGGAGATGGATGTGTGAAACAATAAGGAATAAAATAATTAGTACAAACTGGTTTTTTTTAAAGTACCCTTAACCGAAAATAATTTTTTTTATTGCAGGAGTTCAGCAGACGGGCAGACGATCCACTTGATGGAAAGCGGTTACTATCGCCTATGGACATTTGCAACACCAAAGGCTACAAATGGGCTGCTGCTCTCTTAAGGGAGACTGGAACCTGGTCACTAATGTCGGAACACAACTCAAGATTTGTTGAAGATTCGACTCGTTCGACAAATGTCATCTTTGTCGTCCGTGATCACATATATATATTCATTATTATTGAAGTATACATAGACTATGTTGACAAAATGCGTATGTCGTAACTAAAGCAACTTGATATTTACACGATGTTTGGTGTCATACTAAAACTACTAGTATCGAAATTACTTTTGATCTAATATTGGAGTTGCTTGAGTTTAGACTTTACGAAAGTGGCGCCCCTCTTAGTTTCTACTTCATTTTGCCACATTGTAAATAACAAAAAAGTGTGTGTGCACTTATGTACACGCATTGGAAGTTATACTTCTTTGGCGTAACAAGATAAAAAAAATCAAAAATTTGATCTTTCGCCTTATTCAACGTTTGTAGAAAAAACGACACTAACAATAGAAAAACTAAAATGTTGACTATAGCTAATTTCAGGGTGTTGGTTTTTCGTGACGGTATGCGCTCGTAAAAATTTATTTTTTCCCTAACGCGCCAAAAGAAGTATAACTTCAAAAATTGTAAATGTTACCTTCGGTGTTGTATGCACATAGAGGTGGATGGAAGTGCGCTCGCGGCAGATTCAGCCTCGAGCCGCGCTCGTGCGCGCACAGCACTAGCCCGCACGCCACCAGCGCGAGTAACAACACGCCGCCGCACAGCCCGAGAGACAGTATTGTTATATTTGCCACGACGGTTCCTTTTAATCAAATGATCAAAAACAGATTACTGGAGTTAAATTTGAATATATTATACGTGATAGATTAAGATCATTTACATGGTTGGAGCACATTGAATTAATTCAGACGAAAGGAGCAGGACTGTAAGGATACGACAGTTTTTCTAACCTATCGTTATGCCCCTGCTGACCTGCGATAGTGTTGAAACATGAGTTGTCTCTCAATGTTTAATGTAAATAACAATCTCGCCTCTCAATAACGCATTAAACACATCTGCGTGATACAGTCGCTAACCATTATCTCAGAAGAAAAACATCGTGATGAAACTTGCACATCGAGATAACCGGTATCTACTCTCCGTTCTGACAAACTGAGAGTTTCTAACCCAGCAATGGCACATTTATAAGCTGTTATTATTATTATTTTATGTACTACTAGAGTTTACCCCGCGGCTGCGCCGCGGGTTAACCTCTAGTGCGTGTCTCTTGTTTATAGAGCAAGTGCTACAGGTTATATTATATTACATTTTTATGTATTTGCGCACAGAAGATTCACTTCATTTTATATCGCTAATTATATATACCATCCCCCGTCTATCTGTCAACAAAATAAATTACAAAACTTGACCAAAAAGGCCAAAATGGTCAAAATGACCAAATAGGCCAAAATGACCAAATAGGCCAAAATGACCAAAAAGGAAAAATTACCAAATAGGCCAAAAAGGCCAAAATGACCAAATAGGCCAAAATGACCAAAAAGGAAGAAAAATGACCAAATAGGCCAAAATGACCAAATAGGCCAAAATTACCAAATAGGCCAAAATGATCAAAAAGGCCAAAATGATCAAAAAGGCCAAAATGATCAAAAAGGCCAAAATGACCAAATAGGCCAAAATGACCAAATAGGCCAAAATGACCAAAAAGGCCAAAATGACCAAATAGGCCAAAATGACCAAAAAGGAAAAATTACCAAATAGGCCAAAATGACCAAAAAGGCCAAAATGACCAAAAAGGCCAAAATGACCAAAAAGGCCAAAATGACCAAATAGGCCAAAATTACCAAAAAGGCCAAAATGAAAATTATCCCTTGTCCATCCTCAGTATTTAATTTACATACGTACCGAATTTCAGCCAAATCGGTCCAGTAGTTTTTCCGTAAAAGCATAACAAACAAACAGACAAATATCATGTTATCCCGGAAACTATGCCATTTTTCGGGATAAAAAGTATCCTATGTTCATCCTCGGTATCGAAAAAATATATATATATATATACTGAGTTTCAGCCAAATCGGTCCAGTAGTTTTTACGTGAAAACGGAACAGACAGACAGAGTTACTTTCGCATTTATAATATTAATAGGGATTATGAATTGATATGAATTAATAAGAATATTAAAAGCCTCAAGTCTGCTGTTACAATTGAGTTGATTGAGCTATTTTATGTTTAATAGCAAAACAATTCATGCCATTTTCTTGTGAGAGAAATCTTTTAATACGATCAGTTGACTTTTTGATATTTTATTTAACTTAATCTCTTGGCATTCATTGTTTTTCTTTTAGTCTTTTATACGAATTAGTAGTTTTGTCAGTTCTAATCCCTATTAATATTATAAATGCGAAAGTAACTCTGTCTGTCTGTCTGTCTGTTCCGTTTTCACGTAAAAACTACTGGACCGATTTGGCTGAAACTCAGTATATATATATTTTCGATACCGAGGATGAACATAGGATACTTTTTATCCCGAAAAATGGGATAGTTTCCGGGATAACATGATATTTGTCTGTTTGTTTGTTATGCTTTTACGGAAAAACTACTGGACCGATTTGGCTGAAATTCGGTACGTATGTAAATTAAATACTGAGGATGGACAAGGGATAATTTTCATTTTGGCCTTTTTGGTAATTTTGGCCTATTTGCTCATTTTGACCTTTTTGGTCTTTTTGGCCTATTTGGTCATTTTGGCCTATTTGGTCATTTTGGCCTATTTGGTCATTTTGGCCTATTTGGTCAATTTGGTCATTTGTCCTTTTTGGTCATTTTGGCCTATTTGGTCATTTTGGCTTATTTGGTCATTTTGGCATATTTGGTCATTTTGGCCTTTTTGATCATTTTGGCCTATTTGGTCATTTTGGCCTTTTTGATCATTTTAGCCTATTTGGTCATTTTGGCCTATTTGGTCATTTTGGCCTATTTGGTCATTTTGACCTTTATGGTAATTTTGGCCTATTTGGTAATTTTGGCCTATTTGGTCATTTTGGCCTTTTTGATCATTTTGACCTTTTTGGTCATTTTGGCCTTTTTGGCCTCTGGTCATTTTGATTATTTTGGCCTTTTTGGTCGTTTTTGCCTATTCCGTCATTTTAACCATGTCGGTCACTGTGGTCTTTTGGTCATTTAGACCATTATGGCCTTTTTGGTCAAGTTTTGTAATTTATTTTGTTGACAGATAGACGGGGGATGGTATATATAATTAGCGATATAAAATGAAGTGAATGTTCCGTGGGCAAATACATAAAAATGTAATATAATATAACCTGTAGCACTTGCTCTATAAACAAGAGACATGCACTAGAGGTTAACCCGCGGCGCAGCCGCGGGGTAAACTCTAGTAGGTACTATAAAACCACAAGACTGGCAAAATCAGTGATCGGCCATTTAAACAGCGGACTTAGGGCCCAGGTGTTCACCTTTTGCATTGTCTTTTACTTCGTCATACTTGATTTCAACGGGCTGGCTCTCTCCTTTATCATTGAATGCTTTAATGATGAATTTGTATTTTTTGTGCTTGGGTTCCTGGATTTTGAATTGCGGTTCAGCACTTTCTATAGATATAAATTGTTCCTTTGAATCCAGTGACGTAACTGAGAATTTAAATCTCTGAAATAAAAATATGATAGATAAGTTATTAGTGTGCACCATCACAGAATTTACAAGCTATTTTTTTGCAGTTAAGTCAACTGAGACAATTTTTATTATTGCACTAAACATCACAGCCTCCTTGATTTTGTATGAGAATGCTTGCTTCTGATGTGACAATTTTAACGATACAAATAGTTTATAAATTATTGTTCAAACTATAATTGAAATTCAATTTTTTTTATTCAAAATAAGTTCCACTGGAGATTCTATTCTATGTACACCGCTTCGCAGCGTGTTATTGCTGTTGAGGAAAGAAAGTCCCCAGCAACACCACTAGCCTAAAAAATCAATTTTTACTTGAAGTGTCAAAAAGAGTTCCAATCTAAGTTAATTTTAGTGTTGCTACCAAAGGGTTATTGCATTTCATTAACTCAGTTCGATTCAGGAAAAAACTAAATGCCCTATTTATTTCAAATCCTTAGATTATTTATGTGTAATAAACAATGCTACATAATTGTACATATTATGTATTGAAAACCAAAACGATTGAATAAATGTACTTATATTATAAGGGTGAACTAATAACAATAATAATAGATTAATTGTGGTGCATGATAATACATGCGGTAGGTACGCGAAACGTTATTAGAGACAAAACTCTCGCTCCATATCGATTTTGTGAGGTATTTATATTATGACACAAAAAGTGAATTTTAATCAATTTCTCGTAGTAATTGGTTAACTTGGTGAAAGATTTGTAGGTTTCAATTTCTAAATATTTTGTAATGTGAAGTGCCAAATCGGGCCGATTGTTTTGTGATAATTGATGATGACCGATTTTGTTAATCGTACTATCACAGGGCCTTGGACGTATTTGTTTCGTATAAAGCTTAGGCCGCTTTAAATCACGCTATTCGTTCGTCATTTATGTTATAATTCGCTATATAACTAGTGATACGTGAAACGTTTTGTTAGTAATAAGGTGGTATCTGAATTCTGCTTTATATCATGTAAATAACTATTTATTATAACACGTGTCTACCCAGTTTTAGTTTTTTTTGCTATGGAAATTCAATATGAACTATGGAATATTTCCTTATACTCGTCTCGGTGCTATAGGAACCCTATTATATTTATAGATCTGGGTGGGTCTCCAGATTGCGGAATTTTTCTCAACATGTTTCGTTCAAGGCCAAAATTTTATGGGATAAATATGAAATTTTATCTGTCATTAAATAAGCAATATTTAAAACCAAACACTAAAGTGTACCTAATAATGACAACGGTGTAGTTGTTATGGCGCTTTTGGGATATCTTATACCCCATTTAATTAAAACGTTTAGATAGATACGATAAGATAGATAGATTTTAGTTAAAAAGTTAGATAGATAGTTATTTTAAATTAATAAAAAATAAACTTATAGACCTAAATTTTATCTAATTATGCTCAAAGGACGGTCTCTTTGCTAAACAACTAATACGCGTTTAGTTATAATTGGAACTAACCTGAGGTAACCCGCCGTTGTGTCCCACTTGGCAAGAGATGAAAATATCACTAGTATGCCTGAGCGCGGTGCACTCGGTCGGCGGGTGGGGAACAGTCTCGTCGGTCACCAAGAACGTGCAAGGAGTCTCAAGTGCAGGCGGTGAGGCCACTCCATTAATGCCCCAGCAGAATATTGTAGCTGAAGTGGAAACAAATGTTATTAATATTTTTATCCACCGAATTATTATAACAGTTCCCATTGAACTGTCTTTTTCACACTTTGCACAATGGAGCATGGAGCCTCCTTCAAATATCCTTCTTCTAGATCGGCGTCCATCTGGAAGAAACATATCCAAGCGAAGAGTTGGAAATGACGATCGCCCAGTAAATTATGTAACTCTTGATACAGAAGTTAAATACTTCTAGGTTTGAATATTCATTTATTTGTATATAGGTATATCGTTACACTAGCTTGTATAAATGTATAGAGCCATGTTCGTAGCTTGATCATCTAAGAGATGCTAATCCGGGTAGGGTAAGGGCGCGTTCCTACTTTGTCGTGACGACAGATAATCGTGTAGTTTTAAGTGTCGTTGCCTATATGTTTAAATGGAGGTGTTCACATGTAGAACGACACGACTTACTGTCGTCTACCACATTATTTGCAGTGACGACTGATTGTCATGACAGTGGGAACGGCTAGCACGACAGTTGTAAAACAATAAAAAATCGTTACGACTAAATCGTGACAGCAAATCTATCGTAGCACGATAAAAATATCGTCTCGTCGTTTACACGTATTTTCCCTTCCCCCTCGCGACTGTAGTAGCTTGCTAATGATGTGTAAACGACAAAGCGACTGCCGTGAAACGATATAATGTCGTCGCGATCCAATGGGTACAGCTAGATACGATAGTCGCTAAACGATATTTTTTTTTGACGATAAACAATCGTTATAATGGGAACAGCTAGATACGACAGTCATCAAACGATAAATTAATCGTTATGACATAGTGGGAACGCGCCCTAAACCGGCATAAAAACATATCGCATGATGCAAACGCCGACTACACCGCGTATTTTGGAACAAAGCTGGGCCAGATCGGGTTATGATTTGCTATTTCATCCAATACGTGTGGAAAGCCGCCGAGCATAAGAAATAGTAAATAATATATTGTTACGAGTTACGCAGGACTCGAATTGAAATGCCGTTGGAATTACTATATAATTTATTAGGACTGTACAAACACGTATAAAACAGGTACAAATATAACTGGATACAACCAGTACAAAGTGCACGATCCAATAACACGCGCAAAGTCCGTCACTACAACGTTTATCGAATGTACTACACACGTCTTGGTAGTATCGTAATCGTCGCTTGACTGCCTTACCCCTCTGTTCGGACATTGTTTTATACTAACTATACAATTCCACAAAGGATTAGTTCGGCACACCTGCCTAATGACGACCATAAAACAAGTACAATAACAATTGAATATTTTTCTTAATTACAGATTCTAAACACAAAGTAAACAAAAGAATTCCAAAATGCGGGAAGGTAATAAACTGCGCTTTATGACAGGCAGGTGTGCGTTTCCTTTGTCGGCATGTAACAATATGCATGAATAAAATACATAAGCGTCAATAAATTCATGGCGCTTTCGAACTTTTGGTCGTAAGTTAATTTATAGAGACTAATAATAATATTTTGAACAGATCGCGTAAACTCTAATTACCTAATTAATGGCGTTTTCGACCTTTTGGTAGCTAGTTTCATAAAGGTAGGCTATGGGGAATCGAGTTATATGAAGTCTATGACACCGATACATGTTATTATTATTATTTCATATCATAGATTGGGCGAGTTCATAACACGCGCTCACCTGATGACGCAAGCAAGCGCCATCAATCCGCCCTTCTTTAGATTTGAATTCAAACTTTCAATCAACATCTTATTATTTAAAACACATTTTTTAAACTTAAATGAGTCAGTCAAGTTGATAATAAAGAACATTGATATTTCTATTACGGTATAAAAATCTTAACCACATATAATGCATGATTAATGCTTTTACAATATTTGTAATGCATCAATCAAGTATACTCTGGAAATATTTATTCAATTCTAACGTTTATAAATATAAGTTATGCGTCACTAATCTAACGCCATCTAGTTGAGTGAGGGGTAACAATAAGTAATTATATATGAGGTGTAAAAATAAGTAATTACGTACTATATGCCGTGTCATTGGGTCGTTGATAGGTCAGTGTGGCCTCGGTATTTTCGATGGTAGTGAGAGAATGATTTTCCATTGTGCCAACATTCACTGCCTCGTTCACTTTGGCCCAACGGAAAGATGTGGCCTCTGGAGTCGCATTCACTTTGCAAGTGATGTTTATGGATTCATTCTCCCTGATACCATATTCGATTATATTTTCGTCTGCGCAATATGCTGGGTCTAGAAAAAGTAATACATGTTATTCTATCCAAACTAGAAACATAGACAGAGTCGTACATATATTTATAACAATTTCTAAAATAATTTAGATAATAACTATTGGTCACCTTAAATGAATATATATATATATATATATATATATATATATATATTGTGTGTGTGTGTGTGTGTGTGTGTATGTGCGCGTGCGTGAGCGTGTGTGTGTAATAACCAATATTTATTCTTGCTCCAAGAAAATGGAAACTATGCTGACCAGAATTCTATATTTTATATAAAAGCTCCAGGTTCACTTACACTATTTGCCAGTCGCAGAGATATACAGGTAACTTTTTAAAGAAGAACAACAACAGGCATATTCACTTCAAAGAAATCTTTGAAGGTAACAATGTACTATCAACGCCATGTAATAAAAACACTCATCAACAAGAACAAAATAAACAGATCGCAGTTTAAATATCTTAGTTACAGAATACGCTTGTATCAAAATATTAATATCATGCATTCAAATTGCCTTAACCGCTTAAAACCGTTAAAACCACGTTTTGACGGTTTTAAGCGGGGCATTTATTTGATTTTTATTACATCCTTTCGGCTACTTTTCAGTAGCCGTGATCATGATTGTAAGTTAGATTAGGCATCCATAGAATAAATAAACGTGATAGCCTGAAACAACAATTAAAATTAAATTACTAAAATGAGCAAGTTAAGGATAGGCTAAACAATACCGGAAACCTAACCTTGAAAATGACCCAAACGTTGAAAAATCAAACAAATGCCGCGTTTAAAACGTGGTTTTAAGTATATGCATTAATCGCGATAGCTGAGAAAGTATTCAATTTTTTTTATGACTTTATTGATATTTACTCGTGTAAATAATTTCTCAAAAATTGTAAAAATAATACATGCTTAATGCCATCGCCCAACTGTATGAAAGTTACACTGTGTCTATACGCACAGATGACATCAATGTTTAGCGGATCGCTGTACGTGGACCCTTCTAGGTTGGTGCCGGCGCAGACGTATTCCCCCGCGTCATCCTCTTTTATGTCTGTTAGCTCCAAAATTGTATTGTTGCGTTTACTTTCGGATACGATGTCATCCTAAAAACATTTATTTACAATTCTTCAGTACACGTTCATTTCACTTTGGGAGATTCAGATTTATGTATTAGTACAAAATATGTAAGCAAAATATTAGGGAAGACAATCATCCAGTAAAAAAGGAAACTAATAAAGACCTAACTCATATCGACTATTAAACTTAGCGGGCATTCTTCTGTTGTATTCTGGTATACAAAAATATCATCAAACATTTTATTATCTCATAATTTTCAAATTTATTCTTAATAGCTTTTCGTACAATTTCATATTTAAACAGAGTACCTATATCAGAAGTAAATAAAAATGTTACGCAAGTAAAATTACGATGAAGGGATATTTCTGACATTAAGCAACATAATTAACTAACCATCAAGACAACACTTTCAAGTACAGGAATTGTTATTCCCAATATCCTTTCATGGTCTAGACAAAAACAATCTATTTCTTAAACATGAGGTTCACGTATAAGGGGGTCTAAACCTATTATATTAATCTACTCTGTGGTCCAAACTTACCTCGTGAAACCAAACTAGCTGGTCTAATTTTGGATTCGCTGTATAACTGCATCCCAAAGATAGACTTGATCCCTTCATTACTAAAATCGTACCGTTATAAGGGTCCTGGTCTACAAATATCTTTAATACGGGCGCATCTGGAAAAATAATAATTTGACAACTTTAAATTGTAAGCTAAGAAGACGCTAACCAAACAATATCAAGATATCTTAGAATATTAAACAAACTTGAAATAGATTTAGTTTGGATACTCTGTTTAAATATGATAATTTGGTGTAATGGTATATTGTCTGTTACACGAAAGGTGAATGTGACCTGTTTAGGCATGAGATGGTGCGAATGCCTAAATAGAAGTTTCACTCGAGGTTAACATTCTGCTTTTCATTTTTAATATGAGAAAAGTAAATAAAATCGATTAATTGAACAGATTTAGATTTAGCTGTTATGTATATTAAATAATAATTTGGTGAACAATAATTTATAAGTATGAAATAATGGTACATAATTGTTGATAGTTCTTTATTACAATTTATTTAACAGTGGCTGTAAAAAAGTTGGGACATGAGTCGCATGATATTATCTATGGTACGCATAGTTTTAAATTTTTTTGACAGCAGTGAAAATCGTTTCCCAGGGACAAAAAGTATTGTTTTCATCGCTGTGATCAGGCAACTCCAAGCGTACTTTCAGAATACGAAAAATGAAAAAATATAAAAAAACCTCACCTGTAAGTTTTATTTAACAAAACAAGCTATAGAAGTGAACTGTGGCGTCCTCTAGTAGATAACAGTAATAATGCAAGATTTAGGGGTGTTTTCAGAGCTATGTTTGTATAATATGTACTACAATACATATATGATGATTGTCACTCCTAGTAATCTTTATATTCACTTCACTTACGAGTATAGCGGGACTCGAATTAAAATGCCGTTAGAATTACTATAGAGTTTATTAGAACTATACAAACACGTATAACACTGGTACAAATATAACCGAACACATCAAATCCAAACGTAATACAGAAGGTCGTAATTCAATAAAACGCGTGAAGTCCGTCACTATTAGATCCCCGATTGTACACACGTCACGCTCGTATCGTAATCGTCGCTTGACTGCCGCCCTCTCTCCACCAAGCCGTCGTTTTATACTACACAAATGGAAATGAACTGGCAACACCTGGCTAATGATGCTAATGAGCGAGTACAATGGACAATAGGCTATTCTCAACAATAATTAGAAACGTATGCCAATAAATAAGTGAACAAAAAAAGACGATCATAAAAGGATTACAATAGTTTCAATGTAATTAGTTATTAGTTCAAATGCCGACGGGTAATAAATGTGCTTCTACAAATCTGTACGTGGAATTCGTCTCCGTCGGCGCCTAGGTTGTAACAATATAATAAAAAACTCTTACATAAAACAGTGAGGTGTATAGGCTCCGCGCAAACAGTTGTATTATCATCCCGCGTATTGCCTGGCACGCAGCAAGTGACCTGGGTATCGTCGTATTGCGGAGTCAGAGTCAAATTGACCTCGCGCACCAGGATTCTTTGTAATTGGTCCTCCTCCTCCTATAGTAAAAAACAGTTAAAACATTGACATAATAAAACAATAAATATAATATCAGTTAAAAACAAAAGCGACTATTGTGGAACTTGGCGCAGAATCCAAGCTAGAAATATTTGTATCTTTGAAACCGGCGCCTAACCGCAAAGCTCAAAATTGTCTACTCGTGGTCAATTAATTAATATGCGTAAATGTACATATGCGCGTTTGCTTTTTTTCATTTAAGTATTTGTAAAGTATGTAGGTTTATGTATATAATAAATACGAAAACTATTTATATTTTGCCTAATCCCAAATGACCGTTTTTAGAGTATTTATTTGCCTGTCGACTATGTTTCTCTAATAGGCTCCGAAATGGTTCAACGGACCTTAATAAAAATGTAATAGCAATTAAATCAGGATTTTATCTTAAAATTTCTAGTATGTTCCATTTCGGTGTTTGGCAACGTTCAGAGATATAAATGTTTATAATCCACCGCGAACAAAACCACGGGCACGGTTACTACACTAGTGCTACATACATAATCCCTATTAATATTATAAATGCGAAAGTAACTCTGTCTGTCTGTCTGTCTGTTCCGTTTTCACGTAAAAACTACTGGACCGATTTGGCTGAAACTCAGTATATATATATTTTCGATGCCGAGAATGAACATAGGATACTTTTTATCCCGAAAAACGGGATAGTTTCCGGGATAAAAATATATTTGTCTTTCTGTTTGTTACGCTTTTACGGAAAAACGATCGGACCGATTTAGTTGAAATTCGGTATACATGTAATTTTAATACCGAGGGTGGACAAGGGATACCTTTTATCCTGGATAATGGGATAGATTTTGGGATACATTAATGTAAAGGTTATCCCAAAAAGTGGGATAGGTTTTTTTGTGATTTTCCATTTTCATCATTTTGGTCACCTTTGTCCGATTTGTCCTTTTTGACCTATTTGCCCTTTTTGTCATTTTTGCCCTTTTTGCCTTTTTTGAATTATTTGTCCTTTTTGTTATTTTTGTCCCTTTTGCCCCCTTTGTCCTTTTTGTACCTTTTGTCCTTTTTGCCCTTTTGTCTTTTTTTGCATTTTTGTCCTTTTGCTCCTTTTGTATTTTTGCCCTTTTGTCCTATTTGTCATTTTTGCCTTTTTTGTATTTTTTGTCCTTTTCGTTCTTTCTGTCCTTTTCACCCTTTTGTCCATTTTGTCCTTATTGTCCTTTTGGCTTTTTTGTTTTTTTTTCCTTTTTTCCCTTTGTATCCTTTTTGTCCATTTTGTATTTTTACCCCTTTTGTCCTATTTGTCATTTTTGCACTTTTGTATTTTTGTCCTTTTTGTATTTTTTTTGTCCTTTTTGTCTTTTTTGTCCTTTTGCCCCTTTTGTATTTTACCCCTTTTGTCCTATTTGTCATTTTTGCCCTTTTGTTTTTTGTCCTTTTTACCGTTTTTGTCCTATTTGCCCTTTGTATTCTTTCTGCCCTTTTGTCCTTTTTGCCCCTTTTGTATTTTTACTCCTTTTGTCCTATTTGTCATTTTTGCCCTTTTTATCATTTTTGTCCTTTTTGTCATTTTTTACCTTTTTGTCCTTTTTCCCTTTGTATCATTTTTGTCCTTCTTGCCCTTTTTTGTCCTTTTTGCCCCTTTTGTCCTTTTTTCCCCTTTGTGTTCTTTTTGTCTCTTTTTGCCCTTTTTGTCCTTTTTATCCTTTTCGTCTTTTTTGTCCTATTAGTCATTATTGTCATGTTTGTCTATTATGTAGTTTACATAAATGGGAATAGATAAGTATAATTAGGACGGTTTGAAATAAAGAATGAAAGTTTGGATGGGACCAATAATTTCTCAGTTTATAGATATAATAATTCGTAGTCTATAAAAAATGCGACAGTAACTCGATATGTCTTTCCGTTAAGCTTTCACGGAAAACTACTAGGAATACTGGATCGGTTTTGCTGTAATTTTGTTTAAATGTAGTTTAAATACGGAAAATGGACATAAACACTTTTCATGCCGGAAGCTGGGATAGTTTGCGATATAAAATGAAATTAATCTTCCGAGTGCAAATAGCACTAACATAAAAATGTGGTACAATGTAACCTGTATTAACGCCTGCTCTTTAATCAAGAAGCACGGACTAGAGATTGACCCGCGCATAGCCGCGGGTTAAACTCTAGTGTTTCGATAAAGCTAAATATTTTTACAGTTGGACCAAGTTTTTCTAAGTAATAGTAGTT
Organism: Dendrolimus pini; assembly: GCA_949752895.1. Classification (NCBI taxonomy): domain Eukaryota; kingdom Metazoa; phylum Arthropoda; class Insecta; order Lepidoptera; family Lasiocampidae; genus Dendrolimus; species Dendrolimus pini. The sequence goes on along the minus strand of OX457128.1, from coordinate 13,226,760 downwards.
TGTTTTTTTAAATCTTGTTAAAAATAACAATAGTACAGTATTGATTTTAGTTTAGTGTAACGAGACTTTCTAACTGCCACAAAAACGCCGTTGTTTGGCGTCACTCAAGTATTTACAATTCTACTTCTTGTGACTTTATGAATACTTGACATTGGCTAAAAACACAAACCGCACAAATCCATATTCAAAAAAGAATAATAATACAAAAAAAATAATTGAAAATTGAATATATTAAATAAGTGAGAATTGTCACCTATTTAAAATCTAGAAAAATGGATCAGAGTTTAAGTAAGTTTCTGGTATTTAAATAAATAAATATTTCGAAAAATTTTAAATCTCTATTCACCTATTATATTAATGTACTCTGATCTCTATTGACATGAGGTTAACGTCATTTTGTGATAATGTCCTCCCCTCCTATTTAGCAACGAAATCGATTCATTTATTTTAAGTAGGAACGTGCACAGGAACAATAACTAAGCTAATATCATGAGGAGTACTACAAAAGAATTTAGAAGATGTACTTACAGGGATAGCTTCAACCAAGTCTTTTATGTCTTCTTCGCCATTCTTCCAGACCAGCACTGGCGTAGGCCTTGCGCCAATCTCACGACATTGTAACAACAAGGTGTCCCCTATATGCACTTCGGCATTGCCAACTAACCATCCCGTAGAAATTCCGTTTGAGAAGAAATTCTTCGCACGAATTGTTACCAAATCGGGAGGTACTGATAAATAAATAGAACAGTACTGATAAATTAGATATCACAATTTCGTAGAGTAAATTTTAGTAACTCTTAGTTGTTCAGATTTTAAAAACAATTGGTACCTTTAAAAGCAAAGCTTTATTACACAAAATATAAAATTTTATAGAAAAATAAAAAGAAAATTGCTGTTTTTACAAGCTTTTAGTTAACTTGCAATGGATGTATGTATATATCTAAATGCGGGTGGAATCTTGCAAGTTAAATTTGACCAACTTCCTGGTTTCGGATTGAGCTGAAATTTTGCACGCATATGTATGCGCGACAATGCAATAATATGGTACCATGGAGCTGATCTGATGATGGAGTCGGAAGGTGGCCATAGGAACTCCTGTACTAAACAAGATAGACCCGTCGTGTTTGGGCTCGTTTTACTTGTCTTGGCTGGCACTGTGCTGCTACATGATATCCAGGATCTCAAAAGCTTGTATTCAAAAACGTTTTTGAAAAAAACTTATTTAATAATACTTATCTTATCGTACAGCCGTGTTTATTCAAAAAATTCTTTAAACGTTCAAATATTTTTTTACTATTTAGATAAAGTAAACATGCTATGCATCAATTAAGTGCCAAAAGTAAGACAAAAAGAAAACTACAGATTTAAATTCTAAATACCTACAATATTTACTTTAATTTGTATCTCTACAAGAGTTACTACAACATGGATTTACGAAAAGAAAATTCGTAAGTCGTAGCTGATATGAGTAGTTCATCTAAGGGCGAGTACAGATAGCCCCAACGACGGCTAAGGAATGTGCTTCATTGACTTTATGAAGAAGCTTAGTCAAGCGGTGGAATGATTTCAATCATGTGATAATAGTGCCACGTGGTGGATTATCGGCGAACAAGACAACGATCCTTGGCCTTCAGTGAACCTGTGGGTACGCGGCCTATAACATTGAAACTTACAAAACATATCAATAATGATGTCAATGGAAAGCGGGCGCGTGTGTTCATTGTTGTTTGCGAGGCAAGTGAGTACGCGCCCATGGTCCTCCCCTCGCAAGGGCCCGTACATGAGATCGCTGCGCACGCGCTGCTCTGACAGTGGAGTTGAAGTGTTTTTGAGCATGCGCTGTTCCGTCCACCACGATAACGCTGCTTTAGGTTTACCTATGGGTATATATTTGAAATTTATTTCAAGCTTGTTATTAATCGGGTTTATTATAATGTGTATGGTGCTGATAATGTCAATTCATCGTAATCATCTGCTACATACGATGTTACGACATGAGCCTGCGGTTTAATTCTACACTAACACTGAAGTTTATATTATAGTTGCTAATGGTACCTATATTTATTATATCTATAATATTATGACATTCTAAACATGCCGTCTGTAAATTGAAACTATTTAAAAAAACAGCTGGAATAGACTATATAAACGATGGAAAACACGATGCCTTTTTCTAGATTTCTTGTCTTTTTGTTGGAGATTCACGTAAAAACTACTGGGCTGACATCAATGCGGTTTTCGCTGATCGACGGCAATAACTCTGCGCTACTTTTAACCTGGGAATCCCGCGGGAATTCTTCTGGGAAAGATTTAAACTGGCCTGATTAAAAAAAAACGAATTCCAATGTGATTTTTTACTGATCGATAGCATATTTAATTTAATAATATGTCTAATATTTTTATCCTGGGAGTTACACGGGAATTTTCTCGGGAGCAGTTTGAAGTTGTTCGGATGTATAAAAATAGCTTTTTCCAATGAAACGATAGCTTATATTCTCTTGTTAAACGCTGCGATACTTTGTGTCCCGGGAATTCCAAGTCAAGCGTGGTCAAAGTCGCGAGCAAATCTTCAACTCCAATCTAAACCCAGGATATGGAATGTAACTGAAGTCACACAAACATAACTATTCTAGTAAAGATTTCTAATAGATACTGATAGTGCCGTAACAAGCAAGTAATGACATCACGTTGTTTCGAAGCTAAGAAATCCCGGAAACTATAAAAGTTTTGGAACAGTCAATAGCTTATATGTACAGGTATGTTTATATACTCGTAGCAAAGTTAGTTCTATGACTCTGACACTGGGTGGTGCCCGTAGCGCAATTTTCGTGACTGAAGACTGTATCATAATATATATAAAGAACTCTGTGCTTTCCGATTCGCATGAACCGGATGTTAATAAAAGTCCAACAAAATAAAAAACATATTTTGCTGGTCTAACATGGTAAAGTAATTAGGTAAAAAATCAATAAAAAAAAATTGAATTTGGTATACTTATATATTGTAAGACACTAAGCCTACTGGTACCTAATGATATTTTTGCCAATAATGATTTTATTTCCATTTTGCCTGATATGTTTGTATCCAACTTTAAAAGAGTACAAACTCCCAAATAGGTTATTACGATATAATTTCATGGAAAGTCATATATTGAGAAGTAACCTAACCTTTCAATATATATATTGGTTAGAATTATATAAAATACTTAATTAATGTTAGTAGAATTTATAGCCTAAGGTTTTGCTACAATTGTGCTAGCTTTACATTTGCTAGCACAACAATTGAGAGCTGGCTCATCAAAGCTGTCAGCCAGGACTTTCACGATAGAGCTGGCCTGAATTCTGCAGAGGAATTGGGCAGCTCATTTTTTACCAATAGCATGATAATCGTCCGCTCGTGCTGATTAATCTACTTAATATTTAAGATCAATGTTCGTGATTGTACGTAGTAACAAGATAGATGTTAATTCGATAAACTGTGGCGCTGCATTACAACTCATCGCCAGCGATCAATTTTGACGCCCACGCCCTGCATTTGGCAGTGACCGCCAAGTACTCGGACAGAGGAACTATATGACCTAATTTTGTAACATGAACATTTCTTAATTTCCATCCTTACATATGTCCAGGACTCACACTTCATAACTAAATCCATCATAATAGATTTTCACGTACGATTGAGAATAACGCAACTCTTTTATTCCATTAAACATTACTCAACTCATTACAGCATTTCAATATTATAAAGGGGATAGGGTAAAATTGTCGTCGTTTTGAATTTACGCGGCCACTAATGATACTTATTATTATGAAAGAATAATATTAAGCCATCAATTGTTACTATGGGCACACTTCTCTAAACCATATCGGGGCCGAGATATTTGGGTATATTCCACATATACCTTTAAAAATTAATGATTGTAAGTAATATATTGCAGTCATTCGAACAAAACGCAGGTTGCCTTAGCATGTAAACTACTATGATTTGGTGAAATTAAAATGTCATTTAACTGAATTTTTTTCTTCCATAGTTATATCTACGAGTACTTACCTCCAAATGCGACACATAGTAAATGTACAGTATCTCCAACGTAGTAGGGCCCAATGTTTCGGCTAATATTGACGCCGGCCCTGGCTTGAGCCGCTTGGGTGCCGTTCTCGTGTATTACCCACAGGTGGTGAGGAGGATCTAGATAAATATATAAAATGTATCATGATAGGTCTATTCTATTTTTGCGGTCTCTTCGTACTGATTTTTCCAATGTTATATGAAAAGGAAAAACTTAGATGCAGTTTCGTATTAAAAACGCACCGACCAAAAATAGAATTTTATTCCACTTTTTACTAGCAAGAAGAGTAAAAGAACAGTTAAGAACATTAATAAAGCCCTTTTTTTAGAAATTATCACGGTCGACGTAATTTAAAAATAATGATAACTTAATTTTTTGCATTTAATTTGTAGGTGCATATAGTGTAATTAACATAATTAAGTATTAGATGGAACTTCAGTAGGATGATTATCAACTTCATTTGCTTATACTTCTTATATTTTCTAACGATTCATAAACAACAAGGTCATAATTCGATTCTATGAAGTTATGAAACTATGCTTGAAGCATTTAAGTTTAACAACGCCGTTCGAATAAAACTAATTGCGATGTTAATGGTGTTGTTATAATGTTTACAACGCGTCATCGTTAAATAAATGGAGCGAACTGTTCCGGCGCTGTCAGCATCCTCATTAGCTTGCGGGCCAATTAGCCGGTGCCCGGTGCCGCGAAACTGCACTATTTGTTCTAAGGGGAAAATTCAGTTCGATTGCTCGTTATAAGCCAGTTGTTTGATATAAAAAGACTTCGATCACACACAACATCGGAAAAACACGTTTTATCAATCATCCAGTTACTTTTAGTTATCACTGAGTTGTTGCTGTAATTGGTGTCACTCTATTTCCTTACAGCAATTCCATCAAGTTTAGGTATCCGTCCACTAAACTATTTTGAATTATTAAATTATTATGATATTATTATAAGTACTTATTTTCTCGCCACTAAAACTTGTGATGTCAATAATAAGGAGGGAACAAGAAAAATAATTATTGTTCGACTTTATTTTGAATGTATGATAAATATTAACTTGCATTTTTGTGTGTGAAATTGTGATAGCTAAATAGACTTTTTGTCTATGAAAAAAATATAGCACATCCTAAGGTACAAATAAACAAGTTCCTTTTGCAGCATCTGTACCTTACAAAAATATCAATTTTTTACTAAGTAGTAAGTCCGCAACTTAGTTCGTAATACGAGTATTGCAATATTATAATGAACTAAATTGCGGATTAACCGTTGACCGGGTTATATTATGTCTTATATAAAGTTATAAAACTTAATTAGCTAAGGTTACGAATCGGCACCGCATGGCGTCTAACGACCTCCAGCCGTTGCCATGTTGTAGACGTATAATAGCCTCGGGTGACGGCCTTTCGTGCACGATTAGTCTACACTCGCAGAATGGGGCGAGCAGTATCCACGTGCGTCTTTCTCTTTCTCTTTCTCCAAATGAGAAGACGCGCGCTGTAGACCCTTATCTTACTGATTATGGAAGAGGCCTACACTTGCCAGGGTTGTAGCGGTAGCTAAGCTATTGACCCATAATCCCTGGCTTGGGGTGATGTAAGGAATACCGAGGTATGCGACAGTCATCGCGAATCTCACCCTATTTCACGTCCTGTCCCCGAGCAGTGAGGCGTGCATAAAGTATTTCCACATCACAATAAAAAATATCTAAGTAACAAATGTCAAGATTATTCCCTGTATAAGGAATTTACTTACCAATAACAATTAGTTGTATAAAAGTTTTATGTGTCGGGCTGAACTCAAAATCTGCAAAGCATTGGTAGACGCCGGCGTCAGAGTTGCGAACTTCTGCGACTTGCAACTTATCCACCCCCGACTCGGATGTTATCAGTTGATATCTTCCATCGTCGTTAGAGACGCTGTTGCCAACACCATAGCGCAAGTCGCGACTGCTGATACAGAGTATGTATGTTGAAGGATTACCGCGCTTTTTGGACTGTTTGGGTGGAGTTGCAACAATATATGACGTATACATGTATACATACATACAGGTTATGTATTATCGCAACTTATACACTTGAGCTTTCCCTGCGGCTTCGCCGCACATCAACTGCTGGTGAATGACGTAAATTTATTTAAAGAGCAAGCATTCACATAATATATTGCATATAATTTTGAACTAGACGCTATTCGCCCCCGGAAATTTTACTGAATTTTATCCCAGAAACTATAAGTTTTTCCGAGATAAAAAGTATTCTATGTCCTTTCTCGGTATTGAAACTACACTACTTTCTCTTTGAAAGCGTAACAGACAGACTTACTTTTGTATTTATAATATAAATATAGATAATATAAAAGTGACATAAATTATATTTTGATACACTACTAGAAGCTTGAATTTTAACGTTAGATGTATATAAATAATGTCAAATAATACCGACAGTAAGGCAAATAAACGGTCAGTGAGATTGGTTCCGTGTAGGAACGCAGAAAGAATAGAATTTCCTGCGGCCGGGCGGGCTGTCGTAAGAGGCGACAGAACAATCCACAGCCAGGTGGTAGGGTATCTGCCCGTCTGGTAGGCTACCACCCCTAGCCTGGAGTATGCTGCCATAACAACCTTGAGTTGTGTTCAAGCGGTAGTGGCCAGGGGTTCCAGACTCCCAAAAAAGTAAGTAGGAGCGCATATGTAACGCCTTTGGTGTTGCAAATTTCTATAGGCGATGGTAACCGCTTACCATTAGGTGAGTGGGCCGTCTGCCTGTCTGCTGAACTCATGCAATAAAAAAATTAAATATTATATAATATAGGGCATTAAAGGCAATAGGCAAAAATTAAATATTATATCATTCGGGGTTCATACAATCTTTTCCTTCCATATTCTGGAATACGTCCTCTATCACACCACAAATCTCATGAAGAAGTCATTCTTTATTCAAAATAATAATTGTTTGCAAGACATTTAAACTAGAACAATATATGTCACATACCTAACCATCGTATCTTCATAGGTACTATATAAGATTAATAAAATTCTAACGCCATGAACTTTAACCGGCTACTGATTATTTTTTCGTATAATTGAGTAGTCATTAATGATGCGACCACAATAAACCACGGGGTTTCCATTTCACACTTTTAACTTAATAAATTGCTTGTTTATCGAACGGTCCTTAAAATCGTTGACGAAATGCGAGTGCTAATTATTATGCATTAAGTGGTATTCAGCATCCCACTACCTACACCATTGTGAATCATAGTGTAAGTTTAAAATACGTATTTATTTTTTTACTAAGTAATAAGACTTGATTACAATTTTAATTTCTAAATAAAGGCACAATACTAATTGTTTTTACATAATACTAAGTACGTGCATCTTGTTTAAAGAGCAGGCGTTAATACCTACAGGTTACATTGTGTTAAATTTTATATCAGTACTATTTGCTCTTTGAAAATACACTTCATTTTATATCGCAAACTATCCATCTCCCGGGATGAAAAGTATCTACGTCCATTTTCGGTATTAAAATTACATAAAATATGTACAAAATTAGACCAAAACCGATGCTGTACCTCAGTCATTTTTCCATGAAAGCTTAACAGACAGATCGAGTTACTATCGCATTTTTTTAATGATAATGAATTATTGTATCTGGTAAACTTGAGAAATGACTGGTCTCCAATACAAACTATCATGCCCTATTTCAAGCCGTTGTAGTTTTATTTATCTATCCCCATGCATGCATCTATCTGCAAACTACATACACGATGAAAAGCTAAAAATGCCTTAAGTGCCAAAAATGACTAAAGTGGCAAAAATGACCAAAATGCCAGAAATGCCAAAAGTGCCAAGTGGCAAAAATGATCATAATGCCAAAAATGTCAAAATATCCAAAAACGATCATAATGCTAAAATGACCAAAATGCCAAAGTGCCAAGTACCAAAAATGATCATAATGCCAAAAATGACAAAAGTGCCAAGTGCTAAAAATGACCAAAACGCCAAAAATAACCAAAATAATTAAAATCGCCAAAATGAGCAAATTAACCAAAATGGCAAATCAACAGAAAAACCAATACTACTTTCTGGGACAACCTTAAATAAATCTACTACCTGTCTACCCTCGATATTAAAATTACATGTATACTAAATTTCAGCCAAATCCGTCTAGTAGTTTTATCGTAAAAGCATAACAAAAAAGAGACAAATATATTTTTGTCCCGAAAACTCTCCCATTTTTCGGGATAAAAAGTATCGTATTTCATCTTCGGCATCGAAAACACACACATGCACGCGCACGCGCACGCACACGCACGCGCACGCGCGCACACACACACACAGACACACACACACACACACAAATTTAATGCTCTACAAAAAAGGTATCTTATATTTTTTCCGTAAACCTCACCATTTGAAAGATATTAAGTATTTAATTTTGATTATTTTAAGACAAATTTCATTTTTGTTTATGAATTTTATAACTCGACAATAAATGACTTTTTAAAAATGCACAATACAAATTTTTGTTGGAAATTAACTGCTCTATAAAAATGGTTTCTTATGTTTTGAAATTGAAACTTTTCGAATATCTCATCAAAAACTTTAAAAATCCATACACATGAAAGTTTGATGATGAATATCTTTTGAACGGTTAATTTCATCGCCAAAACATAAGAAACCATTTTTATAGAGCAGTTAATTTCCAACAAAAATTTGTATTGCGCATTTTGTAAAAGTCATTTATTGTCGAGTTATAAAATTCGTAAACAAAAATGAAATTTGTCTTAAAATAATCAAAATTAAATCCTTAATATCTTTCAAAAGGTGAGGTTTACGGAAAAAATATAAGATACCTTTTTTGTAGAGCATTAAATTTCCTAAAAAATTCTCTCGGAACATTTTTCTGTTCAATCGATAAATGATGAGGTATGAATTTTTTTCTATTGGACTGAAAAAAAAATACAAAACTGCGATGCGGAGGATCTTCCTATTAAAATAAAGAGCTCATGCTTGGTGAGAATTTTCGTAAGGTGTCTAGCAACCGATTTTTCCGTGTCACTTGTAAAAAAAATATTTTTTTGACCCACCCTAATATATATATTATATATAAATACCCCTACCCACCTAACCCTACCACCCTAATATATAAATATTCCAAAAAACTATAATTTTATCGAAAAATGAACTTAAATTGGCCGCCGGCACGTGTTATTTTTCGTCAAAAGGAAGGCTTTTTTTGGGCGTCTGAAAGAATTTAATTTTTAACGACCACCCTAATATATATATATATATATATATATATATATATATATATATATATATATAAATGAATCGCAAAATGTTTTGGTAAGCGCATAACTTGAGAATGACTACCCATATTGATGAAATTTTGTGTGTGCTTGAGTGGGTCCCGAAATGGTTTAAATCCACAATTGGAGCCGGTAGGTGACGCTGAGATCGGGTTCTAGAATCCTCCTAATCACCGGGAGAGATTTTGGTGATTTTGTTTTTGTGTGTTTGAGTGAGTTCCCGGATGGTTTAGATTCGCAATTAGAACCGGTAGGCGGCGCTGAGATCGGGTTCTAGAATCCTCCTAATCACCGGTAGCGATTTTGTTTTTGTGTGTTTAAGTGGGTCCCGAGATGGTTTAAATCCACAATTGGAGCCGGTAGGTGGCGCTGAGATCGGGTCCTAGAATCCTCCTAATCACCGGGAGCGATTTTTGTGATTTTTTTTTTGTGTGTGTTTGAGTGTGTTCCCGGATGGTTTAGATTCGCAATTAGAACCGGTAGGTGGCGCTGAGATCGGGTACTAGAATCCTCCTGATCACCGGGAGCTATTTTGTTGTTGTGTCATGAAACAAAGTCTTTTAGGAATTCAGAAAATATGGCGGTACGAAGTTCGCCGGGTCAGCTAGTATATATATATATATATATATATATATATATATATAGTAGTCCAGTATTTTTCACGTGAAAACGCAACAGACAGACAGAGTTACTTTCACATTTATAATATTAATAGGGATATAAGAAATTAGCCTTGTATTATACCGGCTTGGAATATAAAGATTTTTTATTAGCATTTTTAACTTTTTTTGTAAAAAAACAATACAAGGTTTATTTTTACTCGTATATAAGTACCCTCCTAACACATTAAAACATTTTACATTTATTAGATACCATACCTATAAAAAGCAGTGGAAGATCCATCTCTGTACCAAACAAGAGTTTTAAGTTTATCATTTTCTTTCTCTGCGGTGACATTGCAAGGAAGCTCAGCATCATCACCCACTACAGCCTCAACTACAAGACATAAGCCGATTATAATTTTACGATTCACGATTTAAAATAATTTTATAGTTTCTCAGTTTTGTTTCAAAATTATACAAAATACTGAAGTTACATATTGAAAATAATTTCATTTTTATATTAAAAACAACACGCAATATTATAATGCCATAACTCAAAACAAATAAGTAAGCATAATTGCAGCTGATTTAAGAACGTAAACAAATTTGAAAGTAACGTTACCTGTTTCGTATATTTCCAATCCACTTGTTAGATTAATAAAAAATAAAAATATCACAATTAATTGAACTGTACAATCCATCGTACACTTTGGAACAATGTCTATATTATTCACATAATAAATTCGTGTTCCAAAATATCCCGAATGGTGAGGGCACGTCCACGAGCAACGGACACGCGTTCCAATTGGTGTGTTCGGGCGCAATAAACGGTGTCGTTCGGTCCAGGGGAAGAGTCCTGCGGGACACTAACACCGGCCGCTTCCGGAGCGCCTGGCCGCGGCCCAGCGTCACGTCACACACCCGCCCTGCACCTCTCATACACCTTACTCTTTTTAGGGTTCCAGTCGTTTTCGAAAAAAACGGAACTCTTTTGAAAACGTTATGTTAGATAATAGTAAAAATATTAGATCGGCATCCGTGCAGGATCATGTAACGAAATTTTTTGGTGAATTTTTCAAATGGGCTTTCAAGCCCAAATCCTAAACTGCGCTGAATAGCTTACGATGAATGAAAGGACTCTTAATGCCGATTTAGACGAAAACTAAAGTGGTATAATTTGATTTTTGAAAATTCAATTGCCCATGACGGGACTCCTAATCGGCTGATTGAGAAAAAAAAATACACATGCTGTATATACTTACCAAATCATAGTGTAGCTTGTAAGGATCAATTTCTGTGAAGGAAATCAAACGGCAAACCAAGGGAAAGTGTTATTTAAGAACAAAATATTATATTTTCCATAAATTAATTAAACATCAAATCAACAATTAATTTATAGGCACCTATTAGAAATAGAATAATTTTCATATTGAATGAAATGAGGTGAGGTTTAACTAATCTACCTATGGAAAACAGAATATTTTGTTCAAAAAAGCCCTCTCCTTTGATTTGTCGCTTGTCATTCCTTCAAAGAAATTAATCCTTCCAAGCTACACTATGATTTGGTATAATAATAGGCTGTGTTTATTTTTTCAAAGTCAGCCGGTTCGATTCCAAAATGACAAAGGTAATTGATTTTTCAAAAATCTAATAATACCACTTTAGTTTTCGTGAAAATCGGTCTCGAGACTCCTTAGTGTTTTTCGCTATTTAGCATAGTTTTGAGTTTGGCACTGAAGGCCATCTTGTAAAATTCACCTGTCTGCACATGTAGCAATTTTGACGAAACACATCGAGAGGTTCATAACAAATATGGGCGTACAGACAAAAGTGCAATTTTATAAAATTGTGAGTAAAACAAAACTAGTTGATTGTATAAGGCTGAAATTTGAATTTCTATTTAGGTACACTTGCATACTGGTAAGACTTTCTAAACTGTAACATGCATAGATTTTAGTAAACAACAAAAAATTGCATTTTTGCGAATGCGCCCATTTGTTACGAAGCCCTCGACATAATGGCACCAAAAATGAGGTTACAAGGTCTTACACGGACGTTTAGCTTCCTAAGGACCGATTTTTCAATCATCAGTTAAAATATATTCAAAGGACTAAGTATAACACGGACTTTCACTTTTGAATTGACTTATGTTCTAATTTATACAACAACCGATAACTTTTACCTGATGTTTGAAAAATCGACCCTCAGTCATGAAAACTGTGTGCTCTGCTAACTTTTAAACGATGAAGTAGTAAATCCTAAATTCGAGGCTGTAAGCTTTACTTCTACAGCATTGAATTGCGTAGAGTTTAAAATTGATTCAACAAAAATTGGTTTATAATAAATACCGGTTAAGTAGCTTTTGAAATCAGGGTTATTTGCTTTTTTAAGGTTCCGTACTCAGTTTACAAAGACAGTGTGCGTTTCTCACAGAGGTGAGAAACGCCCGTTCTGTAGAGACAGAACCCTTCCCAGATCGTCAACTGGCTCGCATTTAGCCGATTTTTTAATTAGTGAGGTCAAAACAATTAGGTCATATCGACTGGATTTATTTGATGTATAAACTGGGAAAGAGATCTCATTCATTTTTACTTCCGGTGCATCTGTTTATTCAATTTGCACTTTTCATTCATCCGTAAATTGATGACAGAAATACTCAACAATTGTGCAAATTATGCCACTTGCATTGGATAATGAATAACTGACAATAATAATAATAATAATGAGTCTTGTCAGTAATAATAGCAACTACTGTACAATTCAAAGGTTACTGTCAACCAAGGATCTTTAAGGCTTCCTCATGTATGTTATGGATTCATACTGTACAAAAACTGTCTCTTTATGAAACTTAAATTAACCTATGGTCACTTTGTCAACAATATATACACCAAATTTAATTATGATCTGTTAATTCAGTTTTGTTCATATAAATTTTACTTTGTTCCCAATAAAACTAACTCATTTTTTAGTAAAAATTATCCAATGTCCTCATTATAGATCAACCCTTTAGGGTTACTTACCCACTTTTGTATATTAGTTTAGATTTCAAGAATTATTTTTCTATTATTTATATTGCAGAATGAAAGAATTAAATGCTTGAATATTTTAATTTATAAATCCAACAAACAAAAACAACATTGTTTTATCAATATTGGAAAATAACAATACCTTTAGGAAATCTTGATACACTCATGGTCACTGTTTTCATAGTCTGTTATTTGAGCTCCTTCAATGATTTTGCGAATAAAACTGCCAGTACTACAATCACTGCACTACCCACTGTACCAACAATTATCTTTTTCTTTCTTGTATTGCTTGAATCTTGCTTTAACACCTAAATCAAATAGCTATCTTAATGTTACATTCATTTAATTGAAATAATCAAAATAGATTACCAATACTCCATACCATGATTTAAAATGTTCAGTGCAGCTTCATCTTGAATGTGAAGCTGAGATTTTTTAAAATAAATGTATTATATTGTTTATCTTAACAAACAGTCTTAACTGCAGCTTACTTGTATATGTTTGTTGTGCAACAAACTACTTGTTATCACAATAACATGTGTGCTTCTATACATCAATAAAATTATTATCATAGAAGATAAATACTAGAGGTGACAAGCATCCAGTAAAAAAACATTCATAATTTTATTATTGAAATTTGTGGTATACATATTTGTCATAAAAAAAATCTGTCAATCTATATCTTCAAAAATATAGTAATGCCCTAATGAGGAGCGAGGTAGCCTAGTCCATTTAAGAAGCCCCTTAACATTTACACCAATAAAGCAATATTTTTTATTTTTTATATTAGAATCAGTAGAGTTTTACTAATAAAAGAATTACCTTCAACTGTGTATGCAACGCAATATCCATTGAGTTCAAAATGTTTGTTATTTCACTTAAAGTTGTCAGAGCAACATCGGAAGCATACTGGTCCTTATATAGAAGACAATCAGATATGTTCTTTGTTTTTTTCAAAGCTAATGTATTTGCTAACATACTAAGGTATATCCTGTTTAGATGCTGAGAACTCTCTTCTAGAACTTCTACTATTTCTAATGGCCCTATATCTATTTTTGTGTTTGACCTGTAAAATTACAATTTAATTTTAATCAATCCACGTTGAATAACCATAGTAGGTATGTGTGGTACCTACCTATCCCAGGGAGAAAGGCTATATGTTTCAAGCGATTTTTAACATAATGGGCTTTTTCATCTTAAAATTTCAATTTAAGGAAATATAGGGAACTAATATCTATGGATAGTATTCTTTTATGATTTTATCTCTTTTGCAGATTCACCGAAGCTATTTCAGATACTAGGCCATTAATTATTTTCACCCCTGAAGCTTGAGTCTTAGGTCTACAGACCTCCTCTTTGTGCCTGCTAAAGGCAAGCACGGAGGCAGGAGCCTTGTCTTGTCCCCTGGAGTCAAGTATAAGGTGTCGCTACTCACCTAAGGCTTCGCCAAAAAACCCTCCTGTGTTTTTCTTACCTATCTATGACAAGCAAACAGACAAACGGCCCACTTGATGGAATGTGTTTACTGTTGCCTATGGACGTTTGCAACACAAGGGGTGATGACAATGCATTACCACCTAAGAAATTTTACAACACCCTTCGTAAACAACCCCATGTCATAGTGCAGCGGGAAAATCTCAGTATGAAGTTCCCTAAAGATTATTGTCATAAACAGAACCAATGGTCTAGGTACGGCATAGTTTAGGGTGTAAGCTCAAGGAAAAGAGGGTGAACATTAATGATAAGCTTTTTGGATTTCTTTAAAAATTCAAAGTATACTCCTGAAATCAATGCCAAAGTCCTATTAAGCCTACATGTTTCTTGAGGCCAGATTGTACACAATTTGTGTTATTTGAGGCATAGCAATTGCTTTACCACTGTGACCATTGTTGTTCTTTAATAACTATTACTATTATTACTTTTGCAGAGTAGATAATGTTCATGTTACACCTAGATGTTACATTACTTTTTCTCATAGGAAAATTATTATTACTATCTTCTCTTATTTACAATTAAACCTATCATATATGTATATACTTAGAACAAAGTATGGATTTAGTATTATATCTTAAACATTAAATAAGTAAGAAACTAACTTACACCTGTGATGAAACTTCTTCATAAACTGGAAGGTTTTTTACTTCTTCAAGAAGGTTTTTCCGTATTTCAACATCATCTATGCCTAATGTTATCAGATCTTCATTTGTGAGTTCTGCTAAAGTACATTGTCCGATGTTTTGTTTCCTATATTAGATAAAAATATTACTGTGTACTTATGACATTTATATTGTTTTAAAGCAAAAACTGCGAGTATATCCCTATTATCCTACAATATACCTATCCCTAAACAAGCAAACATGGACAATTTTATCATCATATTTTAATAAGATAAGCACTCATAGTGTAGTATAGTAAGTATAGTCAGGAAAATTGTACATAGAGTTTACCAATATGTGAACCTCACCAATCCAAATATTGTCATCTTTTTATTACCTGGAACAAGCTGATGAGCCCAGTCAACGAGTGTTAGCCTGCTTCAACACTTATGCTGGTGTGCACCAACATTTAACCGACGGTTAAAATAAAATAATCACTGTTTATGCATACATTTTAGCGATTATTTTATTTTAACCATCGTTTAAAAGTCGGTGCACACCAGCCTTAGTGTCTATAAGCTTTTTTCAGTCGGTTATAATCAGTGCAAATTTTTCAAAGGCCTATACAGTTGATTTTCGTCGATTTTTGCGGCTTACCTGAATATATCTATGTATTTTTCACCGCCTATGCCGGTTAACAAAGCATTTATGGTAATATCGTAACATGTAGGATCAATCTTGTTGCACATAGATCCAACTTGTATTTGCTCAATTTCTCCACCCATTCTTACTTAACTATAACAATATTTTCATTCCTTTCTAACAAGGCAAAGATTCTAAAATATTTATAATTTAACTATTCCACAAGATATACTTATAAAAGATTTCAATTTTCGCTTTTGCCAGACTGTTTTGTTGTGAATGTCATATTGTCAATTTGTCACAATTATAGTTTTGTTGTTTATTTATTCGCCACAAAGGCAGACAAAGGAATCTTAGTCCATACAACCAATTCTGATGTGTTTATTAGGTCTTCGTATAGAGCGCAGTTGTATTGCACAGGCTACAACCGACGTCATTCAAATGGAGTTCTTGTGAAAACTCGAAAGGCCACATCTGACTATACGGTTCACATTTCTCACAAAAACACATAATTCCTACTCAAAAACTATCAATATCCTGCAACTATTGTTCATTTTACACATTATTAGAAAATAAAACTGCACAGCACAACGTCTCCTTTCAGTTCCCGCCGCCAAAAAAACCTTATAGTTTTGGCTTTGACAGTTATTTCGACATTATGTCTTTGTTGAATAAACCTAAACCTGGTAGGCAAAAGAAATAAGCACATACTGCCTTTGTACGTCATCGCCAAACAACAGATTTTTTAACAACTCGGTAAGACGTATTTCAATAAACAGTTTAAATTTTGTGCACAAAATACGCAATCCTACATTAAAAAATAATAAATATACATGCATTGTTAACCAGTATTCTAAAAAAACTTCAAAGTAAACCTTTAATTAAAATAAAGGAATAAAATACAAAATAAAAAACAAAACTATTTTAATATTTTATTTTCCCATCGTTTAACAGACCAGTATCAGTAATAAATAATAATACCTTGAATATAATGTATTAAAACATGAATAAATTAATCCTTATCACAATTCTTATTATATTTATCAAATTATTAATCTCTGTTAATATTAAACACGATAATATTACAGGAAAAAATCTATACATCACATAGGTAATAGACGGTAGAACTATTATTGTATACGGAAAATTACATAAATGTTATCTATTTTTTAGTTTATATCCCTGAAACAAGCTGTGCAAGCGAAACATGTGCTCTATGGTCTAATTTAATCGAAAATTAGTTCGTATTGCCAAGACGACGTTTACTAGTGAAACAACAGCGGCAGCAAAAGTTGACTAAAGCGCCATCTTTTTGGATGTATTCGTCTAAAATACAAAAACGCGGCAATTTGGCTATCAAAATCAAAATACCCAAAATGTCAATAGAGAAGATGATTGGCAAGTACCACCTGTTTGGGATCCGATCATCAAAACCATTAAGACCCAAACCCAGCAAAAACCAACTGCCAGACCACAAGACACTGTGAGGTCTTTCTGCGTGCAACGGAACACAGACCAACTTGACGGTTAATTTCTTTTATTTTTCCTACCACCCATTTTAATATTATATAAAATGTTTAGGGCTAGGCATGTATGCTGAAGAGTTTCTTGCGCCGCTTCTTCTCTTCAAGCCACAACATGTTGTGAAGCGGTGGTAAATTAGATTAGGCTCCCGTATAGTAAAATATAATAACCATAAACAAAATTAAAACTAAATATTTAAAATGAACAAGTTGGGGGTAGGCTAAATAAAACTTTAACAATACCCGTTGGACAAATGTCATCTTTGTCGTCCGGTGACCACGGCCACTGAAAAGCGGCCGAAACGTTGAAATGACCAAAATCAAATAAATTACCGCACTTAAAACCGTTAAAACGTAGTTTTATTATGGATACCTTATTTTAGAAATGTGCCATTTTTAACCGACTTCGAAAAAAGGAGGAGGTTCTCAATTCGTCGGGATCTTTTTTTTTGTTGCTTTTTTTTATGTATGTTCGCCGATTACTCCGTCATTTATGATCCGATTTACGTGATTCTTTTTTTGTTCAACGCAGAATAGCTGCCATGTGCTCCCCTAAAAATTTGACATAGTTTGGCCTAGTAGTTTTCATTTTATGAACATTTTTCATGAAAATAATTTTCACTCCGTTCCATATGTACACCGATTACTCTGAGATTTATGATTCGATTTACGTGATTCTTTTTTTGTTCGACGCGGAATAGCTGCCATGTGGTCCCCTAAAAATTTGACATAGTTTGGCCTAGTAGTTTTCATTTTATGATCATTTTTTTGTTCCCGGTTCTTGGGTTTTTTAAGAAGCGCGGCACCATTCGTAGGTCCACCCATACATAGCTTGACACTAAAAAGTTACTTAAAATAATGAAATTTATAACTAATAAATGCACTACAAGTCTTTTATCAAAAACTCATCCAAATATAATATTTATCGACAAAACTAAGCCACTATCTTCCTTATTTAACTTTATATTATGCTGTTGTAGGTATAAATTATTTTCATTCTCCCATATTGTCCCAAGTCCCAAATCAGGAATTTAAAAAATCTTTATGTCAATATGGTTTTACTGTTTGTAAATCTAGCCAGAGTTAAGTGTTCATGACTATTTCATATATATATATATATATATATATATATATATATATATATATATATATATATATATATATATATATATATATATGAAGGCGTCAACTAGACATAATTTGAAATACCCTACAATTCTTAGTTATTACTTATAAACTATATGTTGTACGATTATGATACGGTATTCGAAAATAAAACTGTACAGAAAAACTTCACCCTTCAAGTCAAAACATTCCGCCGAAAACTCCAGAATATCTTTACAATATATTTTAAATCCTAATGAGCAGCTCGGTTTATAATAATGGAAAGCTAAAGTTACTGATTATCATTGGTTTATTTTGAGCATAATTTAAGTTGCACACTTTTTATCGTGTCCTGAATTACTTAAATTCGTTAAAATTGTTAAAAGCTAAAAGGTACGAGTCAAACTATTTTTTAACCTTGTCCTTCTGGAGACAAATTATCTACAATTGCTTTAACGGCTTGCCACGTTTCACGAGCAGTAGATACTATTTGTGATCCTGGCAACAAAAATCCATAAGGCCCGAAGGAATCACGGAGATCGACATGGTAGGCAAACTTTATGCCAGCGCGAGCTTTTGCCCAATCATGAGACATGCCTGAAGCTGGTTGACGAAGATCTGCAGCGGTGCCAATCTTTAAAAAACAACGGAATAAACATTAAATAAATTTACCAAGTGCGTGCCAAGCGCAGTCTGTACACAAAAAGTATTTAAACGAAAATATCCCTATACGTACTTTACAAATCACTATCTTAATATATCACTTTAGACGGGTTGTCTGGAAGAGATCGCTTTTTAGCGATAAGACCGCCCTTTGTACACAATTAAATTATTACCTACTAGTAGTCCGTAAGTTTTCTGTAATGGTGTACAATAAAGTGTTATCTATCTATCTATCTATCTTAATTAAAGGAATTTTCGTTAAAAATATTGTGGAGGTCCTTGAAAATGTATATTATATCTATACATATTTAAAGAGTTACGGCGACTTTTTAAAACTTATTTATGACTTAGTGAGTAACTACAGTGACTAGAAAATCACCGCGTGACTATTATAATACGCTCTGTTCCCCGGTGCCGCGGCGAGGCGCGGCGTACTTCCATACTCTGACGGTCTTATTCATATTGAGTTAGAGTCAGTTCATAGGCTTTTATAAGAACCCTAAAGAAGCCTGTAAATTTACTCTCTCTCTCTAATATGAAAAGAAGGCGGTAAGTATCTGACGATACTCCATGTGCCTATTTATCTCCAGTACCTATTTTTTTCATCCCTCAAATACCCGCACGGGGACACCATATTTTTTTGCGATTTCAATATATTATTCTGTAGCAGCTTAGTTAAGTATATACCTTCTTGCCAAACCTTATCCATATAATCCATGTTGAAACAGTATTTTTGACAAAACTAACCACGACCTACCTAGGTGGAGTGGCGGACGGATATAACGATTCTTCAAGGGTTCTGTTTTTGCATAAATGACTACGGAATTATAAAAAACAAGTTTCACTAGGTACTATTAGCTACACCGATATATGTAAATAATCCTAAGTGAAAAATATATGTATAGCATGGCTATTAATATATAATAAATATATTATATATTAATAGCCTTGAAAACTAGTTTGCAAAATAAATACTGCACTATTTTTATTATTATATGTATTTAATAAAATTTACTATGTAGGTACCTCTTACAAATGTATGCATACCTCAGCTTTAAATTTCTAAGAGGTACGTAGTAAATTTAATTAAATAAAACAATAGGCTACTTACTTGATATCTAGTACCATACATGTCAGAAAGTGCAGCTGTTGCCAATTTTCCCATTTCCATAAGGACACCGTCATCAGCAAATGGGGCAAGGGAGTGTGAACTTGGTAAAAGCCATGCCTGTGTATACGCGTGAAGGGATAAAAACACCTGGAATTCAAAACAAAAATACGTTAAAAGCACAGCAACAAGCGATTATTAACCGACTTCCAAAAGGAGGAGGTTCTCAATTTGGTCGGTGTTTTTTTTATGTATGTACACCGATTACTCCGAGATTTATGATCCGATTTACGTGATTCTTTTTTAGTTCGACGCGGAATAGTTGCCATTTGGTCCCCTAAAAATATAACAAAGTTTGGCCCAGTAGTATTCATTTTACGATCATTTTTTTGTTCCCGTTTTCTGGGTCCTATATTTTTTAAGGCGCGCGGTACCTTGTGTAGGAGCTAGACACTAAAAAGTAACAAATAAAAAAAACTTCGTTTAAAAAAACCGACTACAAAAACTAAAAAGTATAAAATAACTTATTTCTAAAGCTATTTTTAATTAACATATCTTATTTTTTAACCGACTTCGAAAAAAGGAGAAGGTTCTCAATTCGTCGGGATCTTTTTTTTTGTTGCTTTTCTTTATGTATGTTCGCCGATTACTCCGTGATTTATGATCCGATTTGCGTGATTCTTTTTTTGTTCGACGCGGAATAGCTTCCAATTGGTCCCCTAAAAATTTTACATAGTTTGGCCCAGTAGTTTTCATTTTATGAACATTTTTTATGAAGAAAATTTCCTTTTCGTTCCATATGTACACCGATTACTCTGATATTTATGATTCGATTTACGTGATTCTTTTTTTGTTCGACGCGGAATAGCTGCCATGTGGTCCCCTAAAAATTTGACGTAGTTTGGCCAGTAGTTTTCATTTTACGAACATTTTTTTGTTCTCGTTTCTTGGGACCTATATTTTTTAAGAAGCGCGGCACCATTCGTAACTACACCCATACATAGCTAGACACTAAAAAGTAACAAATAAAAAATAAAAACTTCGTTTAAAAAACCGACTTCAAAAACTAAAAAACTAAACTTAAACTTAAAACTAAACTAACTTACTAATTTTCAAAATATTATAGTATTTTTATGATTTACTTTGCACCGACTTCAAGATGTTTTAGATAATATATATTAATAATAACAGCTTTAGAAATAAGTTATTTTATACATTTTAGTTTTTTAGTTTTTGAAGTCGGTTTTTTTAAACGAAGTTTTTATTTTTTATATATTATCTAAAACATCTTGAAGTCGGTGCAAAGGAAAACAAAAAAAATAGTATATTTTGAAAATTACTAAGCACCGACTTTAAGATGTTTTAGATAATATATAATAAGAATAAGATATTATAATTAAAAATAGCTTTAGAAATAAGTTATTTTATACTTTTTAGTTTTTGAAGTCGGTTTTTTAAACGAAGTTTTTTTTAATGTAGTAAATTGTACTAAAAATCAAATGTACTCGCATTTTACTACGAATTAACAGACGTTGGTATACATATAGTACAGTTATATAAATGTAAGGTTTTTCGTTACAGCAAATCCACATTAATTAACAACCATTTTAATATTATATAAAATTATTAGAGCCAGGCAAGTTTGCTGAAGAGTTTCTTGTGCCACTTGCTCTCTTCAAGCCTCAACATGTTGCGAAGCGGTGGTAAATTAGATTAGGTTCCCATAGAGTAAATAATAATTATAAACAAAATTAAAACTAAATAATTAAAATGAACAAGTTGGCGGTAGGCTAAATAACATTTTTACAATACTCATTTACACCTGACATCTGTGTCTTCCTTTGATCACGGCTACTGAAAAGTTACCAAAACGTCGGAATAATAGAAAACAAATAAATTTCCGCGTTTGAACCGTTAAAACGCAATTTTATTATGTATAATAGGCGTGAAAACTTAAGAAAATATTATATTCAAAGAAGAAAAACCGTGCTTGCTGGCTGGCTAAATAAGATTGACCAGCAGTTAATCAATTTTAAAATACAAAACGATATGTTTAAATATCGATATGAGCCTTTACATTTTAAATCCTAAATAAATTTAATGGGCAAATATTAAAGAAGCTAATATATTATAGAATATAGACGGTTAATTTTATTTTTCAATTAAAGTTTACCTTGCCGGGTAACCCTAGTAGGTAGCTCTATTATCTATTTCTCTTACATATCGCGAGCAAAGGCGCGCAAAAACTGTTATATGTATATAGGTACAGGTAAATCTTATAATCAATCAAGGTTAATCTTGTCATATATACAAGTGAAAAATTTTGGTGAGGCCGTAAAGGGCCAAATCCTGAATGCTAAATAGCGAAAAACACTCAAAAAAGTCTCGAGGCCGATTCTGACGAAAACTTAAAGGAAGTCATTAAATTTTTGAAAAATCCATTACTTTTATAAGGAATAGTGTATGGAGAATAGAAAATTTTATTCAAAAACAATCCTTTCCCTTGTTTGGCGTTTGACATTCCTTTACAGAAATTTATCCTTACAAGCTACACTATGGATTGGTGTAATATCACTGGTTGTGTTTATATTTTCAAAATCAGCCGGTTCGATTCCTGGCTTGGTTAATTGATTTAAAAATAATCTAATAATACCACTTTAGTTTTCAGCAAAATCGGCCTCGAAGTCTTTCGTGTATTTTTTGCTATTTCGTATAATTTAGGATTTCGCCCTGAAAGTCCACTTGAAAAATGCACCTGTGTATATACATGTGTATATATCTTGGAATTCATACAACTCGATTCCCTATAGCCTAACTTTAAGAAACTAGCGACCAAATGGTCGAAAGCGCTATGCATTCATTGGCGTTTTTGTTTTTTATTCATGTAGGTATATGTTATTACTGCATGATTGTATATATGGTATTACTGATGGATTGGGTGAAGGATGATATGATGATTTGTGGTGTGACAGAGGATGTATGTCAGAATAGAGGGGTGTGGAAGAAAAGACGTATTGTGCCCATCCCAAATAATTGGGAGAAGGTGAAAGAAAAGAGATAAGTTAGGTATTACTATCTCTTACTCTCGGCTGCTTTCCACGCGTATTGGATTTAATAGCGACTCATAGCCCGATCGAGCATTGGCTTTTGTTTCAAAATATGGGGTAAGATTGCAAAATTAAAAATAGTAATAAGAAAATAGATCGTGAGTTCGATATTTTTATTTAGAAGTTTAAGTTTTATTTACAAAAAGAATTCATTATGTTGTGGTTCGCCATTACGGCGTGCGTACTTATGCACGGTTATAGTTATTTGTTTATCGTGTTGTTGTTCAAGGATTTTACTAAGTTCTTTGTTCATCGCAGTAAGTTTTATTTGCCAAAATGGCTATATTTCATTTGGAATACAGCTTTCTGTCTGCTTATTTAACGGAGAAACTTCATTTTCCAAACTTAGTTTTAAAAATAGGAAATATCAATTATCCTAGGCTGTGCACTACCAAACATGATTCTACAACAGCGGTGTAGTCGGCGCTTGCATCATACGGTATGTTTTTCAACCGGCTTGATTATGACGTAATTAATAAATACACGTTATGATGAGAATATTAAAAAATTGAATTCAGACAGAAATATAAAATAACACTAGTAGATTAAAAGGTTATGATATATAATTGCCAATTCAAAACTGTTGAGACTAAAATATTTTTCTAATTACCATAATAGCTTTTTTGTTAATTACTATTTATAATTTATCTACATATATAAAAATCAATTGCTGTTCGTTAGTCTCGCTAAAACTCGAGAACGGCTTGACTGATTTGGATAATTTTGGTTTTGAATTATTTGTGTGTGACACCATTTCGCTTTCCCTTAGAAAATTTTCCTACCTGTCAAACATTTGATGTTCGTCCCGACGTTTAGAATTCAATTAAATTTAAAAGTCGTTGAGAAATCAAATTACATTTTATAATAATAGTTTTTTTTTTTTTTTTGAATGTCAAAGGTTTGGTTTTTGTTCTGGTTAAGTTTTGACCACATTTTTTACTAAAGTTGAATCATTCTGCAATTATCATTCAGCTTTTTTATTTATTGATTCTGAGGCAGTATGAAGTTTGTCGGGTCAGCTAGTTTAATAATAAATAATTAATAAAAAAGTTAATTAATACAAATAAATAGTATACTTAAATCGAAAGTTTATTAGAAACTTTTTGAAAGTAAAGATATGGACAAAATTAAATGTTCTGTCACGGTTTCTCGCGATCAATCTGCGGTTTACCTTTACGAGTTTGAACGCGTGATAGATTGGTGTACTTGTCGAGTCTCATCCAAGCACTTGAAAAGTATATAATTAGATCTGCGTAGGAACCGTTTTCAAAACATTATTTGCTGTGACAGAAGACGATATATATAAATAAAACTCATAAGCTGTTTGGTTACCAATTTGATTTACCAGACTATTAGCGTATAAATTAGGTTTTGTTGTCGATAGGAAAAACCTTGAAAACCGATTATTTGAACGATTAAAAATAGGAAAACCAATTACTGCTAAACAAGTTCTAGTACTAATGTTACTGCTTAATTAGGTTAATATTTCAGAATTGGATTAAATTAAATTCTTTTCAATACATTTGCTAAAACAATGCATTTGCGGAGCCTGTATACATTGTTCGAAAATTAAAAATTGTGCACCATACAATGGAACGTGTGGTAAAATAAGTATTCTCACTTAAGTAATTATTTATCGCACACCGTACGTACCATTTACGGTTTTTTTACTTTGTTTAAAAATATATAAGACTTCCATCAATAAGTTTCACATTACTATACTAAATAAGCTGATGGTTCAGTCATTTGACTAAACATCCTTGGAAGCGCTTTTGGTCAATACATATGTATGTCTCACTTTAATATTAAAGAGAAAATGAGACGAACAGTGTGGTTCTAATTTTCAGCACGCGCACGTGACGCCATTTTCAAATGCGCGCCATTTTCATATTAAAAACTTCAAAGATTGTTGCGACTTTCCGACTGATATCTAAATATGTTTGTTCCATTTCATATTGTACTATATTCTCGAATATTTGTTGAATGTTGTATGACAATCGTGCGGAAATTGATTTTTACAAACTTGTGACTATGGTAAGCTCTCGGCACCGTCCCGGGCTTACAATTGCCTACTTGTTTGTAAAAACCAACTAGCCGAACTACTATCATAAATATCTATTATGTTAAGTGCTTCTAAACGTTTTCCGTGCAATAACATATTTTGATATTGCCATTTACGAAGAATCTCCTCGTTCCCCGCCGCGTCGAGTAGGGCGCGGCGACAGTCACGCGACAACTTTCTTAGCTCTGGTGGTTTACACGTAGATTTTCCTGTTTAATTTTACAGCACTCTGTTTAACAGTAGTGTATCTATTCGATCATTATCCGTTATCTTACTACTACTAGTTATTTGGTAATCTAAGTAATCTTAGTTATTTGGTACTGTATTGTTACGACCTAGACGCCGACAAAGACAAATTCACACCTGCATACCTGTAGAAACACATTTTATTACCTTTCGGCATTTGGACTTCTTTTGTTTACTTTTTGTTTAAAATTTATGATTAGAAAACAGTCTATTGTATATTGTAATCTTTTATGGCAGTCATTAGCAAGGTGTGTCGGATTTAAAGTACAAACTGGCAGACATATTGCATCTGTACAGTATAAAGCAATGCCTCGATTGAGGGACGCGGCAGTCGAACGATAACCACGACCGAAGCAAGACTTGTGTACATTCGGTAATCTATTTAGTGACGGACTTTGTGCGTTTTATGGAATTACGACCTTCTGCATTACGTTTGGACTTGTCGTGTTCGGTTATATTTGTACCTGTGTTATACGTGTTTGTATAGTTCTAATAAACTCTATAATAATGCCAACGGCATTTTAATTTGAGTCCCGCAACTGGTCACAGTATATACTTCATATTAAAAATTCTAATACGAATATAATACCTACCTATTTCTACAGATTTCTATTTCCATATATGTCAGCCTCTACCAATAAGATTACAAGCAATTATAGCTTCTAATGCTTAGTAAATTGTACTTTGTATTAATTATGTCTTAAGATTTATTTTCACTAAAGACAAGTCGATTAAGTTGTAAGTAAGAGTAGCCTCATTGACTGAGAGGCGATTAATTTTTTGTTCATCTGACCTACTGCTAACATATTATTATTAATATGTGTTATTTATATTATTGAAAAAAGCTTATATACATTAACTGTAAAATAGAAAATAAACATTTAGGTGCACATTCATGACAAAATTGATAAAGAATCTATAAATTATTTGGCGATGAATTAAAAGATTTTTGCCTAGAACAGAACTGGAAATGTGCGGACATTGACATTTTGGGACGCTATTCTGACTCTTTTACATATATAAGCGATGTACACCACACTAAAAGTTGGTTAGACCATTGTGTTGTTTCTGAGGCAGGATGGAAAACAGTGTTGGACGCCAGAATACGTTACGACGTTTTTTGGTCAGACCATTTTCCATTAGAAATTAAATGTAATTTTGATTTAATTCGACCTGAAAATATAGTTAGCAGTAGGAAAGAATTTAACAATGTGCTATGGGGGGATAGGAATCAAGAACAAATAAAATTATACCATGACTTATGTGATAGTAAACTAAATGATTTAAACTGTGACTTCTGCGATAATTGCGATAATTCTTGTAATAATTTAGAACATATGACATTAATTAATGAAATGTATTTGAATATTGTTAGTATTTTAAGAAACGCGTCTATTAAAAGCTATAAATGTAAGGTTTTTAAAAAACACAGGCATGTCGTTGGGTGGAACAGGTATGTGAGGCAAGCGCATACGGAGGCTCGACTGGGCTTTCAGAATTGGGTATTATATGGGCGACCTAGATTAGGCCTAGTATATAATACTATGTTGAATACAAGAAAAGCTTTTAAGACTAAATTAAAATGGTGTCAAGACAACGCTGAACGAATAAAGTTAGATATTATTGCATCATATCATACCCAAAAAGATTTTGGTAGATTCTGGAAACAAACCAGTAAACTGAGCCCAAGGTCGAGTTTGCCGGTTAGTGTTGAGGGCGTTAGTGAGCCCGCCCAAATAGCTCAACTATTTAAGGACCATTTTAAAATTGATCCGCCTTTGGGAACTGCGGATGAGTCATCATTTTCTAGGAAGAGTGGTATAGATGCGCAGACGACCTTCAGTGCAAATGATGTTTTAGCGGCAATAAAAAGTATGACACGGGGTAAATCGCCGGGACACGACTCACTTAGCTTAGAACATTTGCAGTATGCAGGATACCATCTGCCTGTAGTCCTGGCTAAACTCTTTAACTACTGTCTGAAGCACTGTTACCTTCCTGAGGATATGATGATGACTCTGGTTGTTCCCATAGTAAAGAACCGTGGAGATGCATCCGCGATGAAAAATTATAGACCCATATCACTTGCCACTGTCATTGCTAAAGTACTGGACAGTGTTCTTGACAAACAGTTGGATCAGCATCTGGCATTTAACGACGCCCAATTTGGCTTCAGATCTGGTCTTTCGACAGAATCAGCAGTTTTATGCCTCAAGCACACTGTCCGGTACTACACTGACAGAAAAACACCCGTCTATGCGTGTTTTCTTGACCTTTCAAAGGCATTTGATATGGTCTCGTATGATAAACTTTGGAAGAAACTTTATATGGACACAACACTACCTGTTGAGTCCATAGAACTACTTAGATTTTGGTATGGGCACCAGACAAATGCTGTTAAATGGGCGGGCTCGTTATCTGAGCGGTACAGGCTCGAGTGTGGGGTGAGGCAGGGGGGGATAACCTCACCTAAGCTCTTCAGCCTGTATATTAATCGGCTGCTTGAGGAGCTCAGTAGCACCATGGTTGGTTGTTCTATTGATGGCACATTTGTAAACAATATAAGTTACGCCGATGACATGGTGCTGTTGAGTCCCTCAATCAGTGCCCTTCGGCAAATGCTTGCAATTTGCGAGAGGTATGCGGACTCCCATGGTCTCAGGTACAATGCGGACAAAAGCGAGCTGCTTGTATTTAGGGCTGGTGCAAAGCACTACTCTGAGGTACCACCAGTCACAATACGTGGGACGCCGCTGAAGATAGTGTCAGAATTTAAATACCTGGGACACTGGGTTACTGCAGACCAGACCGATGACATGGACGTGGAGAGGGAGCGTAGGGCGCTGGCTATTCGGAGTAACATGCTGATCCGCAGGTTTGGAAGGTGTACAAAGGGCGTCAAAAGAACCTTGTTTGGTGCATACTGCCAGACTTTTTACACTTGCAGCTTGTGGGTTAGCTGTACTCAGAGGGCATACAGCGTTCTGCGCGTCCAATATAATAACACGTTTAGGATGTTGATGGGGCTGCCGCGCTACTGTAGTGCCTCAGGGATGTTTGCGGAAGAACGCATAGATGATTTTTATGCTATAATGCGTAAGCGGGTCGCATCCCTGTGGCGGCGGGTGCGCGCCAGCTCCAACAGCATACTCCGGACTGTGGCGGAGCGGGTTGACGGCCCTTACTGCAAACACAGGGTTAAATTCAGTTCCGGACGGGCATCCATGCGAGGCAGTCGCTAATGCCTGTGCTCTTCTCGAATTTTGCAGATTTTCGCGCTTTTTCTTTCCGAAAAGGCGATAAATTGCGAATATAGTTGTGTAGTGTCAGTGTACAGTGTTAGTTCGTTCGATTCCGGCGCGAATCGCAGTTTATTGGCTTGGGTGAGTCGATTTACTCTCTGCTTGCTTTTCGCGCGCTTCAGCGCATATTGCGTAATATTAACGGTTATTTCGTACACTAAGTACGCCGTCGCGTGTCACTGGTTTCGCGCAGGGAACGGGCATCCAGTAATGGATGCCCAGGATCCTAAACCACCCCCTGGGCTTTCGGGTGCGCCTTGCAAGAGAGGCCACCTGGAGGCCAAGGATGGCTGGCAAGCGGCCGAGATCGGTGAGACGCGGAGGAAGAAGGTCCCGTCTACTTCAATCGCTCGGCGCAGCAAATCTGCCGCCGGGCCACGTCCAGGCTGCCAGGCTGCTGCCGTTATCACGGCGGCACCCGAGGCACCTGTCTCGCTAGGCAGGGCGGCGTCCGTGGTGGACCTCACCGCGGATGCCCCCGACAGTAGGCATAACGTTATGGGGCCCCCGGAAGGTCCCGTGACGCGCAGGCCCCCATCCAGCCGTGCGGCACGTAACAGTGCGGCACACCTGGATATAGGTAGGAGCACGCTGCTCGGGTCACACTCGGCTGTTTGCCTGGCCGTGAGTGACGCGAGCACCATAGATGTGAGTGCCTTCGGGACGCCGTCGACCTCTGCATGGGCATCACCTGTGCAGGGGGGCGACGGGTACGAAGATGGCTTTCGCACGCCACTGTCAGGTAGCATTCCAGAGTCTCTGGATAGTGCGCTTGACGGTGTCGTTCGCGCCTTCGACTATTCCCGCCCTGTTTCGCCTGCCTGTGGACAAATCGCCTACACGGCGGCCGGAACAGCGGCGGCGGGGGGCGGTCGCCCCACGACGACGGTGGCCTATAGCGCGCAGGCCTCACCTGCGCCAATGCCACTGGCTTGCGACCTATCGGTTCGCAACGTCGGGGACGGCCGTCCCACGACCCCGGTTGTCGCGCGAGCTTCACTCGCGCTATCGACCGAGGTCGCGAATAGGGAATTTGTAGGCGCGGTAGCGGCGACCCCTTCGTCTTCCTTCCCTACTGGGATGGGAGTCGCTGTCGCGACGTCGGTGCCTGCGTGTGCAACGGTTGCGGCGGTGACGGCGACGGCGGCGGCGTCCACGTCCTCGTCTTCGGCGGCTGCAACTTCGTCCGCGTTCGCGTCCACAGGTTCGTCGTCTTCGGCGGTGGGTCCAGTGATGCGAGCTTCGTCTTCGGGGACGTTTGTGCCCCCTGTTTCGTGTGCTCCGGTATTTGCGGCCGGATCGAGGTCACGGTTCTGGGACCGGTCCCAGAGCAGCGGCGCCGATTCGGCCCCTACGTCGGGTGCGTCCACCCCAGCGCGCGCGCGCTCGCCTTTGCGCCCCACGTGGGGCGCAACCGAATCGGCCGCGTCGGCCGCGTCGGTCCTCGCGGGTGCGGAGGCCTTCCTCCGCACAGAGGGGGGGGAAAAGGGGCGCAAGGCGCGCAAGGCAACCAACGCCAAATTGGTCGCGGCTAGCCAGTGCGCCGCCCTCGTAGGGGACATCACTGCCCTCGGCCCCGGGGAGCTGCGCCTCGCGGCGAGCGCCCAGGTGGCCGAAATCCTCCAGGTCGCCCAGACGTCGGGCAATCTGAAGGGGGGCTACGTGCGTCGGCTGAAGGATGCCGCGAACAGAGTGTCGGACATTGTCGACACTCTGGTCACGCGGGATCCGGATGCCGAGGCATGGAAGCTCGGCAACGAGAATGCGCGTTTGCGCATGGAAGTGAGCTCCTTGCGGGAGGAAAATCTCTCCTACCGTAAGGAGTTTGAAGAAATGCGCAAGGCCCTTAAGGCCTCTGCTACGGCCGTGGAGCCGGCGCCCGCCGTCGTGGCGGCGCCGCCCCCCGTGCCCATCAAGCGGAAGGCACGGGCGGTCGCGGTGGAGGTGGCGGCGATTTCGGAATCGCCCGCCGCGCCCGTCGCGACTAAAAAATCGCGTCCGACCCCCGCCGCGGTGGCGGGGTCGGAACCGGTTCCCGCCAGCGGGGCGGAGCCGGCCGCGGCGCCCGCCGAAGGTGCGGCGCCGCCGTCCGTCCCACTCGGGCGCGGCAGCGCTGAGCACGATGCGCTCGTGCGCGTCGTGCTCGATGCCGTAGCGCCACTCTTGGACGCAAGGTTCGCCGCCATAGAGGGCAGGCTGGGACCCGCGCCGATCCTCCGTCCACCGCTTGCGGCCGACCGAGGCAAGGTGCCGGCACCCAGACCGGCTCCTCGTGCGTCCTTGCCGAAGGCCACCGGGGGGCCTAAACCGGCCTCGGCTGCCGCTGCAGTCCGTCGGGGTCTGGGGGAAGCAAGTACCCCGGTCCCGATGGAAGTGGTGGCGGCCCCGGCCGCCGGGGTGGCAGACTCCCCACTGCCACCGACACCCCCCGCGAGGAAAAAACACAGGGGGGGCGTGAAGCGGACGCTCCGAAAGCGGAGAAAGGCGGCCCGCGCCGCCGCCGCTGCCTCGGCGGCCTTCGCTTCGGCGCCCGCCCCAATAATTTCGGCCTCTGGGCGACAAATGGCCCCCGCGTCTGCGCCATCAGTGGCGCCCGTCCCGCGCGCCCGTCGTGCCACCCCGTGTGTGGCACCGTCGCCGGGGCCCGTGGCGTGCGCCCGCCGCGTCGCCCCGTACGTCGCGCCGCCGCCGGCGCCCGTGGCCCCCGCCCCCGCCCCCGTTCCCGAGGGGGGGGCGTGGTCCACGGTCGTAGGGCGGAAAAAGGGTAAGGGGGCGAGGGCAAATGGTGGTGGTGCGGACCGCCAGGGACGCGCGTCTCCTCGAGTTCCAGCCGGGACCCGAGAGCGCGGCCAGGGCGGACCGCGTCGCCGAAGCCCTGCGCGGGGCCCTAGAAGGGATGGCTGAGGTCGTCCGCCCCGTAAAGCGTGGGGAGCTTTACGTCTCAGGGCTGGACGACTCAGTCACGGTCGATGGGCTTCGGGACGCGATCGCGCGCGCAGGCAATTGCCGGCGCGACGACGTGCTCACGAAGCACATCGGTGCAGGACCGGGCGGATTGGGCGCATCATACGTGTTGTGCCCCATCGCTGCTGCCAAAGCCATCGTCGGGCTGGGCCACCTTCTGGTTGGCTTCACCTCGGCGAAGGTCGAGGTACTGGAAGCCAGACCGATACGTTGCTACAGATGTTTCAACGTCGGTCATGGCACCCAAACCTGTCCGGACACGTGCCCGGATCGGACCAACTTGTGTCTCCGCTGCGGTAAAAGCGGACACAAGATGCCGGACTGCACGGCACGGAAACCCCACTGCGCGGCGTGCGCGGCGGGGGGGCTGAACGCGGCCCACCACACGTTGGCGAGGTTCTGCCAACCTCCCTACGTGAGGGGCCAATTCGTCCACTCGCGGGCGAGACCACGTACCGGCAAATCGGGAGTACAGACAATGGACACCTCCAATGCCTAGTACACCCGTAACGACGTTCTTTCAAGCTAACGTAAACCACTCCCCCACCGCTCAGGACTTGTGCCTGCAGGCGATGGCGGAGTGGCAAGCGAATTTAGCCGTAATAAGTGAACCTTATTACGTCCCTCCTTCAGGGAACTGGGTGGGCGATCTCGATGACATGGTA
Organism: Dendrolimus pini; assembly: GCA_949752895.1. Taxonomy (NCBI): domain Eukaryota; kingdom Metazoa; phylum Arthropoda; class Insecta; order Lepidoptera; family Lasiocampidae; genus Dendrolimus; species Dendrolimus pini. The sequence goes on along the minus strand of OX457128.1, from coordinate 13,194,262 downwards.
GCGGTGGTGGCCAGAGCCGGGTCCGGCACACCGCTTACATGTCTCGAAAGAGGAAAGGGCTATGCTGTGGCGGAGAGCGGGAGTATCGTCGTCATAGGCGTTTACTTTTCGCGCAACCGCCCCCTGGCGGAGTTCGAGCTTCACTTGGACGCCGTCGGGGCTGCCGTACGCAGACTGTCGCCCAAAACGATCTTCGTGATGGGCGACTTTAATGCAAAGCACCTCTCCTGGGGAAACGTATTCACGGACGCTAGGGGTCGGGCGGTCGAGGATTGGGCTCTTCAAGCCGGCCTGACCATACTGAACCAGGGGTCGGTCCAGACCTGCGTGCGCGCGCGGGGTGGATCGATCATCGACCTGTCATTCGTCACTCATGCGGCCGCCCGCAGAGTGACCGGATGGAGGGTGCTGGAGGAGGTGGAGTCGCTCTCTGATCATCGGTACATCAGATTTGAGCTCACGACCCCCTCCTCCGGTCCGAGCCCTGTTCACCGTCGCCCCCCTCTCCTCCCGCGTTGGGCCCTTACCAAGCTCGATCCGGAGCAGGCCGAGGAGCGGGCACTCTCGGAAAGCTGGGCCTACCCAGCCGACTTCGCGAATCTGGATACGCAGGCAGAGCACATGCGCAAGACCCTGACGAGGGTTTGCGACGCTGCGATGCCACGCGTCTCCAAGCGTCAGCCTCCGTGCAAGCAATCGGTCCACTGGTGGACCGAGGAGCTGGGCGAGATGCGAAAGGCAGTTCGCATCATCAGCCACAGGCTCAAACGCTGCAGGGCGCGCCGTCCTCCGGACTTCGTCGCGCATAATGGACTCGTGGGCGAGTTTAGAGAGGGCAGAAAGGCCCTTTCGATTGCAATATTGCGATCGAAAGCCCGGGCTCGGGCCGAGCTCCTCGAGACGCTCGATCGGGACCCTTGGGGGCGCCCGTACCGTGGGGCCCGCAACAAGTTGCGGCCTTGCACATCCACGGTCACGGAAACGCTCGAACCCGAGGTGCTCCGGTCGGTTATCGATGGGCTCTTCCCGGATCCGGGGAACTTCACTCCCCCCAGTATGGGTCCACCCATTCCCGACACCCCCACGGACGAGGAGCCTCACTCCATCTCCGAGGGGGAGCTAGACGTCGCCCTGGACCGGCTCCGGGGCAGGAAGACGGCACCGGGACCCGACGGGGTTCCAGGTCGACTCCTCTTCCTGGCTGCAAAACACCTACGCAGCCAGCTGCGGGACCTCTTCGAAGCCTGTATTCGCGCAGGTAGGTTCCCGTCGCAATGGAAAGAGGGGCGTTTGTGCCTACTTCCCAAGGGAGGTCGGCCTCCCAACGATCCGTCCGCCTACAGGCCCATAGTGCTGCTGAACGAGGTCGCCAAGGTCTTCGAGAAGATCTTGGCGGAGCGGCTTGTGAAGCATCTAGACACTGTGGAGCCGGGGCTATCAGATACGCAGTTCGGGTTTCGGCGGAGGCGCTCCACGATGGACGCCTTCGAGACGCTGCGAACATTGACGGACGAAGCCGTCCAAGCAAAGGACGTCGTTCTTGCAGTGTCGCTAGACATAGCGAACGCCTTTAACAGCCTCCCTCATGAGACGATCAGGGAAGGGCTCCGCGCGCACGGAGTCCCCCCGTACCTCACGAGGCTGTTGGGCGAGTACCTGCGAGATCGGCACATCCTTTGGGAGGGTGGTGAGTCCGCCAACCACGTGCTAGGTCGGCGACGTGTCGCGTGCGGCGTTCCACAGGGATCGGTCCTCGGGCCTATCCTTTGGAACGTAGGCTATGACTGGATCCTTCGGGTGACGGTCCGGCCCGGAGTAGGGCTGATCTGCTTTGCGGACGACACCCTACTCACGGCACGCGCCGCGTCTTTTGCGGAATCCGTGGACGTCGCCAACGACGGGCTGGCGATCGTCGTAGATCGAATAGCTAGGCTGGGCTTGAAGGTCTCCCCCGTGAAAACGGAGGCCGTCATGTTCCATAGGAAATTCCGGAATCCTCCCCCGGACTTGTCCGTTACAGTTCAGGGGGTGGCGATTAGAGTAGGGCCCACGATGAAATATCTTGGGCTAGTCCTAGACGGGAAATGGCTGTTCAAAGCGCACTTTGAGCAGCTAGTTCCCAAACTTCTGAATTCCGCGGGCGCACTCTCCAGGCTTCTTCCTAACGTGGGGGGGCCGGGGGGTGCGACGCGGAAGCTTTATTCCGGCATCCTGAGGAGTATGGCGCTCTACGGTGCGCCCGTCTGGTTCGATTCGCTTCACCGCCACAACCGAACCCTGCTGCACCGCGCGCAGCGGGTTCTGGCCGTGAGGACCATACGGGGGTACCGCACAGTGTCGTGGTCGGCGGCGACTCTCTTGGCAGGCGAGCTGCCCTGGCCTCTCCAGGCAGACGTCCTGTCCAGAGTTCGTCGCGCCCAGCAGGATGCCCTAGCTAGAGGACTGACCTTCTGTCAAGTCGAATTAGAGACGGTCAGGAAGCGGGAAACCGCCTCCTGCCTCGTCGCCTGGTCTCGTGACCTCGAACACCCTGTGGCCGGCGGCTATACGGTGGATGCAATCAGGCCGCAGCTGGAGAGATGGGTGACCCGCACCAGCGGAACCCTGACCTTCAGGACGACTCAGATACTGACCGGACACGGTTGTTTCGACCAGTATCTGTTTCGCATTGTGGGCTGCTTGCCTTCCCCGGACTGCCGCCAATGCGGCGCACCCGATACGGCGTTACACACGCTTGTTGAGTGCGCTGCATGGACGCCTCAGCGTTTCGAGCTCGAGACACACGTAGGAGCCGTCCGATCGCTTGGCGACTTGGTAACGGCCATGTTGCACAGCGACGACCGCTGGGAGTCTGCGGTCTCTTTCTGTGAGGCGGTTATGTCTCTAAAAGAGGCCGCAGAAAGGGATAGGGAGCGAAGTCCTGCAGCGCGTGCTAATGTCTCCACCCGAGGTCGCCGGCCTTCAGCTAGCACCCGGAGAGGCAGGTACGCGCATTACTTCCCTCCCTGAGTTAGGTTCCGGTACGAGGGGCCCCTTGCTACTAGGCAACGCAAGGGATTCAGCCCCCGTTTCGAAGTGGGGTGTGTTCTCCCAGGGCACACTCCAGGCACTTTATTGCGCTGGATCGACTGTTGCGTAACTATGTTCTATATCTCAGTCTTTCCTTCACAACAAAGCGCAGGGTCGACGGGAGGAGAGGTTTTTTAGTGGGTATTGAGGTTGCTCGCCCGTGCGGCATCGCTCGGAGTCTCCACACTCCTCAGAGTCAAGCCATCGCGGACGAAGCGCAAACAAAGCATACTATTGCTAGCGTTATCGCCCCCGATGGATGCGCGCCGTTTCCTAGTGACGGCCCTGAGAGTGCGTAAATCGGTTAGCATTTTTCCTCGCCTCAAACAAAAAAAAAAAAAAAAACACAGGGTTAAATTGCATGTGCTGCCGTCAAACCGAGCCGCCAAATAAGTGTGTTTGTTACTTTTACTTGTTTTTTATTTTACTAACAATTAGTTTTTAAGTCTCTTGTGTAACTAACAGAAATTTTGGACGCAAGTCTGACAAATAAATTATTATTATTATAAATTTAAAAATCCGTTAGATCTTTGTGTAATTTAGATAATAAGTACACATCAATCAGTAAACTAAATATATTTAGAACTGTCAGTTTTTCTACCTTGTTGGAATATTTTTGTTAGATCTTTGGTTTCTCTTTAAGATCTTAAATATGGAGCTACTGATGGATTTGGTATATTGGAAACTTTAAGAGATCAGAAACGAATATAGGACATCCAGAAAAATGCAATAGTAATAACTAAATATGATATTGGAATCCTGGATATCAACAAATGCTAGTATTGCCTAAAAATTTAATTAGCCTTACAAGAACATAACTACACCTTTTAAAGTTCTTTTTAACTATTAATTATATGAATTTTAAATGGAAACTAGTCGCGGAGTATTCCTCGCTTACTTGAAGTTGTACATACTACCTATTCCAAGTTTACTAGTGTGTTAAGTTTGTTCCATTTCAGCTTGAATACCAAAATATACACCTGTATATACATAAATTATTGTTCAAGCGACTATTTGTACGCTAACGTGATACTAAACACTCATAGAAGCGTCTACCTTTATGTGACCCCTGTGTTCATTCAGAAAGTCGGCAACAGCCCTCGTCTCTGGTTCACTGAAAGGATGTGGACCCGCGTAGTTATCCGCACAGGCATCCCGAGAAGAATCTTGTTCAGCCCAATGGAAGTCCCAATTCCTATCCGTATCCACACCAACGCATTCTGCTTGGTCCCAGTACCACGGAAACCTACAAAATAAAAAAGAAGCTCCGTAATACATTTTATTTGTGCTTTCTTAAGAATCACTTAAGAAAGCACTCTCATGTTTTTTTTTCAAGACTCGTCAAACACATTAGATTGTATTAGGAATGAACTCGGATTAGAAAGTAATAATTATAGTTCGTAAAGTTAAAAGGCATTTGACAGAAATATGATGCAGCAAATCTTTATTTTTATTTAATCAATCAACAGACCAAATTTAACATACTTTAGGAATTATTTATCCTGTGAAAAAGCGCCTAAATTTTCATATCATTTAAATTATCAGATAGGAAAAGACGTGTACGTTTATCGTACGTATTACCCCACTGGGGTAGGTATTTGAGATGTATAAGGACCTGGAAGTCAATACACAGTGTCATAAACATTCTAATTAGACCTGATTATTATCACAAACGTCAGTATGAACAAGAGTAATTTATTGGACAAGCTACAATTAACATAGTGAGCCGCCAACGTTTATGCTACGGATATAGTCAAATTCAATTATTAAGTAGTACCAACCTTCCACCTTTTGGGATAATTTATGTAGTGTGAATTTAATAGATTCACGGCAAGCTAATGCATAAGTGCATTTGAATTTGAACATTTGTCACGTAACTGTCATGTTACTTATGTAGGTATTGTGTATAATTTTCCGCACAAGTTTTTAACTTTCTAGGAAGAAAAACTCGTTCATATTGTGTGTCAACAACATGAGTAAAAAAACCGAAAAGATAAGAATACTTGTAACAATAGTTAAATACAACAAATGTTCATGCAGTATATAGTGTTAAGAAAACAGGAAGTACCTGCCGTATTAAGAACTCATAACTTTCTATGAACTTATTTATGAGTATGTTCGATTTAAAGCTGTAATAGTTTTTTGCGGTAACTTTTAATAAGTACAAACAGTCAAACGCGAGTTTTATTTTTGTTCAATAAGGGTTTCTCATAAAATGAAAGTTCATTGATTTTGTTTAGGTATATGCTTGCATGCTTGAACCAAAGCATGAAAAAGTATTCTTTTTCCATCGTTTAAATGAATAGTTTAGTAGGATTAGCTCTAGGGTATACTAATGCCATTCTAGTAATATTGAACCCTTATAAAATGGTCATATTTGCCCATCCGTCTATCCGTTTGTCTTCGTATATCACTCATTTTTCTCGGAAATTATTGGATCTAAATGATCGAAATTTAATAGTAGTGTTTTTTCTATATGTCGGTACACAATGCTATAAATAGCTAAAAATGTTCATTTGCCGTTACTTTCGTTCTTTGTAAATGAATCAATATAAATAAAAAATAATTTAGATAAATTGTATTTTAGTGAAGAGTTTCGACTTATACAAACTCGAGAAGCTTTCAAACTCGAGAAGCTTTAGGTTATTTAGTGAGTAAATAGAAATTCAGAAGACGGTTTTATCGGTCATATCACAAGAAACTACAACACAATGGCCGCACTGCGGCCAACTTAAATAGTGATTATTGGAATCCTCATTTTTATTCAAATTACCTGGAATATTATATCCTACACCAGATGCTAATGTATGCTCAAAAGGACCATTTTCAAAATTTTCAACCCTATTTCACCCTCTTTAAAATTGATTTTAGACGCAAAATGTAATCTGCATCATTCTCCAGAATGAATGTGTCTATTTGCCAAATTTTATTCAAATATTTTCTCTCTGTTAGTCGATAAAATGTAACAAAGAGTATTAGTATGCTACATAGTTGACCTTCGTTATGAAAAAAAATATCATGTGTTTCGTAGTGATCGAAGTAACTGTAGTGGAGCTCATAATTTTCTCACTATGCATATCAACATCCATATTATCTATACTAATATTGTAAAGAGATAAAGTTTGTGTATTTGGTTTTTTGTTTATAGAAAGTAATCTCTGTACCGTGTGTGAACCGTTTTCGACTATCTTTTCCCAGTGAAAAGCTACATTATTCCTAAATAAATGACATAGACCATATTTGATTGTGAATAATAACATTTTTTTAATATTTTAATGACGCCTAGCCATGTGGAAACGGGATCAACTCTCAAATATCAAATGTAATAGCAATAACGTTCCACGTAAGAATTGCGCCCATCCTCGTACGAGGCACGGCGAGTGCTTTCCGCGTTTGTGAATTAATTAAAGGTTACAAAGATTAATTATATTATAACCTTGATTTGTGTATCTACGTTGTACGTACGTATGTGGGTGTTTGCGTACCTACCGGTCTATTTTTAATGAAGCCTAGTGAATTGGGCACGGGTCAGCTAAGGTAGTATAAATTCTGTAGTAAGTATATGGATAGATAGATAGATAGATATAACACTGTATTGTTCACCAGAACACGAGTTATAGAAATGCACAACTAGACAATTGTTACATACTTGGTAAACAAAAGGCTTATCGCTAAAAGCGTTCTCTTACGGGCAATCTGACTCACTCAAAGGAAATTCTTGATTTATCTAATTATTACAAATTAATGAAAACTACTACTAGTATTATATTATATACTGCATTATATAATTTTATAGACATGAAAACGCTGTACATTATGTCTAGAGGGCATTGATCAGCTAATGAGCACGTAGTAAATACTTAGACTTGATACATTTAAAGTCACTTACCATCCAACATAGTAATCATCAGACTGGTCGGACACCCGAGAACGCGTTTTACTCCAAAGCCGGTCGTGCGTGTGCGAATGCTCGTATCCGTCCGGATTAAGCACCGGCATTATGTAGAAGTCAGCTTGTCTAAGCAAGTCTAATTCTGCACCTTTTAGAAAACAAGTTTTTATAAGTGCAAAACTAGATCGCTTCAAAACAGGTTTTATTAATGGAAGGATTGTTTCGATTGCATCCGAAACCATTTAATCATTGACTGTAATAAGTAGTAATAACACATTAAATTGGTTTATTTTGTAATAAAAAAATCTAATGTTATATACATCCAAATGGTCGCAATAATAATATAACTTGCCATTCACTGCTTGCTCGGGGGGCCTATACAGTGAGTGGTAAGTCGTTAGTTGCCCATTTTATCCATATGTTTCTAATAAAGCAGCCGTTTTTCTTATATAGTCCCAGATCCCCAGCCTTACCCTAGCAGTATGTCTCAATAGCGTAGTCCTTTTTGTTCTCACTTCCTACAATAGTCTTAGACTAACCGAGGTCTTCTTTGGGTGCATTTTTACATATCGCATTGAGACAATCGCTAGGCAGTGTTACGTCCCATTTAGGTCAATTCGTAAAAGGATCTCTACGTATTAGCCATCCCATGGTACCATGCAGACATTCGGAAAGTCTAGGTCATTGCTAGGATTCGTGGTTTTTAGCGACATACAAAAATAACCGTATACAGATAATACAGTGTTGGGTTCTAGGCGTCTTATTTATTACACGCATCATGTTTTTCCAAGACGACAATATAGTGGATTTGACAGACTGGTAACTTCGATGCATGTATTCTTAGTAAGTTTTATTTTTTAAGTATCAGTAGGTACGTGGTAATATTGGAACTACATACATATATTCACATTTCAATTCTAAGATTTCAGCTCAAAACGATCATTCTTTCATAGTCAATCAACCTGTATGAATAGTATAGTCATATAATAACAGTTATACATTAAGCTCTTTGTCTAAAAGCGTATTCATTTATATAAAATATGTGCGAATTGAAACTTTAGGCTCCTATTGCCGCAAAAGCCGAAAGTGGAGTGCAAAGGAAACAATTTTTTTTCTTTTTTCGGTCTTTACTGATCAATAATTTATCAATATTATATATTCGTTTTATATCTTCACCATATAAAATGTAACGTAGTTTTTTCGTAATTTTTGTATAGTTATTTTAAGTCACAAAGAAAATAGTCACCTCTAAATTATTGTACTGAACCATTTTACTTCTTAAATTTTTAGCAAACTGGAAAACAACATATCTATAATTCTATATCTTTATACAAGAGAGATAAATAATCTAGTTTCATTATTTTCTTAAATAATATTTTATTTTTTTCACACTAAAATTATAATGCATCTGAAAAAGGATCGCATCTATGAAATCCCTGTTATCGCTCGAAAAATCAGTACTGAAAAATCGTTAAGGTCGCTGGCGTTGCTACAAGCCTTAAGACGATAATCAGTTGAAATTAAAAAGTAATTTAAAATATACGACGCGTCACAAGGCCGAGCGACATTCCAATTCTACTTTATATTTGAACACGATCCCACAAACACTTCTTAGTGTTATCGCTTATCAGTCAGTATCGATTTTAATCCGATTGACAACAAACATAAAAAAATATAACCTTTAAATTGGGTTTATAAATAAGTTGGTAATCTAATTTATTGCAGCCTAAGATTCCTTTAGACATAGTGTGGATAGCCATACCACTCACAATAACTCCAGAGTTATTGTGAGTGGTATGGCTAGCTAGCTCCAGAGCTATTATTACATAAGATATGTTTTCTTACCTAATCCTTTCTCCCCTTCAACTAACGTGTGAATCATCCACGTAGCAACAGCTGGGGCTATCCACTCCCTGGCATGGCTTCCACCATCAATCCATACTGCCGGTTTCATACGAGATTTTAATTTCCACTTTTTCTTTCCCTTATGATTTACATCTTTGATTTGGGTTTCATTTAAGGGAACTGAGACCTGTTAGTGAAATATTAAAAAAGTATGATATGGTATGTCAAATATTTATCTCCTTATTTATAATAGTTGTGATGTTTAGGTGAAGGCTCTTTAAAAAAAGTGATAAAAGTGTTAGCTTAGGAGCCAGTGATCGGCTACCTTTATGTATTTGACCAGACCTGAGGTTTTGTACATTGAAGCACCTATACCTACTATGCATGGTACGGGGACTCACTAAGTTCTAAGTGGTGGACGCGACGAGCGTTGAGGTAAGACAGTATCGATTTTTGACGAATTTTAAATCCATTTGACCAGGGCTGCCGTTTTGATATTTGAAAATATAGGCTTATTATTGGAAAATAAGAATGGCAGACCATTATCACGCGGTTAACTTTGTGGCAGACCATTTTGAAAATGATAAAAAAATTCAAAATAATTGACCAGATCTGCCATTGACATATTTTGTTTATTATAGTCTTAAAAACGTATATTGATCGCGGCAGACGTCTACTTTGCGTATAAACATCAATAAATAATAAAATCTTAGCTACTACCCAGTTAGATGTAATATATATTTTCCGTTCGCTGTTTTACATCAATATAATTTACTTGCGATTTACTTTATCACTGTATTTACAGAAGTATATATTTTTTTATATTCTATATACTAAACTTCATTAGCTAGACAATAAAGAAGTAGGACAACACATGTGTCTTCAAATAGTTCGAAGGTGACCAACTTCCATCTTGTGTGAGGAACTTAACCACCGATGTCCCTGGTAAGTTGATAAAAATTATTTCTTGAACATATTCAGATCAATTTACTTCTACTTTACAATTTATGTTTTATTTTTGCAGAATTCGATTCAATGGATGATGAAGATGAGTCACCTAACGATAAACATGACTCCGATGAAGATGAATGAAGATTTATTTATGTATATTGTAATGCATGCATAATATTTTTTTAAACTTATCTAACACTTAAATTTTGTCTTGACGACATGAAAATATATTTTTTTTATCAGCATTATACCATATTATTTATGATTCTTCCAAAAAAATCACTTCTTTATTATCTAACTAATAAAGTTTAGCATATAGAATATAAAAAAAAACATTAATTTCTGTAAATACAGTGATAAAGTAAATCGCAAGTAAATTATATTATGTAAAACAGCGAACGGAAAATATATATTACATCTAACTGGGTAGTAGCTAAGATTTTATTATTTATAGATGTGTATACGCAAAGTAGACGTCTGCCGCGATCAATATACGTTTTTAAGACTATAATAAACAAAATATATCAATGGCAGATCTGTTCAATTACTTTGATTTTTTTTATCATTTTCAAAATGGTCTGCCACAAAGTTATCCGCGTGATAATAGTTTGCCATTCTTATTTTCCGATAATAATAAGCCTATATTTTCAAATATCAAAACGGCAGCCCTGGTCAAATGGATTTAAAATTCGTCAAAAATCGATACTGTCTTACCTCAGCGCTCGTCGCGTCCACCACTTAGAGCTTAGTGAGTCCCCGTACCATGCATGGTAGGTATAGGTGCTTCAATGTACAAAACCTCAGGTCTGGTCAAATAGATACAGGTAGCCGATCACTGGCTCTTAAGCTATGTTATTCATGATTGTGAAAAACATTTTAATTTTGCGATTGCATTTCAAAAATCCTATTTTTGAATTAGTTTAACGAGCCTATAAATTTTGTATAATTCTTAGAATGACATTTTCAATTACCAACTCCAATTTATAAACGTAGTTATAAGTGATATTATTTTTTATTTGTAGGTCTTCACCGCATAGGGAATTGAATAATAAATATTAACTTTCGATAACGGAGAGGCATATAAACTACTTTTTACTGTGGAAAACGATTAGTGCTTCCGCGGAATACTGATCCAAATTTTACGCTAGCAAAAGGCTCTTACAATAATAAAAGAGCACAGTTATTATCGTACAAGATTCAATATGAGAACATTTATAATGAAAGCCAAGCAAAATATATAGTTTCTATACCTCACGGCGTTCGTTATTACACCGATGTTTATTATTAAATATTCAAGTAAAAATGTTTGGAGGATCTTTAAGACTCTAGTGCTAGTTTTTAATGCATTTAAACGCAGTAATCATTGTAACGCATTATCATGTCGAAAACGAAATATTATACCTAGATAGTTATGTTATACGATATGATAGTGCTAATAAATAACACTAAGTAACCTATTACTAAACTGCTATGTATGTCAGAATCAGTAACAATCATTATTATAATATAATATATAATAATATCAGCCCATAAATGTCCCACTGCTGGGCCCGGCCTCCCATTATATGGGGAACAGACAGTATACCCACCACGCTTGTCCAAGACGGCTTGGCAGGTTTGACACATCTATTATATTGATGTGCAGGTTGCATCACGATGTTTTCCTTCACCATTAGCACGTGGTAATTGTAACAAAATTAGATCAGAAAACTGACTAAGTGGTGCATGCGTTTCGGTCAGGAAAGAACCAGCGCTCTTTGAGTCTGGGACGCGTGCGATAGCCAGTACGCTACCATGACTAGGTACCTAACAATCATTATTAATTAGTTTTATTTACCTGCTAAATATTTGCAGGTAAAAAAACTCCTTGGAGATTGGCGATTACCATACCTTAATAGCGACTAAAGGTAGTCCTTCCGAAGAACGCCCCAAAGGTATAAGCTCCACAAGATCTGAGTAGGAGTGTTGGAGGTATTCTAAGTATCGTAGAATATCAGCATAACGGTGATAGCGCCGCCACGTCATCGGATGACCTCTCAATTGTTCTAGCTCGAGCCTTTGTTTCTTCGAAAGTCTTGGATTCTCGTAGGTTATAGCTTTCTATCAAAGTTATATAAATACTTTATAGCGATAGTAAAGAACAATCATTCTTTACTATCTCTATAAAGTATCATCATGTATCATATCAGAATGTCAATCTTCCTGTCACAAAGTCTGATGTTGTGTGTTCATCTCAAATTCGGACAACATTTGACTTAGACATTTGAACTCGCGTTGTTGTGAAGATATCATAAATAGATATGAAAGTAAGATAAGACGTTTTTATTTTATTGGGTCTCCTTCTGCTAAGCAGAAGATTTTGTCTGTTTCTTTATTTATTATATTTATTTCACTAAGCCAAAACCTATGGCTTTTGATCAAGAAGCGGAGGAAGACAAAATTACAATTTAATGTTACAATAAATGCTGCACAAAAGATGCTTCCATCTGATGGTACTTTGTAAATAATTCTCTGTATTATATAAAAATACTTCATCATACATCATTATAATGAAAACTATACTACAAACAACTATACTAACTATAGACTAATTAATGCACCGAGAATAATAAATGTATTTGTGTAACTAATTTATAAATTACGTGTTTGTGTACATAAATATACCTGTATTGTTTTTCATTTTTTTATCCTTGTTATTTAAGAACTAAGCTGTGTTTTTCTAATAGTTTAGACACACTTCAGTACTTTATTTTTATTTTATTAGCGTTAGGTGTAGTGACTGCAAACAAATCTAATAAAATAAACCCAAGAATATTCAGTATTTTAATAAAAACCTGGTTAGTTTTATGATAGTCAGGTTATAAACTGTCTATAAATGCTTTCAAGGTGCAGAATGGGTTGGAAGCGGCCGTTTGGTGTAAGCGTGGAAAAAATCTTCCATGGTATAAACCGATGAGTAACATAACCGAATTTGTTAAAAAACGGATATAATAGGTCCCTAGAACTATAGGTAATACAAGTACTAATATATGTATTACTTATTTAATGTATAAACTGGTAGTTCTTAGAATATTTTATCATAAAACTAGCTTTATATTTGATTTTTCAGGATTACAATAACATTAAATTGTAATATGGTCTTCTTTCGATTTTCTTGGTTTTGGATCAAAAACTGGAATTTATCATAAACCATACGACATATATATCATCTTAGTCCATTATTTTATGTTAATTTCTAACTTACTATATTTTATAGATTAGTCTGTTTTATTTAAAATCCTTTTTCAAAGTTTTAAGTTTGTTTTTTATTCTCTGTTCATCGCTTTGAGAGTTCTCTTAATATACCTTTCGTTAATAGATCTAAAATAGGACATGTTTTATCCTAAGAACTAGGATTCTAATTTGAATTTCAGGAAGTGAAGTTTAATGACCGATTCTCATAAAATTTAGTATATTTGTACTTTCGATAACAGAAATGAACATTTTGAATGAATCAATCAATGAACAGTTGATGTATATGTGGCACAATCATTTTACAGTTAACTATGCTTTTAGGCACAATTATAAATTGATGCGTGAAATTGTTTTGATAGAAAGATATACCAGCACAATAAATTAACACTATCTCGTTAAATTTTTCGTCATGACACTTTTATACATGTTGGTAAATCAACAAAAAAAGAAAGACAGCAATAAAAGTGATTAGAAAAATACATAATATCACGTCTGTTTCCCATGGGGGTAGGCAGAGACTATGGATATCCATTTGTTACTAGAATTAGAAAAATGGTTTTATGAATTACATAAAATATAAGTCATCTCAGCCAATCGCAGTTCACTGCTGGACGTAGACCTCTCCAAGTCGGCGTCTCACAGCCCGGTCCTCCACCTTCCTCATCCAGCACCCACTGGTGGTCTTATGCAAGTCGTCAATTCATCGGGCTGGAAGACGTCCGACACTACGTTTACCAAGACGCGATCTCCACTCCAGTACTCGTCTGCTCCATCGGCCATTGATCTGCGACACACGAACACGCACGCGCTCACACATAAAAACACACACTCACACACTCACACACACACACACACACACACAGAAAGAGCGAGGGAGAGAGAGAGAGAGAGAGACATAAGTACACACACACTTGATAATTTTGCGAAATATGTTAGTTACTTTGGTTTTCTTACGGATATCCTCATTTCTAATTCTATTCATAAGAGAAATGCCCAACACGCATATAATGTAAGTGAACTGTTGTAACACAGAAAACAACATAACTAACATAGAAAAATTCCTTAATGACTTCTTCTTCGTCATTGAGTCGTTTCTTCTCTTGACGTTTTCCATTACTTTTTAGCACTATTTTTTCTAAATGACTGTATGTGTACTATTTTTCAGCAGTTTATTCTTCTCTAGCCTTGTTTTTTATTCAGAACAATAATACTTCTGAGAAGGAGAAGTTTCTTTTCAATGACATATTTAAACAGATTATCAGAACTTAGTGGTGTACACCACTAATACTAATACGCCATGTGGAAACATGTTACCTACGATGTAAAATTACAGTAACTTGATACTACTGTCATACAGCGAACACGATGGAACTAACTATCAAGGCAACAAACACATTAAAGCACCGGGAATGATATCGCGGCGTTAGTACTAGTACAACTTTGTATAAATATATATATTTTTTTTATTTCTTAAATTTTTATTTCAACTAATTAACACTCTTTGTCAGGTCTATATATTAACAGTTTTATCTTAACTACCCTAATTAAGCATTGTTAAAGATATTAGTTTTATATGAACATATGAAAATAATTTATAATCTAATTTGTAAAACTTTTCTCTAATGTGAAGTTTAGTTTTATGATAAATGTTTGTTTTTAAGCCGTGATATTATTCGGCTATGAATGTACACGAACTTACCTGCAAGTCCCAAATCACGACGTCGAAATCTATCCTAGAAGATTTAAGGTGATCTTTGACGTCTTGTAACAAATCGGGCGGTACCAACAAGTCCGTGGAGCCGTTCATAGAAGGCGAGGTCCACCACATCACACCGGAGCCTTGGGCCTCCTCTTGCAAATCTAACATTTCCCGTACCTTCCATTGGACATCTGGGTAAGTTCTTAATAATTGATACCCTGAATAACTTTTCTTCGCAATTTTGTTTCCAGACTTTTTGACTGTAAAATAAATATATAAATAAAAAATAAAAAAAATGAAATGGAATTAGTAGTACATTCCATCGTGTTTCTAAGTAAGTATAACAATAAGATGTTTTAAAAGGTGTGTACTCTGGAAAGCAAAAACGTAAGGGTATTAAGTTTGGGAACTCTGGGGATAATTCGAAAAATATTGCTTGAATGTCTAAACCTATGTTATTCGGAAAACTATTTTTTGATGTTATTTATCAGACTCATAAATTCTCAGACCGATTGAAAGAATCTATCATCCTCTTATTATATATGTTTTAATTTTAAAATGAAAAGCGTATTATCAAAATATATTTATAGTCTCGTCACAGTTCCTCACATGAAGTCTTTTTTGGACCACATTAAAATATTTCCATACGACCATATTTCTTTATACTGTTACTAGCTGACTCGGCGAACTTCGTACCGCCTTATTCAAATAAATTAATAAACAAACAAATTGAGAAAACATGGGAAATATATATATATATATAGATATATATACAGATAAATAGCCATAAACCATCTAGGAAAAATTTCGCATCGAATGGTGGTAGTTTCATGTCGATACGATCAGTGGTTTAAGCGTGATTGAGCCTCAAACGAACACCATTTTTTCATTATATATATATATATATACTAGCTGACTCGGCGAACTTCGTACCGCCTTATTCAAATAAATTAATAAACAAACAAATTGAGAAAACATGGGAAAGGGCTCATAGAATTTGAAAAATATATAGCCTATAACCATCTACGATTAATTCCGCGTCGACTGGTTGTGGTTTCATGATGATCGGTCCAGTAGTTTTCGAGTTTACCTCGGACAATATATATATATAGATATATATAGATAAATAGCCATAAACCATCTAGGAAAAATTTCGCATCGAATGGTGGTAGTTTCATGTCGATACGATCAGTGGTTTAAGCGTGATTGAGCCTCAAACGAACACCATTTTCAATATATATATATAGATAGAAGATAGAAGAAGACATAGCAACAATCACCGCACAGCTGCATGTTGTAAAAACGAATTATTTTATTTACTTCGTGTTTAAACTTCAAAAACATCTATTGTTATCGTACTTATTTTATGGCTGTAATTAGTGTTGAACGACTTAATCCTTGTTATTATTACATTGCGCCGATACTTGCCAGATGTGCAAATTACTATTTTACGGAAATTCACTGGTATTGCGATTGCCGAGCGGTGCACTGGCACGCGGTCGATTTTTTTGTACTGTATAGTTAGTATAAAACAATGCCCGAACGGAGGGGTGGGGAAGTCGACTATGATACGTTTAAAACGTGTAGTACTTTCGATTAGCGACATAGTAACGGACTTCGTGCGTGTTGAATTGCATGGAATCGTGCAGTGTGAACTGGTTGCATCCAGTTTTATTTTGTACTTGTTTTATACGTGTTTGTACAGTTCTACTAAACTCTGTAGTACTTCCAACCCCATTTATTTTAATTCGAGTCCTGTAGCTCGTAACAATACTATGTAATGGTGAAATGTCTACCGTGACGATACCTTATGTTCAGCGGAAGACCAACACTGGTTGAAAGACGTTATGCTGAGACTGATGCCCCTCTTAAGACATTTTTTGTTTTTAAGTCTAGTTTTATATTAGTTAAACTGTCCTAAATAAAAATTGTTTTCTTTTCCATCTTTTCTTTTTCATTTTGGGTGACCAGCTAACATTGATAAAGTTTTTATTCTTCCTCAAACATTTCGTAATATATAACTGTAGCCCCCTTATGAGAAAAAATAAGATAATGTAAAAAACTTGTAAAATATATCTATAAAAACCGATAGCTTTAGTCATAAAGGAAGATATGATATGAAACTCAAAAGTAGTAATTAAAAGTATAATAATTATTAAAACAAGGCAAGACTAGTGCACCAGTGTGTAATAATCTATATGAAAGCATTTAATTACAATATCTTCACTTTCAGACTATTATACATAACAATTTTATTATCTAAATACAGCGCCGTGCACTTGCGTGTTATTTTATGACGTCTGAACATTAATTATAAAAAATACAAATAGCGTTGTATTACGTTCTCTGATAAGCCCCTTGGCATTAGCGCTAAGCGAATAGAATGAAAATATATGTGAAATATAGTACTTAGTATATAGTACTTAGTATATAGTACTTAGCGTAACGATATGCCATTCCCATACATTTTCTATTCTATTCGTTTAGCTCTAATGCCACTTGTCTACGAGGCATGATTTTTCGTATTCTTACGTATTCTTCGATCTTTTAACGGAAATAATTTCTGTGCATACAAATATAGGTTATACTGAAGTTCCTGTTAATAAGCAACGTTTCAGAGAAAATTTATGAACATCAATCACATTAAGGTTGATGGAGAAGTTATGTTCAAATTTTATAGATATGGGTACAAATATAGCTTAATTGTTATTTTCTGTATTATTATTGCCAAAACTAGCCAGATAGGCAGATGGCCCACTTTATGGAAAATGGTTGCCGTAGCTTATAGCCGTTTGCTGTTGCAGCACTTAGTTATTGCCAACAAGTTGCCTCGAATAAATTTAACGACGTCCTTGTTAAAGGATAAATAATGCAATATTATAAAAATAATACCCTGATTATATTGTCTTTCCCTCTTAAAATATAATTTTGTACATACTGTGGCGAATGATGGTAGAACCATCTAGTTAGTTTTAGAACTTTTCGAAACATCCAGAACAATCTAGAAGGAAAAGACAAGGACGGATATATTTAGAAAGAGATGGACGATAAACGAAAGAAAGAGATAGATAGATGTTAGAAAGAGATAGACAATAAACGAAAGAAAGAGATAGATAGATGTTAGAAAGGGATAGATGTATAAACGAAAGTTCCCGAACAGAAGGTTCGGGAAGGAAGAGACAGAGATAGATAGATGGGTTCTAGAAAATTCTTCCGGGTATATAAACAGCGCAAGGCGCGCCTACCGAGCAGTTTAACAAGGTGATAACTGACAGAATGCGTTTTTAGATCATTTTCTCAACCATTTTTACAGTAGTTATACACACTTTATTGCGGTGAAAAAAATATATGTCAATCTTGATCATATTTCTGACGTAAACTTTGTACTCAGAACGCATTTACGATAAATTTTCTCGATAGAAAATAATTGCAAAGTAACCTCTAAACGAGTTATTCAATCTTCGTTATTGTTATTACTGTTAATCGTACATCGCTAAAATAAATAACAGTAACATATTATATTATAACAAATTCAATTATAGATCTTTTATTGGGTTACTTAACTTAATTTGGAAGTAATTAATTATTTTATGACTGCAAAAATCCCGCCTGCCGGTCCCAATGTATGGAATTTATCATAACGCCCGAGGCTTTCGTCTAAACTACACGCGCTGCTCTGCTCCGCGACCGCCATTGAAAAATAATTTTAAATAAACGAAGGAGCAATAATAACAAGAATTTTGAAACGGTCGTGCTATACTTGTTTGGCGTATACGGTAGAGGTCTGGTCTAAATCACTAGCTGTGTGGGTTCGAACCCTACTAGTTTCACTTGATCTAGAAGGTTTTTTTATTTTGATATGAAAGTTGATAAAATGCTCTTTTTCTCTTCCTAAATAATTTTATAAAATGCAATAAAAATACTTTTCTAAATTTTTATATTTCATTTCATCTGGACTTTTATACTATTGACAATAAAACGTATTTAAATCAATCTTACCGGTAACATTAAAATTCGAAAGCGCCATCTATGATTCTTCATAGAAAATTACGTTGACACGTGGATAAGTAGAGTTATAAATATTACAAAACTTTCAATACTTTCTCCAATGTTATTGTGGTAGAGTGAGTTGATACTAGTACACGTACGATTAGAGTTCATGGTTCGAGTGCTCATTTCATTTTTCTGTCTAATTTTTTTATGTTTTATCTTTTATCTATTATAATTTATTTTAAAGTTCTTATCTATACAGATAAACAAATGGTTTGTTTGTAATGTCAAAATAAAAACTAAAAAATTGGACCAGGAGATTCCAAAAACGCAAAGTGAAGTGCCTGTTTGAAATCTCAAAATAAATTTTAAAAAAATCGGACCAGGAGATTCCGAAAATGCTATTTATAGAATTTTTGTCAGTCTGTCTGTGTGTCTGGATGTTCCGGATAATCTCGGACACAGCTGGATCGATTTTGACGTAATTTTAAATGGCAGATAGCTGATGTTATAAGAAGTACCTTAGGCTACGTTTTTAGGGTTCCGCGAAAAAAAATCCAAAAGCATATTTGTCTTTCTGTTTGTTATCCTTTTATGGACAGACTATTGAACCGATTTGGATGAAACTGGGTACATAATTATGTTATTTTAATATCGAGGGTGGCCAAGAACTACTTTTCATCCCGAAAAATGAGATAGTTTCCAATATGAAAATATATTTGGCCGAACGGGCCTAAATGATCAAACGGCTGAATGACACAAATGGTCGAATTGACCGAAACGACTGAAATGGCTGAAATGGCCGAAATGGCCGAAATGACCGAAATGGCCTAAATGGCCAAAATGACGGAAATGGCCCAAATGGCTGAAATAGCTGAAATGGCTGAAATGGCCGAAATGACCAAAATGGCCGAAATGACCAAAATGGCCGAAATGGCCTAAATGGCTGAAATGGCCTAAATGGTTGAAATGACTGAAATGGCTGAAATGGCCGAAATTACCGAAATGGCTTAAATGGCCAAAATGACTGAAATGGCCCAAATGGCTGAAATGACCGAAATGGCTGAAATGACTAAAATGGCCGAAATGGCCTAAATGGCCTAAAAGGCCCAAATGGCCGAAATGACCGAAATGGCCTAAATGGCCAAAATGACTGAAATGGCTGAAATGACCGAAGTGGCTGAAATGGCCCAAATGGCCGAAATGACCAAAATGGCCGAAATGGCTGAAATGGCCCAAATGGTTGAAATGACTGAAATGGCTGAAATGGCCTAAATGGCCAAAATTACTGCAATGGCCTAAATGGCCAAAATGACTGAAATGGCCCAAATGGCTGAAATGACCGAAATGGCCCAAATGGCCCTAATGGCCGAAATGACCAAAATGGCCCAAATGACCGAAATGGCTGATATGGCCCAAATGGCCGAAATGTCTGAAATAGCTGAAATGGCTGAAATGACTGCAATGACTGAAATGGCCCAAATGGGTGAAATTACTGAAATGGCCCAAATGGGCGAAATGACTGAAATAGCTGAAATGGCTGAAATGGCCGAAATGACCAAACTGGCCGAAATGACCAAAATGGCCGAAATGGCCTAAATGGCTGAAATGGCCCAAATGGTTGAAATGACTGAAATGGCTGAAATGGCCGAAATTACCGAAATGGCCTAAATGGCCAAAATGACTGAAATGGCCCAAATGGCTGAAATGGCCGAAATGGCTGAAATGGCCCTAATAGCCGAAATGACCAAAATGGCCCAAATGGCTGAAATGGCCCAAATGGTTGAAATGACTGAAATGGCTGAAATGGCCGAAATTACCGAAATGGCCTAAATGGCCAAAATGACTGAAATGGCCTAAATGGCTGAAATGACCGAAATGGCTGAAATGGCCGACACGACCAAAATGGCCCAAATGACCGAAATGACTGAAATGGCCCAAATCGCTCAAATGACCGAAATGGCTAAATGACTGAAATGGCCCAAATGGTTGAAATGACTGAAATGGCTGCAATGACCAAAATGGAAAATCACAAAAAACCTACCCCATTTTTTGGGATAACCCATAATATTGATTACATAAATCCATTATACCGAATTTTAACTAAATCGGTTCGGTAGTTTTTCCGTAAAAGGATAACAAACAAAAAAAAGACAAATATATTTTTATCCCGGAAACTATTCCATATTTCGGGATAAAAGCATCCTATGTTCATTCTCAGCATCGAAAATATATATCAAATGAATTTCAGCCAAATCGGTCCAGTAGTTTTTCCGTGAAAACGGAACAAACAGACAGACAGTTACTTTCGCATTTATAATATCAATAGGGATAATATGAATTCATTGTTGTTCCATAATTTAGTTTAGTAATTTAGTGACAAGTTTGGTGGACAGATACGTGAAGGAGGTGTTTAGCGTAGTTCGAAGGAGGAACCAGAAGCGAGCTACTCGCGATAATATTGGAGGTACTCCGCGCAATATCGGAGACGGTATTGAGGGTGTGACAACTTATCGTCGGGACTGTGCATCGTTGGTCGTGCGTATAGGGGCAACCCTGCAGACAGGTACTACGTGCGGCTGAGTAAGTCAATAAAAGCTCTTAGTTAAAAACTGGTGTTTTTTTCCAATCCATAAGTGCGTACCCCCGCTCGCACGTAACAATACAAACAGGATTTTTGATATAAAGTACACTATTCAATGCTATTTAAATGTTTTTAGACAACTTAACCACATAAAGTTTTAACTTTAGATGTTTATTACAATATAAAATGTTTTATATTAATCATCTAAAGTATTGTAAAGACTTAATAAAATTTTATCCAAAAATTTGTCTTGTAAGAAAAGACAGGGTATATGGGATAACTTAATCATTATTTTCATCCTAACGTTAAATAATGTTTATGTTCGCTATAGACTACAAATTCTTGTTGACTTGTTTTATCTTTTTCACTTTGCATAACTATGCATTTAAAACTTTAAACATCCATAATTGTGTGAACCTTTGTCATGTATTTAAATAATTCCTCTGAACGTCAGCCACAATTTCTTGGACCTGTCCTTTTTTATTGCTGTAGTACAACAGACATGCTGACGGCCTACGTAATGTAAAGTATAATATTTATCGTTACCTGTGGAGGTTTTTAATAGCAAAGGTGCTAGCAAAATGCTGCAGGCGGCGAAGAGGGATTGGAATCTGATCACTGATGGTAGATCAAAACATAAAGAAATTACGGTGGCATACTCTAGATCTCAGGTGGTAGGCATCCAACAAAGCAACTGTGTTTGGCGCCTTTTATGACAGGCCGTCCGGCCGCATGTATTAGTTAGTATCTGTTCTCTGTTCCTGCACGGATTAGGTGACTAGGCTGTTAGACTCGACAAGATAAAATTCCACTTATAAATTACTGGTTTTACTAAAAAACTTGTGCGCTGGGGCATCCGCCTGCCAACTAAATTCAATGGACAGTATTCAACGTCGAGACGTTCGCATTATCGACCATCCCATACTCACAAACGGTTTAGATATGCTTGGTCTTCGGAGAGACTTCGCGTCTCTCTGCGTATTTTATAGACTGTACTATACGGAGTGTTCCGAGGAACTGTTCAGATTGGTGGCTTCGTCTTCTATTTACCACCGCACCACACACCATCGGCTAGGCGTTCATCACCACTTCTTTGAGCCGCTTCGTCCTTGTACGCAACGGTACTCTAGAACGTTTGTCTTACTCACCATGGGTATTTGGAATGAGCTTTCTGACGTGGTTTTCAAAAAAAGTTGTAGTAAAATTTCTTACGAGCCAACGGCGGGTTGGTGACATATCTGTGTTGTAGACGTCCATAGGTGACGGTAACCGCTTCCCATCAGGTGGGCCGTTTGTCTGTCTGCTGTACTCTAGCTATAAAAAACCTGGACCCAAGCGCAGACGGCTTCCTAGCAATTTATCATGACATGAAAACTTCCGTGAATGCGGGATTTCAAAACCTTCGTCTTTTAGGTGTCACCGTTGTTACCTTAGGCCATTTGGCTAAGATACGGGACATAGTAATCAACTTCTTATCAAACGATTGAATTCTTATCAATCGATTGAACGACACAGTCAAAATTATTTTCAGGTTCAGAAACATTTGTATGCCGCCATAATAACATTGAATTATACTCTGACATTAAGGGCCAGGTTCCAGTGTACCTTTAGAGAGCGGCAGCATATTCGTAGCACCTTCTGTGTTACAAATGTCCACAGGCGATGGTAACCGCTCACCTTCGGGTATCCCGTCTGCCTGTCTGCTGAACTCGTACAATAATAAAAAGGTATTTTAATCGTCTTGCATGATATATCTGCATGACATTTATAATATTAGCACAAAATCAGAATTCATGATTCCATGACCATAGCGAATCCCATATTGATACTCCTACCCTTAAACTGTACATTCAGTCGAATCTGGGAAACAACTATTTATTTCTAAACACTTAATTATGTAGATGGAGAGATACACGCTGTAAAACGCCAACTTTTAGCAAAAAAAAACATTATTTTAAATTATAAGGAAAATATGGTAATGAAGAGATTGTAATCAAATTCTTGTAAGATAATATATGTCTTATAGTAACAAAATACGGGGTTTATTTTTTTTTTCATTTTCATTTGTTCGTGTTTAAGAAAAAAATAAAGAAAAAGTTTAAAAAAAAGTAATGTTACCTGCTGATGCGGAATTCTGAAAGTGAGTTCTATGTTAATATTGTTCTCATATCAAACCAAATTTATTAGAGTAGAACGTAGACTGTAGATGAAATTAATAAATGAATTACTTTGGTTTTATAAATAATATTATAATGTGCTTTTTACAGTTGAGATTAACGGCGTGAAAGCGGTGTTCAAGGTTGTTTCTTCTCACCTGTACTGGCGTCATTAATGTATGCTCCGTCATTATCCTCAGTTTCTACAAGCGTTTGGAACCAGCTCGATTGAGAAGAAGTCTGAGATGGCGGTAACTTTGTGTAGTCGCTGGGATTTTTAGAGGTCTCCGAGTCATCGAACCAGCCACCGTTTCCAAGCCACGAGGATCTTGCAAACCAGTCGAATATTCTAGAGAAAAACCCTAAAGAAAAATAAATTTGAATAAAAATGAATAAGGTAGCTTAGTGGTTATCGCACTCGCATTCCAAAGTCAATGGACGCGGATTCGAATCCGAGGCGGAAAACACATACCACTTCAGCTGTCCATTTTCCTATGAATGGGAGGCACGAACCAAGCAATGGGACATTAATAATATAGGCTGTTAAAAAATATAAGAAAACTTTTTACTTAAGATGATGAAAACATGAAATGTTCGTGCCTACCCCGCAAGGGACCTGGCGTGAAGTTATGTATGTATGTATGTATGTATGAAAACAACATTACATTCTGATTGTGTAAAAGTACATAATGAATTAATTGTATTCTCCTATAATTATACCAGTTATGGTAACAGAGATGAAGACGCTACAAAGCGGCGTGTATGAAACTTTAACCGATGTCTTACTAGCCACATATAATGAGCATTTAAGTAGAAACTTTTTATGTTAGTAGAACAAGCTGAGCATGAATTGAAAATATCGAACGAGAGAGCTGGAAGAACGGGTGCGCGGGTGCAACGCAGTCGTTGCGGTCAACAGCCAGTGTCACTCGACGATTACAAACACGAGTATTTTCCGCATCAGCAAATTATGAGAACCGAATGCTATTGATTTATCCACAAATCGTATTTATCACGAATTTTCCGGGAAAGTACATTATATATCTATAATATAGATATATAATCTATATATGTGTTTAATTTTAACTTTCTACAGGCGAGGAGATGCGAGGCTTTACACGCAGTTTCGTTTGCGTAAATTTTAGAATTTTAATACCACGGAAATAATGGCATTTTCTACGATAAAAATACCACTTACAAACCTGTAATTGAAATTACATTTAAACGTTAATGATTAATTTATGGTATCGTTTTTGTGGCTTCGAAGAACCAATATAAACAACAAAGTAAATATTATTACGACCTAGGCGCCGAAGACAAATTCACACCTGCGTACCTGTACAAACACATTTTGTTACCTTTCGGCATTTGGACTTCTTTTATTTACTTTGTGTTTAAAAGTTGTGATTATTCATTAGCCAGGTGTGTCGGATTTAAACTAAAAACTGATTCTAGGAAATTCGGCCCCGCAGGTCTTTGTAGTATAAAGCAATGCCTCGATTGAGATACGAGGCAGTCGAACGATAACCACGAGCGAAGCAAGAGTTGTGTACATTTGGTAATCTATTTAATGACGGACTTTGCGCGTGTTATTCAATTACGACCTTCTGCATTACGTTTGGACTTGTTGAGTTCAGTTATATTTGTACCTGTGTTATACGTGTTTGTATAGGGCTAATAAACTCCATAATAATTCCAACGGCATTTTAGCACGAGTCCTGCAACTCGTAACAATATGTTCACGGATAATATGTACATGTGTTCTTATTATGTATCGTTAGTGTGGACTGACTGAAATTATCTAGATAGATTTTATTTTTGTAAAAACAACTGTTGGAGGAAAAAATATTATACCTAAATAAATATCATTGTAAACAAAGTAGTTATATGGAACTATCTATGCCCGCGGCTTAGCATAACAGTTAGATAACCTTTTATTTACCGTAATTTAGGGTGGCGCCTACTATCTCACCGGATGGTTACATGATGATGCGATGCGATGCACGTAGACCACCGTATTGTATGAATCAGAGAACCCGAACGAGAGGTGAGTTATTCCACTTGGCCACGATGCGCGGAAGAAAGGTGGAAGCATAACATTTCATAATTCTTACTATGTAAAAGTGGTGTAAGATGAATGGTAAAGATGGTAGAATGAAGGTAGGGGAACAAAGTCGTGCAGTTCTGATGTGCACTCCCTGATATGTCAGATAGACAATCGACAGACTAGCAAACTAACGACGATGCTCACAATACTTTAGAAACGAGTATTAAAGAGATGATTGCTGCCAATCAACCTCCTGGCTTTCTATCCAATCTGCTCCAGCGCTACCAGCTGATACTGTGCTAAACCGTCCCAAGGATGATATTATTACTCGATGTAGGTACCTACATATAAATTTGTGCTTATTTATATAAGCTTATGTCAGCAACTGTTGTAACAACAGTAAGAACAGGAATGTATGTAAATTGTAAAGTAAAGAGGCTGTTAGTGTGTAGAATTTATGTCCTAACCCTACGACTAAGAAACCGTAGGTAGCTCTATGTTGCTTATATAAAAACTAAATCAAGTTTATTTTTTATAAATATAAATCTTTTTATATATATTAGATCTAAAAAGTTTACTGTTTCATGCTTTATTCACTACAATAACAAAGAAAGTAAGTCTATACAATCTAAGCTATCCAGTAAAACATTAGATGAGTCGATTCCAACGTGATTTCAAGTAATACAATAAATGTCTTGTTTTCTGTGTCAACGAATTTGTTAGTGAATAGAACAAAACTATTGCAGCGCTGTCTATTGAACTAATCCATCTATTTTATGGAAACAGAATCATTTATCGGGATAAAAATTATCTTAAGTTACGCCTCGGGACTTAAACTAGCTCTATGTCCAGTATCATTTAAATCCGTTCAGTAGTTTTAACTTGATGCTCTAACTGACAGGCAGATAGAAAGTCAGTCAGACAGACGAAACTTCTAAAAGTTGCATTTTCGGAATGTCTTGGTCCGAATTAACCACGAAACTCGAACCATTTACAAATTTATTAGGTATAGTATAGTTAGCAAATAGATAATATACACAATAGTATGCCATAGTGCAGGTTATTAGTGCACATGAGATTTATGAAGTTAGCTTTTAAAATATCGACAGGAACATAGAATAGAGACTAGACGCATTATTGACCACAGATGTAATACTAGTATCTATTTATTACATGTACAGATGATGACTATCATTTGCCTCCTACTTCATGCATGTTGGTCAAATGTTACAAATCATAGTTGTAACGCAAATATGTGAAATTGATGCCAGAATGGCGATGGGCTTTTTAACAATATAAACCACACTACAGTCATTTTGATTCGAAGTAATATCAATGTTGCTCTTTCTATTTCACGTAATCTTTAATACAACGTGTTATATAAAATTTTGAATAGAAAATAAGCAAACATTACACGAAGTTGGAGAAATCGCGAAGTTTCTGTTGTCATTATTGGTCGTACATTCATAACTAGAATAGGTATTTACATTTCTTAAGTCCGATTTGTCAAAGTTATCTATCTATCAACTAAATTATAAACTTCTTTTAAATTTACTTATTTTCATACATTAACAATATTTTATTAATGTAGGTACTCATACCTAACTAAAAATAAAAGTGTAACAAGTGAACTGCCTATTCATTATTAGTTTAATTGTTTAATGGCGTTGTCTGGAAGAGATTGCTTTTTAGCGATAGGAGCGCCCTTTGTGAACATAATTAGATAGTTTTAGTCTGTAAGTGAATTTTCGTATTGGTGTCTAATAAAGTGTTATTTATCTATCTAATATTATTCATATAACTGTCATTTTTAATTTTTTGATGTTGTATTTTATGCTGAAATTGATAAATTGCCGGATAAAGGCAATGTCAAACGGGTTATGACCTAACGATCTTTTTCACTTTTGAAAGTTCTTGAACTTTAAGGTGACACACAGACGAATAATGGCTGTCGAGCGGTAAGTACGCGTACTTGCCGTCAGGTCTTTTAGAGATTTAGTTGTTACCGGGAACAGAAATAAATTTATATTTCATGCTGTTTCAACTTCTAAGATCACTCGCATGGCCAAGCGCGTGGAACATGGGCGAAAGCTGATTGCTTTATTAGACCTAAAATACATACCGTGCGACAGAAAGACGGACAGATGTGAAGATTGATATCCCAAAAACGGAACATAACATATTTTTTTTTATATATTACTGGCAAAGGGGGCGCAGGCTGACCTTTGCACCCCGGCACGCAATATCGTTAAGGCGGCCCTGAGCCTTTCTCTCAAATGCCCGAAAAAGTTGACCAAATTTTAGATAAAAAAATGGAACTTACAGTGGAAAATGCACTTAAATATTTAAAAAAAAGCAAAAAAAAGTTCTAAGGCGCAATCGACCGACGAAAGACGTTTAAGATTATAGACACTAAACTGCAGCGCCAATATGTAGAAGTCGTATAGAAAAATAAATAATGAATGTCTATCATATGTAGTGAAATGCCACCGCATGTCAGCCGAAATTTTTTCGGCAAATTATATTAAATTGTACATATCCGGGTTGAAAGGGAAATCATTTATATGATAGTACGAATAGACCCGAATAGTTGAAATTCTAGGAGACGTAACCAATTGAAATTATCAAATTTGTGAAAGTTCCGATGCAAAAAACAAGCGTAATATAACTTGATGGTCTGGTCTACATAATGCAAGCACACATCATTATAAGTTACTTCAGTAAGTACCTAATTATTAGTTAATAATTCTAGAAAGCATTACAATTTCTGGTACTTGCGTGAATTTTGAAATTTATTACGATTATGTACTTAATCGAACTTTTCCTTTGAATTATAGATTACAAAGTAACTTTTTTAACTTAACCAGCACATGTACGAGTATATTATTACATTGTAGTACATTATAAAATACAGTGAAATAAAGTGAGTTAAGTGGGACCTGGATAAGTGAGGAACCTCCATAACTGGAATTAATGCTGAGGTCCCAACACTTTGGCACTGAATTACCCCTGTTAGTGGAACGAAGCAAACTTCTATATCTGGGATTCGTTCTTTCGATTTATCATCATAGTTACCTCTATTACTGAGACAGCGAGTGAATAATATACATAGATCTCTGTAACTGAGATAACATTTCGCAAATTGCGCACTTAACTACGTAAGTAATTTTTTGACCCTCAATTACCTCCACTTTTAGTTTCGCTTTACTATCATATGGATGTTTATTTGAAAACTGTCAAAACGAAAGCTACAATCTTTATCCGCACGTGAAAACTGAAGTTAATATACGTTTAAGAAAGTGGGAACACACGATGAAGTCTGTGTCGAATTTAATGTGTTTATTTATTACATTTGTATGATTACCTTCATTTTTTTTTTTAATTAAAACTTATTTATAATGTTTACATAACACTATTTTATTGCATAAATCGCACCTCTGTAAATGAAATAACCTGTATTCTGGCCTCTATTAATGGAACCCTCTGTAAATGACAGAGATATTTATGTATGTATATTTATGTATATTTATGTATACCTGGATATCTGAGACACTGGGTAAGTGGAATACCTCTATAAGTCAAACCACATTGCAGGCCCCTTGATGTCTCACTTAAGCAGGTTTCACTGTAATATCAACCGATAAACGTACCACGTCTGGTCTAGGACCTCCGCATTTAAAAAAACCTACTACGCTCATTTGACAGAATGGCGGTTGATTCATACATCGGTTACCTCGACGTGTGTAGGTTTCCTCGCTATGTTTTCTAGGATTTGATATTTTACAGGGTTCAGAAGCTAATTATTGTTATAAATATTATAATCTCGCGAAACTGGTGATGGATATACAAACTTTTGTATATATTAAATTTGAATTTAATATTGGAATGAAGTTTTAAGTTGTTTCTGCCACCGATGAAGTAACACTTGAGAATATATCTTGTAATAACGAACACCTCTCGTATTCATTAATCACGTCTTCTTAGCCCCCAACAACTAGTCCGTCTTTTTACGCTAAAATAATTATGTTTTTTCATTGTTACAGGCTTTATAAACTTAGGTTTGTTTCTTATAATATCGGTAATTATCTATATATTTTAAAGTGAGGCTCCTCACGTTTTACATAACACGACATCTTTGATGTTTGTGACTTATTCAATGTAGACTAATTCACAGGTGGATGCTAGTTTATAGTATTATTTTAAGCCTTTTCCAGATAAAGAAACAGTAATTCCCAGCAACTCTTTCATAGTTTCCAATACATTGACGTGGGGCATATATTTGACAGCAGGTGTCAGCCATAAGTTTTTAGGTTCATAACACACTATCGAGGTTAACTTGGCTCGAGAACTATTTTATTGCATGGCTGGGTATGACTGTTTTACGGCATGAAGAGATTGATTATTAATTCTTAACAGTATATTAATCATTTAAATATATGCTTATTATTGTTTGACATATAATGAATAAGATTTTTTTACAACCACCCATATTAATAAATTCAATTTATCTCACCTTATACTAACAGAGTTGAAAATATTTTTTATTAAATATAGTAACTATGTTCTTGTATGTAAATTAGTCCCCTATGTAGCTTGATCTTTGGAAGTTCTTGTAATATAAAATCATCTTAAAATGTTCTTTCTAAAATTGTTAATGCCACAAAAAATATTCATTCTATTTTATTTATTTATGGAATACCTACAGCTAAATACATTTGAATACATATTTTTTGTTGCATGAGTTCAGCAGACAGGCAGACGGCCCACTTGATGAAAAGCGGTTACCACCGCTTATAGTCATTTGTAATAACAAAGGTGCTATACCAATATGCTGCCGCTCTCTAAAGGGGGACTGGAACCTGGCCACTAGCCGGAATACAACTCAAGGTTATAGTGGCATACTCTATATTGGGCGTGGTAGCCACCCAGGCGGGAAAATGCCCTACTACCTGGCTAATTAAAAACAGACAGCCAAATTTTTAATGTACTTTGCATGTTTTATGAATCTCACCATTTTCACGTATTCACGAAGTTTAAAAATAAGCTTCGAGCAAATAGTCAGAAGGCAATAACTAGACTCATATAAAAGAATCCTTAAATAACAGGTCTTTGACTGACCACAAGTGAGGTAAATTTTCTAGCAGCTGGATGTGATACATATCATGAAACAGTTAAGATTATCAACACCATCACAAGATTCTTGTTTTAGGGCTGATCTTTTTCAATTACCAGATAAAAAATATTCATAGAATAAATAAATATACAACTTGTAAAATTAATTCCGTGGTATACAGGTTTCTATAAAGTTTCCATACGTTACAGATTTTGTAGGAACAAAATCGCAAATACGATAAAAAACAATTCGTCATCGCATTAAAAGTCAATATAGTAAAAGAAACTGCAAACAAACAAAATCCTATCTACTTTCATTTTACATATTATACACACATACACCTAAAACACACATTTTTCAATTTGTTTTGGTATAAACTATACCATATTTAAGGCCATAAGCAAAACATTCAAATGGTTCTAAGATGTTTTGTATAATTTTTTCCCACTTGGGTACCTAGTGTAGTTTGACTAATTTCACAGACAATTTACTCGTGGAATCTTCCCAATACTTTTTCTTGTCTTCGGTACACTTTGCTTTGTTATTGGATTGAGTGGCAATTTTTTTCAAAGTGACTTAGCGTTTGTTATTTTGTGAACTAATCTCACGAGTTTCTATTTTTAGCCGCAGGTATAATACTTTTGTGAAATTATGTACATCACATAGTTTTGTATATTCTCTTATCTCACATGATATTAATGAAAAGGACGATATAAACATTGGGAAAATCATACAGTTTTTTTTACAACATATCACAATTAACGTAAGTGTAATAATAGACAGTCATTAATTTTGAATATCTTAGAGCGTGTTAAAGTGTACATTAGAAAGTAGAAGTCCAAATATCATAGTTTTTCGTAGTGAATCTACAAATGAGTGCGGTCGAGAAAGAAAAATCAGAGTTTTATAATGGTTTCTACACGCCATGCATTGAGACTTTAATGATGATGTTGAGTTTAGAACGGTAGGAACGCGGCATATTGACATAAATTATACACCGCAGAGTTGATATTAAGAAATGTTTGAAATCTAAGGGGCAAATCTTATATTATGTGCTTACAGTTACCAGGCTTATTAAGTTATTATACTATTATAAACTTAATAGATTATTACGTGCTTTGGTTCTGGTGTGAATATAATAAAAAAATGCTTTATTGACCATGTCTCCTGTACATGCTTCATTTAAAATTCAAAACCTACCTAAAAACCAACCTGTTCTTTCCGGCTTTTTAGGTTCCCTTTTGAAATTATTGTTATCCCTAAAAAAAGATGACAGCCACCCTGATCCCTTAGGAGGACGAGCTGTAGTTCTTCTAGTATACTGGATTTTCTGTTTCTTTGTAGTCCGTACAGGACGGCGGGTCGTTGATGCAGGGCGGTTCGCCACGGGCCGGCGTGTTGTAGCTGGGCGGCGCGTTGTGGACGGGCGCCGTATGGTCACTGGGCGGCGGGTGGAAGTCGGCCGGCGAGTTGTCGACGTCGCCTTGGTATGTGGCCTAGTTGTGCTCGATTGCTCCTCCACCTCTTCTAAAGGATCTACCCAGACATAATGATGCTCTATTTGCACCATAGGATGGGTTGTCACAAATTCGTGTTTAATAAATGGTGTCTTAGTCACTATAAAATTGGTATGGCTATGTATATTAATATTTGTAGTCTTAATAACTTTTTTGTCTTCACCTTTGGTGTTCATCATCGTCACATTCACTCTGGGGATTTTACTCCTCAATATCACTTTGGCACGGGATGTAGTGCTGCGAATACGCGGCTGAGGGGTGTTATTCTCGTACGAGTCATCGTATTCGTCCCATACAAAATAAGGGTCGTCGGACTCTGATATGGAAACATCCGAGGATTCGGGTGGCGGGCGGCGGGCGGCCACCGCGCACGCCAGCAGCGCGAGCAGCGCCAGGCGACGCGCCATGTGACGAGCGTGTGCGCATGGCGAGGTGCGCGAGCACTGTACCGTGTGCTGCCGCCGCCACCTTCCCTGCCACCACCATTACGAGACGATGTCGCTTTCAACGCGCCACCATCCACTAGGTCAGGCGGTTCGCTCGGCCGATCTTACACCCGACCTAACACTCACCCGTATCAAAGACCATCTCATAGTAGTCATTATTTAAAACAGATGATTATTATCAAAGATCTCTCTACTCTTAGTCTTTATTTATTTTGCAAGGTTCCAGGAAGTGTAACACGGTTGTACAATAAAAAGAAAAACATTTAAAAATTAGTGTTGGTAATCACGTTCAAATTCAAATTCAAAAGTTTTTATTTAAAATATGTATAGTAGTAGGTACGTTTGAGCCCTAATCGCTTTACGTTGAATCCATCTGAAAAATTCAACAAAATTGAGAGTAAGCCTTCTGCTGGGCTTCTCGGGTATCCCGAGTAGGTCCCGGTGTTATGTGACAAGGCTATGTAAATATTTTGTTTCTCGTATTCCCTGACCTTCGAATCGATTCGACACTTGATATAATATATCAATTATCTGTTGTCACAATTTTATTGACGAAAATTATATTATTTATTAATACATGATTAGCTCAATGCTCGTCGTTTCCACACAGCAGCACAGATACGCGACTAATAAGATACAGTGCATTACAAAATAAAACAATAATGGTTATAACTTGATTTTTTCCACATTATACTACAGTTTTCAACGCGGTTTGTGTCCCGTAACGTAAATTTTAGATCCCATATGTCACAGAAACTGTCCATTTTTCGTGATATGTTATCTATACATTCCCGTTGTCCAAATAAGAGATATAGTGAATTTCCTGGCCATGCATTCGCTGAGTGCTAATGCACTAAGCAAATAGAATGTATGGGAATGACACATCGTTATACTAAGTACTATGTATCTATAGATACTATTTCATTCTATGCGTTTAAGGCGCATCTCCCTCACTAAAATAAAATTGTTAGCAGCTTCTATGTAATCAACTTTACCCATTGTGTCCCCTCCGAATAGAAAAAAATTGCGTGCGTACAAAGTACGCATGTCAGAAGTGAAACTTCTTTGGCAAACTGATTTTTAAGTCTTGTAATTATTAAATGACGAGTGGCAACATGTTATTTGCAAATATTAAAACAACCTAACCTTCAAACGAATTAGCATTTAAAAAAAATTACCCTTATGCGCCTAAAGAAGTTTCACTTCAAAAAAAATTAGGGATCCTTACTAAAACTCCAATAATGTAACCCAAGATGTAAAAAAAATACCTAAAATCGCGTGCGCTGCGAAAACTATTGACGATAGAATAAAATAATGTACTACGACCTTGCAGAACACATCATTATTTACAAAAAGTGTGGCGATAGCATAATATGTCTAACTATTATAGTTATGCCACAATAAGTGTTCTTTTATTTTTAAAATTTAATTAAAGTGCCGCCCCTAGAAAAGACTCTTTATTTTTTTGTATCTTAGTATTCATCCTTATCAAAATAAATTATTTCATATTCAAGACTGCTTCAATACCTTTATATAACTTTTTGAATTATTTAATTCGGACATTCCATTCGAAAGATATCACGAGTTTAAAAAAGATAACAGATATATTACTACGTTTGCCCTTTCTCACTCTCTCTCAATCGGTCTCAATCGCTCTCTCCCTCTTCTTCGACGAAAACGCTGCACGTCTTCGTGACGCTAAATTGCGTATCATCCGTAAAAAATTTACCCTCATGCGCCTAAAGAAGTTTCACTTCAAAAATGGCCAAAAATTTGAGAAACATTTCAATTACAACTAACTGTCTCCACCAGTATTGTTAGCAACATGTATTCGAATGACGATTATATTGCATAGGCAGCCGCATGACATGTTTCACAATTTTGAGTGCCTATAAATAATATACACATAAATACACAACTTCAACACCAGGTATAGTATTGCCATCTTTTAGGTTGCAAAAAGTACTGCCTCTTTCTTGGGGATTGGTATACGCTTTTTCAATAAGAATCCCAATGAAATGTTAGATGTGCCTTTCACTAAATTTAAAACCAAATAAAAAAATATCTTGCTTAAAAAGGGATACTAGATTATTGAAGTGTACTTAAATAACAAAACTTTATTAACATAGCAGCTCGCTCCAGCATCTTATCGACACCTGCTAGGAACAACATCATTTTCAGTAACTTTTGAGGACGGCGCATTAAAGTTTCTAAAAATTCTTGATGAATTCTGTAACGTTTTTCTAAAGAAATATCTTTAAAATTTGAATCAATATAGATAAATCTTTATTGTCGTCTACTTATTTAGTCATTAAAACGTCTCTTTTGTGTCTTTTTGTGACTTACAATTAAATTTCACAACAAATATTTAAAAAAAATACATTGTAACTCAGACTTACAATCCTATTATGTGAGTAATTTGTTAACACCATATACAAAAAGTATTGTATATCTGAGATAGAGTACATTTATATTATGACTTTAATCATATTTGAGTTACGATCCGAATAAAAGACTGGTTAATTAATATGAACGTATAAAGTATATGACTTTTAATTTTCTTAATAAAACAGAACAAAGACAAGATATAGAATTGACTGCAACAAAAACGCTTTATCAATTACCTACTGAAAAAAACACACCTCTTTGGTAACAAAATAATATTAATCTTTATTACTTACTTACTTTATCACTTACTTATCAATTATTATTTACTAAATCAATTACTTTTAATACTTTTTTTAATAAACACTATGAACACGTATAAAAAAATTGACAGTCCTAATAATTAATAAACATAGAGATTCTTTACATTAGAAATTTTTGATAACATTATTAATTTATCCTAAAGAAATCAACAAATAAATGCAATTGAATATTTTAGAATAGAACTCAAAATAGATAATTATGCGCATGCTTTAAAAAATAAGGAGGGTAGTATAATTTTAAATCGACATGAAATGAAATAGTTAATATTATTACTCAGAATCAGAGTTATTTTTTGACTGAGTACAATTGAGATGGGCTAAATTAGTAAAATAATCGTGATAGGCTGCTGGAATGGCTCGACTTTTACACAAAGTCATTAAATCTTTGTACTTTGCTAACGATAAAGGCAAAGGTGCTTTATACGCTTTTGGAATGTAGTTCGGAATCTCTTGTTCGATCTGAGTTTCTGAGCTGATCTGATCGGATCTACTGGTACGACACGTAAATGCTCGAAGATTAACTGGTCTACGATAAGCTAGATCAATTGTCATCTCACTGTCACTCAAAGATTCGTATTGAAACTTGATTGTGTTTGGTACGTCACTGACACAGCAAATGTGCATAATTTACTCCAGAAGACTTTTGCATTGTTCATGTCGTATTCCCAATTTTTGTAATGAAGCATAAGTTGTTTATAATCCAATATCATTTCTTGGTTAACTCCATTAACCATATACGGCTCGCCGCTTGATTTTGCACATCTTATTAAAGGCAACCCATTGCTGAGGAATGTAGATAACTTTGTTTTTTTTTTCTCCGCTCAATTAATGCATGTATTGCATCGCCTTCTGACTGTGAATGCCCAACTTCGAAAAAGTGGTGGTTTATGTCTATATTAAATAATTTGGTAGCATATGCATACATTGCGAATACTGTTCTATTTTTATTCTGACCCGGTGGTCAGAATAAAAATAGAACAGTATCAGCATAAAAGTTAAAGTCTTTATACCCCTCTTGAACCTTGGTTTTAATAAAGTCGAACACAAAACTACTGATTTCGTTAGATCCTTTGCGTCCTGTGATCTCGTCCCACAAGTAGCAGTACCCTTTAAATTTACCAATGCCATATATCGTGAAATTACAAGTAGCAAGTTTTCTTTTGTAATAAAATGCTGACACTTCTGACTGCGGAGTATTCAATATTTTTTGTAAATCGTAACAAGCTGTAACAACAGAATCAGAGTGCTCGGCTCCTTGTTTGTCAATGTCTTTTAAAGCTCTGACTAAATTTTTATTAGCAATATGTAAAGCTTGTTCGTATTCTAGATTAATTTTTGTCAGCAGTTGTTGCATTTCTGAATAAGTTACATCGTGGGCATTGGTCCTTTTTGGGTTTATTAAAGTCTATATTATATTCTGTGCAAAAGATCTCTCTACACTGTCTTAAAGTTGCAACTAGGTGATCAGAATAGTTTTCTTTTATCCATTCCAAATAAAGTTTGTGCAGTTTTGGTAAGTTCAGCTGTTCATCCAGGTAAAGTTTTGATCATCGTTTTCTAACGTAATATGAATCTACTAATGGTATTTGAGAAATATGGTCGCGAACGGATTGTTTCACTTGCTCAGGAACAGCATTTTGTCGCGTGCTGTGACAACCTCTCTTATCATAAGAGAAGTGTCCTGTAGTAGACTTATCTATTTTTTTTTAAAGTAGCCACAAGTCGCTAATCGAAAGGGTGTTTAAGAACATTGTCTTATTGTTTTATCATTGTCACTTCTTCACCTGTGAGCAAATAGCATTCGAAAGACGGAGGTAGGTTCAGAATCAAATCATGGTAAGTCAATGATAATAAATGAGTTAGTCAACCAAACCTGTGACTTATTACGGAGAAAATAATTGCAACTAGAGTTACAATCTTTTGTCTGACTTTCTGAATTGTTATTCAAGAATGAAAAAATTGTAGACACAGATACAATGAAAATGTTTTCAATAAAAAAAATTCTATGTCCAAGAATAAAAATGTATATTGAATTGCAATTATTTTCATGTTCAATAAGTTGTAGCTGACCTAAAGAGTTCTGCGTAACTAAAGATAGCTTTTTATTCCCATTAATAGACCCTTAGTTACAATGTTTTTCCACGTTCTAAATCTGAAATGCGCAGGAATTCAGATACAAGGGTAAGAGCTAAAAATAGAGGATTTTTTTCTCAGCGTAAATATGATTGTAACTCAAAATTGCCAAAAACTGAGTTACAATGTTGTTCCTAGCAGGTGTCGTTATACTATCTTTTGTATAACGTTTTTATCTTGCCAAGCATAATATGTTGTAGTATAAATTTTTAGTACTCATGTCATGTCAATATTTTTCTTTCCTTTTAATGTGTATTTGTATTAGTGAGTATGCACTGTTTGCTACAACTCCATTAACTCTTTGAAAAGTAATTGTGTAACATATTTCTATATAAATATTTAAAAAAAGAGTGAGCTACATAAATAAGACAAAACACTTTATAGCTAGATGTGTTGCTGGGGAGTTTCTTGCCGCTTCTGCTTCTTAACAGCAATAACACGTTGCGAAGGGGTGTTCAATCCGCAAACGACGCGGTAAACTAGTCCTAAGACTAAAATGGCGTGGCAAGGACTTTCGTTGACAACGTAAACACATGCGGACAAGTAAAACGTCAGTTTTAAGGAACGGGGATTTATTATTACTTGTTTTGGATTTTACAAGGAGGCAATAAAATCAAAGTCTGTAAACAATGCGAGAGTAGGATACAAAAGAAAAGGGCGTCGTAAATCGGAAAAGTGCATAATTTCCACTAAACAAAAGTAACTGTTTCCTTTAGTTTAAAGACTTCAGTATCGTCCTGATTGGTGTATATAAGATTTGAGAGTGTGTGCGTGGATGTCGAAACTTGATGAGCTGTACAAAGCAAAATATTAGAGAAC
Source organism: Dendrolimus pini (assembly GCA_949752895.1). Taxonomy (NCBI): domain Eukaryota; kingdom Metazoa; phylum Arthropoda; class Insecta; order Lepidoptera; family Lasiocampidae; genus Dendrolimus; species Dendrolimus pini. Next base: position 13,156,059 of record OX457128.1, on the reverse strand, counting down.
TGATCAGGAGGAATTTGGTTGACCGTACATAAGGAAGTAAAATTTAGTTTTAATTTATATGTATGTCCTTCAAAAAGTGTTTTCCAGTAGAACTTATTTTGAATTAAAAAAAATGAATTTATTTCTATTTGCAACTTATGTTCCCGCTGCAAGCGTCTCCATAGAGCGAATGAATATCGGCAACAAGCGCGTTCATTTGATGTTTACCCCCAAAACCGGAAACACTGTTCCCGACGTTTGTTTACAATTTTTGTTGTCAACACATGGTAATTTCAGAAACATTTGTCACCAACACGTGTTGACAACAAAAAAGTTGGCAATTTTTCTTTGGAGACCCAGCTTTAGCGTTAATGCCACTTGTCTACAAGGTTAGTCCAGTGTACATTCATTATCCAGATTGCCATAAGGCGTGGCTGTTAACCGCGTTCCCAAGCCACATCTTATAATATGATCGAGGCTTTTTTTACAACGACGGGTTTCAAAATTTACCGGAAATGTGTGGCTACTACCAATGATATTAATATAAATAATCTATGTCAGAGCTTATGTAAATATTGAATATACGTAGTTTTGTAAAATGAAACACAAGAAAGTTGATTTAAAGAGTATAATTATGTTAATATAAGATAGGAAAGGTGTAGACAATGAGAGAAAGTACAGTACAATTTTATTGTAAACAATGTATTTGTACAGTTGTTTTTGATTTATATCTTTAAAATAGTATATTTGGGATTAAATATGTATTGAATAAATAAAAGCATACTTTATTTTATTCATATAAGCATGAAATGTAGATCAGATATTACGGTTGGTTAGTTATATGGCCATGATGATATGTCCATGAGGGTGTTTCAAACAACATATTCTTACAGGGAAACGCGCGGTACTGGTAGGTCATAACGATTACCAGTTTTCCTTAAATGATTGACCCGCTTTCTTACAGTGCAGTGGTTGGATTTCCTTTTAATAATTGTAAAAGGTTTAACAATTTTTAGTAATAGCTTTGCAATTTACTTAAACCGGTATCGTAAATGTTTAAAATAGATCGGAAGCTTACGTCATCAGCCATGTGCAGTCCACTGCTGGACGTAGGGCTCCTCAAGACGGCGCCACTCATCCCTGTCCTCCGATTTCCTCAGCCAGCGCCTACCGGCGATCTTGCATAGGTCGTCGGTCCATCGGGCTAGAGGGCGTTCGACACTACGTTTACCGAGACGCGGTCTCCACTCTAGGACTCGTTTGCTCCATCGACCATCGGTCCTGCGGAAGACGTAACTGGCCCACTGCCACTTCAACTTGCTAATTTTGCGAGCTATGTCGGTTACCTTGGTTCTCCTACGGATATCCGGATCGGAAGCTTAATTAAATCTAAACAATTCTTAGTAATTACTTATAGGAAATTATATTTTGCGTATAGGTAAGATTCTAAAAATTAAATAATTTTAAAATAATATCAATCAAGTGTTGTTTACAGCCGATTGACGGGTTTAAGGCAGCGGTAATCTCTATGGGCAGGTTTAGATACTCACGATACTTTCATTCGTCGTCAGCACGTAGAAATCGTATAGTATCATATACTTACACATTAAGCCAGAAATAGGTACTGCCAAAGACGCGTATGCAACAGGCATTAAACTACCAGGAGCACCTGCTACCAGGACCAGCAGCTACACCAATAGCTGACTTGACTGAGCTTATAATAAGAAAGGAGACGGAGAGGATTTTTCGGTGGAAGAAATGTAATAAGTTAAAATGTCGCTTAAAACGCGTTATATTTTTCTATAATATAATTAAAAACATTAGCTAAATTCTATCTGAAGGCTGCTACACACTATGCCGGCGGCCCGGCCGGCGGGTATACCGTCAACAAGCCCGTCGGGATTCCCAGAGAGTATTTGACCGGCCGGGCTTGATATGGTGGCGGGTTGCGCACGGAACTGGCGTAAATTCGCCCCCGGCATTCGAGTGATAGTGTAGTGCAGTATGTTCTAAGTAAAACATATTAAAGTGTTATTTAATTGGGTGACGAAGCTGTGTCGCTTCTAATTGAAGAATTTCCCGAAAATGACATTTTATGGAAGCCCAGAAATGTAGATTATAAGAACAGAAATGAACGGATGGACACGCTGAATATAATTAATTGCAAGTTTATTTGGCATTTACAAAAGTGAACTAAAAATACAAAATGTACACCACTAAACTAGCTAGCTGTCACAACTGAAATGATGCTCTGTGGCCTCTAGAGGCAAGTGCCGGCCGGCGGCCTAATTATGTCGGCGGCATAGCCGCGCGGCAAAACCCGCCGGCTGTATCGCAGGAATGGTATGTAGGAAGCCAAGAGGAGATATCTTAAAAATAAGGTTACAAATAAAATAAGTTATCGGTTACCATAATCGATTTATGTGAATGAAAGAAAGAAAGAAGAAAGAAAGAAAAAACTTTATTTGCAAAAATAGCGACGTAATTACATTTTTATATATTGTTATCCACAGAGCATATTTTGAAAATTTGTACGCCGCATTTTCAGCAAACAAGGTTTGCACTTAGCATAATGCTGTGCCGGAGATATATCCGACACAACGCTGATTTTCAGTGCAAACCTTCCTTTTGGCGTAAGACGATAACGACCCAATTTTGTTAATAAAATATAAAAATCATGAATAAAACTAATACTACTTATGTAATACTTAATAATAATACTTGAATACGTAAAATAAATAAATAAATTTTATTAAAAAAAACAACAATAAATACGTTATATAAATTAAAATGAATTTGCTGGCTAGCCACATAGTGGTAGATATGCGTAATTATCTTCATTTTAATTTTTTTTAATAGCAACAATTTAATAACAGCCATCCTTCTTTTAGATCACATAGATATGTATAAATAATGGAACTTTATATAAGTACAATGGAACAGAAAGTTTTCTTTCTCGTCCTAATTTCGTGAATACAATACAAATGCGCCGGAGTCATTAAAGAGAGCAAAACAGTGAGTGGCTGGGAAATCTTTATAGGGGAAATTATCTTTCCTAAACCAATATCTTAAATTACTAGGTGCAAAAAAATTAGGCACTCTACAATACAGCTGATTAACATAACTTTAATAAAGAAATTTATGATTTTTTAATAAAATATTATTCTCGTTGTAAATCCCCCTTACTTGTTAAAATTGCTTTAACTATGTGAATGCAAGCATAAATCTAAACTAATATATATAAATGCGAAAGTTTGGATGAATGTTCGTTGTCCAATCACGCCAGAATGACTGGATGGATCGGGATAAAATTTAGCACAGAGATAGATTATAGTCTGGAATAGTAGGTTCATAGGCTACTTTTATCCCGGAAAATGTACGGCTACCGTGGGATAGGATTAACGCGAGCGAAACCGTGGGTTAAACTAGTGTAAGCATTCATAATTCATAAGCCAAATACATATATGTATAAATTAAACAAATTGTCACAGACATACATAACTTACACATCTTACTATAACCAGTTGTATGTATAAGGGTCGGTTCATATCTGACGAAAAATGCGTCGAGCGATTTATCAAATTAGACTTGCCACATTACGCATTTTGCGTTCACCATCTACAGAGCGGTTGTGTTGTGTGATAATTTTAAAATTAAGTCCATCGAAAACGCAACAGACGCTATACGCCTGACACACTAATCATCATAACTAAGCATCATCGGTTAAGTGTGAAAAGTTCAATGTTTTATTATATACTAGATTGTACCCTGCGGGTAACTCTAGTGCGTACATTTAGTTTAAGGAACAGGCGTTAATACAGGTTACACTGTTCAAATTTTTATGTTGGTGCTATTTGCCCCCAGGGGATTTACTTCATTTTATATTGCAAACTATTCTATCTTCCGGGATGAAAAGTATCTATGTCCATGTTGTGTTGATCGATTCGACAGATGTAGTTACTATTGTTATAGATTATATCTATAAACTTTATAGATATTTTATATTTATAAACTTGAGAAATGATTGATCTCCCATACAAACTTACATCACCTGTGTCAACTCGTTTTAGTTTTATTTATCTATGTCTCGTCTATCTATCTGTAAACTAAATTACCGATCAAAATTAACAAATTACCATAACTATCGAAACTATCACAACTACAAAAACAACCAGAAGCACTTAATCTAACAAAACCACCAAAACCACAAAAACTATCTACCCAAACTACCAAATCTAGCAAAACTATCAAATCTACCAAACAGTACCAAAAGTACTTACGAAAATGACGAATATAACCGAAATGACGAAAATGGCAAATCACAAAAAATCAAAACATGTCCCACTTTCTGGGATAACCGTGACGCATTTTCCCTCCGATATGTACCGACCCTAAAACGCTGTATTCGGAGAACCCAAAATTGAATTTATCTTTCATAAGACGCACATTAAATGTTCACTCTCAGACGAATAAATGGTCTGAGTGTTGGTCATTGTGCCATTTTATAATCAGGCATTTGTATTTGTAACCTTTATTTATCATAACTAGAGTTTAGGTCAAACTCTGGTGCATACCTCTTGTTTAAAGAGCAGGCGTTAATACAAGTTATATTGTATAACATTTTTATGTATTTGCCGTCGGAAAATTTACTTAAATTTATATTTATATCGCAAACTATCACATCTCCCGGGATGAAAAAGATGTATTTGTTTATTTTCGGTATTAAAACATAATTATAGCAAAACCAATCTAGTACTCCTAGTAGTTTTTCCGTGAAGCTTAACAGACAGGTGGAGTTACTATCGCATCGTTTTACTTTTATAAATGATGATTTTTTATATCTATAAACTTGAGAAACGGTTGGTCTCCCATACAAACTTTCATCCCCTATTTCAACCTGTTCTAGTTTCACTTATCTATCCCTGTCTGTCTATCTGTAAACTACATAAACTACACAAATGACTAAAATGGCAAATTACAAAAAATCAAAACCTATCCCACTTTTTGGGATATCTTTACATAAATCTATCCCATTTTCCGGGATGAACAGTATCCAATGTTCATCCTCGGCATAGAAAAAAATATATATATACTGAGTTTCAGCCAAATCGGTCCCGTAGTTTTTCCGTGAAATGGAACAGACTGACAGACAGACAGAAAGAGTTATTTTCGCATTTATAAAATTAAATAGGGATTATTACAAAACCCTGTATATAAACCTGACGGGTCGTTGCAGGAATAAAGAACCCATTCATTTGCCAAATATACAATTTGATATAATATTTACATAGCTGAGAGTAATATTAACTTATATATGATAGGATTCAAAAGGATGAAAATATGTACATTGTAGTGAGACTTTCTCTGTCTCTATCACATAACCGCTGTCAATCCTTAAATCTAAAAGTCTCGCCTGCCACGCAGTGGGCGAAAAGGTTAGTTTCGCCACAAACCTGTTATTTAAAAAAAAATCTTTTAATTTTGTAGTTTCTTTAGATACAATTCAAGTTTTACATACTATTATTTAGTTTTAACTGATTGTAATATGTATGTACTACTTTAGCGGCTAATGTATTCGCGTTGTATTGCAGTGATGTTGAATTCGAATCCTAGCTGAAACGTATGCAGCACTTAAATAATTTTCTAGATTTAACAATATGAGCTGAGGAAAACCTTTAAAATATGGTTCATACAGTACTTAATTTTCCTTTTTTAATTAAGGACTATCACCATATCATAAGGTATATACTATCTGTATACTGTATACCATGAAATAATACTTTCTTGACGCAGCTTTCGAGCCATTTGTTTCGGGATTAAATTTTGACAGAACGGAATGTCTCTACTCTCTAATCTACCACGTATTTATTTCGTTAAAATTAATATTGATGAAAAGGTCTGGCAATGGTATATGTTAGAACACAAACTAGCATATATAAATTATATGTGTACGCTTAATTCATATAACGGAAATTGATTTATTATGGTGCTACTTTCACATACATCAAAAATTAACCAATCAAATAACGACACCATGCGCTCCATCCTAGTATTATAAAATGAGACCAATGTGTTTGGATTTGTAAGCATTCAGTGTATTTAAAGTATGAAAATTGAACGCTGCATTCAGATTAAATACATATACAAGTGGAAAAAAATTGACCAAGTGAGTACCAGATATCTCATCCCCTCTGTACTATCTCAATGTACCGCCCTATCCAAATTCTCTATGAAACTTAGTGACAGGTATCACAGATGCGACGAACATCGTTTATTTTTGTCATTTAACTAAAGAACCATTCATTATCTCTCAAAATTGTCAAGTTTTATTGTCATGAGTTTTGATGTGAAACATCTATAGGCGGAGGGTAAACCTGATTGTTGGCGTGGCGATACAGGCCGTGGCGACACTTCGCCGCGCTATATGATGAAATATATGTACTATACGTAAACTATGGGTAATAGCCACAGAAATAATATCTAGATAGAATGGTTACGACGTCTTATTCGCTTGCATTTCGCGCGTGTCATTTTTTAACAAGCCCCGCCCACAGCGTGACGTCAATATCTTTCTGTGCGCGGGCACTAGTGAGGAGACACACTCAATAGATTATCGATAGTCATATCTGCAGTGTGTGATAAATTATTATTATGTATATAAAAATAGTGAAGCTAACTGATTTTTGAAGTGAAACTTCTTTATCGGCGTGGGAAAAAAAAATACCGACACATTTTTCGGTTACGCGTCACGTCACATTTTTCTACAATCACCACATGGATTGTGAGACGAGCATTGTAATATTACTTTACTTTATTGTGTTATTGTGTTTTAATTAATATACGAGTTTGATGATTTATAATCATTTATTTAGTATCCTACATATATATATATATATATATATATATTAAAGTAATCAGCAAAATCATAATTTAACTTTATTTAACCAATTTCTGTAAAGTTACATATAGTAGATCATTTTTCGAAAAATAAGGTCATAAAGAAGTTTCACTTCTTAAAGCAAACATTCTAAAGCAAATATTTTATAATGAGTTTATCGATAGTAACATACAGTTTAATCAGTAATCATTTTGATAAAGGTACCATTAATAGTCACTGAAAAAATAACTTTTACGTAACGGGATTCAATTCCCTTACTTTATAGGGTTTAATTCTTTTATATTAGATGAAGAACAATAACAAGAATAAGTAAGAACTCTTCACTAGGTGCCAGTGCAGTTTTTATATACTTAACGGTTAGACCTTTTAATAACTTCAGCGCTTACGAAATTCCTTCTTGATATATAAATAAAAGCATATTATAATTATATCATATATTACAATTATTATATATCATATGTTCATATATCACGAAAGAATTTATTCTGAAATTAATTTTGGTACAAAACGTCTTAAACAAATTGACTTACATATATTTTGTTTTAGTTTTAGTCAAAAAATAACTTTAAGTTACGCAACAAGCTTAATAATATCGTCAGAGTAAAAAGTAGGGACAAAACAAAACATGAACTGAGACTCGAATGAATATTTAACTAATTCATCGATAAGTCATAAGACTCAACGATGCCACGTAGTGTCAATCTCTAGCATTCGATGACCAATCACAGCGATTATCTGACATAAGCAGGTGTATTGTGTATTTCATTTGCTTCGACGTACATTGCGCGCAATCATTATGCTTCTGTTTACGAGCGTTGTATGTGGACAGCAAAGGATATTTATCTTAACGAAGAAATATACAACTCATGATCGTATTTAACGAACATAGTAAAAGTAGAACCATTATTTGGTTTCTCAAAAAAAAAGACTTTTTACTGAATTTCAATACTAACTGATGATATGAAATATCTCGTAACTTCATATTTGCTTCACTACTTTTGTTTTTGCAGTTTGCCACAGCACAATAAGGCATATTTGTATCGATTTGTCTATTTTTTTACGTTGCGAGCGCAGGAGCGGGACTCACGTTGCGTAATGAGAGCGCGTTTAGAAAAGTATGCAATATAGTGCATGGTTTTGGCACGGGTGCCACGCCCACTTCGCCGTTCTATCTCGATTTATTTCTGTGATAATAGCGTTAGTTTTTTTAAAACTATTATTTATTCATTATGCTATATCTGATTCCTGTCGTAATCTGTTCTTTTATGCATATAATTTATACAAAACAATTTCGATATTTCACATCTGCCAGGCGTCCCGTGACGGCTCACACCGGATTTTTTTACTGAATTTCTCATCGCATAGCTCTTCTCTTCAAATGTTAGATGAGGAGTAGCACTTCTTTAAATGACGTACCCACTTTACCTAGTCACTAACATGTTTATAAAAGTCCCTATACACTGTAACAAAGGCACTGATTTTGTAATTGTCGTTTTGTAGAAGTTAAATAGAAACTATGTACAACTTTGGCAGTAAAAATTAAATAGTAGGAAACTAAATAAAACGGGTCATAAAAATAAATATTTTAAAAAAGCAGTAAAATGACTTTCCGGGTATTGCTTGCTGCTGCTACCCACTTGAAAATATTCTACAAGCGGAGTTTTCTGGGAGGTTATAAAAAAATCAGGAATAGTAATGAGGAAGCTTCGCTCCTCATTCGAACTGATGTCAAACGAAACTATACAGCACAGAAAATCGTTATGCGTCCAAGCGCTGTCCACCAAATATGTCACAATATATATTTGAATGCTATTTCTTATTTTCAGTCTATATCGACTTTCATAAAATTTGGTAAATACATTTATTATGTCTTGCGGGTCACGAAGCTGAAACTTACCCTGGCAGAATACCAATGTCAAAGTGTGTCTGAATGTGATTTCAAAATATAAATGCCAAAATTTAAAAAAAAACTGATATTTATACCAAAGGTACTCTTTGGTATAAATATCAGTTTATTTAAAAATTTCAATTTTAAATTGTATATATAAAGAATTTATACTATGCTTCATCATAAAAACGCTTTTTAGGATATTTGTATTCTATCGGTGCGAGTAGGTTTTGAATAGATTTCAAAACAGATTAGTGGATTTTAAGAAAAATCTTAGAGATTAAAGCAAGATTTTTTCAATATCTTGCAGAGTAAAGAAGATATTATCAATATAAATATCAAATCTCCCTCGCAAGAAGTTGCGGCCATGGGTTATTATAATAATTAATAAATAATATATGCAAAGTATGAATGATACGAACATTTACGTCTGCATAATATTTGGAATGTCTAAGTAAGCGAATATGAATGATTTGTAGAAAGTACGTGTTCTCTATGTTACTTTTAATTGTGTGATGTATGTCTTGGTATACTTTATAAAAATGTTTAGTAGAACGTATTCGTTAATTGAAACGGTGTGAAGAAAACAGTTTTGCACAAGCCTGTTCTTCAACGTTAGTTAAAGCGTGGAAAAAGAAAAGCTGGGCTCGGGCCTCCTATTATAAGGGGAATGGACTTATACCCACCACGCTTGTTCAAGGCGGCTTGGCAGGTTTGACACATCGGTTATCGAGATGTGTAGGTTGCATTATGATGTTTTCCTCCGTTATTAGCACGTGGTAATTGTAACAATATGAACATTAGATCAGAGAACTGACTAGTGGTGCATGCATTCCGGCCAGGATCAACCCGCGCCCTTTGAGTTTGGGACGTGTGCGCTAGCCATTATGCTACCACCACTTCGACGACGGTTTATATACGAGTATCCTTTATTTTTAACCGACTTCAAAAAAAGGAGGAGGGTCTCAATTCGTCGGGATCTTTTTTTTTGTTTTTTTTTATGTTAAATGTATTTATTTTACAATTAGAATAGGGCGAGCCTATAAATGTTGTGTAATAGCGTACAATTACATTGAATATGATTAATTAAAGTATATTGTGCATACATTTTGATTTATTTTACCCATACTTATTTAAGGTTTGATTACAGTTACTGCATTATTACAAATTTATAGATATATAGAGAGATACAGCTTGTATATAAAAAGACGTCAATACAATTAAACTTGTGTGATGAAAAAAAATTGTGCTAGTTTAATTTTTTGTTATACCTACTCATAAACTCACACTTCAATTAGCCGCCTATAAAGTAGACTCGTCGAACTCGTTTGCTTCCAAATTCTATCTCAGTAGATTACTGTGAGATGCTTACCCTTGAGTGAATTGAACCACACAGTGAAAGTTACAAGATGCCTTGATATACAAGGCATACGGACAGCTGTCCGTAAAGTCAAACCAGGGCATCCAAAGGCTATGTTTGGATGATGCATGCCATGAAGCAGAACATGTAAGTCGATGGACTGGCTATGAAACATTGAGGATTCCGTTAAGTGTAAAGAAGATAGAGATGGTGACATTATGGAACACCCTTCCTCATACGATGCTAGAGAATCCATCGAGAATAAGCGCATCAGCAAGGCCTATATGCTGCAGCACTGAACTAGACCCAGCACGTCGGTGATTCTTATATATAAGTTTGGACCAGTGTACTTCCTATTTTATCTCGAATACTGCGCACACTTCGCATTAAACAGATCTCCAATGCATCAGTATTTCCTCAGTTAGTCATAAAGATGGACTATTTCTTTTCACTTTTTCTCAATAAGTTGAAATCAGTACAGAATGTTTTTCTGTCATACTCGTCTACCCAGGCATATATACTCTATCATACTAGAAATCTTGGTCAGCTTTAGCAACTCTTTTTTGGACAATCTTCTTAGTATGTATGTATATATCCATTAATCAACGATTCATCGGTCCTGAGGATGGATATAAAAGTATAAGTTAGTTTCCGAGTAATTCAAATGCAAGAGAATCCACGTGGGTAGCTCTACCATAAAAATAAAATATTAACTATTATTACAAACATTGATGTAACATCAATGAATACAAATGCTTTTTTACGTTTATTTTCCTTGTTATATTTTTATAAAGGCGTACATTTAATTACCTACTTGTTTTGTTAGTGCTACAATGATTTAATTATAATTTGTACCTATATATTTTTCAACGCACAAGCCAAGGCATCGAAACAAAGACTGACTTTACGTATAGATTACAAATGTACTACATAATACAGTTGGACCACAGTATCAATTACACAAACTTTTCACTGAAAGTTGAGCAAAAACAGTAATTTGAAATTATAATGTAAGTACCTAAATTATGATACGATTCACAGAAATGAAGAAACTCTTCTGATGGCGGTGGAGGACATTACGTTTATACAATCCTTTTTTTGTCACTTTTTTTTGGGCCACGCTATCTCGAAAGTTGTAAGTACATACATTTTTTGTTGTTGTTTCATTTTTTCAGTTTTTATGGCAATTTTTCGATATTTTAGAAATTACCTTTAAGGGCACTGCGTGTCCCCACGTGCCCCTACAAAAAAGCCCTGCTTATATAATATATAATATAGGTTTAACTATTCCCAATTAACTAATACGTGATGTTAAAGGCTCATTTTAATATTTTACATCTTCATCTCCACTTCCTGTACTTCATAACTCAAATACCTCCTTAAAACTTAACTATACCTACACAGCGCCTAAATAATGGTATATTGGGCATCTTTTTCATTCGTACCTACTTATACTTTCCTCATTATCGATGCTATACCCAGAACTGGGTAACCACAGATATAATTCTTAGAATGTATTATTTAATCAATCTTAATTTCTGGGGCTTTTCACACTTGACATTGGTGGTATTTATGTATTTTACTCATACTGTTTCCGCAAGATCTTGGTATAAAAGGGGGGCCCAAAACATGCTGGCTTGTCGTCATAATAGGTAATATACCAATGGTCTAGCAATAAGGAATACGAACCCCGGGCTTCGAAATCAACTGGAATTTACCGCCAAGATGATGATTGTAAATCGATAATAGGTAGCTGACCTTATTAATTATTATATACCTACATCTAGATACTAATTTGGTATTTACTACACTTAAGTAATATCTGATATAAGAGATAAATTATTTAACAAAGAATAAGCTCTACTTAAATATAATAGTTATGTGTTTCTATAGAACTAGTTTAAATGCTAACATTGGATTAACAGACAATAAAATAAAATCAATTTCGACGACAAACAAAAACATGTTCATTACGATATTTTATCTTAATTGATTACATAAAAAGGAATATCTTATAATGTATCAAATGTTTAAACAATGTATAAATCATGTAAAACCCCGCGATTACAGGATCAGTGGAATACCACGGCGAGTGGCAGTTGACCATTTGCTTCGGTGAGTGCAGGAAGAAGTGTCGTGGCCAGCGGTTGTGTCTCGAGCTTTGCCGCAATACGCGGTGAGTTTTAAATCATTATTCAGTGATAGTGGTGTGCTCCAGTAACCCACCTGCCTAACGAGGCGCTCGACTCCGATTGAAGCCGTCCCAAGGGGTCAAGACAGTTCAATACCGGTTCACTATAAAGTTAACTCGGGTCAATGTCGTAGGAGACTCACCGGTGTAAGAGACTAGATGATCCAATGTGCAAACCATTATGTTCACATTTGATACCATTCTATTTAAAATTTTCAACATTATAGTAGAAAGTTCATGTCTTATTGTATAATAGTTTTGTAACTTAAAGGTAAAATTCGTCCTAAAAACAACCTCTATATTTTCTTTCATATATTTCTATATGTCACATCGGATACACAATTTGAAATATATGTAAAAGTTATCAAAGACATCAAATCTAAGGGTCATTTAGCACATTTTCGAAAAAAGAATGCTCTGGTATTTTAATTTATTTTCTTTATCTCTCGCCAGCAAGAACGAGACGAGATAAAGATACTCTACAAGTTTAAAACATTTTAAAAGTGTTTTTAATCTTTTTTATTTTATTTAGGTTTAAGCCCGTTATCAAGGCATTTTTAATTCATTTATCAAATTTTCATTTAGATACTTCAAAAATATGTTCTAAATTATAAAATATTAAAAAAAGGACAAATGAGCTATGGCTAATCTAGTTAAATAAGATTTATGGTATTTTCAGAGTTACGTTTTTATTGGATAATGGTCATTCTTTGATTTTGATTTCTTTGATTATAATAATTATAATTATTCGTACCCGTGCAGGAACGGAGAAAGAATAGTAATTCCTGTGGTCAGATTAGTTCGTAAGAAGAAACATAACTACCCACAGCCAGGTATTTGTCCACCTGGATAGTAAAGCATGTCGCCGCAATAATCTCGCATTGTATTCATCAGTGACCAAGTTCCAGTCCATTTAGAGGTCGACAATGCTCCTTGTGTTGTAAACGTCCATAGACGACAGCAATCACTTTCCATCAGATGGACCGACTGCCTGTCTGTCTTCTTCAGGCAATAAAAAACACATTATTATGCAGACATTCGCCTATTAATAAAAAAATGATAATTATAATTTTAGTACCAAGCGATAGGTACACTTCTTTTATTTAACGTTTGAAATGAATAAGTTACGCTTTTATTTTATTTACGGTCTAATAATTTTTCTTGTATACCTTATGATATAGAGCATGTGAAATCTAACTTTATTTGGTCTTAGGCAAAAAGGTATAATTTACAATATACCAAGAGAGATAATGGCAATAAATAACATTACATACTTACAAGAATATAGACAAGAAATAACCTTGTGCAATTATTTTCCTTGAAATAAATTAAATCGTACAAAAATTTAATGACCTTACTTCGATAATATCGAAGTGTAAAATTCGCTAGTCCTTTTGACGTTTTGGTCTTGTATACCTCCATAAAGCATTATAATATCAGCAGTAATATTTTATTACTTCATCTCAAATGCCGTAACAATAAGATAGTTGTCTTAAAAAAACAGGGCAAGTGCGTGCCAATCGACGAGCTTGGACGGTTCCGTAGAGATAGCATGCCTGCGTTCAATGTTTTCGTTATATACCTATGGAATAATACAGGAAACATTTAATCGAAAATGCCCTATACTTCAAAATATACTAAACGGATCTTATCCAAACGATTTCTCGTTTTTTTAGACTCTACCAGCTTGATTTTTTCGGAATTTTCCACTTCATAGTTAAAAAGTTAGAGGGGGATGGTCGCAATAAATCAACTAGACACATATGTCTGCGGATATATTATTATTAAATCTATCATAGATTTATACACTTAAAAATATTAGGTAGCCATTCTATAATATAAGAAAGAGGTTATGAATAAAACTTCCTTAACGAACCTACAAACTTCATATAACTAATTAACTAACTACATATTATCTATGAATAAGTGGCATAGTAGTCAGATGTTTTATTACAGAATTGTGTAGGGTTATATAACTACACCTTTCTACCTACCCACCTACCTTCTTTCTTTCTTCAATATTAATAACTACACCTTTATTCATTTTTATGTATATAGAGCCTTAAATTTCTGAGAAGAATAACATACAAAGGCAGACAGGCAGATGGACGGACATAAAGAAATTATAAAAAAGAGGCCTAATTCTCATAGTTAGAAAAGCCCAAAAGTTTTTCGCGCACCATCCATAATTCCTAGCTCAGCGTAGACCTCAAGAAGCAACATCTACGTTTAGACAATCGACGCGAATGAATGTTTAATGTAATATACCTACACGTCGTTAATATGTTTGATTTATAACAAATAAAACATAAAAAAACAACAACAAATGTGCAAAATATAGTAGTTTTATATTTTAATTCACACCCACTTCAAGATGTAGATAAAAGGCGGTTAAATATATATTTTTTCTTTTTTGTTTGAAGTCGGTTTTATTTTTGTTAAAAAAATATTTTTTACTTTTTAGTTGCACAAGCACTAGAATAGCTTTAGAAGTGATATATTAAGCGCCTGTAGACATTGTACTACTGGAAACCGTATACGACGTTACTACTCTTCGGTGTTGATGTTCGTCAACGAGTGTTTTTCTCCATTTCCCTGCGATCCACTCATCAGATCCTGATTTGGTAATCATTGGAACACCTCGGGTTTATTCTGTTACGAATAAAGACAAAAAATTAAAAATCAGTGTACAATAGACGGAGAAATCGCATTACATGCATACAAAAACATTAAACGCCTGCAAAAAATGTAATACGAGTGTACAAGCTTTCTCCAGGAATTTAGGTCCACGGCATTTTTTAATAAGTAATGGTTACTCTTGATTTCCCTGAAATCCACTCACCAGATCCTGACTTGTTGACCATGACACTACCTCGGGAGTATAGACTTACGAGTGAAGAAAAAAATTGAAAATCGATTCACAATTGACGGAGAAATAGAGTAACAAACATACAAAATAAAACAATATGCAGATGAATTGAGAATCTCCTCCTTTTTGAAGTGGGTAATTTTTTTTACCTGTAGCAAAGACCTTGGTTCAATGAACCCTGCGATTAGGAGTTCAAATGTTTATTTACTCTTTTAGCACAGTTTAACTTTTTTCACTACTACTACTCGTAATTGTGTTAATCAACCAACTTAGTTTAATTATCTAGTTATTATTATAGTGAATAGTGTATAATAGTGAACTAATATAAAAATATATTTTTGGAAACGTGCTAATGAAGCTCTTTCATATTAAAACATGTTACTCGAGGATATCTACTGCTTAACTCGTAGACAGTAGGTTTCTCTGTCTACGGCTTAACTATTGAATTTCACCTTTCTTTTTCTTTTATGCTTTCGATATTCGGTAGGCAGGCTCCTCCTCTCTCACTCTAACCCACAGCGCTAGCCGTATTTCGATAATTAGATTAGATACTGATAATAATAATGTACATACACAGAATTCTAATGTAAAATATTCAAGAATTGAAACTAAGAATAAAATATATTTTATAATCAATAAAAGATTTTATTAATATTTTTTTTAATATTTTTTATTGCAGGAGTTCAGCGGACAGGCAGAAGTCCCACTTGATGGAAAGCGGCTACCATCGCCTATGGACATTTGCAACACCAAAGGTTCTACAAATGCGCTGCTGCTCTCTTAAAGAAGACTAATAAATAACCTTTCCTTAAATTATCATATTAATATGCATAAAATTTAAGTAATAACCTAAGCTTTTCTCAAGTTAAACAATTTCAATATTAAATAGTTCAACTTAGATTAGTTTAAGTATCACTTCTGTCGGGCGTCCCGAGATACACGGGCACACGTTTTTATTTTATTTTAATATAAATATAGGGATGTTGTTGAAATTAATATCAGACTAAAATCCGCATCATGAAAAATAATATTAGAATGACAATCGTCTAGTAAAATAACGTAACAGATACACTCTATGAGTAGCGACACAGTTGGCACCACCAGACTTTCCAGCGTTCGTTTTTATATAAGATCTTATCTAAATCTTTCAATGAATCTTATTCTTTAAAACACATTTTTTAAACTTACGCCGGTTTAAATCGAGTCCTAATTAGTTTATTTTCAATTTCATAGTTGAATCATGGAAAAGAATGCTCCAATTTTAATACTTAGTACTAATGGTAATTGCTTATGAAATTGAATAAATATATTTACGAGAGTATAACATTGAGTGAATTAATACATATTTTGTAATTTTCAGAGACAAGATCTTCAGGTGTAGAGTGACCATGAAATCTGTCACAAGCAGAATCTTTGTAGTAATAATAACATTACAAAACTATAATTTGTATACACAAACAGTTGATGCACAACCAGAAGTTCTTCAACTGAGAAATGAAGAGAAGTACACCGGGTATTATACGGAAAAGGTAGAAAAATACATTACAATTTTCTTATGCTTATTATTATGGTATAATTGGTTCAAATGATTACTATATAGATCACGAGCAAATTTTCAATATAATGGACTACTAATACTCCTTACAGTCTTACATGAGATAATAGCTACTAGTGTGGCCCGCGCTTTCCCGAGTAAGTTTCTCAAACAGCATGCTAGCACTAGCGATACTTTCAGAAAAACTAAATTTACTTTTTATTTTTATATATTATAAAATTATGTGTATAGATGGCGATATGAGCACTTACCATCAGGTGGGTTGTTTGCCTGTTTTAGTAAAAAAAAAATATCTTAGATAATATTACAGGAATAAAATATGAGCATGATATGGACAGTCTATATCTTTGAAAGACAATCTGTGCTCGAGCATTAATTTAGAAAACAATCTATAAATTGAAACAGGTATCTTTTCCATCCGATGTATGAACAAAAATAATAAGCAAAATCACTTTTGATAAAAACATCCAAAAATCTTTGTAACCAGGCTATAAATAAAAAATATTTCATTGGGTCTAGTATAGGTATTTCTTGTTCACGATAACTGGACGCGCAGGGTTACCAAATTCTAAATATTGACATCACTTAATATCATGTTATAAGATAGTTGATTTTATTGGAATGTTCTAGTAATTCTCGCGATTTTAGATGTTTTTGACGCTAGCTTTAGGTATTAATATTTTACATTTTTTGTAACTCTGCGAGTCAAGTCAAGACCGGGATATAAAATTAGTTTGTGATCTCATAGCAATGATTCATTGATCTGGATTTGTGACCCTGGCATCGAAATCGGCAATATTGTTTGCTTTTAGACTAATTCGGCGTTGTAACTTTAGTATTTTCTTGCAGAATAGATGCAATATAAGTTTTACTTTATTATTGATCATTAACGTTGTGGGGCGTAAACAGATAAACAGTTATTTTGTGTTACAAATCAATATCGACAGCAACACATGGCTGAAGTCTGCGGAATGGATAATTCGGTAACAGATATTATCATGAATAGGTACATTACTATAAATAAATGATAAACAGCTGCACACAATGACACTGTGGTATTTTTTAGGAAATTGGTTTTGTTTTGTTTTAATAACATGCTAATATAATAATTGTTAGGTATCTTCTCGAAATCGCACGGCTTAAAACTGAAATAAAGCACTTTCACTTTAAAAATGATTTCATTTTATAATTAACTATAATGACTATTTTAAATTTTATTATAAGGTTTATGTTCAGGACAGCAAATATCAAAAGCCCAGTCGGTGAGACTGATGATAAAAAAAAATATATTCTAGGTATATTATATTAAAAATTTTAGTCTTTTTATATCAAATATTAAATTATCTTTTTTATTATTGCAGACTAAGAAACTGGAGCACAATATAAGCATCGTAGGCGATGAGTTTATGTTAGATGGCCAGCCGTTACAAATCGTATCGGGTTCTCTACATTATTTTCGACTACCAGCAGCATATTGGAGAGATCGCTTGCGCAAGTTTAAAGCAGCTGGTCTCAACACTGTGTCCACGTACGCGATTTTTATTTAAGAAATAATTACATACATATGTGTTATGGTCCATTTTTTAGGTATATGTATTGTGTAATATTTATATATCCTCCTAGTGGGCCCAGCAGACGTTGGACTGCCCTAAAAAATAAAATTTAGAAACCGATTTCAGCGCTACCTACTGGGCCCAATTGTGAGTCTAAACTATCCCGGAAGACACAAAAATGTCATTAAAATCGGTCCGAACTTTTAGAAGTTTAGTAACATACACATGAACAGAAGAATTTTATATAAGTACCTGTAATAAACTAGCATTTTCCCGCGATTTAGTCCAAGTGGGGAACCAAAAAATATAGTTATTTTGCCAATATCGAAAACCAAAGTATATATGGTATAACTGGTAATAATTAATGTTACCAGTTGCTAAAGGCTACTTCAACTATTCTAATTAAAATGTCTAATAAATATAGAAACTATCACATCAAACAAGTCCGCATCAAAAATCACATGGTCTAGAAGTTAGGAAATCCCGGGAAATATAAAAATTACCGGATCAGTCAGGCATGCAAATTGTTTTGCAGTACCAAGCTAAGACGTATTAAGAGTATTACGGCGATTTTCATTTTATTTTACCCGTGCAATCGCTTTTCATAAAATAATCCAGAGTTCCTAGGATAAGTAGCATTTAAAAAAGAACGTAAGTTGTCGTTCTAGTGCAAATCCTATCGAAATCAGCCAATTTTATGTATCCTAACCACTTTAAACCATTACCAGCAAAAATCCTGTGGGTTAAAAAGTAGCGCAGATTTTAAGTCTACTGTCTAGGAATTTGCTGTCGATCAGGGAAAACCGCATCGAAATCGGTCCAGTAGTTTTTACGTGAATTCCGAACAAAAAACAAGAAATCTAAAAAAATTGCATAGTGTTCTCCACCGTTTGTACAGTCTAATCCAGTTATTTTTACAAGCTTTTATTTAAGTTGCAATGGATGTATGTATGTAAATTCGGGTGGAATCTTGCAAGTTAAATTTGACCAACTTCCCGGTTTCCGATTAAGCTGAAATTTTGCACGCATTTGTATATCGCGTGACAATGCAATTATATGGTACTATGGAGCTGATCTGACGATGGAGTCCGAAGGTGGCCAATGGCCATAGGAACTCCTGTAATAAACAAGATAGACCTGTCGTGTTTGGGCTCGTTTTACTTGTCTTGGCTAGCACTCTGCTACATGATATCCTGGATCTCAAAATCTTGTATTCAAAAACCTTTTTAAAAAAGCTTATTTTAAATAGTTTCAATGTACAGACACCGCATGTTAGGAATTTTATAATAAAGATATAGAAAGGCCTTTGTGATTCAGTGGACTAATTAATTGCCGTTCAGTGCAGCGTAGAAGCTCCGGGTTAGATTCCTGGCATGGTAAATTTCGTAAACAAACTTTCTGTCCATTACTATATATGGTGCGAATGTTTGGTATTGGCCTCAAAATAGTGTGTTATACGGATACCGTTATACCCATAACAAAAGCGTAACTTGCTTAGTTTTAGGAATATAATATACAAGTTTGGTGTTTGTCGATTGATTATTATTATGTTCGTATTCTCATTTATTGCTAACTTATTTCGTCGTTAAACAACTTAATTTAACGTTAACTATGATATAAATTAAAAATGTTGTTTCGAATAATATCATAGTAAACTGCGATTTGACCTTTTTTATTTTCCAAAATTAGATACGTCGAATGGAGTTATCATGAAACTGAAGAAAAACAGTATGATTTTGAAGGAGATCGAGATATTGTTAGATTTATCAAAATAGCTGCTGAAGAAGGCTTACACGTACTTCTAAGGCCTGGACCATATATTTGCGCGGAAAGAGATTTGGTACCTATAATACACTTTCTATTTATATGGTTTATTATTATCAGTCAGAGTTATGATTTACTTAAGCTTTAAAATTAATTACATTTCAGGGTGGTCTTCCATATTGGCTTTTAGGCAAATACCCGAATATCAGACTTCGGTCTACTGATACAGGTATTTATAATTTTTAGCATCAATATAATAAAATATAAAAATAAAGTACTACCGCCTTGATTTATTAAAACATTATCTCTTCTTATTTTAAAAATTAGAGGGGGGAGGACACATCTACTGGTGGCATAACTACCTACGCCTACTACTGGCTTGATTCAATCCTCATCAGGAATATAGTATAGTTATGGTTTTATGATCTAACTTACTGTACTCCAGACAACTATGTACACTAAACACATAACCTTTAATTATTTTTAAGGCGACCACCCCATTTCAATTTTTTCTACATAACTTTGTAGTGCTGTGCATTCTACACCTTCCTATATTTTATTACTACATAGCTGTTTGTCATAAGATCTGACTAAACAACCGACAGCCAGGTGGTAGGGTGTTTGCCCGTCTGGATGGCTCCCACACCTGTTCTAGAACATGCCGCCATAATAAACTTAAGTTGTGTTCCGGCATTAGTGGTTAGGTTCCAGACTCCCTTAAAACAACAGCAGTGCATTTGTAACGCCTTTGGAGTTGCAAATGTCTATAGGCGATGGTAACCGCTTCCTATCAGCTAAGCCTTCTGCCTGTCTGCTGAACTCGTGAATTTTTTTTAAAATAACGGTTTCCGTGAAACTGACTTATACAGGCAGACTGACAGACAGACGGACGGACATGACTTTTCGGTTCCTTAGTTATTGCCAAAATAGAAGGCCTAGTAAATATTTAAATATTAAAATTTTACTACTGTTTTTTACAGATTTTATGGAAGAGACCAGAATATGGTTTGAAATTCTGTTTAAGAGATTGAAACCTTTGCTATTCGGCAACGGGGGTCCGATTATCCTCGTCCAGGTACGTAAATAATCAATCAGATATAACCAGTGTTCCAAGCTTACACCGATTTCTAAACTAATATATTTTATATTTATAATTATTATAGGTCGAAAATGAATACGGCAGTTACGCTAGTGACATGAATTACAAAATCCAGCTTAGAGATATAATATTGGAACACGTTGGTACAAAAGCGATCTTGTACACCACAGACGGTGCATGGTACTCGTTCTTCTCGAAGGGAGCTATCCCCGCCACATTAACTACGATAGATTTCGGTGTCACTTACCGTAGTATGTATATTTCAATTTTATATAGTTATAATTGATATCATTATTGGAAGTTTACCATTTGCGAAGTGCCTTACCTCCGTCGACTGAAAAAAGATGCATGAACGAAGGTTAAAAGAGAAATATCACGTTAGACATGTGGAAAGAAATTGCAAAATGTAACTGATAAACGTGTGTGACAGCAGCTTGAATGATAAAGCTTATGTCGGTAGATCGTGTCACATTAAAGATAAGTAAAAGCATATCCAACAGACGTATAAGTATAATGATATGCGGAAGATGTGTGCCAATGTCTCTGCTTACACCAACGGGAAACAGGCTTAAGCATGTGTATGGACGTACTTTACAGACGTAGTAAAATACTGATGAGACTGTTTAATACTAGCGAGTTTCAGGTTTCGTTAGCTTTATTAAATTCAATCCCACATGATATAAGTAATCATTATGTAAAATTGCCTAAGATTAGAAAGAAAGAAAACAGGTTTATTTTTAGGACAAATAAAACAAACACAAAGTATCAAAAGATATACATATTAAGTCTTAAAAATTGGATCAAGCTCAGCAAAAATGTCGATCTGTTAGACCAACGCTGATCTTCCGCTTGAACCTCGATTAAATAATGCAAGTGGAATGTTTCATACGAAAGTTCTATTACTGAACAAAATATTCATGGTGGAAAATATGCGTCCATCCAATGACATTTGAATTATTCAAATGTCATTGCGTCCATCAGTATAAAATATGCGGGTGATAGTTACCAGTCCCTAGCAGTTTGCAAAAACTCATTCAGGTTATTCCGGTTATTAGTAACATCTGGATAATCTGGGAGCCGACCCCATAAAAATTGAAAGTAAACAAATGGAATGACTTTTTTATTGCAAAAACGGGACTCTAAATAGAAAGTTATGTCTCCGGGACTCCGGGTAAAAGCACTATTACAAGTTTTATCGTTATAACTGTGATTCGTAGACATTATACATAATTTAAAATGTATAATGACTACGAATATAATTCAATTAATAAAGTTAATATAAAATATATTAATTTTATTTATTAGTATAACTACCGAGTTGTATATAAAATATTTATTTATTTTTTGTAGAGATGAGTGATATGTTTTCCGATCTTCGAAAATACATGCCGACTGGACCTTTAATGAATTCTGAGTTCTATCCGGGATGGTTGACACATTGGGGCGAGCAGTTTGCGCAAACTAGTACTTATGACGTTGTTGTTACGCTAGAAGCAATGCTGCAGAATAAGATTAATGTGAACTTTTACATGTTCTTCGGAGGAAGCAACTTTGAATACACCGCAGGTAAATATTCTAAACTTATATAATAAAATACGTAGTAGCTCTATGTTACGTATATACAAATTTAATTTTGTGTTTTTACTTAAAACTTTACTGTTTCTTGTTACTAAGTTCAGTACAATAACAAAGAAACTAAGTCTACACAACTGCGCAGCGAAACTTAGATGGAAACGATGTAATTTGTCGGGATAAAATGTATCCTAAGTGTTAACTTGGATTATAAGGTAGTAACTATGTCAAGTTTCAATCATTTGTGATCAGTAGTTTCCAAAAAAATGCGATTGCAGCGCCTTCTTTTTCGCTATTTTCGTCTGTCCCACGGAAACGAAGCAATTATTTGGGATAAGAAGTATCCTAAGTTACGCCCCGGGATATAAACTATCTCTGTGTTTCATTTAAATGCGTTCAGTAGTTTTCACGTGATGCTCTAATGGACAGACCGACAAAAATTCTAAAAATAGCATTTTCGGAATATTCTGGTCCGAATTAGTCCCCCCAATTTTTTTCATATTTTTAAACGCAATGTACAAACTCGAACCATTTACAGATTTATTACAGTACCTACTATAGATAACAGCCTATAACCGTCCCACTGCTGGGTTCGGGCATCCCTGTTTTGGGGAAGGGATAGTATATCCGCCAAGCTTGTCCAAGGTATGGTAGGTAGGTACCAAGGATTGGTAGGTTTAATACATCGGTTATCTCGCTGTGCAAGATTTCGTTACTATGTTGTCCTTCACCGTTGTTAGCACGTGGTTAATTTTTTTTATCGCTGGAGTTCAGCAGAAAGGCAGACGGCCCACCTGATGGAAAGCGGTTACCGTCGCCTATGGACGTTTACAACACCAGAGGTGTCACTTGTCAATGCGCTGCCGGTCTCGAATAAATTTTATGACACCCTTTTTAAAAAACACCATGTTGTAGCGCTGTGGGAAAACCACGGCTCATTCCAAATCCCCACCGTGCGCAAGAGAAACGTTCTAGAGAACCGTTGCGTACAAGAGCGAAGCGGCTCAAGGAAGTGGGGATGAACGCCCAGCCGATGGCGCGCGGTGCGATGGTAACAAGAAGACGAAGGCACCATTCTGAACAGTTCTTCGGAACACTCTCCGTTATATAGACCATAGAATACGCAGAGAGACGCGAAGTCTCTCCGAAGGCCAAGCGTATCTAAAACAACCATCTTGTAACTTGTAACAATATGCACATTAGGTCAGAAAACTGCGTAAGTGGTGCATGCGTTCCGGCCAGGTTTCCAACGCGCGCTCTTTGAGCTTGAGACGCGTGCGCTAGCCGCTACGCTACCACGACTTTTAAATTTATATTTAACATAAAATATTTATGACTCAGCGTGTGTATATTAAAAATTCCTATACCATATATACGGCATCGCCTTATTCTGTTTTCTATATTTACTTTGTTGACAACTTTAAATGAATTTCAGGCGCCAACTTCGATGGTACTTATATGCCAGATATAACTTCGTATGACTATAATGCACCATTGACAGAAGCCGGAGACCCGACACCCAAATACGATGCAATTAGAGACACTTTAAAAAAGGTATATAGTGTATAACAGTGTTAGATATTGGGAATTTGTGAAAGATTATTGATAATGTATTTATTTAATACTACGATTATGAATTTCAGTATGGTTTTGAGGATAAAACGATCGAACCTCCGATAGCCAGCCAAAAAGGTGCATACGGAAAGATTGAAGTAAGTCCTATTACAAACCTTCTGTCACCCGAGGGAAGATTAAAACTCGGAAAGAAATACAGCGACGTTTCTGGTGCAAACCTGCCGACCTTCGAGCAACTGCGACAGAGAAGCGGTCTTGTACTATATGAAACTACATTGGAATCTGCTAATGGCACTCTACGTATTGAAAAACCACGTGATTTAGTTTTCGTGTTTGTGGATGGGGTATGTTTAAATTGATAGTATTCTGCATAATTACTTTCCTTTTTATTTAAATATATAAAAATCACGACATTTTGAACAATTTTTAAATCTGTAAACTTTAAATTTATTTTAATCTCAAATTGAAATATGTGTACATATTTTTTTTTTAGGTTCCACAGGGATATATCAGTAGAATGAAAAAAAAATATGTTCTGCAATTGAGCGCGAAGCAGGGCGCCGTCCTATCATTACTCGTCGAAAATCAAGGTCGTATAAATTTTGGCTCCGAAATTCATGACTACAAGGTACTAGTTGTAATTAGATTTGGTTCAAAAATTATGAGTTTTATTACTTACTTTCTTATAGAACAAATTTTAATGTTGTTAGAATATTCTTCTGCCGATATAATTAGGACCTTATCATAATATCAGCTCATAATCGAGCTACTGTTATTTTAGGGTTTAACGCATGCGTAGTCGTAATGTATATAACCTCGCGATATTTTCCTTCACTATAAGTAAAAGGTAATGGGGAATATGCGTGTTTTATTATTGTATTTTTAAATCATAGTTTACATCGTTTTATCATAGCAAAAAATTTAATAGTTAGAAATGGCCAAATTAATTTTTAGAAATATTTTAAATAAAAGCTAAATAAATTTAAGATATTTAAACGCCACGAATTTCACGACTTTTTGATGACGTAATAGTTCATTCTTAGTGTATGTTTAAATGTTTATCTGTCTCAGTCTCTCATTTAAATCTACGTCATTCAAATGTGATGCAGGTGCCTAAGCCTCACTATGAATAATAAATAATTGTAGGTCTGATAAATATATTATTTAAAAAATAGGAGCAATTAGGCTTTTCCTCACGATTTCACTCGCTTAACTCCGGAGTCTTGCAGTGACCGGGAGAAAACGTATGCAGCGTTCACTTCCGGTTTCTTAAGTATCTTCATACAAAATTACATTATTTTGGTTACAAAGATAGCACTTTACTGTAAATAATAATAATAAGTTTCAAAAATGCATATTTAGTATAACTATCTGGGCAAAAGATATAGATATCGCTCAAAGTGATATGCAGGCTAATGAAGGAAGTTTTTAGCTAATCTGATCTATCCGCCTAGACAAGTGATATTAGTGCTAAAGGAATAAAATAGAATATATATGAGAATATATTTCATGCCAAGCCATACATACATTTTCATTGTCTAGGGGGCTGATCTTTAGATGGCGATAATGAATAAATAAACATACAAAATATAAATTACAGGGCTATAAAATTTACTTCGGGTTCAGATCATATTTCGTAGTGATTCTTAAATATAAAATAATAAAAAGTTTATATATTCCCAGCACCGTAGAAAAAGGAGCAAGGAGACCAACAACTGAACAAACATTAAAAATATATTAATCGGCTTATTTCAGGGTATACTTGGAACTGTAGAATACAATAGGAATGTATTGGACGGCAAATGGACAATATCTGGTTATCCTTTGGATAATATAAAACCCCTTAACGTAAATGTAACAAAGAGTGACGTATCCTCGGGTCCCGCTTTATATGAAGGTCATTTCACGTTACCAGCCAATCAAGAACCTCTAGACACGTTCTTGGATACCACAGGATGGGGCAAAGTAAGATATTTAATTATATATTCACCAAAAATATATAAATAAGAAAAATTATATAATGATATTAAAAGTCTTATAATTCGCTTTAGGGGTAAAAGATTTGTATATCAACATTAAGACTTACATAATTTAAATTACCAGTACAACCTATTAGACTAGTAAACAAGTGCCTTTTGGACCAACTTTTTTCAGCAGTCTCCGAAAATTATAAATGAGGTGTCATTCGATTCGGAATCGCATCTAGATGATTTTTGAAAAAAATGAAGTTCCGCTTGCAAAAATTGTAAAAGTTGTTAACAATTAACAAAAAAAGGGGGTTTAGATTTTTGCAAATATCTCAAAAAGTAATAAAGGTTTTTCAAATTTGAAAAAAGATTCGAAAAGAGGAGGAAATTTCCTAAAAAAAATCTTAACTCCCGAAACTGTAAGATCAATATTTATAATTTTCCCAGAGGGATGAAAATACGGCTGAAAACGGGTACTCTGGCTTACGCAAGTCACACCCACATCGGCCCTTTAATGAATAAATATTATTTAAACATACTAAATATGAAAATAAAAAATTGAAAAAATTCAGGCACTAACTGAATAGATGAATGAACAATAATCTGCTTGAAATTTTTTTTTTATAACAATTTTTCATTTAGTTCTTCAATAGTTAATTAATAACTTTTTTGCTTGAACATGAACATTGCAAGTGTGATAATTGTTAAACTATAAATTTAAGATTTTTTTTCCTTTCTTGGACTAATTCTTGAAAGGCTTTAGAATAGAACCGCGTTGGAAAAATTTGAAAATATTTATTATTCATTTTTTATTAATAATTTTCGTTGTTACAAAATATTTTTGTTTTGCTTGAACATAAACATTGCAAGTGTGATAATTGTTAAACTATAAATTTAAGATTTTTTTCATTTCTTGGAGCAATTCTTGAAAGGCTTTAGAATAGAACCCCTTTGGAAAAATTAGGAAATGTTTATTTTTCATTTTTTTATTAATAATTTTCGTTCTTTTAAACTTTTAATTTTGTAATAATAATATTTCTAATAATATTTATTCATTAAAGGGCCGATGTGGGTGTGGCTTGCGTAAGCCAGAGTACCCGTTTTCGGCCGTATTTTCATCCCTCTGGGAAAATTATAAATATTGATCTTACAGTTTCGGGAGTCATGACTTTTTTTAGGAAATTTCAAATTTGAAAAATCTTTATTACTTTTTGAGAAATTTGCAAAAAACTAAACCTCCCTTTTTTTTAGTCAATTGTTAATAACTTTTACAATTTTTGCAAGCGGAACTTCATTTTTTTCAAAAATCATCTATAGTAGGGCCAACGAGAAGCGATACCAAATGTAAACAAAACCAATGCAAGGTCATTAGAATATACAGGGGTGCGTAACTTTTTGAAAGTTGTATTATATATTTGAGTAGACAATTTATTTATTAATATGTTATTCTAAAAATGTAACAATTAATATAAAGAAATTGAGTTGAAATGAGAATAATAATAATGTTTATGGAAATGAGGATAAAAGTGAAACATTTTTTTAAAGAAATCATTGTTTATTCAGTCTGACGCCGATTGTTCTGAGTCTGTAGAATCAGAATCTGTAACATGTATAATAAATTTATCCATCACGTCATCTACAATAAAACTTCTACAAATAACAAGAATCACCACGAGCGCATTCCGAAACGGAATGAACTAAAAACAGTAACTCTTACTATAAAATGGCGCCCGAATGTTGGCGAACCCGTCTTGATCTTACGACAAAGACAGACAAATTACGACAAATACACGAGATGGAAAGAGATAGATAATAGATTGTCAACTCCACAGTAGTTTTTAGGTGAATGACCTTTTGTATCTGGTCTCTTTGGCCCATGTATAGATGCCATTCTGAATCGAATGACACCTCATTTATAATTTTCGGAGACTGCTGAAAAAAGTTGGTCCAAAAGGCACTTGTTTACTAGTGTATATATACACCGCAGTAAATTGAGAAAAAATATAACACGAAAATCTTCTGTTTTATACCTAAACTCGTGAATTTTTTTTATACCAATTTTTATCATGGTATCATACATGAATAAACGTTTATTTCGATATTAGAAACTGTATTAAAAATTAGATGAAAGTAACTACTTTCAACCAAGTGATATTAAAACTCAAATGACCTTGCATTTTTAACAAAAGCTTCGATGTTTAGTGCTACATCATTTTGTCTAATACATTTATTATTTCTGTATAATAATAATAATATATCTTACTCTTTTCTTTCAATCATTGCATTGAATATAGTTTTTTGCGATGTTTAAGAGTGCTATAAGAAGTTGACTATAATTTTTTGTTTGCGGTGAGATATTCAAAAGCTTTGATATTCATATTATAATTTCCCTTTTTTAACTTTCTTTTTCTAATAATTAAGATGAAACAATCTTACAATAGCTAGACATATGAAGCCGATATTAGACAGTTCATATCCGTCTTTCAATTTGAATGAACCAACATGAAATCAACCAAAGTGATCCATAAAATATAAAATGAATTAATTAATTGCTATTGAATATCGTCGCAGTTCTGTATCCTTTCGTTCTGTGTGTTCCACTTCCAACCAAATTGAATCAAATTGGAACTAATTCCAGCAATTTAAGTAGAAAATTTCATCCTGGAACATATAATGTCAGAAAATTAATGTTTAAGTTTATGTTTGATTTATTTTAGGGATATGTTTGGATAAATAACTACGCCCTGGGACGCTACTGGCCTAACTTAGGCCCTCAAATCACTCTATATGTCCCGGGAGTATGGCTCTTCAAGGCACCTAGAAAAAATTATTTGGAAATCCTCGAATTAGGAAAATCACCAAAACCTCTGACTATGGAGTTCATTGATTATCCCATTTTAAATCGAACTGGTAATTTAAAACAGTGGCAGGTATAAGCTGTATAAGATTTGCTGAATTGAGTATATTACTAAATATTTTTTTACTAATAAAAATTGTTATATTTTAATTAAGTATAAAGTATTTTATTTAATTTGCACATCAATCCGATCTATTGATTGTTTTTATGGTTTCGTAGCCATTTTTACAAATATCTGTGTACGTCATGGTCGGGGAGCCCCCGTCCATTCTTGCTATTGATTACTATGAAGCTCCAAAAATAGAAAAATGAAAGAATTAAAATTCTTGTACGACTAGTGATACATACCTATTTACTTGTAAGACATTGTTTTATTTGAACCGAGAACACGCTAACGTAAAATGTAATATTTTCCTCCTACTGTTGAGAATGTTTCTGTTAAATTATATAAACATGAATTAAACAACAGAAAAAAAAAACAGTTCGTTAGTAAGCATTTTTGATGACCACGTTATCAATACATGATGGAAACAGGATTAGGAAATCTCTCATCAAACCATATGAGTCTACATATTAATAATGTAACAACAGCAATCGAAATATTGGCTCTCAAAGTAGTGACAATTGTGGCCCTTCTAACTTATAGACTATGAAGTGGATTCTTTAAAAAAAATGAAATTAAAATACTTTAAAAAAAATGTTTGAACCACTACCAAGCCGTTGAGTAATTTTTGCGATGTAGATGATGATGTATTTTCAATTAGATGATTTTTGGTGGTTCTGTAGACAAATAATGAAAACGAAAGTCACGCCTAAGGAACGCTTATTTGTATACCCTTAGACTTAGAGTAATGATAAATAGAGAAATAGTTTCCTAAAAAATTACATTCAGAGTATAAGCATAAAACCAATCGATGTGTGCACACAAAGGCACAAATAATCTAGCAAATAAATAGAGTATTTCTTAAAAGTAGGGAATTGGAACTATTGGAGTTCGTTATAGGTACTGAGACTTTATTGCGGACTGAACATTGAGGTATATAATGATCTAAGGGACTGAATGACCGACGCGTTCGCGTCGACAAGCGAACTGAGACTTTTAGGTCCTACTTAAACGTGCTCCATTACAGGCACCTGCTGGGATTCTAAGCGTATTACTTCTATGTGTAGGTACACCGAATGCCAAGCACTTTCAAAATGTATGTACATAATCAGAAGATATCGAGATACTACATATATCAGTTTAATAGTATTTCAAAGCGGTGAATAAACTAAGTAAACTTTTTTGGAGTGGAGCTACACAACAAAAGCAGAAGAAATATACAGCAGTCCAAAGATCCAGAGACGTTTTATTGTAAATTGGCAACTTCTATGAAAGATCGTGTACTATAATCGAGTGATAAGATATCGTTCAGCCTTGCAATGTTCTCATACCCGAAAAATGGTCAAATGAAGTTGAAAAAAACATTATGTTTGGAGAACAAGAGATTCGTCCGTTGACAAACCAGTCCATTTTAATAAAGAAAATATTCATTTCGAGATTAGTAGACAAAAGGTGCCATAAAAAAATATGGACTTTTAACTTTCAAGAATTAGCGTGCCTCCAAAAAAGAAGTGACAAAAAAAGACCTGTTTCTAAGTATGAAACAATAGTCAACTTAATTGACCATAGTTAAGTGTAAAACATTTTTTTTCTTTAAATATTAAACTGAGATTACTATTTGTATGTGATAGGTATTATAACGTGTATTTATATTCTCTCTCCTTTTCTTGTATTCCTGTTACCTGATAAAATATAATAAATAGACTATTGGATTCGACGTCGTTTGCAACAACATATAAACAGAACAATTTGCGCAGTAGGAGTTAGTATGTGGTGAGAATGAGATGAAAACTTCAAAACCCATAGGTGTAAAAGAGTGCAACGTTAGTTAAACTTATACACAAGTGTGTTGGGTTACAATTTACAAATAGGGTTGACCTAAATGCAGTTCAGTTTGTAAATAAATATTGAATTACTTACTCTACGTGTACACTGGTCATAGACAAATAAAAAAATCTTTACTTCTGATCATGTACCAAAGAGTAATTAAATCTCAAAATGTCACTGATCATTTTAGAACTAAAGTATTATCTCTGCAACTATCTAACACACAAACTGTGCAGCTTTGCTTTGAATTTGTTATGATAAAATTATATTTAATTTTTGTTCCATTTATTTCATTGTTTACCGTCACTATGTTTTTATCATGTTACGGTATATCTACGTATTTTTTATATTTTTTTTTATATTTAAACAACTTTCATTGTTTCATTGTAAAAGACAAGTAATCAAGAGAAAACGACAAGAATAGCGAAATTACTTTTGCATTATATCAGCTCATACCTTTTATACTGGGCACGAGCTTTATCATTTTAAATGAATGAATATACACCTGCCACGCTAGTCCTAAGGCTGTTTGGCGGGTTTCATTCATCGGTAATGACCGTTATTTACAATGGCAACCTTTAATGTCATTTAACATTTAGATGGTAAAAAAAATCTGACTCTTTTTAGAGGCCCTTCATAAATTACATCACACAATAAGGGAGGAGAGAGTCGATGAAATGTGACAAAGGGTGGGAGAGATCCTAAATTTCGTAATTCAAAAGTAATTAAGCTTTAAAACATGAAATTTGAACTATTAAAACTTCAAAGTATTTCCAGCTCCGTCTGTATGAGCAGTGTTTTAATTATTAAAAAATAATTTAAACGGAAATAAAACATAACTGCTGTTTTAATTTAATAACTTCTTGATGTAAAAATTACAACAGCCGTGACGTCACACTAAGGAGGGACTAGTCTCACGAATATGACCTATGCCAATGACGGGGAAGGGGTCAAAAATCATGAAATCCGTATTACATTTTTTTTAATAATATTTATGGCTTGGCAACTAGGCCTTTAAACCAGTCCGTATTACATAATTCAACAACATCAATAGTGATGGTCCTTTAACATGTTCTTATTAAAGACGTCCTAGTAATTATTTCGATTTGTGTATTTTGTGTAAAGATTTAAATATATTTTACTATTGTCGTCTTTTTTAAAATCTTTATGGCTTCTACACAATTATTTGCTGTAGCTTCGGCAATAACTTGTTTTTGTTATTTTATTTCTTAAGCATCTGTTTTCATATAAGAACGAATACAAGCGCTACGTTTTTCTGCGCAACTTTCACTTCTTACTTAAGTAGTAAACTCCAGTCGTGTGTTGGTGCTATCACACATGTTTTAATATAAACTACTTTTTATATTATAGTACAGTTAATTATTATTTATTAATGCAACGGTAATAAAGTTTGTTGAAAACTATGTAACATAAAATAAATTATAATTCATATGACTCTAAAAAGTAACAACCCTAGTGACGATAAGGCGTAGTAACCTCACTCGGCCGGACCGGCATTCTGTCGTCGTGGAGACCGCGGCAGCGTCGGGTCTTTCTACACCGAGCCGTAATAAAAACACGTGGTTGGCACTTGAACTTCACAAAAGTGAGTATACACAATATTAATAATAAACTTATGACAGTCAGATCGCAGTTGAATGACAAATCTATAGTGTTTAACAAATGATGTTAGGTACATCTGTTTCTATGGCAATTTCCGTTGTCCTCCTATGATCTTGAACCAATTGTTCGTACAAATAAAAAAGTTTTTCTAATGCAGACTGATAAAGATCAATTTAACTTTATGTTATATATTATGCAAATGTTATTATTCTCCATAATTAACCTTAATGCACTTAAAACTGTGCTCATAAAATAAGAACTAAATAAGGAAGTTATTTTTTAACAACGCCTAATTTTTTATGTCTTTATTTGTTAGTCGTATTAGTAAATTTGTTAATTTTATAAAACACAGTCTATATATATAATTCGGAACACAATATAAACAAATAAACATTGTTTGGATTCAGTGAAGAGTGGTATTTTTTAGGAAAATACTAACAAAGTTAATTTTAAAGGAAATGTAATCCTTAAATACGTACTTAAATACCTACATTAAACCAATTCATAACAATAAAGTCTGAACAGTCTACGTACCTAATAAATGTTCTGCAGCTATTCTAAAGGCCACAAAGTTTGTTCCGGACTTTACCAATATCTGTAATATTATAAAATTCTACACATGCCGTGTTTGTACATTGAAGCTATTTAAAAAAACAACTGGAATAGACTATATAAACGACGGAAAACCATGGGAACCAGCCACTTTTTTTACATTTCTTATCTGATTGTCTGTATGTTCCGGGTTAACGTAAAAACTACTGGGCCAATTTCGATGCGGTTTTCTCTGATCGACAGCTAGTTCGTAGACTTAAAATCTGCACTACTTTTTATTCCAAAAATCCGCAGGAAATTTTGTGGCAATTATTTTAAAAAGCCAGTTTAAAGAAAACAAATATTCGAATTCCAATGTGATTTCTTTTCACTGATCGATAACAAATTTAATCTAATAAAAATATATGATATTGTTTTATTCCGGAAGCGGTTTGAGGTTGTTCTACAACATTCTGACATTATTTTTTAAATGCTGCGATATTTTGTGTCTCGGGAATCCCGCGGGAATTTTCCCAGAAGTGTTCAATTGGGTATTAAATATACTGAAAATTAGTTAATTCGGGTCTAATTGATACTAAAACAATATAATCCGGGACTTTTTAGATTTCCCGGGATTTCCTAACTGACTTGCTTGATTTGACAGTTTCTATATTTGTTAGACATCTTTAGTATTCTTTCAGTATTTTCATCCTAAAAAACACGTTACCCTCCTGAAAATGCGTTTTGAGTTTAAATACTGGCAAAATAATAGTGTATTCTACGTTACCTGTCAAGTGTGGACGAAATCGCGGGCAAATTCTAATAGATACAGAATTGTAAAAGCGAGTTTATTTGGAAAAACTTAAAAGGTTTTGTCCAGGAAAATGGTTTAGTTTCTGCAAGATACGCATCCAAAATATACAGCAGTGATTCAGATGAAAAATACCTAGTCTATACATATAATAAAACTGTAGAGGTCGAATTTTTGTACAAAGAAAAAAAAATGCAAAAAACCGAGTCAGAGGGATGTAAGAAGTGAAATAGAACTAATTTAGATATTATTCAAATTTTTATTTCTCTGTTTGTGTGTTTGTACGGGCAAATCTGCGAAACGACTGGACCGATTTAAATGAAATTATGTATGGTGGTAGCTTATATCCCTGGTCAACATATAGCATACTTTTGATCCCGAAAAATTAAACAGTTTCCGTAGAATAGTTAAAAAAACATTGCACGCGGACGAAATCGCGGGCAAAAATATAGATCCAAAATTTAAACTTC
The DNA here is from genome assembly GCA_949752895.1 of Dendrolimus pini. NCBI lineage: Eukaryota > Metazoa > Arthropoda > Insecta > Lepidoptera > Lasiocampidae > Dendrolimus > Dendrolimus pini. Next base: position 13,121,567 of record OX457128.1, on the reverse strand, counting down.
TTAAATTTTGGATCTATATTTTTTTATTGTAGTTCAGAAGACGTGCTGATGGCCTGATTTGATGGAAAGTGATTAGCTTCGCCTAAGGACATTTGCAACTGGATTTCCGCAATTATGCCACGGTATCTATTATGTTCAAAAATAGTTACTAACATTTATCTGTTATTAGTTAGTCATATTTATAAACCAAATTTCATTAAAATCACTTAATATGTAAAGTCTGTCATGATTTTCAACAAATACATGATCTAACATCATAGTAAAATCACATTCTTTGTATTTTAACCATAATGGCACTGACCTTAATAAATTGTTGTTGCCTAATGTGTTAGAAGCAAAACCACACGGATAGGATACATAGTTGATAAACAATCAGTAAAGTCTTCTGACGAGTCCATGAATCAGTTCTGTTTATAATTTAGTCATATAAAAATTGTTATTTAGTTTCTTATCAAGTTAGTAGAACTTACTCGTACTATCTGTCTAAATTCTGTTCGCATTCGGGTTCGGATTTGGGTACTGAGGGCGATAACAGGCTTAAAATCACTGCATTCAATGAAAGCAAGTATGACGTATGGCATTAAATTAACAAACATAAAATTTAAATTTAAACATACATATCTCAAAATAATAATGTAGAAAATGCATCTCCCGGCATGAGAAGTATTTATGTCCGTTTACGGTATTAAAACTACGTTTAAACAAAATTACAGCAAAACCGATCCAGTACTCCTAGTAGTTTTGCCGTGAAAGCTTAACAGACAGAGCTAGTTACTAATGCATTTTTATAAATGATAAATTTGTATGTATAAACTTGAAAAATGATTGGTCTTCCATAATTTTTTTCATCTTCTATTTCAACCCGTTCTAGTTTAATTTATCTATTCCAGATAGATAGACGTATCTGGAAACTACATAAATGATAAAATGACCAAAATGGGCCAAATGACCACAATGACCACAACGACCACAATAATCACGATGACTAAAGTTACCAAAATGACGAAAATGGCAAATCATAAAACAAAAAACCCCATCCTACTTTCTGGGATAGCCTTTACATAAATCTATCCTAAAATCTACCCTATTAACCGCGATAAAAATAGCCCTTGTCGACCCTCAGTATTAAAATTATATATATACCGAATTTCAGCCAAATCGGTGAAAAGTTTTAAAAGCATAACAAAAAGAGAAACAAAATTACCAGAAACTATCCCATTTTTCGGGATAGAATTATCCTATATTCATCCTCGGCATCAAAAGTATATATATTCTGAGTTTCAGCCAAATCGTCTAATAGTTTTTCCGTGCAAGCGTAACAGACAGACAAACAAACAGTTACTTTCATTTATAATAGGGATTCATTTTTTGGTCATAAATGATTCTGTATGATGATGGAAATATGCGCGTAAATTATATAAATTTAATGTTGTAGTATTATAGCTTAGCTCAAAATCTGTCAGTCTAGTAAAAAAAAATTATTGCCCATAATAGTTAGCGATTTGTAGATTTGCATAACTTTTTGATGAATTAAATATATATATTTTATAAAGCTACGAATTTGTGGACCTTTGTTTCGTAGTGTTAAACGATAAACAATATTGTTATCTTCCGCCTATTTTTGTATCAGTGAGACCACAACTTTGAGAGATATTACTCTTATTAGATAGATAGATAACTCTTTATTGTACACCAATACAAACATAACCTTAAGACTAAATTATATCTAGTTATGTACAAAGGGCGGTCTTATCGCTAAAAAGCGATCTCTTCCAGACAACCCCAGGAATGAATTTAGATGATAATGGCGATGGTGGTATACGTAACATATAGTACAAACTACTTACATTTTTATAATAAATACATAAATTATATATATACATAAGTATATGGAGAAATTTTATATATTACATAGATATATACTTAATATACATACCATACAAATACATATCTACAAAATATATAAATGTTTATAAGTGAATTTAAATATCATATTCCAACGACAGGTAGTATTTTTTAATCATAGTTTTAAATATCGCTAGTGATTTTGCTTGTCTGATTGTAACAGGAAGCGCGTTCCAGAGCTGTATAGCCTTAATAGTGAAGGAATTGTTATAAAAACTTGAGTTATGCGCAGGAGTGTTCAACTTAAGTTTAGTAGAAGGGCGTAAATTATGAGAGCGCGAAAGAAATTCAAAACTTTGTTTAAGGTAATCAGGAGTACTAGGGACAAATAAAATACTATAGAGAATAGCAAGGATGTGAGTATTCCGGCGAAATCGAATTGGCAACCACTTGAGTTTTTTTCGGAATTCAGAGACATGGTCATTTCATATTTGCGTAGTCCAAATATGAACCTTATGCAAAAAATTTGGAGGCGCTCAAGTTTATTAAGTTGTTCTTGGGTTAAATTTAGATAGCTGGCGTCAGCATAATCAAGGATAGGAAGTAATAAGGACTCTGCTAGCTTAATTCTGGTGGTAGTGGGTAAGAAATTCCTCAACCTTCTAAGGGATTTGGATGAGAGATAAAGCCGCCGACTTAATTCGGTGATATGAGGTCGCCAAGACAGCTCACTGTCAAATATAACGCCAAGGTTTTTTACCTTATCACTAAAAGGAATGATTGCCCCGTCAAACATCACACTGGCTATGGTACTCCAGTCGACCTTATTAAGCATCCGTGAGCTACCGATGACGATGAGTTGAGTTTTTTCAGGGTTGACATGAAGCCCAAAAGACTTGCCCCACTGCAGAATGCGTTCAAAATCAAAGTTTATGATAGAAACTGCTTTGTCTAAGGTGGCGACAGGTGATTGTGTATAAATTTGTAAATCGTCTGCATAGAGGTGATAGGTTGAAGTGAGTGCTTATTGTGCACACGTAGAGAAAAAGTAAAAGTACAAAATGGCTCTCACATAGAAGAGAAGTGAGTTGGACGCCAGTGTATAGCGCATTTATGTTTAACAATAATAGCCTTACTTATAATCGTTTGTTAAATTTTAAGAAACTGCTCAGCAACTGATTAGTGAAAATCTTACCCATAAACTCCTCTTTAGTCGAATATTTGTCTACCTATGTCTGTCATTCAAATGTTATTTATATGTGCTCCTCTTAGGTAAACAACAGGTAATACACGTTTATAAGTGAAAAAAAGATATTTATTGATTAGGTTTGATTCTGATTCTCTTACTTAAGAGAGATGCCTATTCATTTCTTAACGAGATTATTATAAGTAAGGCTGTAGTTGTATTACAAGTACTTAAAATATCGCAAATCCGTGACCCGACAGACTACATATTAGTAAGCGCTACTTGTAATCATACCGTGAGAGCGGCTGGCAAGTGTTGTAACCGGCTGGATTATCTTCGAAACTTAAGAAAAGACATAATATCATAAATTCGATTTACACAACTTTATTCATATTCACCTCGTATTTATAGAAGAACCCTCCATATACGAGTCCGACTCGTACACGATCACTTGTTTTAGGTCAGATCACCAACTTGTTCACCGTAATTATTGCCTTGTATTATACTTATCTATCTATGGTATAATATTTTTTATAGTGGAACATTTATAAAGTTGGCCTATGCTATATGAGCCAAAATTATTTTTCTTTGTAGAACAATGGCAGATGAAGATTTAAGTTGTAAGGCTGGGCCACCATGTAGCCTGGTGCTGGCAGATGGCTCTGTGTTCCAAGGAAGGAGTTTTGGAGCACAATTACCTGTAGACGGAGAAGTCGGTACGTGTTGTTGTATATAAAGTAGAGAAGCGTAAAATAGACTTACTAAACAGTATGAGAAAGTTACTAATCAATGTACCCTGCATACCTATCATTGAGATTATTATTATAATTAGCTTTCTACCTATGCACAGATAAACACGAAGACGGTAAGGTTTGTTACGTTTTTAATTGCATTTTGCATCTTTTCGACTCATCTACCTAATATAATATACTTATAATCAGCTGAATGTTTGAGAAACTACAAAATATAATTTATATTCATAATACATAAAAAGAAATACAAGAAATTTTTGTTTTTCGATTTTTTTTCGACTCGGTGGCGTCCTATATATAATAATCATTACTTTAAATTTTAAATGTAGTCCCGGCAATTTGTTTGTTATTTGTTTGTATAAGGGGTCAGCATTGGTTTAGACTTAGGCCTAGAAATGACATTTTATTCTAAAGTATTGGTATGTTACACTGCTTTGACTAAGATACATATCTTATTAGTATTCCAGACTGGAATGGTGGGGTATCCAGAATCGCTCACCGACCCTTCTTACCACGCCCAGCTGCTTGTACTCACGTATCCTCTAGTTGGCAACTACGGAGTTCCGGACGAAAATGACTGCGATGATCATGGCTTACCTCGGTAAGATTGAAGATGGTGTTATTAATTAAGAGTTAATCAATTCAATTGGGCACTAATATAAATATAATGTATTACAGATGGTTTGAATCGCATCGTATATGGGCAGCTGGGTTGATAGTAGGGGAAGTAAGCACCTATGCTGGTCATTGGCGAGCCAAACTCTCTTTAGGCTCATGGTTGGCAAAATATGGAGTTCCAGGAGTCTGTGATATCGACACTCGTGCTCTTACATATAAACTTCGTGAAGGGGTAATGTTGGGGCGGATTATCCAAGGTGTACCTCCATTTGCGCCTTTGCCACCATTATCGGATCCGAACACCAGGAACTTAGTAGCTGAAGTATCGGTTAAGGTAAATTTACAAAAACAGAACCCAAACTACTTCCGGTAAAAGAGTCTCTGGTCGAAATAATATAATAATCTATATGTTTTAGGAACCAAAAATATATAACCCCAGTGGAGAAATAACAATCGTTGTTGTCGATTGCGGTTTGAAATACAATCAAATAAGATGCTTAGTAAAGAGAAACGCTAAGGTAGTACTAGTGCCATGGGATCATAAACTAGATCCAAAAGATTACGATGGCCTGTTTATCAGCAACGGTCCTGGTGATCCTGACATATGCAAGAAGGTCGTTGAAAATATAAGAGCTGTTGTAAACGATAGTGACTGTATTAAGCCAATATTCGGAATTTGTCTTGGACATCAACTATTATCAACCGCGGTTGGATGTAAAACCTATAAAACTAGGTAATATTTCACATTAATAGAAATATATATATATAACTATAATTCACAGTGATGTTATTAATTAATTTGTACTTATTGCTGTTAGTGTATTAAGTCGTGATAGCGTAATGGCCAGCGCACGCGTACCAGACTCTAAGGGCGCGGGTTCGATCCTGGCCGGAACGCATGCACTACTTGGGTACTTTTCTGACCTAATGTGTACATTGGTACAATTACCACGTGCTAATAACGGTGAAGGAAAACATCGTGATGCAACCTACACATCGAGATAACCGATGTGTCAAACCTGCCAAGCCGCATTGGATAAGCGTGGCGGGTATACCTACTGTCCATTCACCTATAGTAGGATAGGAGGCCTGAGCCCAGCAGTGGGACATTTATGGGCTGTTATTATTATTTATTATATTATTTATTTATTGCTTTTAATACCTGCTTCTTAGTTTAATACATAATATTTTTTAATTACAGCTATGGCAATCGTGGACACAATTTACCATGTACACACAGTGGAACAGGTAGATGTTTTATGACTTCACAAAACCATGGTTTTGCCGTAGATGCAGAAACTTTACCAGAGGGCTGGAAAATTTTGTTTACAAATGAAAATGATAAAACAAATGAGGGAATTATTCACAAAACATTGCCATTTTTCAGCGTACAATTTCATCCAGAACATACTGCTGGGCCTACCGACTTGGAATGCCTATTTGACATTTATATTCAAGCAGTATCATTCTTCAAAAATAACAAACCTTGTGTGATTGATGATATGATTACTGAAAAATTAGAGTATTTACCCACAATTCATGAACGACCAAAAAAAGTATTAATTCTAGGATCTGGTGGTCTTTGTATCGGCCAAGCAGGTGAATTTGATTATTCAGGATCACAGGGTGTTAAGGCAATGCAGGAAGAAAAAATACAAACAGTGTTGATAAACCCTAACATTGCTACTGTTCAAACTTCCAAGGGGCTAGCAGACAAAGTTTATTTTCTCCCTATAACGCCTGAATATGTTGAACAGGTGATAAAAGCTGAAAGACCTACGGGTGTATTACTGACTTTCGGAGGACAAACGGCATTGAATTGTGGAGTTGAACTTCAAAAATCAGGAATATTTGAGAAATACAATGTTAATGTACTTGGCACTCCCATTCAATCCATAGTGGACACTGAAGACCGAAAAATATTTGCAGAGAAAATTAACTCTATTGGAGAAAAAGTTGCTCCAAGTGCCGCTGTAACTTCTGTAGAAGATGCCCTTGCTGCTGCTTTGCAAATTGGATTCCCAGTTATGGCAAGATCAGCGTTCTCACTTGGTGGACTTGGATCAGGTTTTGCAAATAATGAAGATGAGCTTAGAGCGCTAGCTCATCAAGCATTATCTCACTCTGATCAACTCATTATCGACAAATCTCTAAAAGGCTGGAAGGAAGTGGAATATGAAGTCGTTAGAGACGCTTATGATAACTGTATAACTGTATGCAATATGGAAAACGTAGATCCACTAGGAATACATACGGGGGAATCTATTGTTGTTGCCCCAAGTCAAACGTTATCCAACAGAGAATATTACTTATTGCGGAATACTGCAATTAAAGTCATAAGGCATTTTGGAATAGTTGGTGAATGTAATATTCAATATGCTCTTAATCCTCACTCAGAAGAGTTGTATATAATAGAAGTAAACGCCAGGTTATCAAGAAGTTCAGCGTTAGCGAGTAAGGCTACTGGATATCCTTTGGCCTATGTTGCCGCGAAATTAGCATTGGGAATACCTTTACCTTCAATTAAAAATTCAGTCACAGGAGTTACTACTGCTTGTTTCGAACCAAGTCTTGACTACTGTGTTGTCAAAATTCCTAGGTGGGATTTGGCTAAATTTAATAGAGTAAGTACTAAAATCGGAAGTTCAATGAAAAGTGTTGGTGAAGTTATGTCTATTGGCCGTACTTTTGAAGAAGCGTTCCAAAAAGCTTTAAGAATGGTCGACGAAAATGTTAATGGTTTTGATCCGAATATCAAAACAGTTAATGAAAATGAATTGCGAGAACCCACTGATAAACGAATGTTTGTATTGGCAGCTGCTCTTAAAAATGAGTACAGTGTTGATAAATTGTATGAATTAACTAAAATTGATAAATGGTTTCTACACAAATTAAAAAATATTATAGATTACTACAAAACACTTGAAAACACAAATACAAATTCCATTACTTTTGATATTTTGCGAAATGCAAAAAAAATGGGATTTTCTGATAAACAAATTGCTGCTGCCGTAAAAAGCACAGAATTGGCTATTAGAAAATTAAGAGAAGAATACAAAATTACACCTTTTGTTAAACAAATTGATACTGTTGCTGCTGAATGGCCCGCAACCACGAACTATCTTTATCTTACATATAATGGGAGCACACATGATTTACAATTTCCGGGAGAATTTGTAATGGTTTTAGGATCAGGTGTATATCGAATAGGAAGTTCAGTAGAATTCGATTGGTGTGCAGTAGGATGCTTGAGAGAACTTAGAAATCAAGGGAAACAAACAATTATGGTTAATTATAATCCTGAAACTGTTAGTACTGACTATGACATGAGCGATAGACTATATTTCGAAGAAATATCATTCGAAGTAGTGATGGATATTTACAATATAGAACGTCCTGCAGGGGTCATACTGTCAATGGGAGGTCAACTCCCTAACAATATCGCTATGGATCTGCACAGACAGCAAGCCATTATTTTGGGTACATCACCTGACATGATCGATAACGCTGAAAACAGGTTTAAATTTTCAAGAATGTTAGACCGCAAAAGTATATTGCAACCAAGATGGAAAGAACTCACAGATCTTGAATCAGCAATTAGTTTTTGTGAGGAAGTTGGTTACCCATGCTTAGTTCGTCCATCATATGTATTAAGTGGAGCTGCTATGAATGTGGCTTATTCAAACCAAGATTTAGAGGCATATCTAATATCTGCTAGTGAAGTCAGTAAAGATCACCCGGTGGTAATATCGAAATTTATTATGGACGCAAAAGAGATAGACGTCGATGTTGTAGCATCTGATGGTGTGATCTTTTGCATGGCCGTATCTGAGCATGTTGAAAATGCTGGAGTGCATTCCGGAGATGCAACGCTTGTTACTCCTCCTCAAGATATCAATAATAAAACATTAGATAAAATCAAAGAAATTGCAGGAATTATAGCAGAAACTTTAGATGTCAGCGGACCTTTTAATATGCAACTAATTGCAAAAGATAATGAGCTTAAAGTCATTGAATGCAACGTAAGAGTTTCCAGATCTTTCCCTTTTGTATCAAAAACTTTAGATCATGATTTTGTAGCAATGGCAACTAAAATAATATTAGGTATACCCATGGAACCTGTCGATGTGATGTCTGGCTGTGGAAAAGTAGGTGTAAAGGTCCCACAGTTTTCATTTTCAAGACTCGCAGGTGCTGATGTTACATTGGGAGTGGAAATGGCATCTACTGGAGAGGTGGCCTGTTTTGGAGAAAATCGTTATGAAGCATATTTAAAATCCCTGATGAGTACGGGTTTTAGGATACCTAGAAAAGCAATATTGTTATCAGTTGGAACATTTAAGGTATTTATTATACAAACTTCATTTTATCCTATATAATAGCTAACTTTATTAACTATTTTGATTACTTACCTTAAGATATTTAGATATAATTTTACTGTGGTATTAATTTTAATAACGAAAATATGAATAATCCTTTTTTTGTAAAAAAAAAACAATAATTTATTATCTCGACTTAATTCATTAATTCAAAATAATTTTTTCCAGCATAAAATGGAATTACTTCCAAGCGTTCGTATCCTGCAAAAAATGGGATATAAGTTGTATGCCAGTATGGGTACGGGAGACTTTTACACAGAACATGGTGTTGAAGTAAGATATTTGTATTCTATTAGCATCATATACTCTAATTCCATGGAAGAAATGCTGTTAACATCTTATTAAATTTCCAGATTGAAAGTGTTCAATGGACCTTCGACCACATTGGGGATCCTGAAGATGCAAGGTCCGATGGAGAATTAATGCACTTGGCGGATTTTATGGCACGACGTCAACTTGACTTGGTAATTAATTTACCAATGCGAGGTGGTGCCCGTCGCGTTTCATCCTTTACAACTCATGGATATCGCACGCGTCGATTAGCAGTCGATTATGCAGTGCCGTTGGTAACTGATGTTAAATGTGCCAAACTGTTAGTGAAGGTATGAGGTGACATAAGTTGCTTATTTTATACATATTTCACTAAACCCATGATACTATGTAGATGTACATGAGAAAACAAAACTGATTAAAAAAAACTTGAGAGGTGTCAAGGGACACCCGGATGGAACGAAGTTCCTTTCGATTATTTACAAAAAACCTGTATACACTCAACAAAAATAATCGTCGCGACACCACACTGTTCAATGCGAAGTGTAATAGTAAATGAGTAAGTTTGAATCCTATTTACTTCAATATAAGAAACGATTTAAAAATCGAATCACATCCTGCAATTCGACTCTTGAAACAAATTTAACTTTAAACCAGATTCCGAGATTCCGATTCGAGAGATATTGCTCCTTATTTTAATGACATTAAGACTCTATATGTCCGCAAATGCTATCTGTACGTCAGCAACCCATGACATTTAAAAATAATGTACTCCAAATTAAACTCTAACTGCGTGGGCATAAAGGGTTGTGCAACTGCATTTTATCTTGGCAAGTTCAAAAAGTGTCGGTGACAACTTTTTCGTAAGATTTTTTTCCGTCTAGCCCCCATTCGTACCGCGCGATAAGGAACTACGTTCCAAAAAATGTTAACTATTTAGCACCAAAAGAAAGGAGAACAAGAAGTAGGTGAATGTGATTGTGAATTAGTAGATGTCTGTTTGTTCCTTCCTTCAAAATCTTTGAATTAAATTTAATAAATAACAGACTACTACTACAGGTGATTTATTTTCGCGAATTGTATATATTATTTAGTAGTAATAATTGTTTCATAACCAACTTTACTTTTACATACACCAACAATTATTTTTCAGGCCATGCTGCAATGCAGTGGTGCTCCACATATGAAAACACATACGGATTGTATGACGTCACGAAATATTATTAAGTTGCCTGGTTTCATAGATGTCCATGTCCATGCAAGAGAACCTGGAGCAACACATAAAGAAGATTTTGCAACCTGTACCGCTGCTGCTCTTGCTGGTGGTATAACAATGATTTGTGCAATGCCAAACACCAACCCCTCCGTGGTTGATAGAACAGCATTCGATTACGTTTCTGCATTAGCTCGCGTCAGTGCACGTTGTGATTATGCACTTTACGTTGGCGCTTCGTCGAACAACTGCGATACAGTTTGTGAATTAGCATCACAAGCAGCATCATTAAAAATGTACCTAAATGAGACTTTTACCACACTCAGATTAGATGACATGACGACGTGGCACAAACATCTTCAAAATTGGCCAAAGAAAATACCTGTGTGTGCACATGCGGAACGAGAAAAAACTGGAGCAGTTATACTCATGGCTTCCTTACTAGATAGACCGATACATATTTGCCATGTGGCAAGAAAAGAAGAAATCCTTATTATTAAAGCGGCTAAGGAACGAGGACTGAAAATTACATGTGAAGTGTGTCCTCATCATTTGTTTTTAAGCACAGCTGACATAGAAAGAATTGGTTCTGGTCGAGCAGAGGTCCGACCAGTGTTGTGTAGTCCAGAAGATCAAGCAGAACTTTGGAAGAATATAGATATTATTGACGTGTTTGCCACAGATCACGCTCCTCATTCTGTCGAAGAAAAAGATTCCGAAAAACCCCCACCAGGGTATCCGGGCTTAGAAACCATTTTACCACTATTATTAAACGCTGTTCATGAAGGTCGTCTAAGTATAGAAGATCTTATAAATAAATTCCACCGTAATCCACGTAGAATTTTCAACTTACCCGAACAACCAAATACATACGTAGAAGTTGATATGGATTATGAATGGACGATACCATCTTCAATGGAATTTTCGAAATCCAAATGGACTCCCTTTGCTGGTTTACAAGTTTGTGGTGCAATCCATCGAGTAACTTTGCGAGGGGAAATTGCTTACGTGGAAGGGCAAATTCTTGTCCCACCTGGCTTTGGTCAAAACGTCCGTGAATGGCCCGTACCTAAAAAGCAAATATTCCCAACATATGCCGTTGAAAAGGTTGAAAAGGAATTGAGCAGACCTAACTCTGCATTAGACTTCCATACGTCAGCAGAACTAAGTAGATTAAGTGACATAGATTTAGAACAAATGGAACCAACAAAAACTGACGGCTTTATTAAACCGAATGTACATTTTAATGAAATAACTGGATTAAGAAGTGTTTCGCCTTTGCCACCACAAACTGTAGTGAGGCAAAGATGTGACAGTACTTCAAACTACAACCCACCTCATTCTACTTCCCAGCGTCAACGTAGTGACTTGTTTGGTAAAAGTATTCTAACAGTAGACTCTTTTAGTAAAGATACTCTTAATGATATATTTAACTTAGCTCAATTTATGAAGACAAGCGTCAATAAAGGCCGCTATTTGGATGATATATTACGAGGGAAAGTTATGGCTTCAATATTCTATGAAGTGAGTACACGTACAAGTTGCAGTTTTGCGGCTGCAATGCAAAGACTTGGGGGGTCTGTAATTCATACGGATGCAACAAGTTCTTCTGCTAAAAAGGGAGAAACCTTAGAAGACAGTGTCGCAATAATGGCCAGTTATTCGGATGTTGTAGTACTAAGGCACCCTGAACCTGGAGCAGTCGCGGTGAGTAGTGACATAATTACCAATCTTGTAAAACTATATTTCATTGAACATTGAAAAATAATAATCCCACAAACGTTTTAATACTCGTATTTGCCGAATGAACTTATCGAAAAATTGTAAATGTGTTATTTATTTAATTCTTTGAAATATGTCAACAAAAGTCTGCGGTCATAAAATATAATACCTACTGTTTTTCATACAAAAACACTACTTAAAAATACATCACATTCCACTTAACGGATTATGTAATTAAAAAATTTAAACTCACTTCAACACTATTGTTTAGAGGCATATATAGAAGATACATCATCTTCTATCCTGTTAAATTGTGTCTATACAATAATTATAGGCTCAGTAGTTTGAAAAAAATCACTGTGATACATGGAGAATGTGACATAGACAAACGCATAGAGTACAATGTATATGTAAGGACAGACGAATGGGAATGAAGAGTAATAAGGGTTCCGTTTTTGACAAAATGTGTACAGAACAATAAAAAATATTAATACTGTATATGTTACTTTTAGTCTGCATCGCGACACTGTCGTAAACCGATCATCAATGCTGGAGATGGAATTGGCGAACATCCTACTCAGGCGCTTCTCGACGTTTTTACAATTCGGGAAGAGATTGGTACTGTTAATGGTCTAACTGTAACTATGGTTGGAGATTTAAAGAACGGCCGTACAGTACACTCTTTAGCCAGACTTCTAACTTTGTACCAAGTGCAAGTCCAGTACGTGAGCCCACCAGGATTGGGCATGCCCAAGCATATAATGGAATATGTAGCTTCGAAAGGAATACCCCAGAGAGTGTACGAAAGACTAGAAGATGTTTTAGCCGACTCTCACGTTTTATACATGACGAGGATACAGCGAGAAAGGTTCCAAAGTCAAGATGAATACGATAAGGTATAATAACTTTTTTCCACTATGCTTAGGATAAACCGATTCAGTTTTGAGTTGCATTGTTTGAACCTCTTTAATCCCAACATTGTTATTAAATACCTCGATTTAAAGTTTACAGTAATTAATATTTTCTTAAGTTTTCGCGACTTGTATACATAATAAAACTACGTTTTAACGGTTTTGAGCGCGGTAATTTATATAAATAAATTATATTAGGCCCCCATAGTAAAAATAATGACCATAAACAATATTAAAACTAAATAATTAAAATGAACAAATCGGCGGTAGGCTAAATAAAACTTTAACAATTGTCGTCCGTGACCACGGCCACTGAAAAGCAGCCGAAACGTCGGAATAACCAAAATCAAATAAATTACCGCGCTTAAAACCGTTAAAACGTAGTTTTATTATGTTTACAGTAATTATTTTATATGCAGGCAATAGTAATTGTTTAATAACATTTTAGAAGTTTAAATATATAGGTACATAAGCATGAGTTAGATATATAGATAATATACATATACATACATACATACATACATAACTTCACGCCAGGTCCCTTGCGGGGTAGGCACGAACAACAGAGCGCCATACAGGCTTATTCTTACACACCTCACTTGCTTCTTTGACATTCATAGCTCTTGTCATGCACGCTCGTCTGTTCTTAAGGCTCCTGACATCACCTTCTGCTAATACACGATCAATTTGATCATGGAAGGTGTGTCGTGGCCTTCCGCGACTTCTGCATCCATCCACTTTTGCATTGTATATCTGTTTAGTCATTCTTTTATCATACATTCTTTCCACATGCCCGAACCACCGGAGCATTCCTTTCCTTACCTTCACCCCGACATATATGTATTTATATAACTAACTAGTATGATAATATGATCGCGACTTCGTCTACGCTTGACTTGAAATTCCCGAGGGATTCCCGGGATACACATAGAATCGCTGCATATAAAAGTTACGTTATGTAAGCATTCGTTTTAGTGAAAACTGTATTGGAAGAAGCTAATTTTTTTGCACCGGAACTAATTCAAACAGCTCCCAGGAAAATTCCCGTGGGATTCCTAAGAAAAAAAGTATCACACTTTTTATTTTATCAAATTTGCTGTCGATGAGTGAAAAAATCGCATTGAAATTCCAAAATATTATTCAATATATTTGAAATCATTCTTAGGAAAATCTTGCAAGATTCCCAGGATAAAAAGTAGCGCAGATTGTAAGTCTAAGAATTTTCTGTAAAACGTGTTTTTATGTGAATCCGCAACAATTAGACAAGAAATCTAAAAAAAATATCATCGTGTCCTCCATCGTTTATATGGCGTATTCCAGTATCGTTTTTTTTTTAATAGCTTCAATGTACAGGCGCGGCATGTTTAGAATGTCATAATATTATAGATTTCATTATAATCGTCCATTCAATTTCATTTTACGTTATCATTGAATCTTTCACCCGCGGAGACTATCCCATTTTCTGGTATAGTTCGCCCCACGTAAAAAGAATGCCTGGCTCTGAGCCTGCGCAGTGAGCGTTTTATCGATCAACTTGGTGGTATGAAGGGGGCGAGATGGGGTTATACTATAGAATTCGACTGTACACCTGCGCAGACACATCCCCTACCCCATCCACTACCGCTCAGCTTTCTTTTTACTTGGCGGGACCTATATCAATGCCCAGTATTCGTGTTAACTAGTGAAAAAACACTAATTTTAAGTATAATTAGCTTTTTACCAAAGTACTTCAGATGGCAGACATATATTGAGGTACCTGTTTTTACATAAAATAATATGATATTTGTTCATTATAAAAATATCTAAACATGTAAAATACAAATTAAACATAATGCTATATTACTTATACCACAAAATACAAGTTTAAGAATGTACGCATATGGTATAAGAACTAGGGATGTTAATCTAATTACTGGTTTACATGCATGGTGTATCTATCTACGCAAATAGATAAATACATTTTAACAAAATTTAAAGAGAAATTTATAACTTAAATTATCCTTAACTCGCTTAAAACTTAATTTAAACTTACTTATACTTAATACGTTTAAACAAGCCATAAGACTTGGTTTTGTCTTTTATCCAGACGCGCGGCTTATTGGTGGTGACGCCCCAGTTGATGACACGTGCAAGACGCCGCATGGTGGTGATGCACCCGTTGCCGCGAGTAGATGAGATTTCACCAGAATTCGACTCGGATCCACGAGCTGCATATTTCAGACAAGCTGAATATGGAATGTATGTTCGTATGGCCCTCCTGGCCATGGTTGCTGGAGTTAATCCCTTAGTATAATAACTGCGATTATTTTCATGAAATATTTTTTATAATTGATCCCCTGTTATATTTTTATATAAATAAAAACAATACAAATTCATAAATATGTTTATTGTAACTTACAAACTACCTATACAGTTTTTTACAGCCGCAAGTCAAAAATCAATTGAAACATTTTTGTGCTTTGTATATCTTATCGTACTATGTCCATATGTTAACATGTTCAGAATAAACTTATAAATGTGCATAAACGCATTGTCTTTTAAAACAACCCGTTTATGCAAAACTTGCTAAATATTTATAAATAAGTATAATCATAATAAAAGAAATTTAATTGGACCTGGATAAAAAGAAATAATTGCTGAAATTGAATTGATGACGATGATACAGTTCTCCCAAAATAAAAAAATATTCCTTGGGTAACCTGAACCTAGTCGTAAATGACTGTGTCGATCTTAGACAACGGTGCTCTAATTTGATGCAATCAAAACCAAGATAAATATGTGTTCTAGTCAGACGATAGAGAACAGGATTAAGTAAACATAATGAAATTAATACATTTAGGACATCATAGTTCATCTGCTAAGGTTCAGTCTATGATAAACAGTACTTAACATTTGAGATCGCATGCCGTTACTGTGTGTAACGGGGGTTTGATGCCCCAAAATAATATACTATACTACTATCTAAAATTTTCATAATTACACCATAAAAATATTTACCGTATTTTGATAAGAGATTCGAAAACAAAAATACACATAAATGTACTTAAAATAACATAACTTAATTATTGCGGTTTTATTATACAAATCATAATAATCATGATTTGTATAATATATAGTACAAGCCATAATAATTATGACTTGTATAATAAAACTGTAATAAATTATGTTTCGCTATGTTGTGTAGAATCGTATTTAATTACTAATCTAGGTACTTAGTAAATAATAATTATATAATGACAAACACTACAATTTTGATTCTTCGCCAATAAGTGAATCATTAAATCTGATATTCCCATTATTATCATTATGTGATGAATTCTCAATGTGTACATCAACGAAAGTAAATGGTGCAATACCATGATTTTCAGTTGGCGAGTCATGGTTGACAATATTTTCAAATTTAGGTCGTTGTTTTCGTACTGGACTATGAGCAAACCGGTCTAGCTTGCTTTCCTTACGAGGGGGCAACTTAAAACCGCCTTGTGTGACCAGCTTTCGTTGACAGTCTGCTAGTTTGTCTCGGACCACGTCCAAATATTCGTTGGCTGTTGCCTCGCCAGCTGGCTCATCTAACAAAAGAATGCATAGTCTCTGAGCTTGTTCCAGGTAGATAACCGCCTGTTTTATTGTATCAAATTTTTCGCTAGAACGTGCCATTGCTATAAAATGAGAAATGAAGAATTCAAGAACCAGCCTTCGACGGTCCGTTTCCATTTTTTTGGGCAGTATAATCTGAAAAGAAATAAATGTAGAAATTAAATTACTTAGCTAAATAACCGTCAATTTACACACGGCAAAGGATTCCGTAGTGGGAAGAAAACACTGTTGTGGCTATTTAGCTCCGAAACGCTAAAAATAGTGTTAAATCAAGATTGTTAAGAAGATGTAAGCATAATAACCTGTAAGTATTACTCGCGTAAGCCTCTAAGGCCGACCGCACACTATGATTTATCAATATTGGACTCGTTCTTTCACAACTGAGGCTGGTAACGGTAATTTTTTATTAAAGTGATTTTTTCTATAAGAATTAATATCAATGTTCCAAATGTAGTCAGAAAAAGAATATATGGTAAAAAATTTAGTTTTTAAGTAAAAACACGAAATAAATATATAAACTTACATTACTATTTATTTCTTTCTCTTGAGTTACTGATGATTTCAGTTTCTTATTATTCATTTGCGCCTTTCTCCTTGCTTGCATTTGCCTTTGTCTTTCTTTTTTCCACTGATAGTGTTTATCTTGAGCCTTAGCTTTATCCCAGAAATTAATTTGTACCTCATCTTCGCTATCTGAACTTTCACTATAGTTGTGTATTACTGGAGGTAAATTTGGATTAATTATGCGTAGTGGATTCTTACAAGTCAAAATATCATACAATCTGTGACATTTCAATGGTGGATAAAAATCTCGTTTAGTATATTTTAGTTTATCTAAAGCGTAAAGCAAGTGCATCACAGGAGCTTCTAAAATATCTGCCAAACGTCTTTGAAGTTTAAGAAGTAACGGCTTAGGTATACTTTTGAAGTCGTTACAATTTTCAACAAAATAATTTGGAAATCTCGATTGCCCAAAATGAATATAGAAACTTTTCAAAAACAGCCTTAAGGATTCACCTAAACGATCTTCTGGCCATTTGGCGTAATTATCCTCACATTGCCAAAAGAGATGGTTTTTAATATGACTTGCATCAATACCTATCTTGGATGTTTCGTTTTCCATAAATGTTTTATGAAGAGCTAACGCGAAAAGATAACACCGCGTGTGTGAATGAGCCAAACAACTCTCCAAGTATCGTTCAGCGGCAGGGAATATTATTCTCCATTGTAAAGTTTGCTCCGGGTTAAGGCCTCGTTTGGGTCTAAATCCCACCGGCACCAACAAACACCCAAAACCAATGGCTTTGTTGACCATATAACGAGTAGGCCATTGATAACTAAAATTGGTTCTCGGATTTTGTATAATTTTCCTTTCGCGTATGATCCATTGATTAGCTGCATTAGGCCACGCTGCAATAAGTGCAGGGAAAATTTCATAACCAATCTTAGATCCGTTTCTCGTTGCATCACAGTAAATACTTGCCCCCTGGGTTAGCGCACTATTTATTGCGTCTTGGGTCAATCCCAATCCAGATCCAAGATTTATAATAAAACTATCTACAAAATTGCTCATAAAACCTAATGAATTCAGATAATAACATCTCTCATATAAATTTTTGGAAAGGGATAGTTTAGAAGATGTTGTGTCTTCTGTGTCAATCTCTTCGTCACTCCAATCTTCTAGAGTTCTTAATTCAACTGGAGTCCAGGTATCATCCGGTAATACACCTGACGTCATTGCCAAACTAGATTGATCGCTAAGCCCAATTCTTTTAGGAGTTGCTGCTTCTGTGATAGTGGAATAACCATAATCAGATTCAGTTTCACTCGACTCATTATGACGACTGCTCGAATTAGATCTGTAACCAGAAGTTTCAGTATCTTCGGCAAAAGTACTATCTGGAGCAGATTTTCTGTAATCATGAATTGATTTACCTTTAATATCATTAAGCGAAGTGCTTATTCTTCTCGTATTTTTCAAAATGGATTTTCTTGGTTTTGCAATAACGTCACCACTTATTTCAGTTTTGTCGTTAACTTCGTATGATTCGAGGGTTTCGTTTTCTTCTCTCAAGAAGGGATTATTACGCAGTTCCGACAAATTTGTAATGTCAGCTTTTGCCACTTGTAGGCTAACATGTTTTATAGGACCACTGTACCGTCTTCCGACATTATCTGTAGGGTCACGGTTAATAATCAAGTTATTTAATTGCGCAGAGTTAGACGTGACAGTGTCTTTTTTATCGAACTTTGGTTTGAGTTTTTCCAACAATTCAACTCCTTTACTATACGTGTATTCGTCAGAATCGTTAGATTCTTTTTCTGAATTTGTGTATATGCTGTCATCTGATGTCTTAAAGCTGGGCATTTCCGTATCTTTTTGTAACGTACTCTCAAGAACTTCCATTTTCTTTAACTTGACATAACCTGAAAAACAACGAGTACATATTAATTACGAGCAAAACTATCTTCAAATTCAACTTTTGTTACATAAATCTTTTGTTATATAAAGACCCTTGGTATTTAGTTACCGATACACTTGTTGCTTGTCTTTGTGAGATGACATAACTCAAAACTATATTCTACGTTCAGTTTTTTGAGTCTATCGATAATTTCGTACCTTAAAATTCCCGACCCAATTCTCTAGAATTGGGTCGGGAATCAGTTTAAACTAGATGAATCGCAATATAAGACAACAAATATTGCTCGGTCAACAAATATAAAATAAATAACATCGCACCTGGTTCCTTACAATCTTCAATGCAGAGTTTGTAAAAAGGTGCATCTAGAACTGCACTATAGTCGGATGTGTCACCCGGCTCACTTGCTTCCACGTTATCATATATAACGTAGAGTCTTGGGGCTGAGAGTGGTTCAGTTTGGCCTCGCTGTCGTTGATACTGAACGTGGTCATGGACACATTCTTGAAGTCGATCTGCGAAGAAGACATGTTTGTTTCTTCGAACCATTGCTTCATTAATTAAATGGTCTCTTTCGCTTATGGGATTATTTTTTATGTGATGAACTTCCCTGTAAACAAAAAGTATATTAATTAATAAATTTTCTTTCTATAACTATTAATAGCGCTGTCACTTAAATATATATGTATATAGTATTCTATTATATATAAGTAGTATCTATTATATGTAAGTAGTAAGTATAAGGTAGGGTGGTATAAGATTGCGCAGTCGATAATATTGTGCAAACGTATTAATAATTATAATAGGACTTGAACTTGTGCTCTATTTATGTTCGTGAATGGAACCGAATTACGCTCCCAATATAAAATTGTAATTAACTAGAAAACAACAAAAAGTACAAAGTTTAAAGTTTTTACTTGTCTTTTATATTATTTTTCAATAATTTGATGTATATTAGAGACAATGAAACTTTTACGGTTTTGCTTATTATTCAATATTATAGTATAAAAGAATGAGGCCACTTTATTTTGATTTTTAGTCGCGTAGAAATGTGTAAAACTGCGCACTTTGAGTGCATGTATATTTTGATGCGATTATAAATGATGCTCGCAAGTAAATTGCCAATGGCGAAAGTAAAAGAGCAGCAGCTCGGACTTTGGGAATGACAGTCAGCTTTACAATTTCGTTTGTAAGAAACACGTATTGTAAAAATATTAGGCAGATTTTTGGAGACTATTATTATACGATTATGTGAAGCCATTAGACGAAATTTTTATTGGTTTAACAGCTAAAGTGGTGAGTCAAGCAGAATATGAATACACAGGTATGCATAATATCCCCAGCCAGTTTAATGTACGGGTTCCGCAATTTTACACACTAGGGTGGATAAAGTTGCGCAAATCCCGATTTTTAAATTTTATTATATTGTTGTAATAGTTAGACATTTATCAAATAAATTAATATAGTTATTTATTGCCAAGGGAACAAGAGTATCATATAAACAATTTTGATCTCAAATTATCTTTTAATTTTATGAGCCAATATTTGAAAATTGCGCAATCTTACCACTGCCCTGTTATAACTACCATAATAATATAATTATTATCAAGTCCTAAAGATGAAGAAAAGATGTATTACACACAAAATTAAATAATGATAAACGTTAATAAACTTTAAATTATTCTCCGCAAGACTATTTGAACTGACTCCCACTTTCAGGGGTGTGTCCTATACATTGAACCATATACTCCAGCTTCTGGGCATCTCTTTGACTCCAACACTCAATTTTGGCACGTACATAGTCTTTAGCGCAAGTGGCGGCCAAAATGCTGGGTGTTCTCGCAAAGGTGAGACAGTACTTCACGTCGGAACTGACCACCGCTTATTACCGCTCCTTATACCAAGCACATGTTCGGTCCTGCATGGAGTACTGTTCTCATCTTTGGGACCACTCAGCCAAATACAGTTGGAGGTGTTAAAATCAATTGAGAAAAGAGCCAGGAAGCTGGTCGGCAATAACCATCTTTTTTATGCTTGACTTCAGAGTCTAGAGCATAGACGCACACGCAAGGTCGCGGGGCTAACTGTCTTCTATCGAATACATTTCGGGGACTGTTTCTTCGAATTGCACGAGCTGATGCCTCCATCCCCATTTCAACATCGGACAACCAGACGCACCGGTTTTCGCCACCGTTACATGGTGGAAACACCACCAGTCAGAACCAAGCGTTTCGCTTCATCTTTTCTGGTGCGCACTGCCGAAGAGTGAAATCATTTGCCAGTCTGATTGTCCTGACAAATACAATTTTGAAGTCTTTCAGCCACGAGTGAATAGGTATCTTCTAGTAAGGTAAGCGTGCTCCATTCTGGACTGCGTCATCGCCCGAGATCAGGTGAGACAGTGGTCAAACGTAAACCTATACATTCGTAAAAAAGAAAAAAATATTAGAAAGACCATATTAAATATCAAAATTATTACATTGACGTAACCATGACCATAAAAAGCGATATCAAGTGATTAATGAATCAAAAAAAAATCACCGCTAACAAACACTCGATAAAATATTTAATAAAATACATAGATTATTATAGATCCTTGCAAATTTATCAATTAATACCTGCTTATAGTCTCTTATCATATCTATAAGATAGATATTTTTAAGGCGCTAATAAAGCTAAACGTTAATTGGTAAAGTACCCAGGATAAGTGTAAAATTGAAAAAATAGGACCTAGGGCTTTCCACATAGCTTAATTTATATATGCCATGTTTAGTTTTGTATCTTACAGAGGGTGGAATATTACATTGAACGCTTCTGTGTGTATTTCTGTGTTATGGATTGACCGCCTAAATTTGTCGCGGATTCAATTTTCGTCAGAGTAAATTTTGTATAGGAATTTTTCACTATTAAATTGGTCTAGAGCGACCGCTTTTGGAGAATTGCTTACCGAAGTTGATTGGTGTCTAGGTATACTAGTAGGTATAAAACAGCATTTTCATTATATTTTAATGCTTGTCATATTCGTAAAACAAATCTAGGAAAGCGGCATCTTAAGGTCCCCAGGTCTTTGTGTTTCAGATCGATCACAAGGAGGTCGTGGTATTTTACCCGTGACATACCTAAGCCTTTAAGTTTTTTTGTATATAAAATATGTGTATTCGTCGGTCGATGTTTTTATGTTCCGAGATAAATTATCCTACCTATATTTCCTAGTTCCAGGGCTCATAACCTTCATCTTTTACTGAATTAATAAATTTCAGTTCATATCCATCTTCGTGACACAAATACACAAAATAACAAATGAAGGTAATGAATATGAATAACAACAATATTATATGAGATGAGAACATAATAAAGAGAAATATAAAAAAGATGAAGAAAGAAAGAAGAAAGAAAAAAGATGAATAACTTGGTAAAAGGCAAAATCAATCCCATCCAAACACACTAACAATTATTACAAGTTATGCAAATCCATTTTATACATTTTGCAATTTATTATTATGCAATTATATTTTAGGTACATTAGTAGGTAACCAGTTTATTACGATTTCAGTGATCATATCACTCGATAAAATCCGAATGAAATATGATATCGAAACTCAGTTAAAAATCGATAAAACATAAAAATATTAATTAAATCAAAAGATATAAATCTTGACGACGAAAGTGATTTTTGTTACTCAGTACAATAATTGGCATCCAATAAACCTTTAAATACTATAAGCGAGTTATACACATATTATTATTATGTACGAGTAAGTAGGCTTACATGCATGACGATCTTTTTTGCTTGTACGCTAACTTTGCGAATGCGAAAAGATCTTCGAGCAATAATTACTTGCTCGTACGTCTATGCATCGCTTTAGATTTAACATTCTGAAGTATACTCTTAATGTTGATGATGGATCAACCAAATTGAATAAAGTTGATTGAAAGGCAGAAAACTGAAAGGACGCGACGGTATTCATTTATAAGAATAAGAAGAAGAAAGATAAGATAGTATATTTATAAGCAAACAAAATATATACTGTGACTAATCATTTTAAAATAGAACAGAATTAACATAAATTGGCTATAGATAATTTCTCGGAAGCCAGTTGTCAATAATCTAATTGTAATTTGTTCTCGTGAATTGTGGATTTCAGCTAATCCATTTGTTTATCGTATTAATGCTATAATAAATAATCATTACACGCGTAATATGAAAATAATAAAATTTTATTATTCTTACTGAATTTGTTTTCGATATTTGCAACCATAGTACCTATTACATTACACAAAGCTTAACACGTACAGAGCATCAATTTCGCAACCTTCCAATTCCACCCTGCAGAATTCTGGGATAACAAAAAAGTTGGTCACTTTTTTGTTATTATAAGTACATATACACCAATTTTTATAATAATCGAATCATTTCCCTAAAAAGACCTATCAAACATACAAACAGTCATTTACGCATTTATGTACTAATATAGGAACCAATACCGTAAAGAATAATAGCTGCGGAAATAAAATCTATACTAATATATAACGCTGAAGAGTTTGTTTGTTTGTTTCCTTGAATGCGCTAATCTCAGGAACCACTTGGTCTGATTTGAAAAATATCTTTCAGTGTTAGATAGCCCGTTTGTCGAGGAAGGCTATAGGCAGGCTATAAGCGGCATATATCCTCACGCTAAGACCAATAGGAGCGGAGCACCAATGAAGAATGTTTCAAAATCGGCGGCTTTTTTTCCTATTGACAGCTACCGCTGCGTGTGTTTCACCTTCAAAGTAAACAAAGTCGCGGGTTAAAGCTAGCGTTAGGCCAGAGTAACTATCCACGCGGACGAAGTTGCGGGCACTAGCTAGTGGATTTATAAACGTCACTAGCCTAATGCCTTTGCTACACCTGGGACAATATCAATGTTAGTGACCGTGTCATGTAGATGTAGCAAAGGGTTTAATGTGTTATTTGACATGCGACATTGTTAAAGCCGTAACATCAACACATAACTCATATTTTTATTTTATTTTATTGGAACAACAAACAGCTACATTAATAAAATTAAATACAGAATTACAACTTTAATAAAATATTAATCAATAATGCAGCCCACAGCGCTGTCCACGAGTTAAAACATAAATATAAATATTAAAGGGAATTTGGTAATCGCTAGGTTTAATATTAAATACTTATGTATATACTTATTTATACAAAGAAGGAAAAGAAAGTTAGTAAAAGAAGAAGAAGAGCAAGGAGAAAATAGAAATGGAATTACTGTTGTGTTAGTGTTTTGTGAACAAGGAATTTGAATTTAGAAGGTGAATTGGCAAATATATCTATGTGTTCAAAGAGTTTATTATGGGTGTCGACCATACGTGTGAGAGGAGAACGAAGGCCAGAGTTTGTGTGGCAGGCACTTATAGCAAACATTCTACCCGTGCGTACCTATTGGTGCGTACCTCTCCTCGTAGGAGAGCCTGTGGACAGTTCTTGGAACAGCATAGCACAGACTGTTACTTAGCTCTATACAGTCAAAAACATTATTTACGATATTGTACAATGTAACAGATTCTAGGTATTTGCGTCTACTCTTTAGTGTCAGTAGGTTATATTTGCTTAGCAATTGTTCATAGGTCAAATATTTTCCGAAGCATCTAAAATGCATGCATGCAACTCATATGGGTAATGTGGCTTATCGCTAACGCATTGTTGTTTAACGCTATAAGTAAGGGCCATTTGGACACAGCTCGAACACTAACGCAGGTAGACCAAGGTCATAGAAGAAACACAATATGTTTTATGTCATCTCTTATAATTTCGCCAGGTTAGAGTATTCAATATTTGAAATAGAATTTCGTATTAACTGACAGTTTTCAAAAGTTTCTGTAAATTTAAAGTTATAATTTGATTTAAATTAATGTTTTTAGTGTAACAATCATCATAGGCTGTTGTAGTATTCTCCATTTTACTGAGTATATACAAATTACTTCTCTATTTAATTCACCCATTGCAACTAGTATAAAACATAATTATGCACTGATGATAATTTAAAGTTAGTAATAATGTACACTAATATTATTAACTTTATTAAGTTTGTGAGTTTGTTTGTACGAAGTAATCCCTTGAACTACTGAAAACTACATTATTCTTGAGTGACACAGGCCCTATTTGATTGTGATAACAAATATTTGTAATAATACCCAGAAAAGTGGGCATGGGTCACCTAGTGTGAAATTAGTTGTTTAGTTTCATTTTTTTACCTGTACTTCATGGTTTTCCAATATTATGACTCGAGCTATACCATGGAAGAAGAACACTTAAGTCGAATATCTTTAAATATGATTTGAAATGCCTGACTAAGTTTGCATAAGGGAAATTACTATAAGAGTCCTTACTGAAGTGGGAAGTGATTTCAAACTGATTACTATCGACGATTTATCAGCAAAGGACTTTAATTCAATGTCCGTGTTCAGGGACTTTCCAATTAACTTCCTAAAATAATCTACAGTATAAACAGATATTAAAATCGTGACGTCATTTTATATTGTATAATATGACATGAATAATGAGTTTTACATTTATTGCCTTACCTACCTATATACTCGTATATGTCGGTAAATTGCTTTTGAATTTGAGGCAATATATTATTACCTAGCCAACTTCGCCTATTCATTCCTGCGCTAATTGCCTTCAAAAATAATTATTTAAATGAATGCAAGAAATTATTACAG
The DNA here is from genome assembly GCA_949752895.1 of Dendrolimus pini. Taxonomy (NCBI): domain Eukaryota; kingdom Metazoa; phylum Arthropoda; class Insecta; order Lepidoptera; family Lasiocampidae; genus Dendrolimus; species Dendrolimus pini. The sequence continues at coordinate 13,095,937 of OX457128.1, read as the reverse complement.
AATTTTTTGTGGACTGGTGAATGGACACTCTGGCCCTTATAATGTAATGAGATCGGGATAATATAAGTTGTTCTCTACCAATAAGATTAACTTTTAATAATCAAAGGTTTAAAAATATATTATCCGAATTTATCGGATATATTATTATTTTGTTTCTAAAAGGTAAATTATTTTGATGAAACAATTAAAGATTATCATATCAACATGAAAAAATCTAACTAAGATAATATCTATAATATTAAAAAAAACCTAAATTACCATATTTTTTATAATATTTGCATAAAATGTAAATTTAAATATAAAAGACATGGGTTGTGTGAAAATTATTTCAAATAAAATAATACCTTTCGTAATTTTCAAAAAACTGCACAGATAGCAAAATGTTGTTCAGCAAAAATGCGTCGGAATCATTGTAAAGCTGGTATCGCATTCTTTCAATTGCTTCATCGTCATACGAGCGTATTTGGGGGGGCGGCGCGGGCGTAGGTCCCGGCCCGGGCGGCGGTGCCATGGGGGGCCCGAGCCCCACCGGCGGCAGCGGCGCCTCCTTTATACCCACCCTCTTGTTCATTGGGTTCACGACCTTCTTTTTCTTTTCTTTCTGCTTCTGTGCCTTCCATTTCTCGCGGTCAAAAAACTTATCCGGCTCCTTTTGAGCAGCTTTCTTCGATTTCGAATTCCCCATTTTTACTAAAGCACGAATTACACTGAACGATCGATCGATTAAACTCGAACTGATATGGCACACATTTTCTTTATGTAAATAAAACAACAACGAGATAGAATCAATTCTATTAAACCGATAAATTCCTTTTAAACGTATTGTAGGTTGTTTAGTTGTGTGCCCGTCCAAGCATTCTACGCAATACTGAAGAAAAATATACTAACAGTACACATGCAATAAAATTATTTTCTTATCGGAAGTTGATAATTAATGTAGTATGTTAGATATTTTATATTTATCGTGTATTAATCGATCAGGGTTGCAATGTTTGTCTTGGTATAAGACGTTTCGTGTACGGTATAACAAGTGCATTGCCAGCTGAATGCGTCGCGATCCACAGACTGGCTCCATCGGCAGTATGAATGTGATAGTGGAACGCTCTAAAATTACTCACAAGGAACACATTCCGACAACTTTCAACTCGTTATTGCATAAAACTGATTGAATTTATATAACTGTTTTACTTTAATAATATCATTATAGGAATTATATTTAACCAGGTCTTGTCCTTAAAATAAGCATTTCATAGTATTAACAAAAACTGAAGATTATATTTTTAGCACATGAAAGTTGTCGGGTATCTATAACATATATCTATATATGTTACTATTCATTTACATGCATTAGTAGAAATTTCACAGAATTTGTATGGAGCTTATGACAAATTTTAACCTCTAGTAAGGCAAAAAAAAGTTTAGGAAGATATAGGAACAGGCCATAAGTGAGGGTATTTCTACTGTGGATACTGGCAACACCATAAATGTATTAACGACCTGGAATAAATTTTAAAAAATAATGCTTTTAGTAATTTAGTAACTTTTTAGAAAAATTCCTAAAAATAACATACTTTTCTCTCCTTTCAAGCGCATTACACAACAAAGCTGCCGACCTATGTCGTCAACTTTTTGTCGGCACGCGCGATGCATGGTGCCGACATGATTATTTTTATATAGACCGCCAGGTTGTGTCGGCGAGTCGGCGGCTTTGGTCAATGTACTGTACAATTTTATTTTTTTAGTAACAAAATAATACCTATTCGGAATAAATAGGTCGGTATAAATATTCAACTCTTTTTTCAAAATTACGTATTTTTAATATTACGGGGTTAAGCTTAAATAAAACAATTTATAAATTAAATAATTATATAATATTTAAAAACCATTTCATAAATTGAAATATTTCAACTAATTAAATATTTATATTATTTTTTTTATAAATATACAGAAACGATATACAATTACTAATTTAAAATTAAGTTAATCCAAGATTAATAATACATAATATCATGTTTAAATTAATAATATATTAGTTAAACCATGTTAGTTGGAAGACAAAAAAAATGCAATTGATTATAGATTTTTATTTCAATTTTATTTGTTTCACAATTCACAAATTATATAATTATTAATTCAGTAACATGTCTGACTTTAAAGACGTATATGCCTGAAGAGCAATAACGTTTTTTCTATTGCGTAATAAAGATGTAATATCCCATCTCATTGTGTTCAAAATAAAACCATAAGTCTAACTTATGTTTATGTTAATTATATGCCGATATCTTTAAATTCAATTAAATTCCCACACTAATCCATATCACTGAGTGGCATGGCAAGGCTTTCAAATTTTCGTCATAAGTTAAATTATTAGATAACATGATTAAGTTAGTTGATATATGGGTTTAGATGGGTTACATACAAAATTTAAGTGAAAAGTAAAACTATATATACATAACAAATTATCAAATTACACTAAAGTATCATTTATTTAGTGAGGCCGCACACCAGGACATCATTTTGTGTGACAGTGTAGGTACCTTTGGCGCTACATTCTCCTATCAAGCGCGCACAATATAAATAATACAGAGAGGAGATTCGTTTTATTTTAGAACTATAGTGTACATACCTACATGTCAACGAAATGATTTTTGTTTTCATCCTTTACTCATGGAGAAATATTTTGTAGTTGTATAACTTTTTGCATCTTGTTTTACTAACTTTATTAACGCCTCTGATCCCGAAACAAGTAGCATTAGCGCTAAACGAATAGAATAGAAAATGATGAGAATAACATATCGTTATGCTCTAAGTGTTATGTCCAATCCCATGCATTTTCATTCTATTCGTTTAGCGCTAATGCCACTTGTTATCAAGACCTGTTCTTATTAAATTCTACAATAATCTATTTTTAACACAAAATAAGTAAAGATTGTGGACATATTTGTAGTTATAATTTTGTGACTGTAGCAAAGGCCATATGTCAATGCAGTAAAATCAAGGTATGGTTTTCAATGCCTCGGCCGGTGGAATACTCGTGCCCGGTTCTTCCATATTATTTGTTATACTAGTAGTACTATCGTCTTCAGGATGTGTGTTCACTCGTCGCTGGCTCTTATGACGTTTTGCTTCACCCATTTTCTTTTCTATAAGCCGTCTGTAACGAAATAAAAATAATAGATACAGAAACAAAATTTCGAATAATTTTCCCTGCTTCTCTGTTTGTCTTTTTAGGAAATAAAATCTAACTAATAATTGGACCTACTTATGCAAAACAGAACCAATCCACAAACATGCCAAAATTGGGTCAACGATGCAGAAGGCTTTCAAAATGCACTTTCTATCGACTCAATAAGAATCATAACGATCTGACAACATTTACAGAATAAAACATTTTTATCACAAAGTAGCTAACCCAAAAAACACCAAGAGTAATAAGCTAACAAGATCCATGACCCATGGTAATCCAATTTGAAAATATTTATATTAAAATTGTACTTGAATATATGGGACAAAATATATACAATATTCTAATTTTTTTTTCCAAAATATAGACACATTTTTTTTGTATGCAAAATTTTAATAAAAACGGCTTTTCTCAAAACTGTTAGTATGTGGGTTGGTTCCATTTTGCATAAGTAGGTCCAATTTATATTATGATTCTTAATTTAAATTCTTGCTTTGTATTAATAAAGGAAATTTTAATTAACGCCATCCTTATACTTAACATTTCTACCCTCATTTATAAATATAAATGTGTTAATCGAAATACAAAGGCAGTTTTATCAATCATAGTTGCTTTTGGAACCAATCCTTGACAACTTGGTTACTTTTGTTACAAAAAGTATACAAGCTACCAGTGGCTAAGTAATTGTTATGTAACCAAATCCGTAGAATATTTTAAGTTTTTTAAAAGCTTCCGATATGGTTAAGATAAATGTACCATATTACGGCATATCAAGGCATTTTCTACTTTGAGATTGGTTTTTAGAAAAAGTAGGCATGTGCTAGGATGGACATTGTTTTGATCTCTATAGATTAAAACAGTATCTACCAGATAGAGTAGATCAGTGTTTTTCAAACTGTGGATCGCGACCCCACTAGGGGTCGCAGAGCCTTGCTCGGGGGGTCGCTGAAAAAGAAATAGGCAATTTAAACTACCTCGTACTTAGGTCCTTTCTCAACTCAGCAGCTTTTCGCAGTGTATAAGGCCCTAATAATAAATATAAGTAACAAAATAGAGAAAAAACATAAACGTTGTCTTTTAAATTACTAACATTTTGCCTGTCTATGACCCAAGGGGGTCGCCAAAATTTTGTGCAAAGATTAGATCCATATTTGATTTCCTTTAAAGCCTTTTAAAGGCTTTCCGGTGTATATTTTGACGGCACCATTTCTTCTGAACAATCAAAAATATTGATTTTATAAGTAATTATTACACCTATAGATAGTCGGGTAAAATTTAAAAAATCTACTGTAATTACTTTACAGTAATTTGCAGTTATTATTTACTTGTTTACATCAAACTTATCAATAAATTTAACCCCAGTAAGAAAAAAAAATCAGACACAATTTCCCCTTATTGCGTAAAACTCACGCAATTAAGTTCTCCACCTCAGATTTGTGTATTACAGCAGTCATTAAAATTTACTGTTTCTCTTAAAATATGCTTTATATTCACTCAATAGTTTTGTTAATAAGTAGTAATAAATTATTTGAAAATTAAAAATAAATTTAACAGCATCTCATAAAATCCTCATGGAAAGGACGGTCACCGTGGAACCGCGGTGTGGTTGCAATTGCCGCTTTCGGAAACTCGAATTGTTGGTGTTTATAACTATTATGTATGCGAAAATCGTGTTATTTGGTTATATTCAACTATAGTTTACTGTATGTGGTATTGTAAAAAAATCACAATTTTATTTACTGTTTTCTTATTTTGCGTCAAAAATAAAAATACCACGGCATAATGTACTATCCCAGTATAGTGTACATTGATCTGTCATGCACCTACATTTTACTAAGTTAACTTTGTGCGTATAATAATATAATACACATCCAAAAGTTCAGTAAAATTTCTTGTCGAGAAAGGTATTATGCATATGAAGCAGATATTTGAAATTTTAAAAAAAATATATACTCACTGTTGCCTCCAATCTATAAGAACTCCTAGCAAGAAAATAACTGCGATAGCTGCTAGCATCACGACCGTCACTCCAATAATGGTGGCTATTGTCAAAGCTGGCACTTCTTCCGCAATAACGACTGATATGTTGGGGTCTGAACTGGATTCCATGTTTTCTATGAAATAATAAAACTAATTATCAGATATGAGTTTTAAAATTAAGATGATATGATACATACACAAATGGATATTTATTTATTTCATTTAAAATTATGTTTCCATAACGCCCCATAAAGTTAGAGGCCTATGTCTGCCAAACCCACTCTTTAGTGTAAGAAAATCTTTAAAATTTTACTAATTTTAAATGTAATATCATCTATTTTTACTTTAGCCGTCTTTCTTTTTGTTTCTTTCTGACAATGAAAATCAATAATAAGTACCTTCTTCAAGCCAATTCGTACTTCTTCCAAGTTGAGCCATTATTATCTGAATTTCAGAATATGATCCAGAATTTTCTGAAACAAAAAAAATAATGTGTTATTAAACATGTGTGTGTTATGGATACATATTTGTGATATTCGGTGTCGAGACTAGGCCCATGGGCTCCCAGAGCCTTGTATCGGTTTTATCAAGACCTATCTATCATCTCTTTTGATAGTCTTGCATGATAAAAAAGGCTGGCTGGTACTTGGAGCAACGCATCGGCATTTCTATCCAGCGTGGGAATGCAGCCAGCGTTTTTGGCAAGTTCCAAACCGACGGCGATTTGGGACCTATATAGGTATTGTCTGTATTTTTTTAGAAAATTATATTAATAAAACTGTAGATGATAAATAAATTTTTGGAAATTATTTTACTTTTAGAATATTTAATATTTGTACAATATTCAATAACCCATATTTCTTTATTGCTGAGCAAATTGATTTCTTATCCCTGACTCTAACTAATTATCTTTAGGTTTATAATAAAATATATATATTTGTTGATATATAACAATAACGCATAAAGCATTAATCATTTTTCTAAAGAAAGATTGTACAAACGATTCAGTATAATGAAAATATTTAGCGTTATCAGATCCTTGCATTAAAAATATTTCTCGGAAACACTGACGTAAAACAATAATTATGATAAATGATAGTGAGTGTATGGAACTTTGGGCCTTATTTGTCAGTAAGCAGCCGTGATTGCTAATCACCCCCGCTATCAGATTTAACATTTGCTGATTATTAATAAAAACTACCTGAATACGCAACCTAACGACATCGGCTACTTCTTTGATGTTTCCAATTCTGTCATATAGATCAAGTACACATAAAAAATACATAGTATTTGTTTGCCTATCCTTTTTTTTTAATGTGACCTTACTACAATGAGACTGTAAAGAATAAAAGTGCTAAATGTACACAATGTGTAATCGAATTTGTAACTTGCTATTTAAAATCTATTCAAATCAAACGTTTTATATGATTAAAAAAGTTGTAGGAAACTGAATATATCAATTTCGTTGACCGCTTACATATTACAGGTATATTGATTGACCTCGACACACAATTCTGGCTCGTATATCCAGATACAAGCTGTGGTAGCTTAGTAGTTAACACTCTCGCATCTCAAATCATCACATCACATCACACATCGAGATAGCCGACGTGTCAAGCCCACAAAGCCGCCTTGGACAATTGCGGCGGGTGTACTGTCTGTTCCACTAAAAATTTGAAGGCCTGAGTGGGATGTTCATGAGCGGTTTAATTGTTTATAAATTATTATAGTCTTTAGCGCTTCTAAGTTGCCAAAAACTAGGTAATCCCAAAGGAGATAATAGCACTTCACGTGGTAGTAGAAAATCCGAACCTACATCGACCTTCACCGAGCTGATAATAGAATAAAACAATTATAATAAATTTGGTATATTAGAAAATATATTTAAAATGGGTTTGGTAAAAAAATCCTGGACGGAATACATTTTTTTAATGATTTTTTAATAAATGTTGCAACATCAACATAGTAAGAAAATTTTATCCTGACTTTAAGTAAGCGCTTATGTTAATATAAAAAAAAAACTATTATACAATCTAGTGAAAGTAACGTGCATCGACATACCTGTTTATACCTGGCAACCCAGTAGTTCGTTCACGTAAACAACCCAACTTCTGCACATTCTTTATGTTTTATACTTTAAGTCAGGATTTTTTAGAAAACCCATTTTTAATATATTGTCTAATATACCAAATTTATTATAAAATAAGTTTTATTCTATTATCAGCTCGGTGAAGGTCAATGTAGGTTCGGATCTTAGACTATGGGAACAGTTTGAGCTTAGACCACCCACGATTTCGTTTGTGCATGGAATCGTTAGAATCAAACGAAACAAATAAAAATCAGAAGGCTTGTCGAGAGCAACTGTCTCACAACGCTTGATTTCAAAATCTTGAGCATAGACACGAAACTATTTTATTAACATTTGGTCGGATATCGGGTTAGCATTGCGCGGGCTGGGGGGTACCAGCATCTTACATCTTGATATTGAACAATCAGATACATCAGTATTCGCCAAGGTTACTTTGTAAATTCCTCAAGGCATGAGTGAGTAGGACTATTCTAAGTAAGCGTAATACCAGCTAGACCGCGTCATCGTGTAACATTAGGTAGAACAACAGTCAAACGTGAACCTATAGGTACATTCATAATTTTTTTGTCAAACAACTTAAAATTATGGCCGACAATGGTTTAATACGATCCTATTTAATTTTGTAAATAAACAGCTTCGTAAAGGACACGGCAAAAATATTTTTATTTCTTATTTAAAAAAAATATTTATTCATCATTAACTCTTTAGCTTGAAAAGTTGGGCCCAATAAGCCGGTAGTTATAATTTTATCAGATGTCTAAAACAATAGTTATCAGTTTAGATAAGATAGAGATGATAATCATATTTTTGGATACCTTTCATGTTACCGGCGATGCCAATAGCACCTTTCGATGTCAATAACAGCATAAAGTGAACATAGATACCTATATAACTGAGCTTCACCAACTTCAGGGTTCAAAGTAGTCTTATGATTTCTTCATTTTAAGCCGTGGACTCTTTTGCCTAAAGGAGTTACGAAATAACGAATAGCTGGCTTTTATTTACTTCCATTCTTTAACCACTACTAGCTTCTCGAAAGTGAGTATGTCTTAAACGCGTTAGAAATTTTAACGCGAAGTTTTAAAACATGTACATCGGTTGTGAGACAGGGCTATGACGTATGATATTGTTACGAGCTACAGGACTCGAATTAAAATGTCGTTGTAATTACTATAGAATTTACTAAAACTATACCAACACGTATAACATAGGTATATAACTAGACGCAATAAGTCCCAATGTAATACACAATTCAATAACACGCGCAAAGATCGTCAATATATTGCTCATCAAATGTACTACACACGTCTTACTCGTATCGTAGTCGTCGCTTGACTGCCCCACCCCTCCGTTCGGGCATTGTTTTATACTAAACTGTATAATACCGACAAAGGGCCGCGTTCACTGAGTTAATCCGCACATCTGGCAAGCTTCGACGCAATGCAATAAATAACAACAAGGATTAGTTCGACACTAATTACGGCTATAAAACAAGTACGCTAACAATAGGATATTTTTGTTCATTGCAAATTTTAAACACGAAGTAAACAAAAGAACTCCGACTGCAGGAAAGGTAATAAACTGCGTTTTACGACAGCCAGGTGTGCGCATTTCTTTTTAGGTATGTAACAATATAGTTAGAATATAAATAATATGGGTATTTTCAGTTTTTTGAATATAATTACTTTAATCATTAATAACAGAATACTTAAAAATAAACTAAATTATAAATAATTAATATAAAGTATGTAACAAATCACTGCCACAGGGAAGCGTGCCTATAAAAACCGGCTGCTTTACCACACTGCATCTTCAGTTACACACTTATTTACATGTTTCACAGTGAAACTGGAAAAACAGTGGACTTTCGTCGTCACTACGCGAACCTTCACTTCACTATACGAGGACGGATCCATCCGCACCTAGGTAAATATTTTTAATTATTGATAAAATCGTAATAGTGCATTAGGAAACATGTCTGAACTGCTTAGACATTATGGTGCAGATTAACTTCTAAAATAATTATTCATATCCATAGAGGTATAATGTCTAGAGAGAGCATGGCTAATAGAAAACACCTCTAAAAACGGCATCGAAAACGCGAAGCGTTGCTATATTCACTCTTCAAAAAGTATCAATGTGGGGGTGTTTTGGGATATCAGTTAAAAAATATTACCCTATTTTTTATAATTAAATATTTTTTATGTAACTGAAAAGTTTGAATGACCGTTATGATGTATGTTATCGCTTTATGTGTTATAATTTCAGTATTACTTAAATACTACTCACAGGTTTTAAACTTTAATTTTTAAATAATTTAAAGTATTGTTGTATTTAAAAAATTGTAGTGGTAGTATTTAAATATTGAATGTGGTGTATTATGAAAAGCTTTGGAAGTTATGTTGTTAAACTGGTGTATTTATACTATTGGGAGATATGAAATAAAACCATTCAAAGAGCCAGTTACGTTGTCTTTATTTTGACCTCCTTATGGCACAACCCCCCCCCAATCTCTGGAGTATAATATCTCCGTTGAAAAGATAACAAATTAAATAGTTACAATAGTATAACTTAAATAACACCTAAGGATGACGTTCCAAAACTTTCTTAATAATAACAACTAATGAGGATCTCAGGGATGGAGTCCGTCTAAGACCATCAACGTATGGATTCGCTTGTGATTATTTTAAGAGACAATACCTTCAGAACTGCTTTTAATAATATGGTTGGTAATTAGATTTTTGAGCGCCACTGGTTGTAGAAAGATAGGCCGGCAACCAGTCCAGCCAAGGTATAACTCGTCTTATCGGAGACTCGTAGAGGGGTCGCCTACTGTTCGGAAGACCAGCGTAACCTTTGGGCCCCGTACGTTGCTCCCACTGTAATGTGTGCGATAAATAGCGTTATAATTAACGCGTACTAAAATACAGGACGGTCGGCGACGGGTGGCGATGCCAAGGCGAGTCAAAGCTCGTCTCTAAGTGACCTGATGGAATAGTACAAACCAGGGTCCGCTTTCCCAGTCGCCCTGGTTTGTGATCCACGAGCCTAGTGCTCGTGTCACGTGCAACTGGCGTGATACATTGGACAATCTAACTTTACTAATTTGAATATTGAAAACTAATATAACTACAACTTTACTGACCTATGGGGAACTTAAACGAAGGCGTGAGGATCGCCTAGGTTTCCGAAGAGTGCCCTGCACGCGAACCACGCGTTTCTGCGATGGTACACCATTCTGCAAAGAATGCAGATCTAAACTATTGGAAGATATATCCGATGCTAAGATCTTGGAAAGAAAGAACTAAGGCTACATACCTTAAGAGAAGATGCACTGAATTTAAACGATGCTACTATGCACCACTAAAAAAACCAAGTTAAGTTCGACCGTCTATCAAGAACTCTAAAGTAGGAATGACGCGACGCCGATCGAATTCTCCTGCGTAGTCATCTGCCTTTCATTTCGAGTAGCAGTCATTTATGTCGTCACATCCTCCGCGTTTTGCATTCTAGATGTTCTAAAATGGCTACCAATTCTAACGACTTGTGAACGTCAGATGTCGTGACTGTACTTCCTTTTCTCCATAGACCGTACTTGCATTTTTCTAAGGTATCCAACCTGAAACCTCTACACACGTCTGCAAATTGGATACTATTGAAGTATTTCTTCGTTGGAGATAGAATTTAATATTTGAGTTTCAAAAGCTTAAAAACAACGACATCTGACGACACACTAATGCAGATGGTAGTTGCATTTCTTATGCGACGATATGACTATCGAACGAGAGGTGGCTAGTAATACGCCAACACGCAACAGATGGCAGTACCTGTTTTCAAAACGCGATAGTGTGTGTATTTTATACGTAACAGTGCACGGTCACCCCGATAAGAATTTTTCCACGAAAAATTCTAGCTGGCCCCCCAGCTCCTAACTACAGGGAACCGAGTCAAAAAATACACACACCTATAACAGGTAGCCTACCGCCATAGTGATAGAAGTGATCTCCTGATTTGAGAAAGAAGACGGAGACTAAAAAAAATATATATATTGCTCTTCCTGATCCTAGCACCTAATCAAAATAACATTTACTCGCAAAATTATAATTCCGCGACCTTTCTAAAATCCGTTTTCTAAATAACAGAAAGCTCCAACATCTTTACTTGCATGTAAGATGGTGGTCGGTACGACTAAGAATGCTGTAGTCTGCCAAAAATGGAACTAAACATGGTGTGTGTTTTGAGTGTGTGTAAATGTGTTGTTCATTCCTCTTCATTTTCTCTCTTTCATCGTTATATCTGTTATCCTTCCTCAAACGCTCACATTTATGCTCTTTTAAAATTCCGCTTATTCTTCACCATTCAAGACTTATCTAAGTAGTTTGGGTTCCTCATCCCCAAAAAAAACTTTGTAATAAGTAATTTCGTTGAGTAGTGTTTGAGCCTGTTTATGTTTAGTTATGATATTCTGGCAGCTACTAATCGTTCTCTAAAACAAGAGAATAAATTAATCTCCTTTTGGGACTAACACGTCATATCTACGTGTATGCTCGTCCCTTCGCTGGCGACAATGTCAGCTTAGATTTTTAAACGGTAATGAACCTTATGTCATTACCTTAACGGGCTGTAACCCGGAATAGGACTGTCCTATACAAATACCTATCTACGAAGAAAAAACTAACACTATTGTAAGAATTACTCGTCGGCCGACGACCTAAATAGTATCTTTACCTATTTAGAAATAACATGCTTAAACATGTATAACAAATGATTAATAATGTAGAAACTGTAATGTTTAAATGACTCAGATAACTACGTTGATCGCTGTTTTATTGACCATTACTTTTAACAACAACCTCTAATACCAAATTAGAAAATCTGGTTATAGAACTTACAATCTAAATATTAAAGTAAATAAGATCGAGTAGAAAGTAAACAAACTATACATAAAAATGCATAACTATTTATAGTATGCGATGGAATGCGGAACGCTGCCGCGAGCGCCGAGTTCAATGAACTGCGCGATAGCACTACGCTGTGCTGATAATGTTGAGTTAACTCGCGGTAGCTTTGTGGTTACGCTGTCTGACCGGTGTTAATACTGATGTCGAATTTGACCTGACTCCTCTTGAGAGATCTTTACAGTGGTATTTTCCCACGTAACGTCCGGTTGTAGCATCCTCTAGTTCGTATACTAGTGGTGACAGCTTTTTTATTATTTTACATTTTTCGTATTTCGGTGCTAACTTTGCCGCGAAAAACTTGCTTGCGTCAGACAATGGGTATGTTCTTTTCCATACCATGTCTCCTACTGACCATTCTACGTGACGTCTATTCTTATTATACTGTCGCACACTTTTCTCATGTGCTTTGGTCAACGTTTCTCTAACTGTTGTAAATATATCCCGCAACGTGCCTAATTGTTCTGCATAATTAGTGCGCGGCTCGCAAGCTAGGGTTACCGCTTTCTCTTTCCTAGTGTTGTCTACCTGATAATGGGTACCACTTAGTACAGCTTCCCTGCCATGCACTAAATAAAATGGGGTGAACTTGGTGGCCTCATTCACCGCCGTATTCATGGCTAACTGGATCTTATTCAGTGATAAATCCCAGCATCGATGGTCATTTTTTACTAGGATGGATATGGATGTTATAATTGTCCTGTTATAACGTTCGACCGTGTTGACTTGTGGACAGTAACGTGGGGTCAAATGGACCTCAGGTATATTATATTTTTTAAACAGATTTTGAACTTCGTGTCCCGTAAATTGAGTACCATTGTCTGCTATTATTGTTCGCGGGATTCCGTGAGTTAGGAATACACCATTTTCTAAATTTTGTACAATATTCTTTCCTATTGCTCGTCTTAGGGGAAATAATAAACAATATTTTGTGAAACAACAGACTACGGTAAGTAAATGCATGTGTCCTGCTCTTGAGCGAGGTAATGGTCCTACTAGGTCGATGCTTATAGTTTCGAATGGTTTGGAACAGACTTTAGGTTTACCCATTAATCCCGGGGTAATTTTGTGCGAGTGCTTATAGGCTGCACATGTATTACATTCGCTGACCCATTTGACCACATCTTTGTACAAACCTGGCCAATAATATCTTTGGGCAAGTCTACGATATGTCTTTAAGATTCCAAAATGCGCTGCCAATTCTCCACTATGATGGGTTTCCATTATTTTGGTTCGTTCACCTGCAGGAATGACTTTCTTCCAGTCATAATTTGGATCTTTGGTAAACTTACTTTTTGAATACCTATATAGCTCTCCGTTTATTATTTGAAAGTTTGGGCAAGAACGTTGTGAATGTTTACACCTTTCAACCACTTTGTTGTACCATGGATCATCAGTATCTTGCTTAATTTCTAATACTGGAACGTTTCGTGAGAGCGCGTCCGGCACCACATGTTCCTTACCTTTCCTGTGCACTATCTCGAAATTATATGGTGAGATGCGTATTGCCCATCTTTCCAACCTTCCTGTTGGGTTGGTTAGGTTGTGGAACCACTTTAAACTGGAATGATCAGTTACCACCTTGAATGTTGGGGCTCCTTCTATATATGGTCGAAACGCTTCTATCGAGAATACCAAAGATAACATTTCTCTTTCCGTCGCGCTGTAGTTTCTTTCAGCTTTATTCAGCGAACGACTGGCGTAAGCTACCGGATGTTCTTGGTTATCGTCGTCTAATTGCGTCAGGGTTCCTGCGATTCCGTACCCCGAGGCGTCGCAGTGGATAGTGAAAGTTTTATTAAAATTTGGACACGCTAGTACTGGTGCTGTTATGAGTGCCGACTTCAGTTCGCTGAAAGCTTTTTCAGCTTCTTCCGTCCAGACAAAGGAAGTGGTTTTCTTCTTTGTACTGGTTAAGGCATTTAATGGTGCTGCTAATGTACTGAAACCTTTTATGAATCTGCGGTAATATGAGCAGGTACCAACAAACATCTTCACTTCCTTTCTATTTGTTGGCGTAGGGAATTCCACTATCGCTTGGATTTTTGCCGGGTCTGTTTTCAAGCCCTTTTCATTTACCACGTAACCAAGATATTTGAGTTCTTTGCGGAAGAAGTTACACTTTTCTAGGTTAATCGTTAGCCCTGCAGCTTTTAAGCGTTCTTGTACTTGTGTGAGTAAGTATAAATGTTCAGCGAAGGTGGAAGAGATTACGATGATGTCGTCTAAATATACAAATACTTTATCGCTGAATTCTGGTCCAAACAGCCGATCCATGAGCCTTTGTTGTGTTGCTGGGGCTCCCGTAAGGCCAAATGACATTACTATGAACTGGTACAATCCTCTGCCCGGTACCGTAAAAGCTGTTTTTTCACGTGATGCCGTGTCCAATGGTATTTGCCAAAAACTAGCCTTTAGATCAATAGTAGATAAGTACCTGGCATTTCCTAGCTGGTCCAAGATATTTGATATCCAGGGTAGTGGATACGCATCTTTCTTACTTACTGCGTTTAGTTTTCTACTATCCAAACAAAACCTCCATTCTCCATTTGCTTTTGGAGTTAGCAACGTGGGGTTGTTCCACGCGCTGTTACTTGGTTCCACCACGCCAGCTTTCAGCATTTCGTCCAGCTGCCGATTTAACTCCTGTAGTCGTTGAGGGGAAAGTCTGTAGTAACGTTGTTTTATCGGCTTCGTATCCCCTGTATCGATGTTGTGTGTAATCAAGGTAGTCCTTCCTAGTCCCATTTTTTCTGCCGATATTTCTTCGAATTTCTTCATTACCTCCTTTGCTTGAGCTTGTTCATCCTCCGACAAGTCTTCAAACGGGTGAAGATATTTTATCTCCCTACTAGGACAGGCTGTGTCAATTGTATTTACTAATGGTAACGATGAGAATAGTTCTGGCGCTATATTAAAAGCTTTCCAGAAGTCCACCCCTAATATAATTGGAGTAGAAACTGACGGTATTAAGTAAAACTTTATTACCTTAACCGTGTCATTAAGTAGAACTGGTAACATTACGTAACCTTCTACTTTTGCTTGCGAATCATTTGCTGTAGCTACTGATTTAAGTTCGCTACAGTTTCTTAACGTCAAACCCTGACTCAGGAATGTTTCACCCATGTTCGCCCCTAATATCGTGACAACTGATCCCGAGTCCAACAATCCTTGATACAATTTCCCGTATATGGAAATATTTAAAAATGGGCGATCATCATAAGTATAATTTCGAACCGTATTTAACGTATTTATTGGTTTTTTCATTTTACTCGTATTAATTTGAGGAAAATTTATTTTATTCAAACTATTATTAATGAGAAATTTCTTATTGTAAAAGAATTTTTCTCTACGGTTCGAGTTTATTAGTTTTTTGACCTATTCATACCTACTTTATTTTTATTGCAGTCCATACATTCATTTATTTTTACGTTGTTTTTCCCGCACCCGTAACAAAATATTTTCCTACAATTTGGGGCAGTATGTCCCGAAGATTTACAACGTGAACAATACCAATTGTTCTGTTTATATTTATTATAGTTATCATTTTTACGATAATTATGATATTTATTTATTTTTTGATCTTTATTCATATTATATTGATTTTTATTTATTTGTTTGACTTCTGTTATTGCTGAGTGTTTAGAGCTAGATCCTTTGTATGCAAGTTCCGGAGCAATTAATTGTGCATTTAGCTTTGGCGGCTCTGTGAATTGTGCCGTACGTTCTCTGGTATAGTCTAATTGTTTACACTTTATTTTTAAATCTTCAACCGTGTCGAATTCCTGTAACGCTAACGCTAACTGTATCTCCGGGCGAAGGTTTTTTCTTATTAATTTTATTTTTTCGTTTTCTGCTAGCGGTACCGTTAACTTAAAGAAATAGTTTAACATAATAATGATAAAAGTTGTAGACGACTCATTAAATCCTTGTGTCCTGTTTTGAATTTCTTTTAACAATTTATCGTCAAAGTCGAATTGCGAGAATTCGGTGACTAGATTTATTTTCAACGACTCCCAATTTGTCAACGTAGGTTTAATGCTACGGAACCACATTAATGCCCTATCCGAGAACAATTCTATTGCCGAACTGAATAACTGTTGGTTAGTGATACCTCTTGATTCGCTCAGTTCTTCCAATCTTTGTAAGAAAGTACGGACGCAAGAGTTACCATCGTAATGCAGGTTCAATTTTGCGACAGAACGCTCATGATTTACGCATGGCGCGACCTGGTAAACAATACCACTCGACGCCGCAGTTTGAGGGTCTATATTACCCTGAACAGGATCTAGCGACGCTTTAAATGTTACAAACATATTGTCTAACTGCCCGAGGTATTTATTCAATTCTTCTTCTAACGCAGAAAATAGTTTAATATTAAATTTGGGATCGACACGCCCTAACCTGTGGTATAAATGATGGGCAAGTGCTCGAACCCTATTCAAAGATTTAAATTGTTGCTTTTTCTCATTAAAAAATGATTCTATTTCTGCTAATTTTAACCGTATAACTGACAGTTCGGACTCAGCTTCAATATCTGCGTCCAAAATATCTTCCGAAGGGATATCCTTCGCTAATTTTCTCACTTGAGAACGAAGCTCGACCACCGTCGCCGCCGGAGTTTCGCCTCTGATAGTAGCTTCATAAGCTAACTCTTCTTTGTGTAATAAATTGTACGTAATCGGACGTTCCATGATAAATTTGAAAAAATCTTTACCCGAAAACTAATTTAATTTACTTTTAAGTGTTTATCAGTGAAGGTAGATTTAAAATGCGTAAAAGTTTTGGAATGTCTTACTAATTTTCCGTAAAATGGAAGTCTATATCAACTTGACTACGACAATGTCAATGTTGTTGATAGCTATATATATAAAATATGTTCGTACACGTACTTACAATTAACAAAGTTTGTTAAAATAAAACAATCTAAGAAAATTTATATAAAAACAAAAAAAAATATTCCTATGTCTCCAGACAGATTTGTAAAGTAATATAGTAATAAAGAGTTATACCCTAAACAAACAATTAAATATAAGTGCTTAAATTAATGGTTACACGTAAATAATTTTGTACAACAACCACAATAATTTTATTTGTTACAAACGATCTTCGTAAACGAAGATTCGATTTTTGTTCTACCTACCACATTATATAAGTATTGATACGCCTTAACTTTAATTTGTAGCAATTTCAAAGTACCTCAAATTTGGCACGAAAATAATAAATGGTAAAAAATAATCACGGTACCTCCTATTAGAGTATTACAACTGTGACTAAAAATATGCATATAGTTGTACAACAATTACAACTACAATTAATCGCTACTTTTGCAATAATTAAACTGCTATGTATCACTAGTACTTATTATACTTGTATAATGTATACAATGTATGTGATTTCAAATCAATCTCTGAAATAAAATTATTGATTAGTACAAGGTCATCCATACGTTATCCTAATTGTTCCAACGGAAAAATTAGTGTCTTAAACAAAACCACTGTTGGGCAGCCACTGTTGTATTTAATATTGTAGTGGTAGTATTTAAATTTGAAGGTGTTGTAATATGAAAAGCTTGGAAGTTATGTTGTTAAACTGGTGTATTTATACTATTGGAAGATAAGAAATAAAACCATTCAAAGAGCCAGTTACGTTGTCTTTATTTTGACCTCCTTATGGCACAACCCCCCCCCCCAATCTCTGGAGTATAATATCTCCGTTGAAAAGATAACAAATTAAATAGTTACAATAGTATAACTTAAATAACACCTAAGGATGACGTTCCAAAACTTTCTTAATAATAACAACTAATGAGGATCTCAGGGATGGAGTCCGTCTAAGACCATCAACGTATGGATTCGCTTGTGATTATTTTAAGAGACAATACCTTCAGAACTGCTTTTAATAATATGGTTGGTAATTAGATTTTTGAGCGCCACTGGTTGTAGAAAGATAGGCCGGCAACCAGTCCAGCCAAGGTATAACTCGTCTTATCGGAGACTCGTAGAGGGGTCGCCTACTGTTCGGAAGACCAGCGTAACCTTTGGGCCCCGTACGTTGCTCCCACTGTAATGTGTGCGATAAATAGCGTTATAATTAACGCGTACTAAAATACAGGACGGTCGGCGACGGGTGGCGATGCCAAGGCGAGTCAAAGCTCGTCTCTAAGTGACCTGATGGAATAGTACAAACCAGGGTCCGCTTTCCCAGTCGCCCTGGTTTGTGATCCACGAGCCTAGTGCTCGTGTCACGTGCAACTGGCGTGATACATTGGACAATCTAACTTTACTAATTTGAATATTGAAAACTAATATAACTACAACTTTACTGACCTATGGGGAACTTAAACGAAGGCGTGAGGATCGCCTAGGTTTCCGAAGAGTGCCCTGCACGCGAACCACGCGTTTCTGCGATGGTACACCATTCTGCAAAGAATGCAGATCTAAACTATTGGAAGATATATCCGATGCTAAGATCTTGGAAAGAAAGAACTAAGGCTACATACCTTAAGAGAAGATGCACTGAATTTAAACGATGCTACTATGCACCACTAAAAAAACCAAGTTAAGTTCGACCGTCTATCAAGAACTCTAAAGTAGGAATGACGCGACGCCGATCGAATTCTCCTGCGTAGTCATCTGCCTTTCATTTCGAGTAGCAGTCATTTATGTCGTCACATCCTCCGCGTTTTGCATTCTAGATGTTCTAAAATGGCTACCAATTCTAACGACTTGTGAACGTCAGATGTCGTGACTGTACTTCCTTTTCTCCATAGACCGTACTTGCATTTTTCTAAGGTATCCAACCTGAAACCTCTACACACGTCTGCAAATTGGATACTATTGAAGTATTTCTTCGTTGGAGATAGAATTTAATATTTGAGTTTCAAAAGCTTAAAAACAACGACATCTGACGACACACTAATGCAGATGGTAGTTGCATTTCTTATGCGACGATATGACTATCGAACGAGAGGTGGCTAGTAATACGCCAACACGCAACAGATGGCAGTACCTGTTTTCAAAACGCGATAGTGTGTGTATTTTATACGTAACAGTATTACCAAACAAAACTTCTGTGTCTTTGAACAAACGATAGAAAATAAACTACATGTACAAATGAGTTCATAACATATATTAGTATATGTACTATTCATTTCAATTCACAAAGAAATGTCTGTAAAATTTTACTATTTATAAGTCTGTTAATTACCAATAATAATGTGATAATTCTAAAAAAGTATTCGCAATGGATAATTGGTTATGAAATAAAATGAACCATATATAGCACGTAAACACTTCTTTTGAATCTTCAAAACTCTATCTACATCTGTGCTAGCTCCCCAGAGAACACTTGTATGACATAACATGTTGACGGAGGTCATTAAACGACTAATTATTCCCCAAAGATGGTCCCGAGCAAAGTCAGTGAAATCAGTTGTAATAATGGACTTGGAATTATTCGATGGGTTTTTACTGGGCGTAGGTAGTTATGTGTAATCCAAATTAAATGAATCCACAAAAAAAACATTACAAAATTTCCCCAATTTTGGGGTATAATTCCCACTTGGTACCTGTAACATCAATGAATTCGAGAAGTCACGGCGTAATAGTATTTACTGTATCAACTGCAAGTGGCCCATCCGATGATAATGCTCACAGTTATGAAGCTTCACTGCTCTCGAGTCTCACATAATCAACGAAATTCTCAGAAACGGAAGTGGCCAACTCCATTTATATAAGCCTAAAAAGGTAAGGTTGCATCCTCCTTGCCTCCTAGAGGTCCGTCTCAGGTTTCAACATACAGACGGTGTGTAACAGCTTTTATCTTGCCTATGACTAATAGTTGCTTATTAATATATGCTTAAAATTAAATAGTTCAAAATAATATTATAAATAAAAAGTTTGTGAGGAAATATAAGATAATATTATCTGTTTTGTTTATCAAACAACACGACTATTCAATTAATTGTCTCTAATTTTTAACTTATCGTATTAAAATATCTAGAAAACCCATTTTATTAAACTTGTGTAAAGTTTTTAGTGTTATTATATACTAATAGCGCTTTCCCCGCGGCTACGCCGCGTGAATAGCCCTAAATAGCTATCTAGGGAGTAGTTTTATGTTATTAACATAAAACATTAATTAGGTTTATTTATTATATACATATTTTATCCGTGCAAGAACGGAAATAGAACACAATTCTCTTCAGCCGGGCAGCTTGTCATAAGGCGACAAAACAACCCACAACGAGGTGGTACGGTATTTGCCCGGCTGGGTGCAGTGTACCTGAAATTCATAGGCATTTATATTAATTACACAATACATAATATATTTATGTATTGTGTAATTAATATAAATGCACAGCCTTTAATAGAATTCTAATCCAGAGACTTGTGTGCTATATGGCTTAAACCAAATCAAGGTAATAAAAACTTCAGCCTCGTAATTGTATCGTCCTATATGGATGAGTCAGACAAGGTGCCGCCACCTGCAGACAGACTGATCAGATTCTGTAAGAAAAATGGCTGGGAATTGATCATATCTACAGGCTCTAATGTCCACACAACCCTCTGTGGAATGGATGAATGGAAGCAAGCAACAACAGAGGTAATTATCTTGTTGAATATATACTACTAAGTCAGACATAGTAAACAATGGCAGTCTGAGGTGTCAGTTCATTTTGGGAAAGGGGTCTCTTACTTAAAATAGTCTGGAAAACCCTGATCTATTATTATATTATAAATTACTGAAAATGCCGTGTCTGTACATTGAAGCTATTTACAAAAAAACAACTAGAATACACTATATAAACGTCCGTGAACATAATGCATTTTTTTTAGATTTCTTCTTTGTTTGTTCGGGATTCACGTAAAACTACTAGGTCGATTTCGATGCGGTTTTCGCTGATCGACAGAAAATTCTTAAGACTTAAAATCTAAGCTACTTATTACCCTAGGAATCACGCGCATTTTTTTTAAATTATGTAAAATGGCCACAAAAAAAAGATCTAATTCCAATGTCATTTTTTCACTGATCAATAACAAATTTTATGTAATAAAATATCTGATATTTTTATCCCGGGAATCTATTATTATTATAATTTTCCTTGAGATGTTTACCTCGCACGTCTATGTGCATGTACTTTTGCTCAAAAACATGTCATCTCTCAAATACAAATATGGTGCATACCTTAAGTTTTCATTTGTCTTACAATTTCACTAAACCATTATGTAGAGACACATATCATACAAAATTATATTATGAATATTAGCCTGTTTGGCTATGACTAATGAAACTATTTAACAAAGGTTTCCATTTCTGCCAATGTGTCTACGGGACTCTGAAGAACGTTCAGTGATGAAAAATTTAAACCTTTCGCAATTATTAATCACAGTCATATTAGTTAAGTGTGCCTTTAGAAGTAGTAGACCGTACGAGTTTCGTAATGATGTGTTAGATATACACTGCATATATAAAGCCAATTTAAATAAAAAGCTAATAAATGCAAGTTATTTTGTAACAAAGATATATTGTTAAAACCAACACAACGGTTATTACCGGAAAGCATTCGATAATTTATTTAATTAATCGACACAAATATATAAATTATCGCTAAACAACATTGAAATCAATAATCTGCGGGAATACATTTTTCGTAAACATAAAGCCATAAAGAAATATCTCATTTGTAAGTAGTTTGTTTTAAGAAAGCAATCACTTACAACTGAATTCAATTATTAGAAATAAGTGACTCATTGTATGAGTTGAGCTTAATTAATGTTGCCAATAAAATATAAAGGTAGTACAATTAATCATAATTTAACATGTTTTTTAATCATTTGTAATAACCTGGAATGTTATGTTATCAAAGCATAGCAAGCATATCACAAGTCACACATAACACGCACACACACATACACATACACACACAACACACACACACACACACACACACACACACAACACACACACGCACACGCACGCACGCACGCATTCATACATATTTCATCCTTTTTTTTTTTCTTTAAATGAATGTAACAATAATTTCACAATCAGAATTGTACCACTAGGAAGGAGGTCCCCAAGATACAGGTCGACCTAGTTTGGGGACCAATAACTCAGAAATTTGTGAATTATGTTTTTTTTCTCAATAAATGATTTTTTTTTTTTTTTTTGAAAAGCAGTAATAAGATAGTTAATCTATTTTGGAGTTCATTGTCATACGACTTTATTAAAAGCCATGGGCGATGTATTCACGTAATTGTGAAATACTTTAGGCTAGTTGTATGTTATTTTATTACGACATACAGAGATAATCTTTTTAGTCGCTTTTTTATGGATCCTTGTCAATTTGTTTATTCATCCATGCCATTGAGAGTGAACTGATTATATGAATAATTTTGGTATTCTTTACTTACGATATACATAAAAGTACTCACTATACTATTGACACATAATACTTTTTATTCTAGAAAATATTGTTACAAACTGGCCTGCATGGCTATTGTTTCATACCGACAAAGAAATGCCGCGCACCGGGTTTACTGCCGCACAAGATTTATTGCCCCTTCTGCATTTGGAATTATTTTTGTTTACTTGGTATTTAAAATGTCCAATTAGACAAAAGCCTGTTGTTATTGTTTTCGACTTTGTTGGCCGTTCTCGGGAATAGATAACCAGGTGCGCAAATTACTTTTTCTCGGAAACTCCAGTCCACGCGGTCGATTTTTTTGTACTGTATATTTGGTATAAAAGAATGCCCGGTCGGAGGGGTGGGCAGTCAATCGACGACTACGATACAATGAAGACGTGTAGTACTTTCGATTAGCGACATAGTTACGGAATTTCCGCGTGTTGAATTGCATTGAATCGTGCAATGTGAACTCGTTGCATCCAGTTTTATTTTATACTTGTATAATACGTGTTTGTACAGTTCTAATAAACTCTATAGTAATTCCAACGGTATTTATTTTAATTCGAGTCCTGTAGCTCGTAACAATATAATGTTTTTCGGTGGACTTTAATGAAGTTGACGTGAGCAAAGCTCAATGCAACTATTGTGCCTACAACACCGAAGGTGTATTAACAGTCGGTAATAATATATATGAACCAGCTATAAATACCTATTCATAGGTACTATTCCTACTGGTACTGGTCCTATTCGTATCGTTTATTTACATTGCTATCAGTATAAATTTGACATAAGCACCATACAAGTAATGTCAAAATTCAATCAATGGTGAAGTAAGTGAATGAATCGTACGATATAGAAAATAGCTCCAATCTTTAAGCGAGTGTATTCTGCTGCATAAGTGGAATGACTCCAAAGTGTTTTTCATTGTATAGGCTTCATTTACTCATTTATACCGACTCGTTTATATCAGATGTATACACAACTTGAGAATAAAATATTATCCACAAAAGCAACATGTTAAAAATGTATGCTCAATAACATATGGACGTACACCTACATTCTATCACGTAATACAATGTAAATCAAATAATTGCCGCATTTAATAACATCTACTCATAAACGTGCGACTTATGCGCTACTTCAAATTTACTTTTAAAATATTAATGATAAATATTTGAAGGATATCCTATATAAATTTCAATCCTTTTCGTGTACTAAGCTCTTATGTCCTTTTATTAAAATTTAAATTCGGCCCCTATTCATCCATAGTACATAAAATATGGATACATTATATCAAAATCAATACGTTGAAACATCGACTAACGACGGTTTCTCTTATTAATATTATCCATTCACTTCCCTAACTATGGATAGAAAATTGAGATTAGTTGTATGAAGTGTGATGAATAATTTTTTTACCAGTAGTTAACGCAAATGAATCAACAGTAAGATACAGGAACTGACTATAGAACAACTGGATACCATTTCACGGAAAGGTATATATATACCTATTGCACTTGTTCAAGGCTTGTAATAATGCCAATGACCATGAAAGTTTGGAATTGGGTTTATTCTGCATTATTATTCTATTGAATAAAATAAAGTATTATTTAAAAAAAAACAATAAAAGCATGTTATTTATCTGTCTTCTATAAAGACGTACAGTCAAGTTCATTAATATATATGCATTGACAAGGATTCAAAATATTGTATGCACTAGAATGTTAAAAAATATATTTACAATGAAATAAATCAATAATTTGTGGTCAACTTTTAGATTCATTTATATGTGACTCCGTTCAATAATATGTATGCATTACGGTCATAATTATGTGTGCAGTGATGGATTCATAAATATTTTGAATACGGTTTACGTTTAAACTTGTCAAACATTACATTTTATGAAACCTTTCAAACTCTTTAATCAAAGTTTGCGATTGGTAACATTAGTTACTGGTCGAAAAGATACATTTGTTTTTTTTTCAAAGATAAAGTGTTTGACATTTACCTAATATTTTTAAAAGATAAATTAAAATTTATTTATTATTAAAAATATATAGAATTACAGACTGTAAATTTTTTAACATTCTAGTGCATACAATATTTTGAATCCTTGTCAATGCATATATATTAATGAACTTGACTGTATATCATACCGTGAAGATTTATGCCAATTTTTTTGGTAAATTATTGATCCGTAATTACCAACGAAAGGTTGTTTCGATTGCACCGGATTTTCGTTCTTTTGTGGAAACCGACCCCTTAATGCAGTATCACTCAACCATAAATTACGATGGATTCCTATGGATGTTACCGACACTATCACCATGTAGTCATATAGTATATTAGCTCGGATGTAGTCATTAGTAACAATATGCACTTTAGCCAAGAAAACTGGCTTAGCTCTGCATGCTCTGTACTTGGTTCAAACCCATGTCATTCAGATACGAAAAATCCACTAAGGCCGAAGTAATCTTCCAAACTAAAAATCGCACTCAAAAACCAAGATTAAGCGAAAACTCCTTTCCTGTAACAAATTAAAATTGCAGAGATAAAAGTTAATATCTACCGACGACCAACTATGCCAATATTTTTTGCTAAACATATTATTGTAAACAAATAATTTGCTTTCACTATGTTATTATTGTTTTATTATAACCTTAACAAAGTCATAATCTTGGCAAAAAGAACACGTACCTATATAATTAATCTCACCATCTTAGCTGGATAAGGAAATATAATTAATAGATGGCTATCTTACTGGAAATTTTATTGATAAGGAGATTAATTAAATACCTTCCTTTGTGCAGTTGCGAAACACACCTTTATATGTAAAATATAACCGAGGCCTGTAATCTAAATGAAAACTCATGTGCAAACAGACGCTTGAGATAATAAGCCGTACAAAATTAAAAAGTATTTTCGAAATCTACGAAACTTGCTAGACTGTGTGACAGTTTGCACGTAGCTAATAATAAATTCTAACATTATTTGCATACAAAAACAGGCAGTAAAATATCACCTTATCGTAACACTTTTCAAATCTCATAATATGATGATGATTATGAGGAGTTCATACTTACTTACATTTACTTGTATAAAATAATAACTTCATAATTTTGTACCCCCGTGCAATGTCTATGGCGACTTTATACATACACACATTTATATTATTACGCCTAAACAGGCGTGATAATATGAGTGTATGCTTCTTTTTATACAATGTCATTGAGTGTATGTATGTACAAAATAAATGCTATGGGTGGGTCCCCACTTGCGACTTTTATAAAATGGTAAAAAGTGTTTCAATTGTTTTGATAGTCATTTACTTTATTGTTTATTCTTAAAAGCCTATTGTTAAAGTATTTATTCCTATGTTCATTAACATCCCAATGTACTATATATATAGGCTTCTTCAAAAAGGGTGTAAACAGATATTTAAGGTCTCAACGAGATAGGCAACACATCGGTTCCCTCCACATGATCTGTGGTTCCCTCAGTGTTCCAGATGTTCATGGGCGACGGTAACCACATGCCATGAAGTGGATCCGTGTGCCAGTTTGTCTACAAGCAATCTTAAAAAAAACGGTTTGAAGTGCATTCTCATTTTGATTTACAATACAGGTATTTCCTTCTAGTTTCACTAAAGGGATTTGGCAACCAAAAAAAGTAACGAAAATATTCAGTTAATCAAAAGTGCATATAACTTGGACACACCTGTAATTAAAAACTTAATATTTATCCGCTCTTGGTATGAAACTCGTATAGAAATAAACTAGCCAAGTGTTTCTTGGTCTATGTGCAATGAAGGGATCCGTAATGGCGACAAACGATTACTGTCATCGCCAGATACTTATGAAACCCCAAAAAATGTCTAAGAATTCTATCTTACCATCTACACCTTAGTGTCCAATGTCTATAGGCGATGGTAACCGCTTCCCATCAAGTGGGCCGTCTGCCTGTCTGCTGAACTCCTGTAATAAAAAATAAATAATAGAATCTACAATACAACTCAACGTATCATTCAAGCTAATTTGATGAAAATATTTTTCAAGTTCAACCTCCTTTTATAATATTTGCAGGATTTTTGGCTCGACAGTTTAAAATTAAAATTTTGATGTACCCAGTCGTGTTTAGATTCTTGAAATTATATTTTATAAATTAAGATAAAAAGGTCGTTCATTTCATGAGGCTCTTGCAGGGCACTGTGTCTGTGAGTGCGACATTACAATTATACACGGTTAAAGTTGACTCAAGGATTTTATGAAGTAAAAATATTCGAAACTTTATCTGAATATAACATATCCCCCTGTAAAAAATCTACGATTGTGCCGCTCTGACTAACCCAGCGGTGCAAGGGGTGCCTGGCACCCGAGCGCGGCGCAGGGACCAAAGATCATTAAAAATATCATGGTTTTTCATAATTTATTTATATATATAAATTATGATACGATATATAAAACCCAGTAGTTTTTGGGGAAAATGAAAAAATTTCGAAATTTCATATGTTCCTTAAAAATTAAATATTATTCTGGGGCGAATAAACTGATTTTCACACCCCGGCGCCCTACACACTTAAGGCGTCCCTGACAATCTAAATTTGAGTTAAATTGGAAAGCATCATTATGGAAATTCGCTAACGGAAGACAAGTTGCGACAGCAAATTTACAACGTAGTGCAAATGAGTCATCGTTATCGGTACATTCCACAACCCGTATGCATTCGGAGCCTAACGATGTTTTTTTGGACTTTGTTATATATATCAATAATCATATTAGTATATTTAAAATCCTTGAAGCTTTTCCATTAACTTCGAAATTTACTCAGTTCTGCGATAGAAGTGGCGTCTAAAGTCGTAAAAAACAGTACACGTATTTCTCACAATGTCGTTATTGTTAGGTTCGTTTTGTAATATTTATAAATGAATTTAATTAATCAATGTCTGATAAAATATTTCGGTATTGTTTGTTGTAACATAACAAGCCTCGTCACTAATTATTTAAATATGCAGGCTACTCCAACGTGTTATGTTAAATTATGTACATTTGTTGCGCAAAAATTGATATTTTTTTGAGAGTTTAACTTCTGGTATGTTCTTTTTAGGTACACCAGCAGTAAGTATATGTTACAACATATACTTAGTTTACACAAAACGTAGGTGTTTCTTGTTAACAAGAGATGCCTTCGTAATAGATCGACAGATAACTCATCATTGTACCTACACCAAGCATAAACAGACAACAGACAGAAGTAGAAAAGATAAAAGATAGTACAACGGGCGGCCTTATCAATAGAAAGTGATCTCTGCCAGACAACCCTTGGCAGGGGTTGATATATTTTTAATACTGGCTGGTAGTGCAGACTGCAGTAAATAAATAATGATGGATGATAAATAACCGTAATATAAATATGCACGTATGTATATATATATATGTGTGTGTGTGTGTGGGTGTGTGTGTGTGTGTGCGCGCGTGTGTGTGTGTGTGTGTGTGTGTGTGTGTGTGTGTGTGTGTGTTTTTTTTTGTGTGCGTGCGTGTATACTTGTGTATGTATATATATATATATACACACACACACATACACACACAAAGATACGTGTATGTGAATAAAATTGTAGAGGTTAAATTTCTGTACAATGAAAAAAATGCTATAAACCGAGTCAGGGGGATGTAAGAAGTGAAATAAAACTAATTTAATTTATTTTTCAATTTTTTTGTTTCTCTGTTTGTTTGTCTGTTTGTACTGGCTAATCTCCGAAACGACTGGACCGATTTACATAAAATTTTGTATGGTGGTAACTTTTATATCCCTGGTCAACATATAGGATACTTTTGATCCCGAAAAATTACAGAGTTCCCGTGGGATAATTAAAAAAACCGCACCACGCGGACGAAGTCGCGGGCAGACGCTAGTATATAATAGTAGCATTAAGAATTATTATACATAAAAAGTAATACTTCTGAATCTGATTTTTAAAGTACGGTAAGGATTTGGCTCGTCTTATAGCAATGATAAACTCATTCCAGACACGCACGGCCTAGACAAGACGGGTTTATTCTGTATTTAGTGGAAGGGCGCAAATTAGGGGTGCCAGATATACATACAGAGAAATTCAAAGCGTTCCTTGAAGTAAAGAGGAGTAGTGGGTAGGAACAGTTTACTAAAGAAGTGTGAAAATGAGCGTATTCCGACGTAGATTGGTCGGTAACCAATAGAGTAGAATAACCGGTAGGATTTTGTACGGAACTCAGAGACGTGGTCATATTTACGTAGCCCAAATATGAATCTTATACAAAAAATATTGATGGTGCTCAAGTAATTATTCATGGGATATACCCAGATAGCAGGCATCGATGATGCCATCAATAGATGATTTTTGGTAGAAAAACAAATATTGGGTAATCTTCTGAAGCTAATCTTTTTTTAATTTATCTGACCTTGTATTAACTATGGGCCAATTTTTCAATCGTCAGATAAAAGTTATCTGTCAAATAAATTATAATCTAACTAAATTCAGAAGTGGAACAATTCCACTGTTTTATTCATGCAACTGTCATTTTAATTTTCTCATGTTGTGTTTTATATACATTTTATCCTTATTCTTAATAATTAGAATTAAAATTAAGGTTATAGATATCTATCTATCTATACTAATATTGTACATGTTGTAGTATGTAATACAAAATTTGTATTTTTGTAACGAATAAACTCAAATACTACTGGACTGCTTAGGCTATATAAAAATTAGACATTCGTACTATAACTTCAATAATATAATCAATCAATCACCATCAATCTAAAAAATACTTGCCGCTGGAATCAGGTTTTTCAAACATTAAATTTCATCAATTTTGATGAAATTTAATGTTTGAATGAGACCCGGGGTGGTTTAGACTCACAATAAGATCCGGTAGGTGGCGCTGGAATCGGGTTCTATATTTTTATTATATTTTATCTCAAACTTCTGTTTTTACTTATGTCGGTTTTTTATATCTTACTATCCCATTCATTTTACTTCTATGAAGTTTGTCTCAAATTTTAACCAGTAGTAAGGCAAATTAATAGATGATACCTGGAATTAATCTATTGTGCATAACAGGATTTTTAATAGAGAAGTCGTATAGTGCCGGTTCCTATATCTTACTTAGAATTTTACATTAACTTCATATAATTCATGCAAATTTTCTACCAATGGTAAACCAAAAGAAAATTCATTGATTCTCCGTAATGCTTTGACTAACGTAAGCTAGTTAGCTTTAAGCTATGCTTAAGGCTGTTTGAATATCCAGTATTATTTAAATAATGATACCGTACGCATCTAGGTTGAAAGTAAGGCTCTGAATTAATTAATTCACTAATATTGCGCAGATTGTTGATAATAGAATATTGTTATCTATATCGTCATCATTGAATTGCCTGAATATAAAATGCTAATAAGATTGTGTATAAGTTCTTCGACGCTACGATATAATACTGATACTAAAACAGACTACTTAGAAATAAAAAACGCCTATTAATTTTGTTTCATGCATGATGCAACCGAATGATAACAATGAAAAAGACAACAGCAATAAAAATCTACCTGATTGTTGATTCTATTCAACGCTTTAAAGGTTTTCTATTATCAGTATTGCAAACACAGTTTGAGAGGTACGCTCGCTTCCATGAACTTACATAAACAAGGCGAAGACAGGAACTGGACCGGTTCGCTCACTTAAAAACTAGTATTTTGTACTCAATTTCACACACTAGATGCTTTGGCACTTTTATGAGTAAGTATCACAAGGAGTTAATACGTCGAACAAGTACAGAATAGTTGAGAAATTGGCGCCACGGTGTTCGATAGGCGCATGCGCAGCGCTCAACGGCGCGTTTCTCACTGTAGTTACTGCAACTGTAGGATAACCTCGTCCGCCGTCGCTGTTTCAAATCTTACTTTACACCAACATCACTTCTCGTCCATGGAATAGTTCTTTTTGGTATTATTTTTGTTTTGTACTCTGTAAACGATTTGTTATAATCTGTGTAGATGGACGAATAATCACTATACGTAAGCACTGTAAATTAGTGATATGAAATAGGAAACCCCATAACGCAAAAATCCAAAACAGATGCATGTGTAAACGCCCCCAATACAGTTCCGCGGAAATTCACTAAACCAGGCGTTCATTGTAATTGATAAGCATTATCTGCATTATATTTGATAATTACCAGCATTCATTACATACTTAAAAACATTTTATTCTCAATTTAATGATTCAAGGAATCAACAATGAATTACTTGTATGGTATTTGCTTAGGCAATAAATTCACTTTCAACAAGCATAAGAGAATGTACCTGCACCTGATCACGTGATAATGACACGGCTCAGGCTGTGTTCACTGTTTACACAACCGCGGTCGAGGTGCCGGTTGCCGGCGACAATGGCCGAGCGTTTCGATACCTTTTGTGTTCACAATTCTTTTGCTATACTGCTATTTTAGGACTCCGTAGTTATTTAAGCAAAATTAAAGCTTTAAAGCCCTAACAAAATTGACATACCTATCCAATGTCCATCCAACCGTCTGTCTGTCTATGTATTTTTACTATTAGGCCTACATGAATGAATGGTAGGAAGGTGTATTCAGCATACTACATCCACAATGGAAAAGTGAAACCACGAAAACATTATTGTTAATAATATTAGAGGTGGCTGCCATGCATGTGACTGAGGAATTAGATAGTTTTTTTCAGAAAGAACGTTGATTTATTTAGGACGTTTATATGATTCTAAAAGTAAACTTAAAAGTAAAGCTGTCCCAAAAGGGGTATTAAATTCAAATAGGTTTTCTTTATCGTGGTCAAATACACAAACTAAAACAAGTGCTTCAAGTCTGATATTCGTTTTTAAGCGACGACCTTCGTCCATCTACCGAAACCTTGCTATCTAATATGAATCATACATACTTTTTGTATACCTTAGACAGCTAGTTTCTTCAGAGCCGGTAGCACGTTGATAACGTTGCCAACGTCCAGGAGACGGTAACTATAGCATCAGGTAGACCTAGAGTAGCCTTGTATGCCAGGAATAAAAAATTATCTTCAACATAGTCATAAATAGTCAGTTATGGGAGGGATATGAATCTATAGAGTCATATCCCTCCCATGCTTGCAATTAAATAAGCGTGTATGTATGAAGAGATTAATGAAAGTTGATAAAGCGAAAAGTGTTTGTCAGTATCGCAGCAGATGGAAATCCATCGTCTCTGCCTACCCCTACCCCAATCGGAAACAGGCTTCATTCACTATATCCATGTATGTATAGATAGTATAAAGGTTGAGGGTCAAACCACTTTAAAGCGTACAATAATTAAAATGTAAGATATTAATTGGACAAAGAGAGGACATAAAGATTGAGATAATAGTAATTAAATGAAACACTGAACTAGAAGGGTACTTGGGAGAATTACATTTTCAGTTGACTACTACAGTTGAGGAAAGTAGTAGGTTACATTAATGTAGATAGAGGGATTGACAAAAAGTACAGTGGTCAATACGAGCAGGCATTTAAGATGTACTCTGAAGTCTAAACTAATAGTAACAGAATTAAATTACACAGATGACCGCCTATGTAATAACAATCATTGTATATTAATACAATGATTGAGGATATTAATCCTCGACATCCTTTAATATCAAGCATGACACTTCCTTTTATAATTAAATTATCAATTGTACTCATATGTCTGTAACATTTTTATTGTCTTTACCTACAACCATATCAAAACACACACATCACGTCACATTATATTCAATAGCCAGCAGACGCTAAGTTTAAAAACCTTTGCAAGAAAATATTTGTTCTAGTATAAACCTAACTAGCGATCTCGGCAGACGTCGTCCTGTCCTGAAAAAATTTAAACAGCGCCACCTACCGGGTCAAACACATAAAATTTCATCAAAAACGTAGAACCCGATTTTAGCGCCAAGTATGCTGTTTAGATTGATGGATTATAGCATTGAACTTTTAGTAGGTATCCCTAATTTTTATATAGCCTGATTAATCAGGGATAATGTAGCATTCGAATGGTGAAAGAAATTTTGACATAGGCCCATTAATTTTTGAGTTTATTCATTACAAACATACAAAAATACAAATCTTTCCTCTTTTATAATACTAGTATAGATGTGTGAATGTGGAATGGACTCCCTTGGGCGGTTACTATGAGCGCACAATATGAGAGGGATATATACTTCAAAAAGATCGTAGACCCATGGAGGCAGGCAACGTATTTGCTCCCTTAGTAAACCAATTTTTTGTATTGCCAAGCTGGCAAGAAATAGACGAGATGGGATAGAATGGATGAGCTACGGGAGTTGAATATGTGGATGGGATGAGATATGGGGAAGTAGGCCATCGGAGCTCTCACTTAACGTACGAAACACGATTAGCTCAAGGCTATATAGTTTTGCACCGATATTCTGTGAGAACGTGGTATCACACCCGTCGAACTGGCCCTAAGAGGTGAAATAAGATGGTGATTCCAGCATGGCTTTACCACATCCAGGTACAACCGTCCTATAGATATCTGTCAATTTGTCTACACGTAAATCTTTGAAAAATAAATGAAATCAAATATTATTAATTCTGCTAGACAAGTTTAAGTTTATACAAGCATGGCTTCATATACCTATAGACTTTTAATAGACTTTTATGAGGAAAATATTTTCTTTAAGCGCTGCCAATTGCACTATATTATTCTATAGTAAATATATGTATGTATCTCCATAAAATTCTGCCGACCAATTGTCGAGGATGCGGAAATTTGCAGAAACATTTAGTGTCAACTCATTTCCCATAACGTATTGTAAGTAAATCGACAAAATCGTTTGTTCGCTTTTAAGTGAATAGTTAAACAAAGGGTACGTACGACAGGAGCACAGTTACGTCGCTCCACTTTCCAAATCTAGCGCATGTCGCAAGCTATGTCGCAAGATAGACGCTACGTTTCCATTTTTTTCTATTAATAATATTAGCCCATAAACATCCTATTTTAGGTTTAAACCTGTACCCACTACGATTGTTGAAGACGGATTGACTGGTTTGACACATCGCTTTTCTCTACATATGTTCAGGTTTCATTGTGATGTTTTCCTTCACGGTAAGCACATGGTAAACAACAATACGTATACATATTGGATCATGAAACTGCTTCTGTATTACCAACCGTGCTTCGTGAACAGGAATCGAATACACGTCATTTAAAAACTAGTGCATTAGTCACTACACTACTATGGCTGTGCTATTTTTTTGGAGGTTTACGCCTCTTGTAAATCATCATACATCCGTTCATGCCATGAGTATGAAAAAAGATTGTGGATCACGCAGAGAAGATACGAGTGGCCTAC
Organism: Dendrolimus pini; assembly: GCA_949752895.1. Classification (NCBI taxonomy): domain Eukaryota; kingdom Metazoa; phylum Arthropoda; class Insecta; order Lepidoptera; family Lasiocampidae; genus Dendrolimus; species Dendrolimus pini. Next base: position 13,061,923 of record OX457128.1, on the reverse strand, counting down.
CTACCAACGACAGATTTTTATTTATAACTTACTATTCACTTATAGACGACTCTCGGGTACTTTCAGGGTACAGTGGGGTGAATAAAAAAAACCTTTACTCATGACCCGTATATTGTATTCATTTGGAGTCTTCATATGATACAAAGTTACAAACCTTTGGTACAGTACATAAAATAACACAATTAAAAGATTATCGCCTTTCATTAGCGAACAGCGCCATCTAGTGATCGATCACATAAAACAACTTCCATTGAGGCGATGTGGCGCGTTTAACAACTTATTTATTTACCTTACCTACTATTAGTTAAAATTTGACATTCATACAGCTTGTAACACTCTTTTTCAATTTTTTGCCGCACCATGGATTCAACGCTATTTCCTATTTTACCTACTTTCAATCTATAATGACATAATAGACTTACAGCATTCAATATGAGTCACAGTTACCAAAGGACAGATTTAGGGCCCTAGAGTGGAGACGATGCCTCTAGGACTCCCTGCAGACCAGTGGATCGATGACCTGCGTAAGATAATGTAAGATATGGAGGTCCAGATGCAAACTTGGGGAGGCCTACCTACGTTCAATAGTTAACAATGGTAGAAAATTAGGAAAACTTTACTATGATATGACAAAAAATCAATAGCTACAGTTCAATAAACAAATTGCGGACCTTGACCTGGTTCAGAACTACCGAAGTAATACCATTCTAATATCATCTAGCAATGGTTATAAATAGCAATACGACGATAGCAATTAGGTAAACCAAAATTTTTTAACACACTTAAATAAAATAAAAAAACTTTACACTTATGCACTTATATGGAATTTTGATACTTACATGATTGAGTTATCATTTTTTGCTTCGTCCCTTTTATAATTTTTGTGCTCACAAAAAATTATATAAGGGATTTATTGAGTTATTGTTTAGAATAGGTAAACAAAAATCATAAAACATGATTAAGTAATGTGTAGAAATACGATCAAAATACTAAAGTTACAACATTTAAGTATAATTAAAGTCGTGAAATAGACATATTTATTTAAATTTTGACCTCTAAATGCTGATTGCCCAAAGATCACATATCTATGCCAATAATCTAAAAATATTTAGAACTAATATTCACGCGACTTCGTCCACGCTTGATTTAAAATTTCCGCGGGATACCCGAGCTACAAAGTACCGCAGCTATCATTTTAGTGAAAACTATCGGAATAAGCTAATTTTTATGAACCCGAACAACTTCAAACCCCCGAGAAAATTCCCGCAATGCAAATACTTAGACTTAAAATCTGCGCAACTTTTTATCCCAGGAATTCAGCGAGAATTTTTCTGGGAATGATTAAATGGCTAAATTTCTAAAAAATCGAATACTAAAGTGATTTTTCTCTGATCAAAAGCAAAGTTTTTGTAATAAAAAGGATATTTTTTTGTTCCGAGAATCCTGCGGGAATTTCCAGGAAGAAGCCGGAAGAAGAAGAAGCGATTTATATTTGTTCGGGTGCATAAAAAATAGCTTATTCCGGTACAGTCTTCACTTCACTAAGACGATGCCTTTCAGTCTGTTTTCTGCAACGCTGTGGTACTTTCAGTCCCGGGAGTCCCGCGGGAATTCCAAGTCAAGTATGAACACAGGCATATCCTAATTATTTATATGAAAACTCTTGCCGAAATTCATAGTTGAAACTATCAAGGGATTAGAATTTTTCGGGATTCATAAACACCTATTTCTGGAGTTTCCCACTATTCATTATTATGATTCTAGCATACAAATTTCGGTTGCGATCGAAACGTTCCCTTCGTAGTCCAGAGACCGCTTTCCTACTTTATCTTCTCCATTTAACGCAGTTTTCGGCATCCCTTATCGTGATACAATTGTACACCATATGTAGTGTAAACGATGTAGTATATGTCTAGTTCCAAGCAAATTAGACTACTTATACCTACGTGACGTTTCAAACATAAAAGTGCTATGAAGTAATATTAAGATAAGGATAATAAAATTACCTCTTTGACGAAGGCTTTCCGAAAACATTTCAGTGATTCAGCTTGCATAGATGTTTAATGTCACATCAATTTTAAGAAATCGGTTATCGGTTTTTACAATCAGAATATCTGGTAACGATGACTACAATATATAAAACCACATTTGTAACGACATACCTACATACGTGCGCAGTAGCTTTTCGGATTAAAACTATAATTAACTCTAACAGGTTTAGAAATAATTATCTAATATCTTCTATTATATTTCACCTTCCCGATGATTCGAGGTCGACTTTTCCTACCATACTCTTCTTTTCTATCTAGCTTATAAATATGTCACAAATCCACAACCACAAATCAAAATATCTTATCATCATTTAGGGTTTTTCAGGCTGCGCCGCGTGTCAGACCCTAGGCAGCTTTATTTAGCAACCTAGCTTTATTTTACTTACACAAAAACTTTATTCGGTTTTTTACATATAATGTTTAACAAAAAAAACTAAGTGCATATAGTCTAGCCAACTGCTGAGCAAAACATACAGATTAGTCGAAGCCAACCTGTTTTGAAGTAATACAACGAATGATATATTATTTATGACAACAGTAGGTATTTATTAGTAACTTGGAAAAACACTATTGCAGCACCACTTGTCTAGCTAATCCGTCTATTTCATGGAAATGACAGGATAAATCGGGATAAAAAGTATCCTAAGAGTTAACTCAGCATATAAGCCAACACTATGTCGAGTATCATTTATATAGGTCCACTAGTTTCCAAAAAAGATGCTAACGCAGCGCCATCCTTTTCGCTATTTTCGTCTACCTATCCCACGAAAACGACGTTATATATGGGGATAAAAATTATCCTTGGTTACGCCCCGGTATATAAACTAGCTCTATGTATAGCTTCATGTCTAACAGACAGATAAAAATTCTAAAAAATGCATTTTTGGAATCTCCTAATCCGACATGCCCCCCCCCCCTGATTTCTTTTATATTTTAAACGCATTGAACAAACTCGAATCATTTACAGATTTATTAGAGTATATGATAGATAAGGGCAGGAATTTTAAATAATATAATAAAAAAAGGAATTAATGATGAATAATCTTCACATATGTATTAAGTATGTTGTTTTATTTGAGGTTAACTATAGCCGAATATATTTTCTAACGAAACTTTTAGGTCATTAACACTTAGATTAAACGTTAAAGTTCAACTAAAAATATTAATAATTTAAAATAATGCATTTATTTCTTACATTTTTATAATATCGCATAAAATGTAAAATATAAACTACACTTTATGTATAATAGAATATAACAATATAACATAGATTCATACATAATTTCGATAGTGATACGTGCCTATAAACATACCTGGCGACGACCGTACCAGCCACGGCCGGTGTGTAAGCGCAGATCGAGCACGTCTGCGTCAGTAACGTACGAGTATTTGTTTGAATGGAAAACAAAGTATGTACTTAGCTCACATACATATTATGTGTGTAATCAACTTGTGCCTACGTCACGTTTTATTTGTATTTTTACAATAACAAGCCCTATAATTAAGTCCGAAGTCAAATTTAAAAAGAATTCCCCGTAGGTCAGATAAAAAAGTTTCTATAGCAAGATTATCTTGTTTATTGTCAGATAAATCTCGACAATCCAGTCAAAAGACAATCGCTACTGTAAAGTCTCTCTACAAAGATTATATTATTAAAGTTTCAAATGGATGATCAATATACCTACATAGAGGAAGATTCAATAACTTTTAACGATACAATATACTAATTAAAGGCAGATAGATAGATGTACGTGGGTGATTCTTTGAAAATGTGCAAATCGCACGGCCCTTAACAAATAACATACTTGACTACCACTATTGGTGAACTTATGCTTGTTAATAGACCGATCTAAATGTTTTCTACAAAGTGCAAAATATATTATACATGTATATTAAATTGAAATACTGAATATTAAATGATAACTTATCAAAATCTAATTACCATCAGTGTCCCTTTTCCCAGATTTCAACAAGTTATTAGTCCAGTAATCAAAATGCAATTGAAAAACGAAGTAATGGTTACATATTCGTAAAATAGGATATTTTCAGACTGTTTTAAATTCTAAACAATTACACAAACAACATAATTTAAGTAAGTTAGGGTACTCTGAAAAATGTCCTTATGCTTTTCCCTACTTAGCGTTCGTGAACATGGCCACAATGATTTCTGTGTTTTTAAGTATTATAATAAATGTACAATCAGTAGTCCCTCACTCGTCCACCGTACGATTTTGTCGAAGAGTGTTGCATTCCGGCGAAATTGAAGATTATCCTTCGTCGCGAGCGTTTTGGTTCAAAATATTTCTCACTACTGTTTATGAGCTTTTGATGTAGGTAACATGTTTTTTTTATAAAATGTAGGTCAGTAGATTCCGTTTAAAGGACTATTTTTCAATATTTATTTTAAAAATTGCATAATCTTACTAAATACTGAATTTTTCCAATAATTATTAGAAATTCTAACCACCATTTACCAAATTACCATTTTTACCGTTCGTATTAATAAAATGGTATAGAGTTCATTTGAATAGTAATAAGAAATTATATATTAATTACTATTATATATGGTTCATGAGGGTATGCAACTCAGATTACCTGATCAAATGTTTGTAAGTTAATGTATAACGAGTATTTTCATCTTTGTGTTTCGTGATTACGACCACTGAAAAGTGGCCGAACCGTCGGAATAAATAAAATCAAATAAATTACCGCGCTTAAAACCGTTAAAACATAGTTTATTATGTATACAAGTCGCGAAAACTCAAGAAAATATTAAATTTTCTTTTATTTCTAATTACCATTTAAGGGAATATCATTACCATTTTGGAAAAAAAAAATATTTTCCTACAATATCTACATTAACAGCTTTATCGCTGGCCAATTAAAATATATGGAAATACAACATAAGAAACTACCTTAAATATCCATAAAGAACAGTTTTTAAACACATTTTTGTAGTGTTCTTTGAAATGACCGAATATGCACATATTCAAATATTCACCCACGTCTTCAAATTATTCGTTTACGTAAAACCCTTAAAGTATTGCGTGAATTATATAATTCATGTTTTCATGGCCATTCGTTGTGAAACTGTTTTAACTGTGTTCCTTAGGAGGAATACATTATAATTATTACTAATCGTTTGCTTTTCAAATTTCATAATTGATATCACTTATAATTATCATCAATTATTAGTTATTTAATTGATTAATCATTGTTATTCATGCTTATTTATAGATTTAATATTGTTAAACTTTGGTATTCGATAAAATTATCATCTATTGAATATTTGTCGCGTCTCAAAATTATATGAGTAAAATACCAGTAAAATATCTAGGATAATGCACCGTCAATAAACTCCTATACTTTTGTGATATTTGTAACAGAGATAAGCGTCGACGCCGTGGATAATTCCAAGCACCACGCCAATATACTGAAACAAAAGAAAACACGTCTCTAAAGCAATATATAAAATTGAAACGTTTATAATTTGAAACCTATTAAAGTAAAAACGGCTATTATTACGATGCTTTATTAAAAATTACTGTTTTTAGAATCTGTCCAATCTATTTCAAACTTGATCTCAAATAGGCTCCGAAACTACTCAAACGATTTTAATTGAAATGTTGGGGATTAAAACATGAATTTTCATGTTTCCATTCTCAACATTTTCTGTTTACCTATGTGTATGGTTTAATATAAAAATATTAAGAAACGAGAAGTCTTATAGCTATAAATATAAGTAATTGTTCATTTTTAAATCCTTAGGGAAATCGTTTTGAATTTCGAAAAATGGCTTATTCAACAACAAAAGTTGTTATCATATGATATAATAATAAATTATCTTGATATTGTTTACATCTGAAAAGCAGTAAAATGAATATCATATAATTATTAAATTATCCTTATGTGTCTATATTTTACATTATATCTGTATATATGTATGTGTGTATCTACGAGTATCTTGTATTTTTGTTAAAGTGTTTATATTATATGGTATATCGTAAAATATCTTTAGTGGACACAACTCTGCCTTTTGGTTCTCCCCTTCTCGCTAGACTAATAGGTTTGCTGGAAGAAAACTCTTTAATTTAGGGTTAAGTTCGCCTTTGTACATCACCACTGTTCTACAATTTTGTATGTAACTTTTTGTGTACAATAGAGACTAATAGAGACTAATAATTATTTCTGTGAGTAGCCCAGAACATTGGTGTATTACAATTTATACCAATGTAAATCAAAGTTCGTGATGCTAAATATAAGTTTATGAAAGCAACGGCTTAATATTAAAAAAAAAATATTATTGGCCTTACTTATAATCGTTTATTAAATTTTAAGAAACTGCTCAACAACTGATTAACTAAAATCTTACTCATAAACTCATTTTAAGGATAAGAGGTGGTGGTAAAGTAACTCATAAATAACTGTCAAAAATAACCAACATCGAGAGGTAGTTTAAGTGACTGCTAAGCAGCAAGATGGCAAGTTTTATTTGAAACAGCCATTGATTAGGCTTGATTGAGATTTATTAGGGCTTAAGAGTCTCTTATTTAAGAGATGGCCAATCCTTTCTTAACGAGATTTTTATAAGTAAGTTACGTGTAACATCTGTGGGTTTTAAAATTTTACATAAGGTATATATAGTTTAACTTTTTTCTATTGTTTATGTGTTTCACACGTAGCAGTACCTGATCTTACGTGATGCATGACTGCTTTCAAAAACCATGTCAGCTTTGACTGTTCCGAAACACAGATAGGCACAAAACCAATTCACGTCATATTTGTGATATAATGCCAACTGAGTATACGATAGATTTTAGACCGTTATCCATGAAACAGTAATTATTTTTGTCCGTAATCAAATATCTTTGTAATCTAATAATTATGATATTTTATTACCTAAAATTGGATACGAAACACATTCACTGGTGTGACGTAACTGGGCAGACACTTGGTCAAGTGATTGTAAGAGATTCGTTACAATTACGTATATAATAGATTATTTTCTATTGTGTGCGAGGCAAAATTGCAATAGTTTTAAGTGGATTAATTTTGAGTACAAAAACACAGCATCATTTCTACGTCAATAAAAAAAATTTATATTAAGTATTTAATATATTACAAAGACATATGATACGACACTAGGTTTTACCCACAACTTCATTGTCTTTTATTTGAACATATGCACTTTCTGAATAAAATATAAAATACAACTGTAACACTACAACACGTTCTTAAGTCCTTTCTTGTTATACATATTTTTCATACCCTTAACTTGAAGAACTATGAGTTTACCAACAAACTTATATTTGACTGTTATTTGAGGCAACGGGTCCTTCGTAGAGAAATATAATATTATGTTAGGCAACATAATATTATATTTCTTTCATAATCTGCTCCGCTGATTACTCGAAAAATTTCTACTCATGGCGATCAGGTATAAAAATTGATATGCTACAGCGCCATCTATTGGCGCACTAAGTAAAATAGATGAAATAAAACCTAACTTTCTAGAGGTCGCTCAAACACTATTGGAGTTTATCAGTCTCATATCAAATCATATTTATTTTGACTACCTATGTAAAATTATTATACGGCAATATGACTATGCATGAAATGTAAATAATAAGATAATTATGGAAATAACAGTGACTAACGTGAAACTACGGGTTGAAATTTTTTTCAGTTCATTGAGTCACAGATGTTGATAATGATGTTAGTCATGGAAATTGTGTCTAGAGCCCTCTAACTTTTAAACTATGAGGTGGAAAAATGTTTTGAACAATATAACGTCCAGTAAGTTTTTGAGATATGGGGTGGTCCAGTGCAGTTTTGAGAGACATATTAAGTAATATTCCGTAGCTAAATAAAGAAAACCGGTTGAGTTTTTCACCTCTACCGTGGAAAATTCTTTATCCATGTCTCTACGGCACCCTTATTTGTGCGCAGACTACCAAGTATTTACTAAACTTATTGCTGGTATACTAATCTGTGAAGTCCTAATTAAGTTTCTACCCGTAATAAAATTGTGAAAGTGTGTTCATTAGATAATATTAAGAAAATCTTGGAATAAATATTAGATTATAATAATATGGACGCTGCAGAATTTTTTATAAGGATTTTTTGTTGGTTATTCATTCTCGCATTTACATCGGTGCTGATTTTATTTGATTATGAGTTTCCTCATATACCTAATAGATGGAAAGTTTGCCGACTTAAAATCTGCGGTAAAAAAGTACCGGGAAAAACACACCTAGTGCGCTATTTATCTAACAAAGGTACCGTAAAATTTGTTCGATATGAAATCGTCACTTTATTTTCTGTCTTACCTAATGCTTACCTATTGGTACCTACTGCCTGAGTGATACTTTTATGCTGGAATGATCTTAAAATTTAAATAGGTAAATGATAGTAATGTTGAAACTACCTACTTACACTCATTGTTATTATTAAATTTTTAGCTAGAATATCAAATCTAACATTAGTATCAAAGAAAATTTATGGGACACATATTTTATATGGGTACAAAAAGCTGGTTGTAGTTCCGGGAATGTCTTCTAATTTAATATATTAACATTACAATACAATAATCTTTGCCATCCAGTCGCTGTCGACGAAGTTGCGGGCTAATAATATATGCGCAGTATACTTACATATACGGCAGTCATAGCAGGGTAGGCCTCGTACATAGTACGAATCACGTATTGGGGATAGAGATAAAAGTTCACTGCAAAGCCCATATAAGACGAAGCAGACAAGTACAGGAAACAGGCCACAGCATTGAAGAGGCACTCCTGAAATAATTTCCATTATCATTGTTGTATTTCATTATTTTTCTTATATAAATTCTCTTTCTTATTTATTTTATCGATGACCGTTTTTTTCTGTGTCTCGATCTGGAAATTTGTGTCAAATAAGAAAAAGCTACAAAAAAGCTCAAAGAATTACAATAAAAAATTTAGACATTAAAATAGAAGTTATATGACTTGAATTTTCGTATAATACATATATGGTTCATGTTAATATCTTGTCGTGTTCTGAAGATGTGATTACAAAAACCAAGTTTAATTTAATAGATGTAAATCTTTTTTACAGAATATCATCATCATTGCTACTTCGTTTTTGCTATCATGTTTTTTTTTAATTCCAGGAGTTCAGCAGACAGGCAGACGGCCCATGTAACCGCTTTCCATCGAAAGCGGTTACCATCGCCTATGGACATTTGCAACACCAAAGGTGCTATAAATGAATATTATAATAGTGTATACTGCATACCTAAATGTTGAACTTGTAAGTTAAATAGGTTATAATTATCATTTTACTTCTTCAACATGGGGTGTGCGTTTGTTGTAACTTCAAACAAAACAGTTGCTTTGTTGTATTGTTTTAACTGTTCGCTGCCGACCAGATAACTAATAAGTCTGACTAAACGGCTATTATATTATATTTCCGCATATTTTACATTCCTATACATATAAGAATTTGCGTAATATTAGACTCGATTTTAATATAGCTGCATTTTATCAAAATTCGCTATGCATACATAATAACATACGTTCCCCAGACAGGTTTTTGTGAATAAACTGTATCTTGGATTGGATATTAATTTTGAATTATAATTAACCAATAATTATCGCACAAATAAAATACAACAAAGAAAGACTATAGTATGACTTACAAAAATAGATTGCCGAATAAGCTGGTGGGTTTTAGATGACAGCACGTAGCAGGCGATTAACAGGGCAGTCGTGAGAAGACACGAAGATGCCGTGGTCAGGAAGCTATGGAATGCCGAACCCAAAGTACCCGCCGCAGACATACCATATTTCACGAGTAGACTTTGGCACAGACCGCCTAGCATCTAGATGTAAAATAAATTATTTTTCGACAAGTTCAAAAGTTCTTGATTTTGTAAATTGTATATGCTACCTTCAATCTCTACTTATTGATACAATACGGTCTCATATCCAGGTCACATATCCCAGAAAAGCTTTACTTTTAAATCTCTACGGTTAGGTTAGGATATTATCTGACATCTTAATTCTCGACTGAATCTAAAAGTAAAACACCGATTGGAACACAAACCACATCGGTTAGAAAAACACATGCAACTAAAATACCTACATTGTACGTTAACTTATTTGTTTTTATTGTCTTCTTTAATATTTTTGAAATATATTATTATATTTATTGTTTATTAAGTTTTTTATCTGTATTTTAGTGGATCGTGTTATTGACGTGCCGGCATAAAAATATAAGATATATTTTTCTTTAACTGATTTATATCTAAGATTTTAATATCTCTAGATAATGATTACTTGAAAATAGCGATTAAAATTATCATAACGATAATCTATAGCTATCAAAGCCGAATTTATCTTGTTTCCATTATTTCTACTTACACAGAGAAATTAAAGCAAAATGTAATTAATACTTATATGTAATTCTAAAGTTTTAGGACCGATTTTTTAGTCATCAGATAAAAGTTATCAGTGGAATAAATTGTAACCTGAGTGTATTCCAAAGTGAACCATTCAACTCTATTACTGCATGAGTACTATTAACATTTTTAATTTTACCGTTAGACTTTATTCTATGAATAAGTTTTGACTTTTGAAAAGTCGGCCCTTAGTGAAATAAAAAATCATTAATACTTACTGCTTCAGCTAGCTTTATAATCCCGTGTTGTGAGGTAAGGTACCCCAAGTTCAAGCACTCGCAACATCGACAGCAACAACACTTGATACCTCTAGAACCACTGCCTCCAGCTGGCACCACACGAACGATCGTCGGTCCACGAGTCATTTGTTTCTTTTCATACACTTTGTAAAACAAAACTATTACTTGATTCAATATGCGTGCGTATTCAAAAAGTTTTCGGCTCAATTCACCCGGAATCTAGCACGAGTGTACGGGTTAAACATCCACATGACCTCACAGGAAATTCAGAGCAGTCTAATCCATTCGGCAGGAACACGGTCAGTATATTCACCACTAAATATTTTTAGACGTTTTGCGACGTGTATAATTGAAGTTCAACGAACTTCTGCTTTATTAATCACGCATTTGAGAGTACAATGGAAATATTGCGAACAGACATTTGGCAATACTTTTTTGTGTGAATTATATTATTTAAATAAAATATATTAGGACACGTCCTGATTCGAGTTTAAATATTTTGATTTTGACGCGTGCCCTCATGGTTGGCGTATGCGCATTATAAATATAGAATGACGAACTCGCATCGCGGAGGGTTGAGTTCTATTCCTGGTATTGTTTACGATTGTGGGCCAGAGGGCCATTTCAGGATGTATTTTACCTACATATAAGATTTATTGCTATTTATAACGTAATCCCAGACTTTCCATTTAATTAGGTAATATTGCTCCCATAAAGTAGGTAGTTCAAATGTATTTAAGTTATATACATGTATATGTTGGAATGTGGAAATGAATAGGAACAGATTTTGTTCAACAGAATAAATAATCATTAATAAATTTTAATTTCTATTTCTTAGAACACGATTCTTCTAACGATTTTTATTGGCATCTCTTAAAAATAACAGGTATTTAACCTATTTATCCACAAAATCGAGAAAGGTTAAATTTTAGTAAAGTAAAACATTCCTACATAATTATGGTAAGCCGGGAGAGAAAGGTTTCCTCCACGCTCTCATTATGCTTAACTTTAATAACTTATCTTATTAACGTATTTTAAATATACCATATACCACGTTATTAGTTTCGATACAATTATTTTTAAACTTAAAACTTACTTCAATTTTCAAGAAACACACTATTGAAGCAAAGAGGCAATAATGTGTTCCTCGCAGGCGTTTCTTACTTGTACATAATACGCTGAGGAGGCTGATCGACGGCATAAGGATAACAGGCCTTTTTTTGACGAGGCCAAATCTGATTGAGGACCATCAGCCGCGGGGCTGAACATTGCGGCTAATGTGCGGGATTCGCCAGGTCGGGGTAGCACTAGCACCGCAAGCAAGAAGTGGTCAGGGATACCCACTAAAACCCCTCGGTGTTCCTTCCTGCATCTTATATCAGGGATACGGAAAAGTGGAACCTTGACCAACTCCACGTGCCATGGCAGGTGGGGGCCAAATGGCCACCTCCACTGCCGGGGGTGGAAGCATAACCCCCGGTGGCATCGATATCTAGTCCTGGCATGGGGCGGTTTGGAATTCGCCCGACGGAAAGAGATGTGAGCGCGCACGGAACACCGTGCGCATCTCACACACATGTCACATCTCCTTCCGTGGGGCGCGGCGCGCCCCATCTCGATGGCATAAAGGCGAGTGAAAACCTTTTCCGAATTATCACGGCGGCTGGAGGTCGGAAAGAACCCTCCGACACCACCGCGTCCTCCTTTGGCGAGAGTGGAGCCTTTACTCCTTCGGAAGCGTGAGCGTATATAACAGGCTTGTCCGTTGAAAACTGATGTGACCCGGTTCTACCAGATTTGCAGCGTCTAGTATCCCACGACCATAGGTCTTGTAATTGAATAGACACCGAAATGATTTTAAGTATCTAGCAGTCGCCTCGAATTCTACACTACGTCACTGTTTACCCCGCGCTGTGTGATGTGCAAAAAGCATTCACTATTCTACAAAAAAATGTGTAAGAGTATATTTTATTTCAATGTTGGCATGTATGTACTCATCACTTGTGTATGTTTTGTAAATTAAATAAAACTACAATTTCAAAGAGTATAAAAGTAAAAATTTAATTTAATAAGTACACGGTATACATACAGAAAACCAATTATAAATTAGATCATATTATTTAATTTATTAGTTATAATATCACTTATACTGTAAGTAACATCTCCACATAAATATCTGTAGTAAAATATCTATCTATGTGCACCGGTCTAAAAAGTAACATCCGGACCGAGTCTGTTTAGCGATTCTTTAATAAGTACTATCCTTAAACAAGTGGCATTAGCGCTAAACGAATATAATAGAAAATGTATGCGAATGACATATCATTACGCTAAGTATTATGTCATTCCCATACCAACACTGTCATTCTATTCTAGTCTGAAAGTCAGAAATTGTCGAGTGAATAGGTAATTTCTAAGAAGCGTGCTCCAGTCTAGGCCGACAGTCATCTAACATTAGATACGATACCAGTCAAATATCCGTGATCTTCAGAATCCGGTGATCATGTCCGCTTTATTCAATAAGATACTCATATTAAATAATACGAAAATAAAATTCCTTTCAAATAATATAATCATTTTTCAATTATACATCGACTTGAAATTCGTATACGTAATTAATATTCTGACCGGATTGTTGTCTGTTTTTCTTATCAAAACCTATAAATATTTTTTTATCTATTGATGATGAGTGATGATCAAACATTTATGATTAAAGCAAAAATTGTATTCTTATTCATTCGCTGATAGATTTAATTTAAAACACAATTTCGTAAATAATTATGTGTATGTTTGCTAACCAGATTACGTTCAATAATCCAAGAACATCAAAATCAAACTTTTGTAATTATAAAACCAGTCGAAAGCTTTCAACAAAAAAATTACTTTTAACTAAAAGAAACTAGGAGGTTCTTAATTGGTCTATATACTCATATACAGTTATGTGTTTTTAGATATTTAGATTTAGTTTTATTGAGTAGAATTGTCTATTATGTATATAGGTAATTTGATATAATTATGTATTTTCATATATCTTTTTCGGCTAGAACGAGTTGTATATTGCATGTATAACTTTCATGTTTTTTTTTTTTATATTCGACACTGACATTCTTAATCTACTGATTAACTTTTAGAACCGACGATCTACAACTTCAACTATAAATCAACTTCATATTGTAAACATAATAAAACTACGTTTTAACGGTTTTAAGCGCGGTAATTTATTTGATTTTCGTATATCCGACGTTTCGGCCGCTTTTCAGTGGCCGTGGTCACGGAAGACAAAGATGACATTTGCCTAACATGTATTGTCAAAGTTTTTATTCAGCCTACTGCCTATTATTTAGTTTTAATTGTGTTTATGGATATTATTTACTCTATGGGAGCCTAATCTAATTTACCAGTGTTCACAACATGTTGTGGCTTGAAGAGAAGAAGCGGCGCAAGAAACTCTTCAGCAAACATGCCTAGTTCTAAAAAGTTTATTTTTAATTTAAATTAGATTAGGCTCCCATAGAGTAAATAATATCCATAAACAAAATTAAAACTAAATAATTAAAATGAACAAGTTGGCGGTAGGCTGAATAAAAACTTTGACAATACACGTTAGGCAAATGTCATCTTTGTCTTCCGTGACCACGGCCACTGAAAAGCGGCCGAAACGTCGGATATACCAAAATCAAATAAATTACCGCGCTTAAAACCGTTAAAACGTAGTTTTATTATGTGTACAAGTCGCGAAAACTTAAGAAAATATTCATATTGTAAAACTTAAGTTTTCATAAGACCTGATTTACATTAGATATGAAGCCAGTTAACTTATGAAAATGATGTCTCGTCACTTGGACAAGTTTGCTTATTTCTTAACTGGCTTTCTGTTCAAATGATGATACGGGCTTAGCTCGCCAGTGTAATTAGTTAGCTTGCTAACGAATGCAAATGAAAATTACGCTTAGTATAAAACAAATATGAATCATACTTTTATTGTCGATATACATAATATATAGTTAGGTATACTGCATATTTTCAACTAAACGTACCTAGTTTTCCCTAAACGCAGTGTTTATTGTATTATCTTTTAAGACGATGGCAATTACAAGTCTACATAAATATTTATATCATTCTTATAAAACTTTATTCATAACATTTATCTCATAGACACATATTAAACAGTCATTATCTATCACAACAAATAACTACATATGTGGTTTATCTGAAACAAAGGGACAAATTACTTCTCGGTAAGTGGTAAGCTTTAGCTTCTCTTGATGATAAAAATAAATAGGAAGAAAGTTTGTTTATAATAAAATATAAAACAAACTGTTATACAGATTCGAGAACTAATTAATATCTAGTTAACAATACACCCAACTTTATTGTATAACAATGAGATTATTTAGATCACAAAACGATTTTTCAGTCCAAACACAAAGTACGTATAGTACAAAAGTTAAGCAAATAATTTTGTTGTTATGGGTATATTATACCCATACTATTAACTACCGACTTTTGTTGTCCTTCCTATACTCCATCCAAAGGTTGTCTGGAAGAAATCGCCATGGGCGATAAGACCGCCGGTTGTACTTTTATTTAATGTTCTTGAATTTATGTAGCATCTTTGTACAATAAAGTATATTCTATTCTATTCTATTCTATTCTATATTATAAGGTATATATAATGGATAACTCTGGGACATCTTAAACATCCAGACCAATGTAAAAAAAGGTAAAGTTAATTTACGAAATTTATTGTTTTGGGATACAAGTTACGTACCTCTGCTTTCCAGTTTACAAGTGGTCTAAAACTTAGACCACTAGACTACTGAGGCCGCAAAAAAACCACCCATACAGTAGAGTACAATCTTTACAATCTGACTAGTTTATTTACTACTAATAATAAGTTACTTATACTCATATTAATATAATGCTTACTTCCAGCATCTTTAACGGCGTTAACAAGTATTTATGACTTGAACTCTAGGTTTGGCAAAAAAAAACTTTAAAAGCTAGTAATAAATCACATCACAACAACTATTAAATAAATAATTAGTTAATTTTGTAGACATATAATTAAATTCCACGGTAATGGCGGTTAGCCAAAAATGTACTAATTAAATACAGGCCAGATAGCACCAACCCCATCACCTGAAAAAACAAATATAAAATTATATAACAAAAGAAGATTTCAAGTTGGCCTTCGGGGCCAAATCATAAACTAAAATAAATAGTGAAAAATACTCGAAGGACTCTCGAGGCCAATTTTGATGAAAACTAACGTGCGTTTATTCTTTTAAATATATTAAATTTCAATTGTAATTACTGGCTGTGCCACAGAACTGGTTGTGTGATACTGGCGTGAACAAGTAACTACTCCGAAGTGAATTTGGTTCTTGCTTGTTCTGGTAACCAGTACCAAGCCAGGGGAGGTCGGATCTCAAGGTTGGTGGAGTTTCTACTGCTTTTCTAGTGCAAGGATCTAAGCCAGATATTTCCCATACAGTCCATTTATTATAAAACCAGCGTTATTTTACCAAGGGCCACCACACCCACATTATCCGTGGGCTACAGCGCCTCACAGGTATCATTAGATTTTTTAAACCAATTACCCTAGTCAGGGCCCGATTCAGACGCTGATATAAATATAAACATTCTGTATTATTACACCAGTAGATAGAGTAGCTTATTAGGATCAATTTCTGTGTGCCATCTCTCAATCCGTACAGGATAAACGTGGCAGATATACCGACCCTCCCTCCATCCATTTCCTAATGGAGAGAGCTAGGCCCATTATTAGTATTATATATCTGAGTAATTAATCGTCGTCATCACATATATTTTGTAACACCTCTTACTTTTCTTTACAAATATAAAGTACACGCTTGAAACTATGTTCATTTATATTTTTTACTTTTTCCAAGGCCTTACCTGGGTTGAATATAAAATATTTTCTGGATAAAACAAAATTCACCATTTCTGGGTGGATTTATAGATTTATGGAACGAGTTTATTTGACATCGCGACAAAAAGTTTATTTCTAGATAAAATTTAAGTGTACTCACTGCCGCAGCCAAATAAGGGTCATACTCGTTCCTGTAACTCGATTTTTCATGATTCACTTCTATTAGCAATGTTAAGCCCGCACACAGGTATAGTATAAACGCCAAACCATGATATATCAATTCCTGGAATCAAGTTTAATCAATTTTTAGTGAAACAAACCAGTACGTACATATTTTAAAATATTAGCGTTTATAAATAAAAATCATTTCCTATGCTGGAACTTTTTTTGGAGGAATAATAAACTCATGCCGTGAAAGAGAATAACAGGAACAACAAGCGTCCACGAAACGTACCTCGAATAAGCTCCCAAACCATACCTACATGAAAGAAAAGTGATTTGTGGGCGCTATCAAAAACCATGTCTCGATAATTTTAAGTCTCTTTTTTCTTTTTTATGGTTTTAGGAAGAAATTTATTATCATAAAATACGGATTATCTCAACTACTTGAATATTGGCCTAGATCATCTAGGCCAGATGAGCCCGCGACTTCGTCTGCGAGTATATTTCGCGGAATCCTAGAAAATAGTAAAAAATAGCCTAAGTTACTCTTTATAATATCAGCTATTTGCCAGTGAACGTCTAACTAGTAATTAATTAGCCAGAAAAAACAGAAATCTAGACAAAAAATTATGATATTTGGATATGAGTACCGTATATTATATACTTTCATATGCATTGAGTACCTAAAAGTTGTTTTTTTGACATTACCAACAGACATTTTTAATTTTATTTATCTCTATAGATCAGTTAGACCCTTGTAAATATTACTCGTAAAATAGGTTAAAAACCTATTAAAAGCCTATATAAACAGTGGTTTTTTCTTTTAGCCATTTTGAATAAATTTAATATTATACAACTATTTGATTTTTCTAGACTCTTACATCTTCATAGATTTTGAAATGCTGTTGTGAGTTAGAATATTTTACATACTTACATAGTTTGTTTTTGATATCATAGAAGATGTGGATAATGATAACACACATGATAATAAAAGACAAAAGGTTCCGATGAGAAATGATACTGCCACTAAGAGGAAGAACAACTCCGGTTTTTCATTGTGGTAGTATCCACGATTGTGGTCCAGATAGTAGCCCACTACTCCTACACAACACGCACCTAGCACCTGAAATTAGCAAACAACAAACATGTATAAAAAAGACATAGTGGCCAGTTGCCGGATCTCATACTAATAAACAACTAACAAAATAATGCTTTGAACCTTGCCAGAGATGCCTGTTGGTATTTTCCCATTCAAATGTGCATAATGCTACAATCACCATAAGACAAGAAAAATATTCGAGACCAGCAACGTTTACCGACTCCTCTACTCTTGCAAACGACCTCTGGCGACGGTAATTTATTTTCTTCAGGTGCACTCTCTACCTATTTGTCTCGTTTAAGCTTCGATTAATAATACACTTTGATCGAAGGTTTTAAGTAATAAAAAAGACATTACCGGTGAAAGGTAACATCGTAAGTACCCTTCACGTTGAGATTACGGATGTGCAAAACTCGCCTATCCGTCTTGTACAAGCATAGTAAATCAATGCTATTGGCATAACCAATACGGTAAATTAAACAAAGTTCGTGTATTTAGTTATTAATACTTAGGTACTATTTTTAGTTATGACTGGTTTCGTTATTCGCTAAATGTTTAACCTAAAATTTGCATCTGCAAATCTTTGTTACATAGTAATAGGATGTATTTCAATAGATATTGATTATAAATTTTGCTGTTTATAAAAATTCACTTCCATGTTTCTGCCCTGAACTTGATTTAACGACTTCTAAAATGTAGCTTGCAACCTTTATAGAATATACTCAAAATAAGTTTTAAATTTATTGTAAATACAATGTAGTAGGTACGTTATTCGATTTAATTAACTACTCGTCTTTTAAAAATGTACTTTATGATATGTACCTATTCATAATATTTCTAACCATCACCAAATATTGTTCTCATATCTTTAACTGTAATTTTCGGATAAATAGACCTAAAAAATTAATTTTGTACATTGCTTTTTCCGATATCGTACACTTTTCGTGTTATTTTGATTCATAAACTTGGTGTAATCTTGGTTTTCTAAGAATAGCCGTGCATGAAGTGTGATTCCACGGTTGCTCGTAAAAACTAAGGTCTTTGTAAATTAGTTTATATCCTCCTGTGAATTATCCTATTTCACGACATATACAGGTATTATGTAATTGCAAACATTTTCATGGTAGTGGATTTTGGTAAGGTTGAATAACAAGGTTACGGCCACGTCTGTTCAACTACTACCTGTAAACCGTGATGGGATGGTTGGAAGAATACTGAGATGGTTTAAAGCGGTATCTTTCAATAAAGTATTACACCATTTTTTCAAATATAGTTTAACGTGTCCCATCGGTAATACTATGCCACCATAATATTAACTTCAAATTTAGACATTTCCGCGTAAAAACGCCTAACCGCTATGATCAACACGGCACTCAACAGTAAAATAAATCAACTATAAACAACAGTCTTCTATAGTAACATTTTAATATTAATAAAATATACGAGATCTCTGTTAGAAATACCAGAAATACCGTTAATAATACATAATTAAGGAATTAAATGAAGGAAAAGATGTTACTTTTTCTATAATATCCCACAGGATATCCACTATGGTCGACCGTATCGTGAGTTTGTGGAACAGAGAAAAAATATAAAATGAATTGTAGAAACTTTTGTACAAAAAATTAGGAACTACCATTTCTACACCTGTAGATTACCAATATTTATCTATCCAGGCCACTCCAATTAACTATTTCTCCCAGGATAGTCGGATGTCACGCATAAAGTATCTCCAGTTCGAGATTTTTTGTGGAAAATGTGATTTAGAAGAATAAAAAATATTTTTACTTCTGGCATTGTGGATTCATTGTCAAATAGCAACAGGTGCACCTACTAATATATTAATATCCGTACTTTCCTTGTATTCCATATTTATACAATAAATTAATTTATGTCATACA
Organism: Dendrolimus pini; assembly: GCA_949752895.1. Classification (NCBI taxonomy): domain Eukaryota; kingdom Metazoa; phylum Arthropoda; class Insecta; order Lepidoptera; family Lasiocampidae; genus Dendrolimus; species Dendrolimus pini. The sequence goes on along the minus strand of OX457128.1, from coordinate 13,042,135 downwards.
ATTATAAGTAACGCCACAATATAACAGGAAATGTTTTGTTAATGGTTACTCATTAATTATGTTAACAATTGCTAATTGTTGCTTTAACAACTTCAACGTGTATCATAATTTCAGATATTTTCATTAATCATAATTCTAGTTGTAACAAAGACACAGACATGTCTATAAGCTGTAAATAGCCGTACCTTTATAAGTACCATTGAGAGCAAGGACTTTCCACGCGACTTTGCTTGTTAAGCGTCAGATCCCTATCGCGCGAAAATAATATTTACTTTATGTTCATCCTCAGTATAGAAAATATGTATAGTACTTATTAGTGATACCGGGTTGCAGGATATGCCTATCCATATCCACGGATATCTGAGGGAGAAGAAAGATCCGTAACCGTATCTGTATCCGTTACATTAGTAAATCTCAATACATTGAAAAAAAATTGAAATTGGGCTAGTAGTTTTTGAGTTTATTCGTTACACCCATACAAAAACATAAGTATTTCCTCTTTATAATATTAGTACAGATTACGTACCAATGAAACACTATTAAATTCTATATTTTTGTCTCTTAAAATCAAATATTTGGCACCATTTTATTATACCAAAAATTTATTTAGAGAGATACCAATATTACGTACCACGAAGCAACTAAATCATTCATCTTTATAATGAGATCAGTTACAAATCTTTGTGATAATCTTATTAAAATAATTAAATATTAGAGAAAGTTATAAGGTAAGTATTCATTATATAAATTTTATAAGCAGAAAAATAATTAAAAATACAGTGACAACGTGGTCCTACCGGCACCAACGTAAGAAATTCTTACTGAGAATTAGTAAAAAAGTTGAGGTCCGTATCCGTATCCGCCGATCGAGACATCAATAATTCCTATTCATATTCGCATCCGCGGATATTCATTTTTAACGATCCGGCACATCTCTAGCACATATATACTCGTATATAACAATTCTCTAACAAAGGCCTTGACATCGTTGTAATTTATACCTGTGTGAATTTTGCGTTACAAAATTCTATGTTTTACTCATAATTATATAATTTGTTGTGTACTTTGACATGTTCTATATGCACAACTGCTGAATAAATAGACAAAAAACCAAAGAAACTCACATTTATTTATTAAATAGTCATACCAAATACAATTTCATTTGATTTCTATTTTCCCGTACATCTCTATTGGATATTACTGCAGAAATTAGAGAGTATCTAGAATTTAAGAAAATTCTGGAGAGCTTTCGTGCTACTTTATTCAGTTTATCTTGCGTAATTGAAAAGTAGGCCGCTCTTCGAACATACTTATTTTTATAATGGCTAAAAAAGTAGGGTAAAACCGAGTAATGGCGGTCAAGAGATAATACCGGTCATTACAATTACTCCCATATGACTTCGTTTACGCGGAGACCCATGTTCAAGTCAGATGCTTTACTCCGAGCTGATACATTGATCCCCAGCTCATTCCTTGACGACTTATAGGATAAACGGACGTTAATTATTTTCGCGCTTACCTGAAGTAAAGTTTCGAGGTGAAACAATAGGAGGTGAGTGTTTGTTATTTCACATTTCTTTGATTGTTACTTATAATTTTTCAATCATAACTTTCAAGCATCCCAAGTGATAGTAGATTTTGAATCTATCTCGACATGTTTTTAATCTACGAATGTTTTTACGGAAATGTTTCCAAGCGGGCAGTGTCGGTCACGCTGACCGGTATTGTCCGTTACTAAAATTATTATGTATATGTTTAGCTTTTTTGTTTATTGTTTCAGAATATACAAAACAAAAATCGAAATGTGTGCTGGGACACATATTAGAAGAGAAACTTCAACGGACAAGTGACAAAATGAATCGCAACAAAATTTTAACTTGAAGTTTTACGGGCAGGTTTTCAAATTGGACAAGTACATTAACAATCTACTTTGACACTGTATATCTAACTATTATAGTTATGCCACAGTAAGTGTTGTTTTATTTTAAAATTTTAATTAAAATGCCGCCGCTAGAAAAGGCTCTTTATTTGTATCTTGGTATTAATCCTTATCAAAATAAATTACTTTATATTCAAGACTGCTTCAATACCTTTATATAACTTTTGAATTATTCAATTTGGACATTCCATTCGAAAGATATCACGAGTTTAAAAATGTAAGAATTAGACCACGTGACCGTGACGCTTTTTCGTGAGCGAAAAAATCGTAAGACCCCGTCTATAACTTCTAGTTTCACTTCAAAAAGTTAATGACGGCCAAAGACGTTATGGACCCAAGCTTAACTATATAAAGCTTTTAAACCAATGAATAAAGGGAATCCTATTAGAAAAACATCCCGGTCTAATGGCGTTGTTGTACTACGTACCGTCTAGGCTAGGCTAGACTAGGCTTCCGATTACACTCAAGGTCTCTTGAGAGTTGTCTATGATTTATACCTGAACAAAGCTTGGCCGGTATTATAAACCTAATGACCGGTATTACCTGCGATGGTGTTTAAATACCGGTCAAGTTATTTTTTTAAACGCTGATTATGCTATATTTTTTTTAGTTGTTCATCTCAATTAATAGTATTCTCTTATATTGACAAATAGCTGAAATGTGATTATTTTTCCTTAAGTGACCTGCAATACCCAATCTTACCCTTTTACCTTGACGTTATTTTCATTCACAAAGAGCTATCCAGGTTGCCTGGAAGAGATCGCTGTAAGCTATAAGGCCGCCCATTGTTCTAATGGAAATGTGTCTATATTAAATGTCTAGGTTAAGTTATGGTGAGCAATAAAGAGTTTTCATTCATTCATTCATTCATTCAACTATCATTAAAGAACGCGCAAACAAATGTTGTTCGGATATTTCTTATGTCCGTTTATTTGATTGTTCCTTTGTCGATTTCTTGAAAATGAACCAGTTATCCTAAAAAATAGTATATATTTTCAATACCGAGGATAAACTTACCTATACTTCTTTGTGCCAGAATATGCTATCTATAGTTTTTTTGGGATATGAGTTTGAAATTTACACCAGTGCAAGAGTTGCCGCGTGGAACGTCATCGTATCTACATAACAATTTTTTCTTTTACTTACCAATTGTGCTAGCTTTAAGACTCCAGGTAACGTACAAAGATAGCCAGTATTAACAAATACGGATGTTCCAGAAGTGGAGACTGTAGTCCTGGTAATTGTAACCGAGTGCGACATTTTATATCAATTCAGTCTATCACAATCTGTAAATTAATAAAAAATATTTAGACGACGAATTGAACACCTGCCCCTGTTTTTAAGTCGGTAAATAATTGAGAATGTAATAAAAATAATAATCCAGATTTTTTCTTAAATATGTATCAAACCTAAGAATACCAATAGTAAATATTAAACATTAGATTACAATGGAATAAATGTGTATTTAGTCTGAATAAAAACATTTTCTTCACAAATTAATTTATTACTTAAATTCACTGGTAAAAATGTCCCTTAAAAATACAAGAAATTTAGTTTATATCGAACCATATGTGCTAACGTAACATTGGAATTAATCAATGTGAGATGATATCATACTTGTTATAGTGTATTTGTCGAGTTGTGACCAAATAAAGTGGAAGTTAGGTCACCATCTTAAAGGACCGTGACGTCGACGCAACGTAATTCTGGGACAAGGTTACTCAAGCTTGTTCGGCGAATATTTAATATAGAAGGATTGGCAAAAGTTCTACACGTCATGAGCCCAACTTAAAAATATAATATATTTTGTCGAATGTGATTTACATGGAGTTAAGGCATGTATGTATAATAGAAAGCTGCCGATAAATTTAAAGGCCTTGGTTTTCGAGAAAAATGCATTTTTCAATACTACAAGGTTAATTACCCTTCTCCGGCTCAGAGTGAAATGTTTACCACGCTCGTGACTGCTAGAGAAACACATCGATGTTTTTGCAGACAAGCAACCCCGCCCTCTTTTTATAATATTACTTATTTTACTTTTCTTTAAAACAACAACTAATTTAATATTGCTTATGTAGGTGAACAATCTCCCTGTGTTATAAAAATAGCAACTCTAGATAAAATATGTTATTTCCCCACTTATCTCGTATTTTTAATAAGTACCTTTGTACTGCATAATATCCAGGAAAATGTAAATAGAAACAACTGCTAGATTTATAAATAATATTATACTTCACTGAACAAGCAGGAATATTTTTTTAAATTTAAGCACTTATTACAAAATACTTACATTATCCAGAAATTGTATTAATCCAGGCAAAATGAGTGGAGAATTAAAATAAAACGCACGTATACTCAAGAGAGTCACAGCGAGACGACTGTATCGGGTAGCGGACAATATTGGATGAGTCACCATCAGAAACAGTATACGTACTATAGAACTCAGACGGATTTGCACTTGTATTGACTTTGGATATATGTAGTTCGACGTGAGTCAGGGACCCTGGACAATACCTGCAGTTTTATAAAGGCATTGGGATATACCCGCGACTTCGTCTATGCTTGACTTGAAATTCCCGCGAGATTTCCAGGACACAAAATACCGCAGCATTATATATATGAATTAATAAAGAATGTTAGCAATCGTTTCCGTGAAAACTGTGGAATAAGCTAATTTTTATGCACCCGAACAACTACAAACCGTTCCCGGGAAAATTCCCGGGATCACACACTTTATTACATAAAATATGCTATTGATCAGTGAATCAAATTGAATAAATGTCATTGGTAATTATATGTAAATATGATAAAAAGTAGCGCAGATTTTAAAACTAAGAATTTGCTGTCGATCAGCGAAAATTGCATCGAAATCGGCCCAGTAGTTTTTACGTGAATCCCAAATAAATAGACAACCGACAAACAGACAAGAAATCTAAAAAAAATGCATCGTGGTCACCGTCGTTTATATTGTGTATTTATATTTGTGGGTTTTTAAATATCTTCAATGTACAGACATGGCATTTTTAGAATTTTATAATATCATGGTTTTTTTTATTGTAACCGTTGTTTTTCTTATCAGTTGCTGCCATTCTGGGTGGAGGACAATGTAGGACAAACGCTAGACTGGATGAATGTATTAATTTCTAAATATTTTTCAACCCTTGCTCATTTATGGCTTGAATTGACACTTGATAATCATCAATTAAATATTCATTATCTGGTCGTTATATCCCGATTGCTTCCGAAGCGTCCGCTTCAGACTTCGGGGTCCATTTTCTACATTTTGTTCTCCACTTCACATCTTCAGCCTGCTTTATCGTAAGTTTATTAGCACAAATTTCATATCGTAGGACGTCAATCCATTTATTGAAACTGCCCTTTCTACCGGGACCTGGTTTAGGCAACATGGTCATATTATACATATTTTATGTACCCCACATGACGATTTTGAGTAAATCGTGCCAGCTTAGACGATTCTTTTGCAATTTTTCAGCGATGTCACGGACAAAAAGACGTCGAATAATATGTATATAATGATAAGGATTATATTATTAAAATAAATACATAATGTTATTATTACAGTTTTATTTTTTACAATTAGTTAAAGATTAATGGAGTCTTAATAATATATCTATCCCAATATTAACACCTTGAAAATTAACATGACTTATATATTTCAGTACTTAACATAAACACAATAAGTAAAACAAACAAACAATTTGATACGTAATATATAATTAGTCCAATAATGAAGGGAAATGGTCTTAATCGTATTGTATATAAGGTCATTTGAACTCAAAAATCGAAGGATGTGTAACCTTTGTTCATTCTTCTTTCTTGAGTAGAATAAATAACAATTATTCAATAAGTATTCGTGAGGAATTATTGTCTGATTTTATACTGCATGAGAAATCGTGCTCTAAATAAATTCAAACGGTAGCTAACACAACCACGTCTCGTACCAATTATGTATGTGGTTACGAATCCCAGCCGCTAAGAATATAAAGTTCAGGCACTTTTTCTCATCAAATTAAGTATATTATTAATATAACCAACATCGCTATGAGACTCGTATACAGAGATTAACGATACGTGAAACTCGCCAATTCATTGTGGACAGGCGTTCCCCATCCATTCCGTTAGCTTAAGGAGGCAATGGAAAGTTTATGGGTCGCTATTATTTTTTATTATATAATTTAAAATGCCCATTAAATCAGTAGTTAGCCGCTGTCAACATAATCTCATTGTAAATAATTATATAATACACTATTATATCTATGTCTAAAAGAACACTATTCTTGTTTTAATATTAGAAAAAGCAAACTGAATTTTAATTGGAGCACTTTCGCCCTGGGAAAATAATTTTATCAATGACAATTCCAGTAATAAAATATATCTATGGTTAACTCCACCATGTCCACTAGAAGATATCAGTAATATGGATTCACTCTAATATTTCATTACATAAGATCTATATAGATCTATTCATTCAGTTCTTATATACCGTTTGACTACAAAATTGACTCATTAAGGTATTAATTTTTATTTGGTTTAGTCTAACACAAAAAACAATATTAGCAATTCAAAGTTTTCAATACAATATATTTTCCAATTATCTATCATTATTTTGTTAACCTCATCTACCTACATATTTTATAGGACTGTATTTTTAGGTTCAAAATCGTACAGACAATAACTATGTTCCTCCAAAAAAGCGATTGTTTAACATTAAACCACCGACAAAAATTGAGAGAAGATCGCAATCCTACTGGTCGATACTACTGGGATTTCAAAGATAAATTAAAGTTTTGCTGGGTTATTGTCACTGGTCTGCCATGCACTGGCACTAGCAAACTGAAATTTCCGAGATAATTCTTGATTGACATAAATTCCTGCTTCCAGTTTCCCCAAAGAATCATGAATACAAAAGTAAATTATTCTATTTCGTATTGATACTTGTATTTTTTATTAGAAAATGAACAATTTAATATAATATTACTTATCATTAAATTGGTTTTGTTCATAAAATCTTTTGATTATGTAACAAGACTAGGCTAGCAGGGATATGTTTGCGTCCGCATTTGTATCATAGTGACGATCGGATCTCTGTAGCGTTGCAGTATGGACGGAACGAGCCGTATTTTAACGGTTGCAGCAATTGATTGCATGATCACTAACAATCTACAATCACTAACTACCACTACCACTACGAAACTAGCGACCATACGATAAGAACATAATATTCACAGCGTATAATTTATTGTGGTGGCCTTTTGACCTGTCTTAAATCAGATCTGTATGTAAGAAACATTTTACGGTAAGATCAAAATTTGAATGTTGCAGCAGAGACAATTACAGCTCAAACACTATAACATTTTATAGTTTCATGCTTTCGTTTCACAATACCTTGAATTCATAGGTTAATTCTAAGTTACCTTTAATTGGTTTTTCTGTAATATTACAAATTTTGGAGTTGAATATAGTAAAATGTTTCCCCAGGTACATAAATAAATTTGATTACACATTCTTAGCCAAATCTACTTCACTGTTCAATCATAATAAGTTTACTTACCAAAATAAGTTTAGACTAGATTCCTAAGCTGCAGTATAAAAATCGTCGAATTAATAAATAAAAGAAGTGAAGCAAAAATGTGAATTTTACGCATATGCAGGTACATGTATGATAAGTAGCAAATTTGTAGTAAATAAAGCTTAGAACTTATAACACACATGTATGTATAAATAGATAAACAGAAAATAATGTAAAATAAACCAAGATATAGACAAAAAATATTTATTAATATTTATTTTTTCGTCGCTTTAGTCTAATCCCTAGTAAAGGACACGGTAGTGTGCGAAATGCATTTCCCCCGCCTTAAAAAAAACAAATGACGAAAAAAAAACTGTTTAGACACGGCAGTACAACACAGCGGATGGCGGATACGTGATCGTCACGATACAAATGGTGGACGTAAGTTTTAAACACCATAAATAATAAATTATATATTATAATCAAAACTTAACCATAAATTAAAGTTAAATAATCCAAAAACATAATTATTACTTAAATGGAATTAATATATGAAGTTACAATTTACAGTATTATTACAAAAAGTAACAGTTTTTAAATAATGTACTTATTTTCAGTAATGTGATTTGTGACTTCAAAAAGATTGTCTTTAAAATTACTAATAATTATAGTAAGGTATTAAAAAAATATAAAGATTATGTTTTTCGCTTTGTTTTGTCAAACTCGTGTCTTAAAATAAGGTATTTTTTTAAAAGAAAAAATACTACTACTAATACTATTTTTTGTGTATACTGTATTTTAAACATAAATTTTATACGATACTCGACGATATACGAGCTCTCTGCAGTTACAAATTTATACTATACTATATTTATGTTTTTAAGACATAAGTTTGAGAAAGTATGGTTTTAATTTGATTTTGGTTATTTTAATTCTTTTGCTTTTTGTGCGTTTCACTCTTATTTAGTTGTCATTTATTATTTCCATATAGAAATAGGTAAGTATACCGTCAAAAATATAAATTAAGTTGATTAACTGTTTAGGAGTATAAACACCAGTTTATTCACTCTTACTCGTTGTCCTAGGTGAACGACAAACGAGGTAATGCGACGCGACGCGACTCACCGCGAAAATACCAATAACCGTTGTATGTACTACAATGTACATGTGGCCTACGTTGTCGCCTTAATCAGTGTGTGACGAAACGCGACGAAGTGCGGACTTATTTCTTGCACAACAAGACAATTGAAATTGAATAATAGGTTTAACAGCTGCAACAATTTAAACGAAAGTGCTTGGTATAATAAACCACAATACTCTTTAAACAAACGTAGATTATTTCTTAGTTTCGGATATAAATGATGTAACTCTCCAAACTGATTTCTTTCTAAATACATGATATTTGTTGCCTTCCCTTCTTTGTTTACGAAGTTTTTGTAGGGCTAAATATTTAAAATATGATTTTTCGAGTAATCACGCAGTATATATTCCCTTGGTTAATGAATTGAGATTGCCGCGTTTGTCGGTCACGAATTGCTACCAAATAAGACACACGTCACGTGAAGTATTGATCGTATTAAGGCGCATCGCGTCGCGCCGCGTCGCTACGTGTCGCGACCTAGGACAACGGGTTATAATTATACAAATAATGGCCATATTTCGTTACTATCAGCTCTGCATTGTATTATTTAGGTAAATAGAATATAATTACAATTGCTAAAATAATTCTTGAATTATGTATAATAATAGCATACAATAGGTGTTCTAAAATTCGTAATTATGCATTAATTGTAACGTCTTTGTACCCTGGTTCTTAGGCTATTTTTTATTAAACCCTCTCCTTGTTTCATTTTTCTTTATTTTTTTTACTTAAAACGTGAAAGTTGCTTATAATATAATAAATAACAAATAATGTCGTGTAAAGTGCCTATGTCGAATAAAGAGGATTATAGGTGGTTTAAAGACAAAACTGTCCAAATGAGGTGATTATACCATCCCATATATTCACACAGGCTGGCTTATATTAAACATAGTATATTAACCAAGCAGATGTTTTTGTTATATGCGCACAAGTCCTAATAGCAAGTAGGCTAAGAACCATGGCGTCCAATACAATATGGTGGCACTTCTCTTGACTTTATCCATGTATTCGATAAAACATACAGCAATACAAAACGAGGGTACTTACGTATTAACGCCATCGCAGCGGCTCGTGCGCTTTACTTATGCTACGGTTGCGCTTATACGTAAGTACCAAAACGAGTATAAAAATCCACAGCATACATCAGAATAATAGTAAATAATTAATATTTACATGCATAAAGTGCATTCACTGTTTTTAAGCCTATTTTACCATCTTTCATTTTATATCAAAACAGACAGCGGGTATTACTAGCTTCTTTGTTTTGGTTAGTTTTTTTATAAACAATGAAAATTCAAGTGAAGTGCTATCATTTCAGTGACAACGAAATAAACATTTAAAATTAAACATTTGAACACAAAAATAGGTTAACATTAAATATAGAATATAAGTAATATTCATTTATTTGCAGGTTGTTAGGGCTCGTTAACTTTGCAGTCAACTTGATGTCTAGGTGTAAGACACTCAGCTCATGAGGGTTGTCCCGTGGATCCTTGCTTGTGCTCTTTATACAGCAAAAACGAACTGGCAGCGTATGCAGCCGTGTTGAATATACCAAACACCTGTAACACAAACATATATAAATAATTGTACAATATTTGTTATATCTTAGATTATTTAATAAGTATTATATTACTTATGTATTAATTATATTGTGTCAACTATTATTTTAATTATAAATTAAGAATATAATCTAACCTACTCTAGATTTGAGGTACTTAGTAGCTCAACGTACGTCTGCAATTTAAATACCACCTAACAGTCTTATTCATAGTGAGTTATAGTATGTTTGTAGGCTACTTTAAGGTTCTTAAAGAAGCTACAAATTATCTCTAACTTAATATGAATAAGACCGTAAATCTTTGTATGTTCATCCTCATTGTCAGAAACAAGTATTTTGTAAAATATATTATATGGTTTAGCTAAATAAAATAAAATATATAAGTCCACAGAAAAAAAAAAAAATATACTCTATACAAAAAGATTTTGCTCTCTTTTACTTTAAAATTATACCTTACAAGGATTATTTCTTATTGTTACCGTAAACAAATCGGGAAGTTGGAATTTTTACTATCAACATTCTCATACATAACTTCACGCCAGGTCCCTTGCGGGGTAGGCACGAACAACAGAGCGCCATTCGGGCTTATTCTTACACACCTCACTTGCTTCTTTGACATTCATAGCTCTTGTCATGCACGCTCGTCTCTTCTTAAGGCTCCTGACATGTAGCTCAGCTCCTTCTGCTAGTACACGATCAATTTGGTCATGGAAGGTGTGTCGTGGCCTTCCGCGACTTCTGCATCCATCCACTTTGCATTGTATATCTGTTTAGTCATTCTTTCATCATACATTCTTTCCACATGCACGAACCACCGGAGCATTCCTTTCCTTACTTTCACCCCGACACTCTCTTTCAGACCAACTCTCTTTCTTACTTCAGTATTACGAATGCGGTCCGCGAGTGTCCCTCCGCAGATTTTGCACAGTGCTCGCATCTCGACCGCGTTTACTCTACTTTCATGCTCTCTGTTCCATACCCAACTCTCGCTTCCATACGTGAGCGTAGGTACCAACACCGCGTTGTGTATGACAAGCTGGGCCTTCTGGCTGAGGTTCTTAGCGCCTAGAAGTTTACCTAAAGCTCCATACACACTATTCCCCAAATTCACTCTTCTTTCTATGTCCGCTATGTCTATATATATATATATATATATATATATATATATATATATATATATATATATATATATACCGCCCTTTGTACACAATTAAAATAGTACTAATTTGTAAAATAAAGATGTACAATAACATGCTATCTATATCAATCCTAACAACAATAGGTACTACTCGCAGTAAGTATCTAATATAAGGTGATACTTACAGCGGCTGCGATGTTGCTCCCATGACCTCGGCCATAATAAGTGGCGGTGGCTGAGAACATCACGATGAAAGCGATAAAGTACATTATAGCTTCTAAAGTTGTACTGATTAATTCCTGTAACGTGAAAATATGTCACGGTTTCATTTGTTTTATTGACGATCCCACATTCAAATATGAATACACCCTTAGCCTCGCAGAAACTTCATGTCTATGGCCTCTATGCCAATTTTACCATTTGTGTAAGATGTCGTTTGCCACTTACGTATTTAGACTGGTAATTGTCAATCTTATGACACCGCACCACTAGTATGAACTGTAGTTTTAAACCTGTTTTGCAGAAAATTTCGTACAATTTCGTTTCCTTCGAATATAATTAATATTTAGAAAATACTTCATAAGTGAGGTTTCCCTCAGTACAAGATGGAATGTTTTTATGAAGTGCCATAATATTCCTTCGTTCAGCGGGAACCAAGTTTTGGTATTGGGAAATTTTATAAATGATGATAACCATTTTGCACTGGGCGAACCCGACTGCTGTACTTCAATAAAAAAGATAATCTATTCTAACATTAAATAGTTTTTAAATAAATAACTTTATTAATTTTCTAAACCTCATAGTTTCGTAGGCAGTTTTATGAATCTCGCAGTGATTATTTATTAGTATATTCCTATAAAGACTAATACTAACATTTTTTCTCAGAAGTTCATAAAAATTAAGGCCCCCTAATTACATACTAGCTTCTGCCCGCGATTTCGTCTGGGCTGGACTGGTAACAAACATTATAGTTCTATTGCCAATATTTATAATCAAATAGTATTTCCAGCAGGGCAATGAATTTTTCAGTATTAAAATACATGAATACCAGCAATTTCCGTAACAATCCGGGATAAGCCATGCAATATACATACTCAACTATAACCGTTCTACTAAAGATGACTAACAAATATAGAAACTATCATAGCAAGCAAATCCTGAAATCACGGGGTTTCAAAATTAGGAAATCCCGGGAAATACAAAAAATCCATACATAATTATTTATTAGAGCATAGTAACTCATCTCTAATAAGAGTAACGCGGGTAATTTTCATGCTTTTAGCTCATATTTTTAGCTGTGTGATCGTTTCTCAGGAAAAAACACGGGATTCCCGTATATAATGTTCCACAGCATTTAAATAACTTAAGCTAACGTTTTAATGATAACCGTGTTGAAATAAGCTAATTTTTATGCAGTCGGACAACTTCAAACAATCCTGGGATAAAAAGTATAACAAACTTAGTTACACAAAATTTGCTATCGATCACCGAAAACCGCATCGAAATCGGGTCAGTAATTTTTACGTTAAACCCCAACAAACAGACAAGATATCTATAAAAATGCTTCAAGGTACAGTACAGACCCGGCATGTTTAGAATTTTATATTATTATAGACTTCTTCTTCCAAATCTGTCAAAAATTTAAAGTCATAATAAGTTCCTTTTCAATTTTGGACTGATTTGAAATTGAAAAAATGTTTTTATAGAGCGACTACCATTATTAGTATTAAGCTAAGATCCCGCTATACAACGACCTTCACCGAGTGTTTATTTGATGAAACCTATTTTATATTTAATTAAAGGTGTCAATAAATATATTGCATATGGGTTGCTTATAAAAATTCAGTCCAGTATATGATTAATTAATAATTTAAAAGAAAACATTTCACCGGTTTGTTTACTAAACAAATTCTATACCAGTCGAAAGTATAAAGCCCATAGAACATGCAAATGTTAGGTTGTCTATTCTTTTCCGGTCACAACTCTCGGGTAGCCTCGGGAAACTCATAATAATATGCAATATATTTATTGACACATTAAATTAAATATAAAATAGGTTTCATCAAATAAGCATCTCGGTGAAGATCGTTGTATACTATATCCTTCTTTTACAAGGTACAGTAACAAATAAGAGGTAGTTGTTGTTTCTATAAAAAATCTATTAGATTCAATATAATTTATTAATGGGAGATAAAAAATAGGCTTTATAATCAAAATTCTATTCAAATTAGTGTAATTTATTAGGTAAATGGTAAATTTTAAAAAGTTCAGCTACTTACAGATAACACCCAATTAACTGGCAGTATCAACGCCTCCCTTACACTTAGCAGGAACACCAGCGACCACATGAGCGTCGTGATGAAACTCATGACGGCAACGATGACAAACCACGTTGAATACCATGGCGATCCAAGAGCCATGCACAGTATACCCAATACCTGAAAATGAATTTTAAAAAATATTTAAAAAACATCGTATACTTTTATACTGTACGAACAAATCCCACGAGAATCCATTTTATGATGTTTTCATGATTAAATAACAGTAATTAGTTCTACATGATCAATAAACTCTAAAAAGTGGATATTAATTATTACAAAATTCTTTTTACGGTTCTGTAACCTTTTTAAGAAAAACTGAACACTTATAATAAAGCCTTGTTACCTACTTTCGTCCGTTTTTCTCAAAAAACTACTGTTAGTAACGATTAGGTCTATATGGATGAAATGTGATACGAAAATGTATGCTACTTTCTACTACAAAATCGTGTAGTGAAAACGGGGAAAAATGGGGTTTCGTTACCCAGATCTTGAAAAGTCATAACGGCCTTAAGGTAAAGTAAATGCTTCATATTGGCTTCCAAAGTCGATAAAATTGTGCTCCCAAACTTTGCGGGTGAAAATGTGTAAAAACAATAGAGGTGTTATTATTTAAAACTAAAAAGTATAAAATAACTTATTTCTAAAGCTATTATTATTAATATATATTATTTAAAACATCTTAAAGTCGGTGCTTAGTAATTTTCAAAATATAGTAATTTTTATATTTTACTTTGCACCGACTTCAAGATGTTTTTAGGGGACCAAATGGCAGCTATTTCGCGTCGAACAAAAAAGAATCACGTAAATCAGATTATAAATCTCGGAGTAATCGGTGAAAATACATAAATAAAAAAGTAATAAAAAAAACGACGAATTGAGAACCTCCTCCTTTTTTGAAGTCGGTTAAAAAAATACTTTACAAGAAAATCAGGCTCAATAAAATCGGTAGAGTAATTATTTTTCAAAAATTTTTGAGACACGAAATTTCTTGATTAAATGGGCATTTTATGATTCCATAACCAAATGTCGAAAACAGTGAACCATTGTCACTTCTATAAAATGGCTGGTTCCTACAGTTTACAGACCGTTCATATGCCTTTGTATCGGTTAAAATTTAACATAACCATTCAAGTAATGTCAAAATTCAACCTCTGGTAGGGCAAGTGAATGAATAGTAAGACATAGGAACCGGCCAGCCGGCCATTTTGGGAATAAGTGAATATCACTTGGGGCAAAGCCTAGAGAATATCATAAAGAATATAATATAGTAAAGGAGACTAAAGCCAGCACAGCGTATTGCATTGAGCGCACCTTCCGATCGATGAGCGGAAGCGTTATCGGGAACAAACAACACGCCCAACGACAGTTTTCCACGATTTTCTTTAATTGCTTCACACACTTTAGGAATTTAATTACATAATAGGGTCTAATAATCGTCTGGCCTTTTAGCATTAATCAATAAAAAGAATTCCTTTACTATCTATCCCAAAACACTGAGGCCTTAACTTTGCCAGCGGTAGGAGCTACTCGAAATTTTTTAATGGTTGAGAGGATGGTAAGTTCCAAGACATGCTTTGTCTCTTAGTTTCAGGATCGAATAGGTGGCCCCATGCATAGTAACAAGGCGACGGCAAAAAATATCCGAATCAAGCTGGAACATTTTAAGATTACCTACGCTTAGAAATTTCCAAATGTCGCTTTTTGTTTTCGTCGGGTAACATTCTTAGCACCCATCTTTCTGACACTATTTTGAACCCCAGTAAATCAATTAAAATGGATTAAACAAAACCAAATTATCAACCTTTTTGATATTTTCTTCAATAACCGAAGTTGAAGGTCGCCCAGAACGCGGGTTATCTTGAAAGCTTGATCTACTTCTTTTTAATTCCACCACCCACACAAAGGCCCAAACACACAACCAACAACAAAACATACACACGTACTACACGAACGCGCACTACCACCGCATTGCATTAAACGCACACTCACAAACAAACCAAGACACACAAAGAGCCTAAAAATTAATAACCTAGACACAGAAACAAAAAACAACACATATGGCACTAGTTAGGTTAATATAATAGGTTGGGAAAAAGTCTTTTCGCATATAGTATGTATGAACTTGTAATAAGATCTCTTTGGCTATACTATTTGCATCTGGCCGGTTTTTTTATCATTAAAAAATTTTAATTTTAAAGAAGACACTTCCAAATTCAAATTAAGAAAATGTGTGATTTTCATTTGTTTTTCTTATTGTTAAAATGAGTGAATCTAATGAAGAAATTCGATACATTTTAAAATTTTACTACAAAAAAGGCAAAAATGCAACAAGCCGCGAAAAAAAAATTGTGATGTTTATGGACCTAATGCAGTATCTATGAGAGTAGCGCGAATTTGGTTTAAGCGTTTTCAATCCGGAAATTTTGATATCAAAGATGCACGTCGCTCTGGTCGCCCTGTTACGGACAAAATTGATGCCATTTTTGAAAAAGTGTAGCAAGATCGGCGTATTAATAGTTGTAGCTGGAGAACTGGGAATTGACCACAAAACGGTTTTGGCGCATTTGAAAAAAGCTGGGTACACAAAAAAGCTCGATATTTGGGTGCCTCGTGAGCTCACTGAAAGAAACCTAATGAACCGTGTACTCATTTGTGATTCTTTATTACGACGTAATGAAACCGAACTATTTTTGAAGAAGCTGATAACTGGTGATGTGGTGGTGTGGTGAAAGTGGATCACGTACGACAAGAACGTGCGAAAAAGATCGTGGTCAAAGGCCGGTCAGGCTTCACAGACTGTGGCGAAACCCGGGTTAACTCGCAACAAGGTGATGCTGTGTGTATGGTGGGATTGCAAAGGCAATATTCATTATGAGCTGTTACCGCCAGGCAGGACAATCGATTCTGAACTGTGCTGCGAACAACTGATGAGATGAATGCAAAAAGTTGAGAGAAAGCGGCCGGAATTAATCATCATCAACAGAAGGGGGTGTGGTTTTTCACCATGATAACGCTAGACCTCACACATATTTAGCCACTCAGCAAAAATTACGAGAGTTTGGCTGGGAAGTGTTGTGTGAATGCATCCGCCGTATAGTCCTGACCTTGCACCTTCAGATTTTCACCTGTTTCGGTCTCTGCAGAATTCCTTAGGCAGTGTCAGGTTAACATCACGAGAGGAATGCCAAAACCACTTGTCGCAGTTTTTTGATCAGAAGCCCCAAAAATTTTATACAATTATTATTCACGTCCCTACCTACAAGATGGCAAAAAATTAACCAACAAAATGGCACCTACTTTAGTCAAATGTAAATAAACTTTATAAAAAACCTTTTGATTTTTTATATAAAATGCAAAGAAACTTTTTCCCCAACCTAATATATATATATATATGTCGCAGAACGGCCTCGTTCTCACGACATCTTCTTTAGTTATTGCAGGTTTAGTGGGCGTCATCGGGATAAAATGCGAGCATAAAACACAATAGCCATGGTTTATACACTTTTAATTTAGATTTGATCAACATTATGATATAATTTAGACCGAGCAGCGGGTTCAGGGCACCCGCTCATACTTTCAGCTTCAATACTTTCTTTAATAAAATGTGTCACACAAAAACTCCTCAGTCTACCCAAGTAGATATTACTCAAAGTATAGAGGGCGCTGACCCCGCTCCGCCATATGCTCTGCTCTGATTGGTCGTTTATTAAATTACAATATTCATAACTTTTATTAGGTTAGAACGATCTTTAAGTTATAGAAACATTCAACAAATCAAATTAAATTACATTAAGAATTTTAGAAGTAATTAAAATGTAACAAATGATATTGTGCGTTATACATCCAAATAATAATCCATCCAACTATAACTTCCCTCCGACATATATATATATATATATATATATATATATATATATATATATATATAGACGCAAGACACACGCTGCACACTTCCACACAACACCAGCATGTAACGGATACACTCTACATGAGTATAAGTTTAGTATTAAAATTAGAATAAATTAATATAATAAGGTACACCACAACACAAAGATCATTCAATAAATATCACACACAATAACAAAAATAAGAAATAAGAGTGTATAAATTCTAAAAGCTTTTTTCTAAATTGAGTTGTAAAACAGGGTACGGAACACGAGTTCGTAGAGTTGTAAAAAAAAATTCAACGACCCTGTACGCAACCGTAAAATGGGGTACAGCATAACCCCCTAATGTCTGCAGAATGTCCGAAAAATTTCTTACATAGACTTCTTTTCAAGCCGAGTTTAAGCTTTCGAGTTTCATTTAAATCGTTTCAGTAGTTTTCACGTGATGCTCTAGCAGATAGACAGACAAAAATTGTATAAGGTTCATTTTTTGAATCTCCTCGTCCGAATTAGCCCCCTGTTTTTTTTAATATTTAAACGCAATGCACAAACTCGAACCATTTACAAATTGATTATAGTATAGTATAGATGGAAGATAGATTGGTTCTTTTAATATTTAAAGGCCGGTTTCTATATGATACCGACGATTCATTTGGCTTACTATCGGTTAAAATTTGACATAAGCTCCATACAAGTAATTTAAAAATTCAACCTGTGGTATGGCAAGAGAATGAAATAGTAAGATATAGGAACTTGCCATAATTCAACGTATGTATCTAACGCTATTTTTTCCAGATACTTATTTAGAGTAATCTATATATATATATATATATATATATATATATATATATATATATATATATCTCTTAGACCATTAAACCAAAGGACTCGGCTCGCGTCTAATTTTGCAAACAAAAAATTCAGCCATTTGCTGCGGGGGGAAGAGTAAAGCACACATTGAAACAATCGCATACACCCAAATATTATTTGTGTTGTTATAAACGCAAACATGTACAAATCTTCAAAACTAGTATAGAGACAGCGTATATTTACACTCATTACGCACACAAAGACGACTCACACATTTCAAAATACAAGAAATTGCCATATCATTATTCAATTTGCCTCGTAATTTAATCATAATTGACTAAATATTCATTATTATTTTTTATTATAATATTGGATTATGAAATAAACTTTAATATTGTAATAATTGATGATTTATTAAACTAGCACTAGTTGAAATAAGATCTTAGTTATTGTGTGATGAAAATTGTGATGTGTGATATTTATTAACACTTTCACAATTTTATGTAAACCCTAATCGTTAAAAACATCCATGAACATAATATATAATTGTGTACATATAATTCAAATATTTACTTGCAACG